>JAECXF010000174.1:25000-1225000 GCA_018151655.1 Drosophila bocqueti | reverse complement strand
AATTATCTGTACATTTCCAAAATGTAATCTAAATCTTACCAAGTCGCGGGCACTTTCTGGATAATACTTGCAGGGACGCAGGTATCGAATCAGCCACTCCTCATTATCCTTGGGATACAGCAAATCGGTCTCGGCTAAAAACAGATAAAAATTGCACATATGTATTGCATTATTAGTAATTAAAACACTAGGTTTAAGCTAAGCAATTATCATTAAAAAGTAATTATTAAGGAAATGCATTTAGTTACAGAGTACGATTGCACAATAACTCCTACCGAAGGCGTGCCACTTTTAGCCTCACTCTGTGATTACTGACACGAAATGTCCATGTACTAGTATTAAATTATAGTTTAAAGCTAGCGTCTACAAATAGATTTCCAATTTTTAATGAGCGCCTTTAGTTTTATAGAAATTTCAGTGGTTATTTCCAATGCAAACTACTTTTAACTTGTAAAGTTCTACTCAAAAGCTACTTTAATCTTCTAGTAATTTAATTATATCTCAGCTCTGAAATTCCTTAGAATGTCTGGTATATACCTGTAGGTTATATAAATTCAATTATTTTCATAGCAAAATATTCAGTTAAAATAAATTATAAATGAATATTTAAACTTGTGACAATTAAAACGTATGCTGTGTAAGTACGTCTTATAATTATATGTATATAGATTGCCTCGAACACAGATAATTGCTTAATCTTGAAAGGTCGCAAGTGATTAAAATATTAATGTGGGGATTTCAGGAATTTAGCAAAATGAAATCATAGTCGGAAACTAGTGAACTTTAAATTATAACTTCGTAATTAAGTGGTAGGTATTTATATAAAATGCATTATTATTCACCATAGACATTAAAACTCATTATAAAGATCATCGCTTACCCTCTAACAGCCGAGCCAGCTCCTTGGCGGCTTCCTTCTGGCGCTCGGGCGTTTCCCGCAGCTCCTTGATGGCCACCTCCTTGCCCTGGGCCGACGGTTCGCCCAGGTCGAACTGGAGCGTGTAGTCGCCCACCTGGAGCGTGGGCAGCTGATCTAAGTCCGACAACATGGTGGGAACTCCTGAAAGGGCAGGTATTAATATTCAATTAGCGAGAGCTGGCTTCTGTACTTTGAGCTCGCGAGATGCGGGGTTTTTTTCACTGGACGCACTTGGAACTAAGTAAGCTCAGTTACTGCACTTCACAATTACTTACTCATTTCGCAATTGTTGTTGACTCTTCTCAAACCAAAATTATTCTGGTGTAAGTTTCAATTTGTTTCGAGTAATATTTGCGATCTCAGCCTTTAGGGCACTCTATTCGAAGGTAAGTGGGTGGAAAATTTCAATTTATTAATGAGACTCGAAACCGGCGCAAAGGCGAACTGAGGAACCGACTGCATTGAGGTTCGATCGCTTTATTTATCACCTGGCCAACCTTCACCTTGACATTCGCAACTCATAGCGGAAGGCGAAGTCACCGATTTTGCAGCATCGCAAATCGCTGGCCATCGAAGACAACGGATCGCGACTAATGCAATTCTTGCAGAGAAGAGATGCTATCGAGCTGCCATGTCAGGTGACGAAAGGAGGGAAAACCTTGAGCTGGATTCTCCAGACTCTTGACACGTTCTACTTGAACGAAAATGTAGTTGAACGAGTTTTTAATTTCGAGACTAGCAACACAGTCTGTTAGCTTTAATTAAGTAAAATCCAATTGAGTAAAATCCGGCTGATTGACGAACTCAAAAAATTAGAGCCCTATGTTTTCCATCTTGTTGCGCAGTCCGAGTGATCCCAAAAACAAAAGATTTGGTAATCAGCATAAAAACATGACATTGAAAATTTCTACCAACTTCGATTAGATCGGCCAGGTGATATGCTAAAGATATCGCATATTTTCGCATTCATAAATGAGACACACACCCTATGACACCTTTGAATTGTTAATGTTTTGACCGAGCTGCTGCTGGCTGGGAAAATACGAAATCTAATCGAAGTACTACACAAGGAGGGCACCCCACAAACCGAAACTTGTTTTGGATTTTGGCTTTTGGCTAACAGTAATCCGCGAAGACGACCGTAGACGGAGACGTAGAGGAGAAGCAGGCAGACGCGTGCAACAGAGCCGAAAGCCCAGATGAAACTGTTGCGGCCAAGAGCGCGCTGCGGAGATTTTATGCCAGGCCAAGAATCAAAACTGGATTTGGCAAGAGAGCGCCAAGAGAGTGGGCGACGGAGACGCGCTTAAAGCGCAGTGTTGCCAAAACAGCGCCTTTTCCGCCCCACCTGGGCCTTAATTATTTAGTTGGTAACCAAAAAGGTGATCAAGTTATCAAGTCATTCAAGCCAAGACAAGTTGAGTTGATAAGTGCTACAAACTTTACGATTTTTGTATCTTGAAAGAGATTATCCCTGGGTTCTTTTTTTATTAAAATCTTAGGACCTTTTAAACTACATTTTGATCTTGCCTATTCCGTAATAAATATATGAAAATTTAGGACATCAAAATAAGAAGTATTAATTGATAATTCGTAGTATTTCAAGTTGACATTGAAATTATATTAATTGATCATTGTTTTAATAGTAATATGTATTTTTATGTAGGTACATCATTTTTAAAATGTTTATGAAGATAAGAGAATTTAAAAAAAATTATAATTCCTCCTATATAAATATTTTTGTTATTGAAATTATTTTTAAAGCAACACACGTGAAATTTAAATTTATTTATCTCCATACAAAATTTTTTCCCTTTTATAATCTCTTAGTATCCTAAATATCTCATTGGGTTTAATAATACAAAAATATTATAATTGCATATAAATAATATCATATTTTTAATTGCATACAAAATATATCTAATTTATTTTTTATTTATTATAGAGTTGTTCATCTTAAAAGTTCACAACACTACAGAAATCTGAACTTGAGCATGACATTCACGTGTATGTTGGTTAGAGCGGAGAGTAAGGGGCGAGAAACAGGGAGAGAGCTTCAACCTGAGTGCATCATCATTGGGAAATGATGCCACCTCAAGCCGGTTTCAGTTTCGCTTTCAGCTCCAAAGTTTTCTCACCTGCCCTAGCTAATTTATTCGGGTTTTCTTGGAGTGTAATTGCCCAGATCGGAGCGAGCTTGAAAATCCCTTGGCTTAGGCATTTCCTACAACGACCCTGAAACTCCGTGCTCTGTGCCATCCGGTTTCAATGCTGCCCCGCTCCACGCTGTACGCCAATTAGTGCTTACACCTGTTTGGCAAACATACACCTGGGGACAAGTCAATGGAGCTGTCAGGTTAAGGCACAAGATTTTTGTGTCTAATTTTCGGAAAAGACTATCAGAAAATAGTTTATAATGCTCAACAGGTAAAGGATTGACTCAATCCTACTTATTATATATATTTCCCAACTGGTAAATGAAACTTAAAATAATTAAAAACTACTTGAATAATAAGTATAAGATATATATAATATTTATATATATTTAAGGCAGTATAAACCAATAAATGGTCATGTCTAGAAACTAAGAAATTAACATATGTAGCTAAGAATGAATTATGTCTCTGCAGAAGACAAAATATCATTACTCTTTTTAATTTAATTGTTTTAACGTTTTAAACTATAAATAACGACGTAAAACTAACGTCAACAATTATATACTTAACACCCTAATAAGATCAAGTGCTATTATGGTAGCCCCATCTGTGAGCATCGAATATTTGGTACAATTAACACGTCCCAAAGCTCAGCACCCTGTGCATTGTATTGTGTTGTGGTTCGGCGTCCGGTTTTGGACAAATCGGTTCAATCGCACGATCGCACGTGCACAGACTTCGGCCATTCATGGTTTTACGCTTCGTTATACTCTCGTTTTCATTTTGGCCAGATTTGGGTGCCTGCGAGTGGTCTATTTTTAACAACGAACTTGAAGCGGACGCACACGAAAGCTGCGGTCCACGAAACCGCGGCAAATGGCCCTTTTTGGCTGCATGGGAAAAGCCCATTATTTACAGCAGTGAAAGCCTGAATTGTGCGAGTCATTCTGGGGTTAAAACCCATTGCAATGTCAACAGGCGCCCTTCGATTTTTGCAAAAAACCGACACGAGAAACTGGATTTCGAAAAGCTGGCAACAATGGCAAGGGCGATCCCAACGTATAAAGTGCTTTGACCTTACTTTGTGAGGTACATAAAGTACAAGAAACATACTCGTAAATACAACTTACAACATGTACAACATGGTAAGGAAAATTAATAGCGGAATCTCAAGCTATGATTCCCCTAAATAAATTACTTATTTACTTAAACCCACTTAAAATTATTACTGTTAATACCGAAAAAAGCTAAGACATTGATCGATGTGCTTCCAGTATTTAAGTTGACTTTTGGCAATACAATAATTAAACAGGTTTATAAATCAATTAAATAAAAAAGTCGAATTTGTTTTCACTTTATCAGGGGTTGTTGAAAACCTCAGGTGCAGCTTAGAAGCAGAACTACGATATAGTCATCAGATTTTTATTAAATTTCAATCATAATTTTGAAATCAAACTAAATAATTCCCTTATTTCGATGAAAATTGGAAAACATTTTGAAATCTAACAAAGATGTCATATTTTTTGAATACCTTTGGAAAACTCTAAAATATAATTTATGTACATATAGAGTTTGATACCATCTGCAAAGGCAAGTAGGCTGTCGAAAGATTATTTCATCCAGAAAGCTCTAGAACTTAGAGACTATTTTGGGTGGAAAAGGACATACGGACATGGCTAAAACACTTCGCCTGTTGACGCTAAGTAAGAACATATAGCATAACAAATTATATACATATGTAAGTGTGTTGCCTATTTCTACCTAGAATTTCGCATATTGTTCACTTCTTCTCACCCGCATGGCATCGGCTCGGTGGAGCGGAGGAGGATAAAATGGCCGGCTGCTTGGGCAGACAGGGCATGGCAGCAGCGGCAGCTGTCGTCATAGTCACTATGGCGATGGAAATGGAAAACCGATACACGCGAACGAGACAAGTTCTGCATATATGCAAATGGCAATGCAAATCAAATGATACTTTTTGAAAACTGCTCGTTCACGCCGGGAGCATCGGAACCCGCACACGGTAAATGTGTCAATGTCGGCGAGTTACTGAACTTTACATCGAATTCTCGACCGATCGACCAAGCGAACAAAGCACGCAGAAATAATGAGGAAAAGGCACAGCGAAAACTAAACTCGGACAGTGATGAGCATTGCCTTAGGTACTTTTGCAACCCAAATTGGAATAATACTATCAAGGTTTTTTAATACAAATATTTATAGTCAACATTAATGCTCCTTTAAGGGGACCGGGTATAATTATTTTTATCAGAGTGCGAATTTATCTCTCATTTCTAGTTCTTCCACTATTTTGCATACTTATTTCTTGAAAATACAAAGTAAGAACTTTAGAACTCTAAGTCTTAGCTTTAGCAAAAACTATAAACAGATTAAAATTTCAATTAACAGCTTAGACTGTACATAAGACATCAAAGCAATGACTCAGAAATCTTGTTTAATTACTTAATTGCAATTAAAGATTCAGCGATTACTAACAGATAAATTCCATTATCGGATAATAGCTTTTTTTAGATATTGAAAATTTGCAAGGCAGATTTAAATTAAGTTTTAATAATGATATTTATTATTTTTTTTATTTCAAGTTTTAGAAGGGAGTAATATATTTCCAGAAAAACAGTTTAAGCTTATCCGTTCAAAGTCTCAAAGCAAGCACTGCATTCTCCTTTTTAAATTTATTTTTATGACATTTTAAATTCAGTTCCGTCTGCTTGACTAGCCATTGAAGCCGCAATGTTTTTAAGTGGTAATAGAATTTGCTTAAATTAAAACTCACCTTAGTTTAATGAGGTTTCAGCTAGTCCAAAATTGGCGTAGATTTTGAAGAATTTGCTTAACAGCTCCCTCTCGACTCCGAACTGGCGAGTTTGGAGCAATTGTTCAGACTGGAAATATAAAGCTGCTCGTTAAATCTTTTTATACCCGCCTCTTTTATGTACAGAGAGTCTATTACACATATATGTATATATATATATAAAAAAGTTATAGTATATAAGGTCAGCGCGTTTTAATAGGTCATTATAACCGACCAGAGTCTGGCCAAAGAGCGTTAAAGAGCACGTTGCAAATCGCCGGTCGGATCTTTCGATTCGAGGCTTCTTTAAGACGAAAGCCAAGAAATTGTGTATTTAGCATAAAATTTATGCTTCTCTCACTATTTTCGATACCGTTAACAAGTGCTTGTGGATGTCGTAAATTTCTCACAGTGTAGCCTAGTTAATCATCAGTGTATAGCAATTAACATTATTAAATGTGTTATTAGAGTAAGTACACTGAAGACTGAAGACACGGAAGAAAGGTAAATACCTTTAATCGATCTTTAAATATTTTCTTTATAGGAAATGTATTATTAAGTGCATTTTGTAAAATGTATCATTTTACTCAAGAAACACTGTTTTTTTCACTAAAAAGTAAGTATTCCACTCTAATTCAGAATCTTGAAATTTTGGAATTGAAAACGGTTTTCGCACAGGTAGCACTGAAGAATTTGATTTTGCAACTAAATACACTTATTTCTCGCAGTGAATAATCTTCTGTTGGATTCTTTTTACATAAGTAAACGCCGACTTGGCCGTAATTAAACTTGAACTTTCGAACGCTCCGTACTCAAACTAGTTTAGAGTCTAATCGCCTGTGTGACTGAGTAAAAAACTTGTTTCAATAAATCGCTCCGTCGGCAACGGAATCGAGGCAGGACTTGGACCCAGGCCGTCTGCTAAAACACTCGTTATACACACAATTATGGGCAATCCGGATAGTTAATACTGCGATTATCACACGATTTTCTGGCAGTAGGTGGCTCTACGTTCGACTTGCGTGTCCGCGATCCACGATCAAGTGATCAACTGACGAGGCGATGGGTAACGCAAACTCATTTGGTTTTTGTTAAAAGCGCGAGCAATTAATTAAGTATTTCGCTGCTTACCGCCGTTTCCAAATGTATTTCAATTTCATTTTCTTGCACTTGCTTGCGCCCATTCTGCGTGTCGGACTGTCTGACGGTCCCCCAGTCAGTCAGCCAGTCACCTTCGCCCATGGAGCAGCTACGTCAGCCTTTAAAGTCCGTCCCGATTATTGCAATTAGCTGAGTCAAAGTACAGCACGCTGAAAGTAAAAAGCAACCCGGCTATGGATGGCACTAATCAATTTGCGAGCACGCAATCCCACCGACAACTGTTGATTGGGAATGGAAAATCAATTACACACTATTTACATGCATTTAATTTGAATGTCAAATCCATTTGAATGTTCTAAGCCTAAGCCTATGACAGTTACAATTATTGAGAGTGGCCTTAGTTCTATGTCAGCTATCAGTGAGTGAATATGCAACTTCGAATTACTCCAAATTCATTATCCGTATTGTCGAGTATAAAACGTACATTTGACTAAACCAAGAGATATTGTGCAGACAATTGTTGCTAGATATTGCTTACTTACATTAAACTAGAGAAGCGTTGTCTCGGGTCTTACACTACGTATTTATGTATGTACCAAAGTTTCGATTATTAAATATGCAAACGATATTCACTGCTAAAGTCTTTAGTGTCGCTTAAGTACAGGATCAAATCTCAGGGGGGATTGCACGTATTTACAGTAGAAGCATAAGAGCCTGCTCACACCACGCGAGTCGGGGCCCTGAGCCTGGGCCCGCGACTCCTCCGCCGCCGCCTCTGCAATCATTTTGGCCGTATCTTTTCGTACATGAACTTCTGCAGATGCTTGTTGTCCGGCTGCATCAGCTTCTTCTTGTTGAACTCGAACTGGGCCAGCGCAAACTCGTAGAGATCGTTTTCCATTTGCCAGATTTTTGTCTTTTGAATTGCTTGAATTGTGAGCTCGCTGGGCGGCAGCTTGGACGACGTCACTCGCAGATGAGATTTGTTTGAGTTTTGATAGTGCTCGCGAAAGCCATGGAAAATTCTAAAAATATAAATACTCAATATACTTAATACTTAAACATTAAATGCCTTCAAGGGCTGCCTCTCACCTGGGAAGTGACCTCTCTAGCAGATCCACAAACTCGTACATTTGCTCGGTGACGCCGACTAGAAAGTACTCGTTGACCAGATTGCGCTTGGCCTGCTCCAAGGCCCAAGTGCTGCCGGGCTCCCAGCACTCGGCTGCGTGGCCGCAAAAGAAGGGGATCTGCAGCCACATGTTCTTGGGATCACAGTCTGGTTGTTTCTGCACCACGCACTCGTCGAAGGTCTGTGAAGAGACATTGCTATTTAATTCCCTTGGGCAATTTCGAGTTTCGGGATAACACTTACTATTTTATTGCCCGCCTTCTTGCGCACTAAATTCGGTCTGTAGTTGTCGCCGAAGCGAAGGAAGTAATAGTAGGACACAAGTCTGTCCAGGGGCCTACGCACTAGGTTTATGTAGATGGGTTTCTGGGGGATCTGGAACCTGCAAAGAGTGAGCGCATCCTTAGCAGTGGCTTAAACAAGGGTTTGGACTTGCGGCTTCTTACTTGGAGAAGTCCAGGAACGCCATGTGGCCGTGGAAGAGGGCTGGTCTCATCTCGTGCCACCGGGACACGTTGCGCACGAACTGTATCTGGTTTGGCAGCGACAGGACGTGCATGTTGGCAGTCACATTGATGTGAAGCACATGGAATTTGTTTAGCTTGCACAGGTCGTAGGCAATGTTTACGAAGCTGGTGGACCCAGTCTTTGGCACGCGGTTATAGAGCACCACCAGGTCGGCATCGTAGTCGAACTCATCCGCGGGCGGGGCGCGTGCATCGGCCAGGGTACTGCCACTGGTGGTCAGCTTGGACAGTGGCTTAAAGGCTGAATACAAAAGGTCAGATTAGGCATTGGCAGCACCTCCCACCGGGACGGCACTCCGCACTTACCGTGCTCAAAGCGGATCTCCGACCAGAGCAACCAGTATCCAGCGCAGGTGAGCACGCACAGGGCGATCAAGAGCAGCCAGTGGGTGGGTCGCAGCAGTACCCACATCCTGAGCAGTTTCCTAAACATGTCTCCGTTTCTGGTTTCCACTACTGGCCAGGTCTGTAGCTCATTTCCAGCGGGCGCTTCACCGCAAATTCTTGTTTTGCATTGTTTTCCGATTTTTCTGCAATTGCTTCGTTGTCAGTGTTGTCAAACGCCCGCGGATCAGCTGCTTGCCAGTGTGACCAGTCCCAGTTAAAGGTGCGCTGCCTGGCGATTCTGGCGATGTGAAGGCATTTATCGAGCGGTCACGCTAGAATCCTGGCTGCCGCCTTTTCTGACAGAACGCCGGTTTTGAAGAAGTACAGAAAAAATCAAACGTAAACCAGAACCAGATCCATCATGGCCCTATCCAGCTTCAGCTTTGTCAACACGGCGGCCCAGCTTAACGAGGAGCAGGGCATTACATTCCAGGACAAGGCCCGCACCTGGGACACGGCGGACGATGGTGAGTAGAGTGACGCCACATTCGTCCTCCTGCAGGATTAACTTGGGAATAAACTTCTCTAATCCCTCCGAGCAGTCCAGGAGGTGGTGGATGCGCTGAACAAGCAGTCAACGGTGCACTACCTCAACCTGGACGGCAATACGCTTGGCGTGGAGGCTGCCCAGGCCATTGGCGAGGCGCTTAAGCGCCACCCGGAGTTCCGAAAGGCGCTGTGGAAGAATCTGTTCACGCGCCGCCTCAAGACCGAGATACCAGACGCGCTGCAGCACCTGGGCGCGGGGCTAATTGCGGCGGGTGCCAAGCTGACTGTTCTTGATCTCAGCGACAATGCCCTGGGACCGAACGGAATGCGCGGCCTGGAGAGGTTCCTGCGCTCGCCCGTCTGCTACTCCCTGCAGGAGTTGCTCCTCTACAACTGCGGACTCGGCCCCGAGGGCGGCAGCATGCTGTCCAAGGCTCTCATTGACCTGCATGCCAACGCCAAGAGGGCGGGATCGCCGCTCCAGCTGCGCGTCTTTGTTGGCGGGCGCAATCGGTTGGAGAATGCGGGCGCCAGGGCGCTGGCCAAAGCCTTCAAGACGCTGCAGACGTTCGAGGAGATTGTGCTGATGCAGAACTCGATATACTACGAAGGTGTCCAGGCACTGGCCAGGTCCTTCAAGGAGAACCCGCACCTGCGAGTGCTGAACATGAATGACAACACCCTGAGTTCCAAAGGTGCTGGTGAAATAGCGGACATCCTGCCCTCCCTTCCCCTGTGAGTCGCGCCTGAGAAGAGCACTCAAGGAATATTTTATTAATGTTTTTTTTGCATTTGTCGTCCGTCTGTACAGGCTGCGGGAACTGAACTTCGGCGACTGTCTGATCCGCACCAACGGTGCCTACCAGTTCGGCGACGCTTTGAGGAACTCAAACGACCAGCTGGAGGTGGTCGACTTGGGTTTCAACGAAATAAACAGCGACGGCGGCCTGGTCCTAGTGGGGGCCATGCAAAACAAGCCCAAGCTTCGCGTGTTCAACATCGATGGCAATTGCTTCGGGAAGGAGGGCTGCGAACAGGTAAAAGAGGAGATGGCCAAGCTGGAGAATGCTGCTGCCTTGCAGCCATTCGAAGAAGATGGTTCCGACGAGGAGGGTGGGGAAAATAATGAGCATGGGGATGACGATGAGGGTGGTCAGGAGGAAGAAGAGTACGATGAGGATGAGGGCGAGGAGTACGATGAGCACGAGCACGCCAACGATACCACGGAGGAGGCCGACGAGGAGGACGAGGAGTATGCTAACCTCGCCGAAGAGACTGCCTACGTCACCACCAATCCCTACGCGACAAAGGTAAGGGAGATCTTCGAAAAGACTTCTTAAATATTTTCCTCGTCTTATTCGTTTCGTAGCTTTTCAACGAAACAGCCAACTCGGTGGCCAGCGATACTTTTTCGGTGGCCAACAAAACGATGAACCCTATTTTTACGGCTGAGAAGTTTTGCCTCAGCCAGAAGCCCTGCTCCCTGGAGCAATTCGACTCTCTGGACTCGGACAACAAGCTTCAGGACCTGCAGGGAATCCTAAATGTAATGGAACCCAGTTCGAGCTTGATAACAGAAACTAACTGCATTTAATACCCTCAATTAGCAATTCAATGACGACAACCATCTGCTGCTGCTCGTCTTCACCACCCTGAAGTGCGCACATCTCTCGCAGTCATCGAAGGCCGCCTTGGAGCTGGCCGTCTCGCTGTACCAACTAACCTTTGACTACGCCATCAAGACCAAGCAGGAGACCCGTGTCACCAACTACGTTCTCAAGCAGCTGTGTCTCCTGCGCTGCGAGGAGCCCTTTAAGTCCGACTACAACATCAAGAGCTGCCGATTCGCCCTGTCCGAGGCCCTCAGAAGTCCGCAGTTTGCAAACGAAAACATAAAGAACACGTTCAAGCTGTTCCTGGAGAAGATCGATGTCTGAGCCGTAGTGAATAAGTAGCCCCGGCCAAAGAGATCAACTAATAATTTATTATGCGTTCGAGATTGTAGAATGTAAAGTTCTTTGGCAAGGGAAATAAATATATTTCTGGGCTCGCAAATAAATGGCAAACGAAATATATGATGTATTTTTCTTTACGGAATGTGGGTGTAAAAGGAGTATGCCTTATACTTTATTTTATCTATAAAAGAAGAAAGAAAACTAACTTCGTCACGCTGAAGTTTGTATGCGTTTACAATTCGATCTATAATGATCGATTTAGTCCAATTTTATCAAGTGAAAAGGAAAAAACTAACAGAAATTATATAAACCATTTATAAATATTATTAAAATTCGCTTTTAATATTTTCAGTTCACAGTTTTGCATTTTCCTCTTTATTTAACGATCGTTTCCTTGGCAGCTATTTGAAAGAATCATCCGATTTGCATAAAATTAAAATCGAAATTCTAAAATAATACATAATATCTCTATATCTCTGAGCAGATACAAATATGTTGGAAAACAGAGAAATTAAAATGTCTGTGGCAGCTTTATTTTATAGTAGTCTGATTTTGATACAATTAAAACCGCAATTCTAGAATAATAAAGAACGGTCATGTATCAAATTATATATTATACTAGCTGACCCGGTGAACTTCGTCCCACCTATCCGTGATTCAATTCATGCAACATTTGCTCTTTTTTTCAAGCTGTCAGAAAATGAGCAGTCAGTCTCAGGCTGACACGATTGAAAACTGTTTTGAAAAGACACTTCAGCTGTGTTTTTTTTTCGGCTCGCTCTTTGCTCAACCAGTGGACAACCCTTATCGGTTAGGGGTACTAAAAATAGATGTTAGCCGATTCTCAGGCCTACAGAATATCCCCTCAAAATTTCATCCAAATCGGTCAAGTAGTTTCGGAGGAGTTTGGATACAAACACCGTGACAGCAGAATTTTATATATAAGATAGAAAGGAAGAAAACTTCGACAAGCCGAAGTTTAAATACCCTTGCAGTAAGTATTTAAGGGGCTCTTCTACTTACGAGGCCGAAATTTTGGCCTATTTTCAAAAATTAATTGTGAGAAAACTGTGCAAGATAATGACAATTTTTTTTGTATTACTTTTGTACATCTCTGAAATTAACACTATGGGGAATTAAAGTGAATAAAGTGTGTATAGCGAATCATTCGTTGTTTATATGGGGTCAAAGTGGGGTCATCAACTGGTATCATAACTACCCTTCAACTTGCCCGAATTGAAAAAAATTTATTTTATTTATATTCAGTTTTACTTTTTCTATGCTTCTCCGAGTACGATTTTTTTTGATTAAAAATTGTTTTTAATATAATTTTTTTTGTAAAAAGTTTTATTTTCAACCATGTTTTTTCACCTGTTGGAGGGTGTACAAATTAAACAACAAATTTAAAAAAAATCGTACTCGCAGAAGCATAGAGAATCGTTTGATAAAGAAGTGGGAAAAAATTTGGTTCAATTCGATGAAAATTACTGGTAGAAGTGATACCAGAAATTTTAAAAAAGGTGATTTTCGGGAAAACGCGTTTAAAGATAGGAAAAATGGTCGGAACTTATGGAGGTGGCTATCTTTCGGGCTTCGTTTACCCATGAAGGAATGCGAATTTTACAAAACCCTTTATATGGCGTATTCCTCAGATCCTCTAGTATTTAAACAAAATTAAAAAAAAATCGAAAATAAAAAAATTCGTAAGTAGAAGACCCCCTTAAAATTTGGTATATTTTAGGATTGCGGTACTTTTCGCTTTCGCGTGTTCTCAGATTATTGAGCGAAACATGTTGACAGTGAATAACGTTGCGCAACAACTAAATGTTGCTAGCAACAAAGCTTTCAAAATAAATTAATTGATATATGTATGTACATATTCCTATGGCAGCTATAGGAAATTCTAGAATAATACAAAATGGCCATATCTCAAATTATATGCAAATATCTTGAAAATTGCACAAAGCTATAATTTTTTTCCTCAAAACTTTTCGATCGTTCCCATGACAGCTATATATGATATAGTCGTCCGATCCGGCCCGTTCCGACATATATAGTAGTGAGAGCATATAGAAGACTATCTGCAAAGTTTCATTCAGATAGCTTTAAAACTGAGGGACTAGTTTGCGTAGAAACGGACAGACAGCCAGATGGACATGGCTAGATCGACTCGGCTGTTGATGCTGATCAAGAATGTATATATGTACCTTATAGGGTAGGAAATGTCTCCTTCACTGCGTTGCAAACTTGTGACTAATTATAATATCCTCCAAAGAAATGTTCCCCTTAAGATTTACTTGTAAGTATAATTATGCTTAGGGAGGTGCAGGCGCTTCTCCCGCCCGCCTTCCAGGACAGTTTTCAACTGGTTCACACAAAGGAAACCTTTTTGATTTGGTTAAAATTGATTTATTTACATAAAAAACTTTTATGAGAGGACTAAGAACTACGTTTATGAAACATGGTAGGGGTAAGGGGATACATTGATATTATGCTTATGTATGTATTTATTCCTGTTGGTGGATTAGCTCGCTGCTCTGGTCTGGGCTACAGAGATCAGCTACAGTGAGAGAATGTAGCGAAGTAGTTGATTCCTAAAGTATGAAGTTAAAAACAAGAAGTAGACACTGATGGATGTGAGTACTGTGAAAACATTTACGGGGATGGGGAAATTATAAACAATTGTTGCGGCGAGTTTAGAGCCTCCTCCGAATGTGACAGTGCCGATTCCAATTGCCATTCGATTGCTAAATATAATATAAAAATACTATAGGCAAAAGGGAGAGTAGTTGAAGACGGGCGAGACCGAGACCGAGCTGACTTCGACTTCGATTCAGCTGCTCAACACACGAAATCGGAATCGTCGTCATCAAGATCGATCGCATCGTCGTCATCATCACTCTCGATGACGGCTCGCCGCTTCTTTGGTGGCGCCTTCTTCTTGGGTCCTCCTCCACTGCTGTCCTCGTCGCGTGTTCGCTTGACTGGACGCTTGATGGGCGAGTCTTCAGCGCCGTCTTCAGTCGGGCTGCCATCATCATCGCCGGAATCTGCATTCCTGCCTCCCTCTTCCTCGTCGGAGAAGAGGGAGCTGTAGTCGATTTTCTTGCTGGCCTGCCGACGTCCCGGGCGATCTGCCCGCGGAGCAACCTCCACCACATCATCATCATCATCGGATTTCTTTGCCTAAAAAAAGATAAATGAGAAATATTTTAGATATTTCACGTAACTTCAGAAAGACAGATAATTCTCCTCACCTTGGCCTTGCTGAAGTCAATCTTTCCCTGCTTCAGTCCGCCGCCGTTTTCCTTCTTTTGCCGCGGCTTCTTTTCGGCCGGCTCCTTCTTGACATCGGCAGCCTTCTTTGCCTTGGGCGAGGCCTTCTTGCCGCCCTCGACCAAGGCATCGAAGTCATCCATGTCATCGGCCTCGGACTTGACGGCCTTGCCCTTTGGCTCCTTCTTTACCTTCGGCTCCTTGGGCTCTTTGGGTTCCTTGGTCGCCTTTGCAATTTTGGCCGCCTGAGCCATTTTCTTGACAATTTCATCGGTGACCTTGAACTCGACCCGCTCGCCCTCGGGATCGGGAAAGACTTCGCCGCCGCCCTGTGCCGCGGCCCCCTTCACCTTCCTGCCCTTGGCGGTTGTGGCGCCCTTCTGGTTCTTGAGGGCTTTGGATGTCTTTAGGTTTATGCCCAGCTCCTCCAACCTCTCCTTCTCCTCGACCTCGTTCAGCTTCTGCTCCAGAGCATCCAGGTCGTCCAGCCAGAGCAGTTCCGGTGTCTTCTTCATCAGATTATCCAGCTCGGCGAGCTTGGAGTCGCGCTGCTTGAGCAGCTCGTTCTTCTTCTCCTCCGTCAGCATCCACATGGACATGCCCAGGAGGTAGTCGAACTTCTTGACGTCCGTCAGCTTCCTGAATGCCTTGTCGGGATCCAGCTCCTTCTCCTTCTTGACCTTGGAGCTGGCACTGGGAGCCGCCTCCGCATCTGCCTCGTCGTCCTCCTCCTCGTCCTTGTCTGCCTCGGCGTCCTCCATCTTGATGCGGCGCTGCCACTCCTTGACGGGATCGGCGCGATAGCCACGCTTCACCAGCTCGTCGCACATGGCCTTCCGCTGCTTGTTCTCCACCACCAGCTTCTTCTCGCACTTCTCGAGGATGAAGCGTGCCTGGTCGCTGAGCCGATCGGCCTGCGCCGTCAGCATCCCCACCAAGTAGTCCTTGCGGCGCCCGTAGTACTCAAGCCGCAGCTTGTAGAACTCGTTGATCACCTCGAGGGAGGTGGGGAAGCGCCGCAGGCAGTTGTTCTCGTCGAAGGCGTGCATCTGGTTGGTGGACAGCGTCGCGGTGAGCTTGAACACTCGGAAGAAGCCACCCTCCTCGTCGCGGATGCGATTGAACTCGCCCGGCGCGAAGCTGACCACAAAACGCACTGTGGTGTCCGTGTGATACTCCCTGTACTCGGAGACCACGGCCTTGATCTTCTCGGTGCCATTCGACAGCGGCTCCAGGACGTTCTCCTTGTAGGTCTGCGTCCAAACGCCCACCGGCAGCTCGGTGATCTCAATCCGGTCGCCCGGCAGCATCTGGATGTTGCCAGTGATCACATATCGACCGTCCGAGATGTACTCCGTGTGCCCCTTGAAGTTCTTGTACCAAGGATGCATTGCCTGCGGCTGCTCCCCGTTTATCATCCGCTTGAGGTTGCGCATTATCTCGCGCGGGTTGTGGTTGGCTATCTTGGTGGACCAGCCGGTGCCAATGCCCTCGGCCCCGTTGACCAGCACCATGGGAATGATGGGCAAGTACCACAGCGGCTCTATCCGCTGGCCATCGTCGGTTTGGTAGGCCAGCAGGGGGTCGTCCAGGGGATGGTAGATGAGTCGCGTCAGCGGCGACATCAGCGTGAAAATGTAACGAGCGCTGGCCGAATCCTTGCCGCCGGTCAGTCGCGTGCCGAACTGGCCGCGGGGCTCCAGCAGGTTGATGTTGTTGGAGCCGACGTAGTTCTGGGCCAGATTCACGATGGTCATTTGGAGCGAGACCTCGCCGTGGTGATAGGCCGACATCTCGGCCACCGAGCCGGACAGCTGCGCCACCTTCACCTCCCGCTTGTCGTTCCTCTTGAAGCAGGTGAACATCACCTTGCGCTGGCCCGGCTTCAGGCCATCGACCAGGCTGGGAATCGAGCGTTCGTTGTCGGCATTGGAGAAGAGCACCAGCTCCAGGTTGATGAAGTCCGCGTAGCTGACGTGCTTCGTGCCCTTGGTGTAGAGGTACCGCTCCGGCAGGCCCAGCTCCTTGCGCCGCTTCACCTCGTCCATGTGGTTGGTGAGCCACACCTTCCGCGACTCGATGTGCTTCCTTGAGAAGGCCATCATGATGCTCTCGTCGTCCACCGAGCCGTCGTACCTGAAGAGGATGCGGTGGCGGTCCATGTCCTGGAAGTACTCCTTCGCCTCCTTGGACGTGGAGGTGCCGAGACCCTTATAGTACTTGATATTGTAGGTGTGGTGGTTGGCCGTGTCGTTCTTCCACTCCTCGAACTCGGGCAGCGAGTAGAAGGACAGCTCCTCGTTCTTCTTCGTGGCCTTCACGATCGGCGTGATGAACTCCTCGAGGAACGGCAGGCGCAGGAGCTCCGGCCAGTTGGTGTGCACGAAGTTGATGAGCAGGCCCTTGATGTGGGAGCCGTCCTGGTCCTGATCCGTCATGATCATCACCTTGCCGTACCGCAGCGTCTTCAGGTCGTCCTCGGTCAGATACTTCTTCTTGTACTGCAGGCCGATGATCTTGCACAGGTTGTTGATCTCGGCGTTCTCCGACAGCTGCTTGAAGTTGGCCTCGCGCACGTTGAGCAGCTTGCCCCGAAGCGGGAACACGCCGTAGTAGTTTCGCCCAATAACACCCAGACCGGACACGGCCAGCGACTTGGCCGAGTCTCCCTCGGTTAGGATGAGGGTGCAGTTGATGGAGTTCTTGCCGCCCGCCTCGTTCGCATCCTCCAGCTTGGGAATGCCCTTTATCTTGCTCGACTTGCGGCCGCCCGTCTTCGCGATGTCGTTCTGGGCCTTGAACTTGGCCCAGGCCAGCACCGACTCGACGATGCCCGACTTTGACATGCCGGTGATGAACTTGTCGGACAGCGTGCACTTGGAGCCGAAGCTCTTGGCCTGCAGGGTCATGTTCTCCTTGGTCTGCGAGTCGAAGGTGGGGTTCTCAATCAGGCAGTTGACGAAGACCCACAGATGGTTGCGCACCTGGAAGGGTTTAATGTTGATGCCACCTGCAATTGCGAATGAACCACATTAATGTTTGGGACTCTGGAGGAATCACTGAACTCACCCTTGTTCTTCTTCTTCAGGACCTCAATGAGCTGCTTGATAACATTGTCGACCACATGGTCAACGTGCCGGCCGCCCTTGTAGGTGGCTATGGAGTTCACGAACGAGACCTGCTGGAAGCCCCTGTCCGAGGGGCAGCAGGCCACTTCCCACCGCTCGTTGGCCACCTCATGAACAACCTTGACAACTGGCCCGTCATCGTCCGTCTTCACGTGCAGATCGATGTAGTCCTTGAAGTTCTTCACCGTGAGCTTGGTGCCGTTAAGGAAGACGGTGACACCCTTCGAGGAAGCGGCCACGTCGTAAGCACGGCGCGACATAAGCGCCACAATGTCCTCGTCAAGGCGGTCCATCTTGAACTTGGCCAAATCGGGGCTGAACGTGATGCGAGTGAAGTCGGTGCCATTGAAGTCGCTGATCTGTTAGATGGTAGGTATTGTAAGGTATTTATTTGAGAGAATTAATTGTCTGTATTTCAATGGTACCTTAACATCGGACGCTTTGCCCATGTTGTTGGCCCAGGTCTGCTTGAAGCTCTTCTTGTACTGCTTCGTAGCCGTCTCCACGGTGAAGCTGTTGGAGAATATGTTGCAGAGCTTCGCTCCGTAGCCGTTCCTGCCGCCAGTCACCTTCTTCTCGTCGTCGTTGTAGTTGGAGGAGGTCAGCAAGTGGCCAAAGATCATGGTGGGAACGTACATCTTCTGCTCCTTGTGCATGGTCACCGGAATGCCCTGCCCGTTGTTCCAAATGGACACAACATTGCGCTCCGGATCGATGTCAATCTTAATGGTGTTCATGGACTTGTCGCGCTGCTTGTTGTCCGCCGCATTCACCAGGATCTCGTCGAAGATCTTGTACAGACCGGGCACAAACGAGATCTCCTTCTGGACCATCCGACGCTTCTCAGCATCGAAAACCCACATCAGCTCCTTGGTGAACTCCACGGATCCGATGTAGGAGTCCGGTCGCAGCAGGATGTGCTCCAGCTGCGACTTCTTTTGGTACATCTGCTCGATGGACATGCCGCTGCTACCGTTCTCCATGATTTCGCTGCTGCTTTTGCTTAGCTGCCTCTTCTGAAAAGGTCAGAACGAATGCCATAATTAGTCAGCGGCACAAACTGTACGCAGTAAAACTAAAGCTTAGAATACAGCCTAAGGGCTTTAAATTGTTCTATCGTTTCTTCTTCCTCTTCTACAGTTAAACCACAGCAAAGGGACGCTAAAATATGTTATGTTATTTGGCCTAAGTTGTATCTATCAGTATTTATTCTATCTATCTTAATATCTTAAATACACAAACACATGTTCATTTTATAAATTTCATGGTATGGATAAATAACTTCTATTCTAGTTTTAAGAGATACCCTTAGCTGATAGCTACTGTACTTCAAGATACAAGAAAAGAGAAAGAAACGACGCGCGCGCGCTCTGCGTCTCCGCCTGGCTGAGACTACCTCTCGAATGATTGCGTTAACCCCAAAGAAAATGCTGGATGCATTTTGAAGAATTATTAAACTTTATGATTTGTTTGAACAACTAACATTTCCGCAGCTGTTACTGTACTCCGCTAACAGCTCGGCGCGTCTCTTTCAAATAACAGCCCCGACTTTGGCGGCATTTCGGCGTCTGTCTGTGCGCGTGTGTATCTGTGTGTTGATATGCAAGACGCCGGCTCCTCGCGCAAACCCAGCCATGACTCTATTTCTGCGGATTTTCCCAATGAAAATAAACAAGATCAAAGGCTTAGTTATAGCTGACCTCGGTTCCAGCACGTGCTATTTTTTCTGCAGCCAATATCGGCAACCAATGTGTTCTCTATACCGGCAGCGCCATTTTTAATTTGCATGCGAAAAAAAATAAACGACGTTGGCAAAAAATTTAGCCTCCCCAAGGGCGGCGGGACAGTTTTCTGGCACTCAACCCGCAACTATCACTTTGCGATGCGACTCCGGGTTCTCCTTACCTGGTTAAAAAGTTGCACAGTTTTCGCGGCGTTAAGTCGCTGCTGGCGCCCAACAACGATGCACAAATTTAGGTGATGTAGCAGGCGACGCACTACAATTTTCAGTTTGTATGTGCGCCCTCCCTTTGCGTTTTAATGCACTATATGCGTGACTGCCACTCGCACTTGGCTGTTATATATTATTAACACACATTTACCTTTACTTCAACTTGGAGAATCGCACTAGAATTAGGGTTGTGATAATATATCAAAATATCAATATATCGATAGTTTTCCTAACGATGATATATTTATATCACGAATTTTTGCTTTCCGAAATATCGAAATTGCGATATTTAAATTTGACAATATTTTTTGCAAGGGAAAAGCAATGCATTAGGACGGTATCCAGAGTTGTTGATAATAATAAAATATCACGAAAAAGATATTTTAAACGATATATTTATATCGTAATTGCGATATTTTTGTTTGATATTTTCTAAATATATTTTCGTTGTTAATCTAAATTCAAAAGCAATCCATTAGAAGTGTGGAAAACAGTCGTTTTAACTATGCCAGGGCTCAATAAGCTGGGCTTATAGTTTTATTCTTTATTCACATTGTAAGTATGTAAGTATTCTTCTTAAAAAAACTATTCGATGCTATCGATATGACTGTGAAAACATCGATATCGATATTATTGATAGATCTGCTCTTTCGGAACTATCGATTTGTTTTGAATTTAGCTATTTTCTGGCCAGTTTTGGTTATTTTTCTAGACACAAAACTGAAAACCATTAAATTTAGCAGGAGCCAGTTATTAAATTTGCTATTGTTTTAGGTACATTTCCATACAAATCCCTTGATTTTCTGGATGACTGAATTACTGAAAACTCCTGTAGGTTTCATTTAATTATCGAAATGGCATTTGACACTGCGCTGTCAAAACACCAATAATATTTTACATTTCGTGATGGCTTGGTTCTTGCCTTAACTAAGGGCTCCCACATTTAGAAATGCGGTTACCGTTACGAGGTTAATAAAAAATAATATATATTAATATTTTGTTTTTAATAAAATTCATGTAAATGTATTAATTCAGAGGTAGATGTTCGTATAGAGTTTTTTAGATTAATTACATTTCTTTACATGTTTCATTCGACTTCTTTATATATCTAGCCAGAATTTGAAGTTTCTTTACAATTTAATGGACAATTACTGTAATATAATAATTATAATAGTTAAAATTGGATATGATGACTTTAGTTAGTATCATTATAATTTATAAATAAAGCGACAAATTGTTCTAAACAACATACGATTACATTTAAGACATTTCCTGCTACCGGAATTTAGTTGAATTATGGACAGTGATATTTTAGAATTACAATGTTGGCATGTTCAAAAATAGGAATTAAGTAACTTTGTAGAACATTGACTTTAGATTTTAAATGTTGGTTTAACCTAAGCTCAGAAAGCTTAAAAATTCAAATAACTATAAATCCCCCTGTACTATCACCTTTAACCAGAAATTTGTATGCATACAGAATATCTGATATTTTTCACAACTTTTGCATATTTTCAAAGTAACAACTGCTCGCCTCGTGAGCTTCTGACAGTTATTTACATTTTAATAGATATGAAGATTGTAGCGCTGTTAAGTTTACTTCTAAACCCATATGTTGTGCAGATTGTTTTTCAATTAAGCAGCTGGTGATATGAAAATTACCAAGCCAATTGCTTCGACGGTCAGAGCCACGAGCATGAAAATGAGAGAAACTGGTTTTCTTTCTGCTTTTGCTTGACCTTGCCCAACGAGAAAAGGGGCAAGACTGTCCTCCCTCTCTGCCTCCCATGACTGTTTCCTTGCAGATTCAAGTTTAATGTGGCAAAAAAAAAAAACTCATCAAGTATATTCTCAACACAAGAGATCCGAGCTTTGTTTCTTTGGACCGAGCCCCATGCGTGGGGCCCAGTGGGAACCCTTCAAGTTGTGACGTCACTGGAGCTCATTGAACTTACCCAGGGGATCTTGTTCAGAGATGTTTTTATTCTCCCGCATCTTGGTGGAGAATTATCTGAGATCTCGCACTGACTGTGGACGACGTCTGCAGTTTGTACCCTAGCTCAAGTAGGGAACTTCGTCAAGCGGGATTAGAGCATTGGAAATATGGAGAATTTCACGTTAAATAGAAACTTTATGTAATGTTTAACTAAAACTAAACTAAAAAAGAAATAATAATAATCCAATAATAAATATTAACATTATTAATTATTTTGCTTAAACAAAGATTTAGTTTATTTCAGATAGCTTGTATATTAAGATTTATGAACGTTTGAAAATCTGTCAAAAAATTTTTTTAATTTAAAGTAGTATTGAAAAACAACGAAGCGTATACACTTTTTATTCTTTATTAACATTTAACTAGATGGTTATCCATTTGTTTGTTTACAATTTAAAGTAATAAGCTTGTTTAAGAGATAAGTTGAAAGAGGTCTTACAACTCTTGCTTGTCAGTGTGCAAGGGTATTCAGAGATTCAGTTACAAAATATTGCCTGCTCCCGTCTGGTTACTCATTCCCCATACTGGTTTGTAGTTATTACTGCTGCGTTTTTTCTCAGCTTTTTCCATTAAGAGTTCTGAGCTTAAAACATTTTGTTCTAAGCGATCTGTAGCTCAGTTTCAGCGCAACCTTCTGCACCGACACTTGTTCCAGCTGCGAGCGCGATCTTGTCGAGGTTCGGGATCGGGTTACCCCGTAGAGCTAGCTCCAGTGCGTGATAGCCGGCAATATCATACATATATTCCCAGGTAATGCAAGCGGAGACCCCGAACTAATGGGGTGCTAAACCCAGGTGTTGGGCGATTCTAGGCGGGGCAAACAAATAATTGCTTATTATTTAAAACCCACACTAATGGAGCCTACTAATTTCTTTGATTACCCCCAGTTGTGAGGGGACAATTACTGGGGAGAGTTGCTCATTAACTTTTGAACCGACGAAGTGCCGACACATTGGAGTTTTTACCACTGCAGTCGAATAGATCCCCAGGCGAACCGCTTGCCGGCGAACTGTGTAATTAGTCGAAATTTGTTGAATATAATCAAATATTGGCCCCGGCACTTTGCACATCACTCCACGAGTGTGCTCGGTGTTTGGTATTGTGGGTGCTGCACTTTGAGATCGCGGTGGCATCATCGTTATCTGCGAGCCAAGTCACCGCATTGCACTAGACCCCAAGCGACCTGATTAGGCATTGACGATTCGCGATGTGCCCCGCTTATCAGGAGGGCCCGGGTCCAATACCCACTCAGTACGCAATATATTTGTTCGGGGGGATCAGACGAGGGCGAGTCTGATTCTCGGGGATCAGGGATTTGGGATGGGGCCAAGGGTGGCACAGAAGCTAGCCAAAAACACTGGACAACAACATATTGGATGGCCAGGCAGCGTGTTTATTAGAAACAATTAACACTACAACTAAATATTTGGAAATAAATAGAAGAAAGCGCGATTTAATATATACTAGACTTTTGAAAGGCTTGTAGGCTTAATGGTATAAAATTGAATCAGAAAACACAGAATAATACTAAAAACAACTTTTACTATGTGACATACTGTTATCGCTCGATTAGCTGTCTCCCTTACGCTATCGCCATAGCTTTGTCGGGTCCATTGTTGTTCGGTTTCTACTTAATATTTAATGGTCGCATACATGGGACTGGGAACATTTGGCCTGATTCCGTTCAGGGGCTCAGTTACACACTTGAAGTCGAGCGGATCGCAACCCATAAAATGGTAACAAGAAAATCGCCCATCAATAAATGCGGCATGCGAGTTCAGACTGGAATTGCAATGTCAAAATCTTGAAAATGTGGTTAACAATGAGGCGTGTGTGAGGTTGTGTTTTTCGGATTGCCGTATCGGAACAGGTGCTATCTGCCACTGTGGACTCACTCACCTGTGCTTTCTGTGGGGTAAACTGGGGGAACCCGTGTGAAAATCGCTTGGCCGAAAACATCGCGTACATTTTATATGGCCGCATAATAATGAACGCTGACTACGCCCACTCTTTGTTGTTATTCAGACGACCAGCAGCAGTCCCCGGTCCCGCACAATGCCCACGATCGAGCATAAGCTGAATGTTTCCGAGGAGGAAGTACCGGAACAGATACTCAGGCTGGCGCAGCAGCAGGGCGAGAGCCCCAGCGCCGAGGCATTGGTCATCGAGCAGTTCCGCAACTACATTTTGGGTGGGTTATCCTTGGACACATCCTTAGCCTTAAGCTAGTTGAGCTTAGTTATCAAGTCCGTAACAAAATTCCGCAGAACGCAACGAATGCCAGCCACACCGCAGCGATGACAAGTATCTGAAAAAATTTCTGCGAGCACGCTACTGGAAGATTGAGAACAGCTACAGATTGGTGAGTGGGATTCAAAAGTATATAGTATTTGATATAAGCGGCTATTAAATTTCGATTTTCTTTAGTTTTAAAACTCGAAATTATTGGTGAGGTATAGAGCTCACAATTCAAAAAAGTCCTTCGGGGAATATATTTAATTGTATATAAAAACTTTATTAAGACATTATTTTTCGATTTCTAATTTGAATGTAAAATGTGATATATAGTTTATAGGCTTTAATAATAAAAATATTAATTGTTACTTGTTTAACATTGCTCCTTTGTATAGTAACACCAGCCAATTAAAGGTGCTTAAATTATATATATATATACTTTTTTTTTTATTACTACTACTTCAACTTTACAGTATAAAATATTTGTATACTTTTTGGCTGCTATTATACGAGTAACGAAAATCAATTTAGTATATGTATATATCGGAATTAATTATTGTTAAAGCTAAAAATATATTAATAAATTAAATTGACATATAATATATTGCAGTTTTCCATAGTCCGTTTCAATTTAAATATTTCATTTTATAATTGCCTTTTCACAAAGCTTTGTTAATTCTACTATTTACTTTTCAGCTTTGTAGTTACTACAAATTTCGGGAACACAACAAAAGCTACTACGAAAAGGTTCGTCCTCTGGATCTGCGCCACGTCGGAGAGTCGGATATCCTGACGGTGACACCATACCGCGATCAACATGGTCACCGCATACTCATATATCGCTTTGGACTATGGCGACCCAACCGCGTGATAGTGGACGATATATTTCGAGCCACCATTGTCCTGCAGGAACTGGGTAGCTTGGAACCCATCTCTCAAATAGTGGGCGGAGTGGGAATCTTCGACCTGAAGGACTTGGGACTAGAGCACATATTTCACCTAAGTCCCAGTGTGGCTCAAAAAATGATTGCCCTGCTGGTGGTGAGTCCGTTTTCTTTATAAAAAGTTTTTTATTTTTCGTGTTTGGTTATAATATTTCCAAGTCATTTATTTATCAATTGTTATAATGACTTTTTTTTTAGACCTCCATGCCCATCCGCACCTCCGCCCTTCATATTGTGAACCAGAATTGGGTTTTCAATGCAGCATTCAAGATTTTTAAGCCCTTCTTGAATGCCGCAATGCGAGAGAAACTGTACATACATGGTAGCGATATGAGTTCCCTGCACAAGCACATCGATCCTGAGCATTTGCCAAAACGGTCAGTGTTATTTTTCTTAACCTTAAGTAAATTATATATTTATTTATATTTAACTCACTTTCAGCTATGGAGGCCTGCACGAGGATTACTCTTATACGCTCTGGCTGGACATGCTGAAGGAACAGTGTTCCACCAATGGTGTCCAAAAGGATATGGAGCAATTGGGCTTCATCTTTGACTAACTCTCAAGTTGGTTAATTTCACTAAGTAAGAAAGGGAAATATGAAACTGATAATAATTTTAGTCTGCTTGCCTTATTTTATGGTCACCTAAAGTTAAAAGACAGGCATCACAAGTAGGTTTTATTTGATGATTAAAAAAATAAAAAGTATGCGCTAAAATTATTATCTTTTCCTTAATAATCTCAGCTTGTTTGGTTTATCTATGACCAATTTCGGATCACGACTCCAAGCAATTTGTGGCTAGATCCGGCATAAATAATAATGCTTTGCACATTTGCCGCCCGAAATACAGATCGTAACGCGGCCACATCATGCCCACTGACGACCCAAGCGCTCAAGGCAATAATAATTTGGTCTAACCGAATCAAATGGCAAGGAAAGGCCGTCAACCCAATATTTGTTCCGGTCAGGAGCTCCAAGCATCTTGACCATATTCGTTTTATGCGATTTGTATGCAAAGTGCGGTAGGTGCCAGAGCGAGACAACTAGCTGGCAGGACCATTTGCCGTTATGGTAATTGAGTGTTGGACAACGCATAAAATGCAGTCGGCGGCCATAAATATGTTTGCACTCGGCCAGTGGCAGAATGTGAGGGATAGCAGGAAACCCGGAGAAGGGAAAGAAATATGGGAAGGGGGGAAGATTCCTTCTTCTGACCGTTTCGAATATGTTTGATATTTTTTATTGAATCCCGTTGTCTCACCCTCAACCCCCGGCCGCCGGAAGTCGTTGCCGTCTGTGTCCTGCTCACAGGGCGTACTATAAAAAACAACAGTATATTTTTAGGAGAATGATCGAACTCTTAGATACCCCTTGTTGAAATAGAAAGTTTTGTTAAAAACAAAATAAACAGTTAAACAATACAAACAGTAAAATGAGAATTAAAATAATTTAAAAATTATCCTTAAGGCCTGCATTACCTGTGAAAGCTTCAATAACAATTTTTTTTCGGTTGCATATTCTTTCTAAAATGCTTTTGGCTATATCTTTAAAAATTTGGAATAAGGATTCGATTTAAGTTAAGATTACAATACAAATACAAGATCCAACTTATGCCTCTACAGGGCACTCGAAATTCGTTCTATGTCCCTCAGCCATTTGCCTCCAATATACGTTCCTCGCCCGTTGGTCAACGATAGTGAAATTGATTTTGCTTCTGCCGAGGGGTCTAGGTTGACATTGTGGCAGCGGGCAAGGCCCCGAAGGGGGAGACGGACATCCATAATCTGGGTACGTGTGTGTCTGTGTGAGCGCGTATAAAAGGCAGCGACATTTGTGCGATTAAAGCGACAAGATTAAAAAATTTATTGCGTAAATATTTATGGGGGACAGTAACAGTGGCAGTCGAAAGAGTCGAAAAAGGGCAGGCGGACAAAAAACATACACATCCCATAGCCTACATTTGGGAGGCATGACCGCTGTCCCGTTATTAGTTGGCTTCTGGCCTTCTGGCTTTTGGCTTCTGGCAACACGTGTGTGAGTCGAAGTCGAAACTGGACATAATTTATGGCCTGCAAACTGAATTTATACGAATTTTATTGAAAAATAAAGAAAGCGCACAGCGGGCCAAGGGATTCATCTTCATCCAGCATGTTACCTCAAACTCATATATCCACAAGACTTGCGGGCCAAAGTGTCCTTCGCTAATATTTATCGAATTTAAAAACTGTCTGCATATGTACTATATATTGTGGATCAAGGTATGTGTTGTTCTAGGAATTGATATCTATCTTTATCTAACTTTACTGACATTAAAGAAAACTTGTTATCAGACTTTCTTCCTTTTACATCTCTTATTTATATATCTCTTATTTAAGCCTTTCCCTATTTTCTTATAAAAATAATGTTTATATCAATTTCCACCTCTGATTTATTATTCTAAGCACAACCGACTGCAATCTCCTTTAAGTACTTCCTTACTTCCTGCTCCCTTGAACTTCATTCCCAAAATTAGCCATATTATCCAGAGGACACATTTGGGGGCGTTGCCTCGCCTGTCAACTGTCAGTTCGTAGTGTCAAACTGACAGCCGTTGACATCCGCTGTCAGAGGTCCTGACCTTCAATTTTTCCAGCCGAAAGGGGTGGTGGGTGTGCTTGGAAGTTGCAACCCTAAAGGCCTAAACGTATAATTGCTTCCTAATGAGCTGGCGAGGGTGACCCAACCAAGCAAACCCCTGAAAGTAGCCCATCACTCCTCGCTTACCCTCCGTCGCTGGCTTATCGTGGAAAGCAGTTTATCATTCGGCGATTGGCAGGCACAGCCAAAGCTGAAATCAAAACAATGGGAACAAATAAATTATGTCCAGCGATTTGTAAACAAACATCAACTGGTCTAAGCGGGGGTCACCATCTCCTCCCGCACCAGAACGGGGGAATGTTTGGGGATTTCCATAAATAAGGACCAGGGCCAAATAATTGAAATATTTGCTGTCAATTTGTTGACTACGATAGCCGCTTCCAAGCCCGAGGCGAAGGTGTAAACCGTATAAATGGCGGCTCGTTATGGCCCTTGTTGGTGCCAGTGACACCGATTTCTACAGGTCCTGCCGCAGGACGATGTCTGTTTGCTCAGCGAAGGAAGGACCACCCAAGTTGATAAATGGTTGCGATATTTATTTTCCTTGCACTACCCACTGGGGACTGTGTGTGTGTGCCAAGGAAATCATCGCAGATTAAGGCGAGATTGAGACATCAAGACCGAAAAACCAATTGCTTGTTTCTACAAAACATAAAATTATTTGCAAATACATTTTTTTATGTTTTACATTAATTGTTTGGGTTTGCTGGCTTATCTATTCCAGTGAAATCAATTAATTTCGTATATTATTTGTTATATTACATCACAAAAAAAATATATATGTCTTTATAAGCATGAGCAGACGAGTCAATCTATGGTAGATACGACTGTCTGCACCTTATTTTGAGATTGCTAATTCGGAACTGAACCTTTCCAGCTTGTTCAGAAAATCAGAAATTTATTAAATGTTCCTAAACACTTGCTTCGGAATTACCCCATAAACCTGTAGTCATTTTAAAAATCCTGCAAGTCCTTCTCATTGATTCCTTTTCTCATGTCATTAAACCCGTCGAAAAATCGGGGAAAAATCCATGGCCTAGCACACAGACGACGACCCCCAGCCGAGGTGCACTCACGCTGGGTTTCGAGATGAAGGGGCATGTAAATTGACTGCGACATGTCAACGTTTCTTTGCTTTCTTTCTTATATATTTTTGAAATCGATTTTCCGTAGATTTACCAGAAATTATTTGCGATAAAACACGACTCTACTTCGTGCTTTAAGTGCACTCCAACCGATGATCCTGGGGAAAGGCAGGAGGCAGGAGGCAGGGAGCAGGGGAACCCGGCACAATCAATCACATCACCACATCATGCCAGACCGGCGACCGAGCTGAGCGCCTTTTTGCCGTAAGTTGTAATGCTGCCTAATCCGGCGTAATAAACATTGTCAAACGCGTTCGCGTTTCGCTCGATGCGGGAGGAAATCATTATTGACATCAGAGGACACACACACATCCGGATCCGCATCCTCATCATCAACAATTGAAATGCAATTGAAAGGAATCGCGGACAAATATTTGCACTTGGATTCAGCGATTGACAATGATGGCGAGTCCTTCGGAATACGAGTAGATGCAAATGAGGAGCTATGGAAATCTCCAGGAGGCTAAACTTCCAATAATACGATTCTGAGATGCTGGCATATTTCTGCAAGTATCGGTTTAACGAAATAAGGTATGTAAATCCTTATTTTTATGCTCTTCAAATGTATTTAAAAATGTATATAAACATGTTTTAAGTTGTATTAAATTATTCGAAAGAAATCATTATATTCAATATTTAATCATTATTCTCAAAATTAAAGTTTAAAACTTATGAATCTTTCTTTCAATTATATTAATATTTCTAATTAGTTAGCATAGTGTCTGTACCTTTTAAAATGTAATATATATTTAAAATCCTTCCGGAATTTTAGCTTTACATTTGTTTCAAGGACTTTAAGTTACCTTAATTCATTATGTACCTCATTCTCTCAGACTTGTATGTAGCATACTTTTTGGCAGGGGTCTAAGTGCAAATAAAAGAATGGAAAAACTTGGCTAGCACGTGGCTGCCCGATGATAACCCCGTTCCCGTGTGGATTGCCTCTCTCGAGTTGATTATTAAACATATTTTTAATTGGCCACAGATAAATATTTGCACACCTTTAACCCTTTTTAATATGCCTAAGTGCTGCTCCTCCTTCTGACCGCACTCTCGTCCTTAGCAGTTTGTGCCTGGATTGCCCGCGTCCTCCTCTGGGGGAACCCCCGCATTGCTGGAAATCAGCACAGACAGCCAAATGGAGCATGCAGAGGATAATTCGATTGTGTTCAATTTAATTTTGACAAGCTTCATTGAAGCCTAGAACTTCCCCCCTTTGCGGGCCGCCGTCGTCTTTGTGTTCCTGAATTTCCCTGCATTTCCCAACAGTTGATTTGATTTTGTTTTATGTTTTCCCGCTGGCACAGGGCCTAAGGAGAACAAGAAGCATATAAAACATGCCCCCTTTTCCGGCACACCCTCGCCCACGCCCACACCCCTGGCCACCCGCCTCTTTGCGATTCATTGCGACACAACAACTGAGAGGGGGGTACTGGGTGTGTGGGTGCGTGTGCGAGGGATGCTGCCGCATGGGTGGGGAAGGGGTTTAGTACTAGGGGTTCGCTTAAACGCCAAGTTTCTGCGGTCACTTTTGTGGCTCACAAAGCTGACCAAAATAGTCGGAATAGTTTCTGCGGGAAAGTGTGCCCTGACAATGCCCAACAGAAAGTTGAAAAGAGAAAACTATGCTCCCGGATTTTCATGGTTAGGTATTATTTTTTTGCTATGTCTTAACAGAATAATTAATATTTTGCAGCTTTTTTTAGCGGCTCTGAAGAACATATTTGTTATACCCTTGCAGGGTGTTATAATTTTAGTCAGAAGTTTGCAACGCACTGAAGGAGTCATTTCCGACCCTATAAAGTATATATATTCTTGATCAGCATCAACAGCCGAGTCGATCTAGCCATGTCCGTCTGTCTGATATAGAATCTATGAACACGCGAAAGCGAAAAGAACCGCATCCTTAAATATACAAAATTGTAAATACTTACTGCAAGGGTATTTAAACTTCGGCTGGCCGAAGTTAGCTTTCTTTCTTGTTGTAATTAATTTTAAAAGAAAATTTATTAAATTAAATTTTTGTTTAATTATTCTTAGTACTTATTTAGGAACAATAAATTAATAAATAATCCAGTAATGTTAAGCCTGATGTGAAAAGTCACGAATCTCTATTATTTATAAATGTTATATTGGCCTTTGCTGGCCCATATTCCAAAAATATATGTTTATATAACTTGTTGCACAAACAAGGAAGACGTCTCCCGATGTCCACTCATACATATCCAGTCAGCAGCCCTATTACATCAGAGAAATCTGTTTGGCCAACGTAGCCAAAACATTTGCCCAAAACAAAAAATAACCGAACAAAAGGAAGCCAAATTAAAATAAACCAAGGGAAGCCCCGGACCCAAGCCCTCTTCCCTACAAAGACGGGAATGGCGGGTCCGTGTCCATTTCTGCTGGCTCAGCACTACATAGGTGCACCTGTGCATCGAGGAATCCTTTGCTTAGAGCAAACACACAGATACATACGTACATAGATACAGAGCAGACAGACAGACAGGCAGGCCGGCGTGTATTATATACGAGCCAAAACAAATCGAGCGACTTATCTCAGCTAAAACATCTCGCATTGACTTATGCACTGGAAAATGGAACAGTGGACGAGGCCAAACGGGCTATCTTTCACTCCTCCACTCCACACCCTGCTCCAGCTCCAGCTGCGGTTCCAGCTCCAACTTCCCCCAGCGATGGCCAGCCAAACGAGACTGGAAGCTTGGCTATGTAGGAATTTCCGTGGTAGTTGCTCATAAATATTCACTCGCACACACACACAGCGGGCAAGTGGGCGGAGCCGACAACAGCATGAGGTGTATCTGTGTATCCGTCCGGGCATCTATGTGCTCGCTTGTGGCTGTGCCATTTTTTATGCGCTCCATGGCAATTCAAAAACGCCTACTTCAAGAGCTCTGCCAAACTGAGCCGAGCTGAACAACAACGACGACAGTAATTCCACCACCGAAACTATACGGTGGCAGGGGGTTTTGCGAGGGGGAATCGCAGCATATTTTGGTGCTCCTGCACAGTGGCCAACGCTAAAAACCGCAGCACTGCCAACTGGAAAGAATTGTAACAGAATAAGGCAGAAGGAGATAAGTGTTATATGCGTATCATATCATTATCAACCGAGTCTATCAACTACGTACGTATGTCCTAATATTCATAGACTTTAAGACTTAGAACTACCAGATGTGGGCGACATAAAGATTGTTGTACATTTTTGTAGGTTATTCTCTACAATGCAGAGTTAGCCTGATAATTTTACGTCTTAAAAAATACTTTTGAATAGTTTAATTCTAAAAGCATGCAAAGTAGAGTTAGTATGATAAATATACTTCTTTAAAGATAGGTCTGGAAAATTTATTTTGAAAGCTTAAAAACGGGATGCTAAGATGTTAAAATTGACTTCATGCGTGGTGAACAAAGCTAGGAATGAGCTTGGATATATTAAATATACCTATTAAATACTACAAGGGGTGTATTTACTTCCGGGTTTGGAGCTCGTTCGTTTTTACTAAAAAAAACCTTATTAAACTATTAGTCTTAGGCAACGATAGAACGATACTTCTCAACTTATTTATTAATACCTACTGTAGAGCAATTTCCATTTTCTATAAAGCAATTTACACTTTAATGAGATGTTTTAATTATAGGATATATTTTAAGGCAGTTATAGTTAATGATTAATATGTAGCTTATGAATTTGTAATGAACAAAACTGAAAAAATTATAATTAACCGAGTAAAAACCCTACACACTATATTACGGAATTCTTCAGATACCTAAATAAAGAGCTGCTTAATTTTTTTTGTATATATAATTTAAGTAATTTTCAGATCAAATAACGGTATTTTTTAATTTAAAATCTTGTAACTTCAGCAATGCACCTTCACGAGACCCCAACAATTCGTTCCACTGTGCAGTGCAGCGGTGGGCTAAGCTTTCTCGGCTTGATGTTTGTTGTTCTACGAGAGAGAGTCGTTGCCGGCAAGCTAACAACAGCAACAACATCAGCACGAACGGGTGCTGGGCTCTCTCGACAAGTGCCTTCCAACTGTGAACTTCCAGCAGGAGCCAGAGCCCCAAGAGAAAAAAGCCATCAGCGAATGGCGTTCGAGCTTGAGCTTATTGTTGTTGTGTTGGTCGGTTTTTCGGCATGCCACTGCGGCTGTGTGGGTGAGTGTCGGGGCGATGCGCGCGTCGCAGCCATTCTGCCAGGAGCTTCGGCCACCCTCAGGCCATCCAGTCATCCAGTCAGTAAGTGCGCCAGCAGCAGGGCCGGATCCGGAGTTCAGTCGCCACCGTTAACTCTTTGAAATTGGACGCAGCGAGCGGCGAATACGCGTTCGCGACCACAGTGAGCGAGAAGGGAGAGATAGAGCGAGAGCGGCCTATTGATAATGCCCTAGAGAAAGTGCGGAAAGTGATCTGAAAAATTAATTACAGTTGCAAAAAAGCTCCAAATAAAGTTGATAACAGGAAAACTACCCAAAACAAACGTCGATTAATATAAACAGAAACTTGGGCTTGCAAAGCTTCCTATGAAAGTAATCTAAAAATAAATATAACCATAATATTACTTAAAAAAATAAATAAAATACAGTATATAATAAAATCAATTAGAGGATTACCTAGTAATGATATGATCCGTAATTCCTATAACTCACCTCAAGTTCCATCTGAAATTTAAGTAAATAAAAAACAAAAGAACTATAGCTTGGTCTCTGAAAGACTGGTAATCAACGGAAAGATATTTAGTGTACGCGGCCCCTGATCCTCGATCTACTATTAACGCCGAGCACCCATCCACCACCTTGCATGTGAGACCCGCAACCGACCCTTTCCGGTCCTGGTCCTGGTCGATCCAATGAAAATGGAAGATCCCACCATAAACGACACGTACGTGCAGGAGTTCGATCTGCACCACTTGGAGGTGAGTGGAGCCCCCGGAAACGGAGCTGCTGCCACCAACGGCGGACCCCCGGTGGCCCCCATTGGTCACGTGAAGCGCGAGGATCACAGTCCGCCGCAACCGGTGGCGGTCAAGTGGACAAGTATCCACGGGGAGCCCACCAACCCGGAGGAGGGGCCGGAAGCGTTGCCCCTTTCCGGGCCAGAGCCCGCCGGAGCCGTGGAGGTCTCGCCGGCGCCGCACATCAAGCTGCGCTCCTTCTCGGGCCACCACCAGTGGCACATGGACGAGCGACGGCTGCAGCCACTCTCTCCGCCGCCAGAGCAGTATGGACCGCTGCCCGGACAGGCCATTCTGGTCAACACATCCTCCGGAGCAGCAGGAGCGCCAGGTGTTCCCGGCGGGGTGCCCTCCACACCGCCGGAAACGCCGCCTGTCGTGGGTTCGCCCACGGGCAGCAGCAGCTGTCCGGCCCAGACCTATGCCCACCACTACGCCCGGACACCGGGTGGCACTGCATCTGCTGCTGTTGCCGCCTCTGCCGCGGCCGCTGCCTCCGGAGCGGCGGTTGTGAGCGCCGGTCTGAGCCACGACATGATGTGGCTGACGAACTCCATTCGCGCGGAGCAGCAGCCGCTGGACCTGCGTCCTCTGGCCTATCCCGGCTCGCAGGAGGAGGCGGAGGAGTGGGATCGGCAACGGGACTACGCTCTGCAGGCGGCGGCGGCCCATCACCACCATCACGGGCAGCCGCTGATGCAGGCGCAGCACCCACATCCGCACATGCAGCAGGCCAAGTACCCGCACCACCACCACCACCACTTCCACAACCTCGACCTGACACCCATCAACATGCACTCGCACCCAAACTCCTACTGCGGCGGGCTCGGATCAGGATCGGTGACGCCCACTTGCCTGCCGCAGGTGCCGAGCAATGGGAGCGGCAGCAGCAGCGGGGGCGGAGGCGGTGGAGGAGGCAGCGGTGGTCCTGGCAGCGTCGGCGGCGTGATCACCCGGGCAGCCCTCCAGCCCTGCCGCCCGCTTTCCGCCAGCTCTACGAGATCCTCAAACAACATGTCGCCCCGAACGTGCTCCGGGGCCTACAGCACTGCCACTCTGGAGGACTGCATCAACGACGATATGCTGACCACGCTGACGGTGCGGGAACTGAACAAGCGGCTCCACGGCTGTCCCCGGGAGGAGGTGGTGCGTCTGAAGCAGAAGCGGCGCACCTTGAAGAACCGCGGGTACGCCCAGAACTGCCGCTCCAAGCGACTCCACCAGCGCCACGAACTGGAGAAGGCCAACAGGCAGCTCAACCAGGACCTGCATCGCCTGAAGCTTGAGTACTCGCGGGTGTGCCAGGAGCGGGACGCCCTCATGCAGCGGCTGCAGCGCGTGGGCGGAAACGGAGGAGGGGGCGCAGGTGCCGGAGACAGTCAAAACTCGCCGGAGTTCTACCTCTGACGCCAGCTGGCGGCGGCCAGTGGCACCGGCTCCTCCACATCCGCGTCCGCGTCTGCATCGCAGCACCACCAGCACCATATCCAGCACCGGGGTCCGCAGTGGAACCCCCAGCAGTTGGTCAACTAAGCGAAAAGCGTTCCGGGTGTAAGGTATTTTCCTCAAGAGGATATTTCTGGAGCCCAATGAGGTTCTAGGGGTTCATCAGCCGTAAATAATTTTTAAGGAATTTGTCTCGAAAAGAGAATACTTTGAAAATCATTTGCTGAAAGGTTTTAGTTTTCAATTCCAAGTAATTCAAGCACTTAAACTAAGGTATATTTCGGAAATGAATTATTATTATTTTAAAGTTAGTCATACGTTCAGCAATATTTTAAATATTTTCCCTCGCAAGGAGTAAGGTTTACTTTAGGAGCTTGTGTCCATTATTGCATTCCCATTACCACCACTGTTGATATTTATTAAATCAATTTTAGACATTAGGAAACTGTATGAATTTTAAATTCACTCAAAAACTTCATCCTAAAATTACTTGCAATTTTTCTCATTTGTTTTTCATTAATTAATAGTTTTCTGGGAATCATTTACAGGATTTTTCGCGCACTTAAATTCTGTTTAATTTTGATTGTGACAATAAATTTCAATTGAATTTGCTTTCGTGCACTTTGAAAGTGATCGCCACAGATTGATGATATAGGACGGAACTATTGCTGATTATCAGTCTGACTAAGGCAAAAATCGATTATGAATAAAATGGATTTGAACGTGTATGTATAAAGAACAAACATTGTATAAAGCAGAGAAACAAACACAAAAACAAATCAAGAGAATAAAACTTGCGGCTTCTGATTAACGATCGCTACATTATTACAAATTACGAGTTAGTAACACACGCTTATTTGTTGATTAGTTCTAGACTTAGTTTCCCTTCTAGTTTTAAGCGAGCGAAAAATAGTAATATCATAGAAGCAATAGTTGTACGCAGAGTTGTTCTTAGAGGCCGTGTTTCCGTTTCCGTTTAAGCCCCACTCCACTCCTCAGTAAGCAATAAAATTACTAAAACTAAAGGTTGTATTATGTTTAAATACTGCAGAGACAAACGAGCAAACGATGTTGTATAAAGTGGAGCTGATCCGAATCGAAGAGCAAACTCTTCTGAAGCAAACTAAACAAACAAGTCCTATACAATGTAATAAGCACTAAAGGGAACCATAATGGCATATGTAAATACACCCAACCACATACACAAATAGGAAAAGGCTGCCAAGCCGATTCTGTATACTTTAAGGCACTTGCAAACAGATTTAAATCTCGTTTTGTAAAATCAAAAGGCCGGATCCGAAAAGGGAAGACAACAAATTTAAGATAATTAATAACTAATAACAATTGTGAGTAGTTGATAAGTGTGCATAAAATAATTTAGTAATAAATAAATCTAAAATTAAAGTACACTGTTGGATTTGTATTTATTGAAGAAAACTTTTTAAAAAAGGTCTTATTTTACAGCAAATGGAATTTAGCTCGCTATTGTTCACAAAGGTGGGTATCGTTTAATCAATTTTAAGCATAAATATTCAGGCGATCATGAATAGTTTTTCTATATCCCATTGTTTTTCAGGACTATCGAACAAATCGCTTAAATTTAATAAATTATATTAGGTTCTGCATGCCAATCAAAATGTATGCACATGCCCCTTCTGACTCCACAAAGTTAACATATTCTTGATTATGATCCCAGAGACGAGACTGACATGTCTCCTCTTCTGGTGACAATGATCAAGAATATTTATTCTTTATGGCGACTTGGATACCACCTTCTTCTTATTAAATATATTTTGATTTACTACCAAGCTATAAGCTGTAAGTTGTACCCTTTAGCTACAGGATATAATTATTAAACGAACTTTTCATTAGCGGGTCCCAAAATAGGACATGATAATTTAAATCCTGATAAAATAATTAATTTGTATGCAACATCACAGAATTTTTTTTCATGACTTTAGTTAGCAAAGGTAAATTGTCGGGTTTCACTTTATAATTAAAGAATAATGAAACCCAGTCTATATTCCTAAATATTTGTAAATTGCAAAAGGCAGCTACGTACATTTTTTATAACAATAAAAATTGCTTGCCGAATTCTTTATATATAAACAAATCTCTGACTAACCGCAGATATGTTTTTTTTAGTAAATTATGAACTTTTAATTTTTTCCACTAACTTTTCGATCGTTTCTCTGGCAAATACATTGAATATTTGTGTGACTTATAAGAATTCTATCTGCTAAAGAAAAAAGACTTTTGATAAAGTTTCATTCCAGATATATTAAAAAGTAAATGATCGCTCTGCGTATAAATTGATGAAGAATATGCATATATTCCGAATAAGACATACCACCTTCAGAATCAATGGTTTCAAACATCTAGAAATGACTTGAGGAACTTCGTTCATAAATCTAAATCGAGTAATATTTTCCCTTCAGACCTTAAAAATTTTAAAGAGACCATAAATTTATTTAAAGACTATTGTGATTTTCAGCATTTCAAATGTCGCAGTTTTTAATTGTTTAGTTATTTAAGCTAAGAAGACTACCAAAAGTGAGTGTCCGCTTTCAGCATAGACTTGAAACCGGGATCCGACATCTCCCGGTCGATTTCGAAGAAGTGCCCATGGGTGTGTGGTCTGTCGGCATGGATAAATCGGCTTCCAACTGCAACGGACCACCGCCAGCAACAGTTTAGGACCCAAAATAAACACTGCACAGCCTCCGAGGAGCTGGGGAGCAGAATGTCAACAAACACTGGTCGCGTAATGGCGCATGCAGGAGCAGAAAGAGGCGTTGGAGCCGCGGCATTGGGTTACAATCATCAACATGGAGATCAACATCGGCATCAGAGGCAATCGCCATCTGCCGAAGCTCCAGGCGGCGTAATTCGGTAAAGTGTCGATTCAACTGGGTTCCACATCTCCCTCAGAGCTCCGCGGCTTGTAAATATTCATTAATAAAAACTTAAGTCCTCAGAGTTTGTTTATTTTGATTGAATTTCTGATTTGATTTGGCGGCTGCGGCGGTCTTTTCAGATTCTGATCTTGAATTTATTTATTTATTATTTTGATTATATATGAATTTCCTGCCCTACCAAGAACTCGACCCCCCTCTACCCACTCTGTCCCCCGATATTGGTCGTCTTTTGGGGTTTATGTAATAAGACGAGGACACTCGATCGACCGACGAATTGCGCAAGAAGTTTTGTCGAATTCAGACTTTATTTGCTTTGCCCAAGCCGACGATAACGATCGCCCATCAAGTGGCCATTTTCATTTGACTTCTTTCAGTTTTTTATTTATTTATTTTCTAGCTTCATTCTCGGCCAGCAGGAAGTGTCAAATTTCCACCGATTTCGGCATATGAACAGCGATGGAAAAAGAAAACTAAAGTTGAAATTTGAATCTACCCAAGGAACTCGTTTTAATGCAACATTTAAAGTTCTTTAATATAAAAATCACAATAGGAATATTTCTCTGAAATACAGCAATTTGTAAAAATAAAAAACCTTTGGAATTTCCTCAAATTTAATATATTTAAAAAGAGGGTTTAAGCATAGAATATTTTTAACAATGCAGAAATAATTCAGACTTAACTGACAACCAATCTGATAGCAATACCAACTCTGAATCATAATTCCTCCAGCCAAATCTGCCACATTTCGGGCTTTCCTTTAAGTGCAGATTAAACAATAATTATGAAATTCTGATGCAAATCGCCGGCGACCGAAAGTCTCCTTCCTTTTGGTCCTCCCCCGCCTTAACCATTATTGGTTCGAGAGTTTTCTGAGCCGCAGGCCAGACACGAGCGAAACACTGGCAGCTTGAGTGGATGTCAAGAGTGGATGAGCCGGGCAGCAGAGATTCCAAGGGGAAGTTGAGTGCCCGGCATTTTGTCAAATGAAATTTATAGACACGGCAATGACAATCGGTAAATTGTCATGGCCATGGGCCTGGAGTTCATCTCGGCATAATCAGTGCTTAGGGGCAGGACCTCGGCCAGAGCCCAACCCAACCATACCCAAAGCGAAGCCATCTCGGACAACTGGGATGATTGTCAACATTATTATGGCCCACACACACACACCGTTTGATTATGCTGCGCATTCGGTCGGGGCACTCTTTTTATGCCTGCACTGCGACGTGTGACGGCTTCGATGAGGAATGCACTGCAAAAAAAAACAAAATATATATATAATTGTGTGTGGATCTGTGTCAGGTATTCAGATAAAACTCCTTTAGAAAAGTGAATACTTTCGAATAAGAAATCGTAATTTATTTATTTATTTATCTAAAGCTAACTATTTGGTCTAAACTAAAAGCTAAAGGAGGTTAAGAGCCTTAGCAGCCGAAGGGCTTAGGCTTGTGTTTTAAGTTGCTTTAAGATGTTTGCGATTTTTAACCCAAAAATATAGCCATTTTTTGAAAAAAATATAAGGGGTGTTACATCGTCAAAATTGTCAAAAATTAGAAATCGAGTTTTAAGTGCAAAAGTTCTCCTATAAAAACCAAGAAGGAAAAACCAACTCAGACTGAAATCGGTGAGTTTAAGTCAAGTTGTACTCAAGAAACCCTTTAAGGGTTTAATATTAGACAAACAAAAAACTTATTTATGTACACATTAGACTTATCAATCTTTTAATATATTCAGTAAAGTATTTAAAGTTATAAAGTTATTCAAAAATAATATATGTATACCTTAAAAAATTATAGTCCTCAATAAATTAATGTTAAAAACGCTGTTTAAACTGAGGGTTAAAAAAAAATGTCCGAGAAAAATCTAAATGAATTGTTTTAAGCATTGGTTCACATATTATAGCTTTAATGACTACTTTAAATTAATAGGCATAGAAAAATAATATATTCATATATTAATTGGCGATAAATTGTTTATAATAAAACCTTTTTATTAAAGAGGCTATGATTAAGTGCTGAAGTATCCTTTAATACAATTCAGAAGAATGAAGGAAAGGGTTACATTTGCTATAAATTAATATATATTTTCAGATTTATAATACAAAAACAAATAATATATCTTTTGTCTTATTGTTTTATGCGATAGTCTAAATTTTTTTTCAAGTGCAGCGATGTGATTTCGGACAGAGAAAGGGAATCTCTTTTTGGCCCGTCTGGATTGCGGGGTGGTGCGTTTTTTATGATGCTCCTCAAGTGGATGCGGACGAGGATTGAGATGGGGCCGGGGATGAAGATGAGCCGGCGTCGGGCGACACGCTTAAGTGGCTCGCATGTGCCCCCGCCCCCCGTCTCCTTCTCCTTCTCCTTCTCCTCTGGCTTGTCTTAATTCAATCGATAGTTCACACATGTAATCGCACGGACGGATGATTGGGGGCTTCTTCCTGCATTTTACTTTTACTCTGGCTGCCCGGTTCTCTGTCACCTCTTTTTGCATGCCAAACACGTAGCGTTGACATTGAGCGGGAGGGGGCTGGGGGCTGCGAACTGTTCCTGTTTTCCGATCTGACTTTAACCTTAAATCGTTAACACATTAGCTTTCCGCAGTTGCCTCGTCATTCTGAGGGCCGTCGTCGCCGCCGACGCCACTCATTAGCGTAATGAAGAGCGAAGAGCCAAGTCCTGCTCGGAGCTCATTAGTTGTCGCTTTGTTTGGTCGTGGAAAGTTTTCCACAAAATATGCTCGTAAATCTCGATTTGGCAGCACTGAAAAGGGGATATTTATCGCGTCAAAGGACCCAAGTGCCAAAAAGTTGTTGACCAAAAGCTTATCAATCATTGATGTGTGGGTCGGTATGTGTCCCGTTGAAGACTATATGGGGAACGTATGTACTTTGTAAATATAAAAATCGAATAAACGCTTAAGCTGGAGTGCTCTTTGAATCAACGTTTTTATGATTAATAAACAAGTAAATGCTTTATAAAAGTTACATAAACTAGCTCTTGAGAAATATGGAAAAGACATTAAATATAAAATTAATACATGGCATATTAAAATGAATACACAAAGACATATGTACATATTATGTACCATTAATTAACTCTTTATAAGTTGATTAGTTATTTAATATTTTTAAAAAGTATTGTTTTGGCTTAGCATAAATCAAAAACCTCTCTTTTAAATATTTATAAGTGTATAGATTAATACCAGTTCTAAAAACATCTTAAAAGTAATCAAAATCAGCTGTATACAATTTGTATATTCCTTATTTATCGCCCAAATTTAATCCGAAAAGCACAGGGAGTAGTGTCACCTCCTCTCCTCACAGGACTCTTTCCATTTGTAATCTGTGGGCTGGCATCTTGTACAAGTCCAAAACTTCCTTACTTCCTTCCCCCAAAATAGTTTAACTCTCCTTACGACGAGTCCATTGTCTTGCCTTTTTTATTGATGGGCCGACCGCCCTTGCTGTTTTTTACGACTTCACCCCGGCCTCTTTTAGTGAACGGTCAGAGACAGTCCAGTTCAGAGCAGAGTTCCCTTCCCGGCACAATTCGAGTCCCTGACCAGAGTCATCCGTACATCCTTTGCCGTGCAGCTCAATCGAACGAACCCGGGGCGATTTTCATACTTGGACATCCGTTTGCAATGTATCTTTATCGTTTTATACCGCTTCCGTGGCCAGTGCTCGGTGCGGCGTCGCATAATTTCCGTAATGACCAATGATATAAATGGAACTCATTTGCCAGACCCCGCCAGTTCCCTCGTCCTGCGTCCTTCGTTTCACTCTGAATTGATGCGCCACCGTAAATCGCTTTGCACCCTCCTCCTCGACGAATTCCGGAACCGTCTTCGACTCCTTTAACGTTTGTAATAATAAATTAAATCACATTTCGTTTTTTTTTTCTGTTTTTCATACCCTTGCTGAAAGTAATGTAACTATTTAGGAATTTGTTACGTTGAGTGATGGAAATACAGTTTATTTTTTGTAGAGGAACTATGAAAAATTTGTATATTTTATATTCAATTTAATTATAAGCATGACTGACTTTATCTTAGAAATATTTCGAAAAAGAGGCAACCTCCATCATCAGGTTTTGGCTTGCCTTTAGTATATTCTTTGTATTTGAACGTGGAAGTGGAATTTCTATACGAATTTCGTCATTAAATATAAAGTAATTATAGATAAATGTATATTAGAATAGTAAAATACAATAAAAGCCAGTTTTTCCCCTAATCCAGATTAAGTAATCTAAAAGAAAGAGTACTTTAATCTTCGGCCTTAAATACCATCAAGGGCTCCTTTGTGTGTGTGGGCCACGGCATGATGTCTCTCCGGTTCATTGGCTGTGGCCCATAAAAAGCTAAAAGAGGAAGGAAGCCGTAGCATAAAGCATATGAAGACATTTGCCTTTGGCCTCAACTCCGGGCCCATTGCAAATTGGTTGAATTTGATTTTGGTCCGAGAAACGAGCGCTTTTTTCCCATTCTGCGGTGTCCACTGGGTGGATCGATGGGCGACGGACACCGGGGGGGCTGGGAGATGGGAGTTGGGTGAATCTATTCTGGGGCAACCTTCGGCGAACGGTCGCTTTAGCTGAAGGTTGAGCCGCCGTCGCTGCCGAAGCCCCAATCCAAATCCGAGAAGCAAGAACCAGGTAGCGGTGGCGACACAGGTGCATCCAAGTGTTTTTGTTTCTTCCATTGCTTGATTTCTTTCTGGCATTTAATTTTGGTGTGTTATATTTTATTTCGTATTATTGTTTTTTTTTCAACACTCTGAGCTGGGTGTTTTGTTTCCGCCGATTCGGCAGATTTCTTCTGTTGTTGCTTTTTTTTGGAGTGGCTTATGTAAAAAGAGGCAAACAAAATGCAACTGCCAAGAGCTAGATGAGTAATGAGAACACTTGAACATAGCCCAAGATCGGATATGCATATGTTTACTTAGCCTAGGGGCGGGGTTATGTATAAAGAGCTTCCTGGAATCTCATGAGGAATGTGCAGGGGATTAGCCAGCTATCGTTGATAAGCATGTCTCATAATTAGAGCTCAGAATGCCAGAATCCTGAAGATAAGGTCTCATGTTGAATATTCTTGGAAAGATATTAACAACGAATTTTTCCTTCATTTTCCAATAGAATACTAACTATAAATGATATTTTATGAAGGGTCATTGTAAATCTACAGAGAGTAAAGTCTTTTCCTGTGATCCCCCCTTCTTTTATCTATATTCCGATTATTCGTAGACTGTCGGTTACCTCGAAAAGTGTACAACAACCGTGGGAACATAAACAACGGCTTCCCTCACGTTCAGTTTGTATATATGCATATATCTAAATATCTCCGTGCTCAAGTGAAACCCAAATACATTACACAACTCAGACAAGTGCAATTAGAGCTCTGAATTTCACCGATCAGGGTGTTTAATTCGAATGAGGATATCGTATATATTGGCAGGGTTTGATTTTCCCCATTGACTCATGTGATTTTTGCTGACTTTATAAAAAGTTCAATAAGCCACATTCTTAAAGAAAACTATTAAATTTGGAATCTGGGGATCTAAAGAGAATAGAAAATTGATTTTCTGATTAATATGGTTAGAGTTTGAAAAAGTACATTTGCCTGCTTGTAATTTAAACTAGACCTTATAGGTATTATGCTCGAACAATGGATTTCATTTTTTATATTGTACAAGAAAACTTACTGCATTCCTTGTCAAAAACGTCACTATGATATGTATTTCTCGAAGATTCGTAAATCTCTCCCACTAGTTTTGTGTGAAACCTTGATTTCAGCATCTTGATCAAACAACCAAAATCTGTCACAAGAACACTTCTCTCATTTTTATCATTTCCTTCGAAAGATTCAAACTGATCATTGGCTATTGGAATCGCTCTCAGACAGGAAGCTTACTCACGGAATAGTATCACCTCAGTGTTTCTTTGAATTTTGCTGATTAGAGGGTAATGCAAAAACAATAACACTGTAGACTCGATGCGATTGCAACACGAAGCATGCGAAGGGGTTGGGGTTCCAACGACGCTCGTGTCAGCACTCTGAGGTCGACACTGTCGGTCGATGAACCCACGGGCGGAAAACTAAAAAAAATTGCACAAAAAATAACAAAAATAATAAAAAGTGATTGCAATAGCAGAAATTGCGCTTCCAAGTCGAGCTCTCTCCCTATGAAAAGACTACAACAGATTGCACGCGCGAATTGTGCACATAATGAGGTTACAAAACAATTTATATATATATTTGAAATAAATCAATTTAAACTTTTCGCCAGCATATTGTTATCGGAGCAACCAACTTAAAAAAATATTTTAAATAAACTTTTCGCGCAAATTAAATCTGCTGAATTTGCAATAACCTCGCAAGTGAAACGGCCAAAAAAAGGCCGGGAAAGAAAAAAAGACAATCGATTGCAGGGATCAGCATTCCGTCAACTCTCCGCGCTTAATTTATTTATTGTTGTCGACGACTGTTAATGCAATTTGATGATTTAATTAATATTGAATTACACGGCCATTAAAATCGGCTCGATAATTATACAATGTGCAGCAGAACGGCTCAATTCCAGGACTGGGGCAGAGTCGCTCTCTCCTTGTTATCGACATCGACGCTTTGCCGCCGCTGGTGGCACTGTACCTGGCCGCACTGCTCCTTAATTTATGCCATTGCAAATATTTAGCCAACAAACAAGCACACACAACTTTGGCTAGGACTTATTAATTAAGAGAGACCCAGTCCCAGTCCCAGAGTCGAGCACACCAGTCTGCTCTCTCCGCACTCTCTCCGGTATCCTTGTTTTCTGCTCGGAATCGAGAAATCATAAAAGCGTAAAATCGAAATGCCGCCATTCCGTGGTGGCTGTCTGTGCTCCTGTCCTTTGCTAAGTTTATGCGTTGCCTTTTTATGAATTCTATAGTATTTACGGGAAATTGAAATGGGGATTAAGCTAACATGGTTATCAGGCAGGCAAATTTAGTTGGTAGAGTTTTTAAAATTCATGATAATCTTTAATAATGTTTGCTTTAAATTTAACGAATTCTGCTATGAAATTAAAATAAGCACAGTTTTTACGACAATATAATCCTGAATTTAAACTGTCAAAAACACGAGGCGTATTAAATCAATACTATTGAACTAGTTTCTATAGATTTAAGTTGGTTTCAAATCTAATTTCATAAATTGCGAATACAAAACAGTTATTTGTACTTTAAATTCAACAACAATTGATGAAATTATTTCTTGAATAAAGCGAGCATCGCATAAACGCGTTACCCCGGCTCTCTCGTTGTCCTGTCTGCCCCCTCTGGCCCGGCTCTCCTTTATTAACACGCATATCAATTCATTTTGATTGTAATTTATGCCGTAACCAATCGCTGCATATCGCTCACATCAGCCTCATCCCCCGGCCCTTCCGACGGGGTAATAAAATTATTGTTTATAGATGGATGTTGCGGCTGCAGTTAAGAGCAACACAAAGTCGCAGGAAACTAAGACTTTGATTTGGCGGCCACTTTTCCTTTGTTTCTTGTTTAGTGGAGCGTGATCCTTAAATGTAATCTCCCAGGGGGAGTTAATATGGCGAAGTAATGTTCGTAGATTTATGTGGATGCAGGAAAATATTGTTTTTAAAATTGGTATTTGCAAGGATAAAGTTATTTTTATTCCTTAAGGAATGAGTTTGAAATGTGACTGTTGTAAGACTGGCACATGATTTAAAAATGGGTTATGTGAGGCTTTAGGTATTACAGCGAGGTCTTTGTAGAGATTTTGATTGGTAAGAATAAGGAAACCATATTTGAAAAATTGTATACGCTTTATGTATTTGTAATAGGGCGAGCATGTAGGAATTTTTAATTTAATTTTTTTTTATCACGAAAACTTTGAAAAGTCTACTTTTTAAGTTAGTCATAAATTGTAACAAGCAACTCAAAAAAGGACATCCCTATAATGTATTTAAAAGCTGTTTTCTAAAATTAAGTAAAGTAGAAGAGAATTCTTATTCTTTTACATACCATAGTTTGATATAGTTTAGTTTAATCTGTTGATGAGAAAATAAAGGTGATATTAACACTTTTGGGCTTTAAAAATCATTTCTAAATAGCCCCAAAAAGTAGGCCGCAAAATGTGATACAAAACACTACATATTTCAGGATATATTTTTGTGGCAAAAGGAATATAATAGTAGGTATAAAAACAACATAGTATTTATTTATTTCAAAAAATACCCAATATGTTAATTTTAATATGCACTTCTTGGTCCAACAGGATCTTGACCATGACCAGCCACGCCGAATGCCTGAGCAATCAGCCTAATTGAGCTGCTCCAATGGCCAACTTCTGGCCTGCTGCTGCCCCCATTGGGGTCACCACCGTTCGATCCGTTCGATACATCAGCCCTAAAAGTAAACCGTTCTAAATCAAAAGACAAACGTCGACAAATGACCCGGCGCAGTGAATAAATGAATACCAGAGAGGCCGACAACTCGCAATGAATGTGTTCGGTAACAATTCATTAAGCAAATAGAAATGTGCTCTAAACGCATTAAGAGATTAGCACACATGGAATAGGAACAACAATGCCGGGGGAGCTGGGACCAATACCCAGTACAATGCCCATCGATAAAGCGCCCAGAGCTGGGCAGCAGCGTAATGACCCTCATTTGCCGCAAATGCGAGCAGGAGGGGGCTTGCCGCTCCGGGCCCTTCGTCCGTTCGTCCATTCGTTCGTTCTGGCCAAATTTAATTGCAGTGCAAAGAAGGCTTTTGCCGTGCGGTTAGATCCGGCTGCAAGTGGCATTCAGATTCGGTCTTTGGCGCTTCATGTGTGAAAAGGTGAAATCACGGCTGCTTCTGGCTTGTTAAGTGTTCATTGTTTTGACAACAAAGGCCAACAAGGCACATGTGATGCCCCGATGGCGAGTTCAAAGCGGAAGTCGCCAGTTGAAAATCACTTAAGAGCAATTTACGGTTTGCAAATTGCATATTTGGGGGGGGCAGTGGAGGAGTTGATCCTTAATGACGCTATAGAAACAAGAATAAATATGCACATGTTTAAAGAATTACTATATTTACCTTTCCAACAATACTTGTCTTAATAGCAAACTATAGATCTAAGTTAATTAGTTTTAAATATTGTATAGGGAAAATGGTTTAGGCATTTCTTACTACAAATTTTAATTAAGTCCAGAAACTGTAACTTCTTACTTCTGCTATCAAATATTACATCGTAAAAAATAAAACAAACATTGCCTTCTTGTGAAGCACTAGTTACAAAGATAAACATATGATTTCTATTGAAATGTATCGTTATAACTTTTATCCTAGTAATGTTTCTCTCCATTCCTGCTCCTAGATAGCATATTGTTGAAATCATAGGTATAACTGAAAACATTACCTATCATTCTTATTGATCTTAATAGTCATATATATTTCCTTATGGTATTAATCCCAGTTTCCCGTCACTTCCTTCCTTCTGAACATAATATTCCCTGAATTCCTACTTCCTGCCCAACCAGGTTTCCGTTCAATCTTAGCCTCGAAAGTGACCCACATTGAATGCCTGACTTCTTGCGACCAAACATCACGTTCCGTCGTCTTCTGTTCCTGCTCCTGTTCTTGTACCAAAAATTTGCGCTATCCTTTTCATCAAATCTGTCCACTTCCTTCCACTCCTGCCGCCTGCCGCCTTCCTCCTTCCACCCAGCTGCCGGTCGTGGGGCTTCTCTTGTCCGCTGGTCATGTGATAAACGTTTATGATTATTTTTATGTTCCATCCGTTCGAGTCTCGACTCGACTCTGGCTTTGCCAATTTGACGCTGATATATCCAGGGACTTGATTTAGTTTAAATAGCGCTGTGGGAGATGGAGTAAGAGTCTGATGTACACTTGAAATCTGGTAATTAAATTGGTTCTTAAAGTATGATTTTATTTAAGGAAAATTTGTATTCGAATTCATTTTAATATCTTTTATTAAAAGTAAGTATTTATTTGGTGGATTTGTTAAAGAAAACTATAATTTTATTTTCAATAAAGCATTTCTATGTATAAAGCAAAACATTTTTTCTGTGTATATATTCCAAATAATATATATCATATATTAAGTGAACATATAATTTCATAGTAAATATAGTTATTTTGAAATGCTATTTTAATTTATTTAAGTTAATTCTTACTCGTTTTAAAAATATTTAAATTCTTCAGTATTAATTTATATTATACAAAAGGTTAAGCCCAGTAGCAATCCATCTAAAACTATGAAAAGACATTCTGTATAAAAAGTGCATAAATTACTCAATTATATACTATATAATCTTCACTCCTTTGGCTTTGGGTAATTTTTTTCCAGTGTGGTATCCTCTTCCGGCAAATGCAATTTATGTGTTTGGGGGAAGAGCCACACAAAATAAAAAAAGAATGTTTAGAAGCGAGTCCACACGTGACTGCAGTGGACAATGTTACCACCAACCAACTCCTGCTCCTGCCCCTCAGCGCCGGTTGTTTCCGCCCACATGTGTGAACAAATATTTTTTAGAGGGTGTCCGCCCTGGATGCGGGTCCTTGCTGGTGTCCATAGCCCCGGCTACGTGTCATTTGTCCTATCTGGCCGAGCAAATCTTTCCGCTGCCCCCGTTCTCTCATTCCGGCGCCGATTTCCATAATCGCTGGTTAAACAAGACCGAACACACTCGGCCGGGAATATGGAATCACACATGCCCGGTCAAGCTGACCACAGTTTATGTTCCTGGTTTTACGGCCCTAAGCCTTTCCGTCCTGCCTGGGGTCCCTTTGTGGACCTTGTTTGAATTATGCTTTTACATATTTTTATTCACTTAACACCAAAAAAGGGTGCCAAGGGTGCAAGGATATATGGGCGGGAAGGTGCCTGGCTTAATCAAATTATGGCTTATCTCGGATGGTGTCGACTTGGCGGAGGTCAAAACGCAAATAGCCATAAACATGTAGATTAAATCCCCATTGACCAGGTCCGGCAGAGCCAACCGGTCACCGGTCACCCACATAGCCCCTGGCATCCTGTGACCTTGTTTCCTTCGGAGGTTTTATTACGTGTGAACCCTTGAATACTGTCCACAATGCAGCGACTGTTTGCATACTAACATCCTGACTTTGGTAATTAAAGGTCTAGTTTTATGGGTTCCTATGCAGAGCGAAGATCTCAGATCTGCTGAAATATTTGACCCAAATCGAATGTGAACTATTCAGCATGCGTATGTGAGCCAACAGTAAGACAACAAACATATAAAACATTGCTTGTTTTTCTAATATCTTTTCTATATTTAACGATGTTTATTCATAAAGTATGATAGCATCTAGAAATATAAAATGTTATTCAGAAACTATCTTGTGTTTTGACCTCCCTCTTGTTGAAGTAGAACAATTTTAAGTAGTTTTCAAAGGTTTTACTAAAAAATGAATCGTGAATCTTTGCCTCGTAAACAATATTTAATGATTTGTGTCCTGTTTTTGTTGCCGAGTGTTATATATATAAAATATTTACGTTTATATATAATATTTATGAAGAGCTCAAACTTATAAATTGTATTCCGAAGAATAATATAATATAATATTAAATTGTAATATAATAGATGGCCCTATATAATAATCCATACGCGAAAAAATATAAAAGAAAAGTCATGAAGTAGAATCTAGTCTTTAAAAAAAAGGTGTCATTCAAACATCAACTATCCCTTTGAACATGGAATCCAAGGACAAAAGACTTAAAGGCAAACTGAGGACATAGCTTTAAGATCTTTATACCAAATGTACCCTCTGAAATGAGCCACAAGAAATCCATAAATATTGACTTGGAATTGGTGAAAAAGGACCCTGGCATCGAACCAGCAGCAGTCAAGGAACCGGCATCGTTTCACGCTCAATTCAAATGTTGTTCAATCTCATTGAAACAATTTGTATTGTAGTTTTATTACCACAATAAAACGGATTAAGCAGCTCGCCCTCTCCGCGCCCTGCCTTCCCTGAACTCCCCTGGAGGAAAGGAGCAAAAGGATACAATGAAGTCAGACCCGAGAAAAGGGGGCGTGCCTTCTATCGCTGGTCGTGTGTGTTGTTCGCATTTTAAATTGGTTGAATTTCCGCACGAATTAAATTTTTTTTATGTTACTTGCCGAGTGGAGAAGCGAAAAATATTTCACGCTTCGACTGATTGACGACTGGCGGGAAGGGGAGGGGAGGGAGTTTAAGGGTAAGCCATATTATGAAGTCCTTTCCGGAATATTTCACACTTTGGCCGTACAAATCAGCGACACGTGGCAAGTGCCATATAATTTATAACGGGGAAAAGGCTGAGAGGGAGACCCAAGAACTTGGGCGAGACTCAGCCGGGTATCGAATTCGATCCGCTCAATCTGCTGAGGAATTTTTCAACATTATTTTGGGAAACTTTAAACTTTTTGTCGGTCGCTTTTCGGGTGAGTCTTTTCACTGGAGCGGCGCGACGTCCAACTCATTTAGCTTAACATTTTATTTTCAAATGGAAAATTAATTCTTCTCCTTTGTGGCATTTTACAGCAGAAGAATATTTTTGTAACTTTCTTTCATGTCATTTCGAAGAAAGCGGCTTCAATCAATTTGCTTGGATTTTACGCTGGGACTGCTCCTTTCACTGGACCAGACCTTTGTCGAAGGTCCACGCAGTTATCCATATATCCATACATATGTCTGATTCGTATCTAAATCTATTACAATTCATATTTTTATGCCAAGCACACAGCCATTCACCCCCTCGAACATTTCTTGATTGGGGGATGGTGAGCACAGTCCGGTTCGGGGGGATAAGTTTCCCCACAATATTATCGCCAATTCTCCATCTGCTGTTTTGCTTTTATTTTGGATTCTTTGGGATTTGACAATTGTATCTTATTTTAGGGATTAAGCTGCGATTAATAAATCTATAATTTACGTTGCTTTCTTGGGAAAATAGTATAAACAATCACAAATTTATAATGTAACATTTTAAAAAATAATAATAATATAATAATAATAAATAATAATAAATCATAAATCATAATAAAACCTTTGTCAAGTCATAAATAATAGGTTAATTAATTTTCGTATTCTCCTGTTGTTTCTAACACGGATATATTATATATTGAAACAGGCATACCATTGTTATTAAATAAAAACTGTGAAGTGAAAACCATATGGTATAAAAATTGTTTAGAATAAACCACATGTTCATAATTTATTTTCTTATACGATTATTTTAGTGCCCCGTTCCTATATTACCAGTAAAAAATAAAATCTACTTAATCTGCTTAACATGTAACCTCAATAATTTTTAAAACCCTTACTCCCTTAAGTTTACAGCGATGCCTGGCACTGTACCCGCACGAGTTAAATCAAGTGTTAAAGAGTTTTTTGAGGAACGTCATCCTCGTTGCTTTTCGTCTTGTGTCGTCGCAACTTCTTTTGGCTCCTGCTACCCCTTTTTTCAACGTTATGCCGTTGCTGCTTAGCCTAATATCCAAATAAACATACTTTATCCGTTATTGCCGTCAAATTTATGGTTTCTTAAATGCCACCACCCCTCAACGAATGGAAATATGAGACGCTAGACGGGATTTTGATGAGGGTCGTCTTTCGGGTAGAAGAATCCTTTTGGTAGAACCATGTTCGGTATTGGTCAATAAATCGACAGTTTTATGTCAGGGAAGAGGAATCTTTGAAGCTGTATGAACCAATATTTATGTATTTTCAGTCTCAAAACCAATGCATATTGTCAATTGCAATTAAAACACTGTTACAAGGTCACGGTTTTGTTTTTGTTTTTGCTCTTTTTTTGCACAGATAACAAAAAACGCCAAAAGTGCCTCCGCGCCGCCAAAGAAATTGCAAATTTTGCACATGTACCGAAATGCAATGCTATATTGCTTACAAACATACAAATATACATTTACCATAGACACTCAGACCGACATAAGCATACATTTGGAAGCGGATTCAATGGAATGCAACTGTAATCCGTGACAGCATTATGCCCTACACCTACCTACCCCAATGCTCCAGTGTTCCAAAGCTCCAACAACAACTGCTGCAACACTCAGGGAAGTGCTTAATTTTCCAGCGTGACTTTTGCGCAGCTGCGGCACTGGAAAATGAATTACGGCGGCGGAGTGTCCTCCAGTGGGAAGGGAATACGTCAAGCGGGAGAGAGAGGGAGCCATGCATCCTCCAGCCTTCCGTAACTGTGTGTGTGAGCTTTGCAATGGTGGCTGCAGAGAGCGAGTGAAAGAGAGTGCGAGGGAGAAAACGAGAACGAGAGAGAAGGCCAGGAGCTAAATAGAAATTAACCAAAGGAAATGGAGCCACAACAACAACAATAACAACCTGGACTTGGAGCAAGCGCATAATTTATATTCCGCCAGAAACGCCCACTCGGCCCCTGTGCGTGTGTGCGTCTGTGCGTGTGCAGGTGGTTTTCAATTATGTTCGGCAAATTATTAAATACATAGAGGTGCCTTCATGTATTTAGATAAGGATAGAGGTGATTGTGTTGAGTTCCAGCTACTCAACAAATTATCTAAAATATACTTGGAACATTTTTTATGATTTGAAGATATATTACAAGACTCAACCTACATATTTCACATCTACGATTATATTGCATTAAAAGTATTTCAATTAAATTAAATAAAAGCAATCATTAAAGGGGGTTCTGTAGAGTATCGATTTATCGAGACTTTATCAATATTAAAATTGATATTTTGCCATAATTTTTTATTTTAATTTCTATCTACATCAAAGTTGGTTTCGGAGGCTATTACCTATAATTTTAATCAGAAGTGGTCAAAGCAATGAATGATTTATTTCCTATCAACTACATATACATATTCCTGATCAGCGTCAACAGCCGAGACAATCATGCAATGCCCGTTTTAGGAAAAAATTCGTCTGTTTTTCCACCATTGAAATTTAATAAATTTAATTTTTTTCTAATATAATATAAATATTTAGATTTATCAGTCTGAGAGCAGAAAAGGTTTCCAAATTGAAATTAATGTTTTTCAAATTTGTGATTTTCTAAAACTATCAGTTTATGGAGAAATATCGATTTAAAATCCCTAGAATGGGCATATTTTTGGTATTTAATTCCAATTTTATTTCATCACACAATTTTACAAGGGTCTACAAGCTCGGCTTAGTTATTATTAGCTTCCTTTCTTCTTATTTTTTAAATGTATTATTTTCAAAAAACAACTCTGCGGAAATGTACATCTATAGATGTATAATATATTATACATATATCATCTTCACTAAAGAATTTAACTACAGAATTTAGGCCTTCACAGTTGCACGTTTTTACCACGTGAGCATGTGAGCCCTTCCGCTAAAGAGGTATACATATGCCTGCTAATGTTGATCGTATACATATATGTATATAGACATAAATACATATGTACATAATGAAATCAAAAATTCGCTTTCAATCTGTAACATACAGTTTTGGTTGGGCTCAACTAAAAAATACCATCCTATCTTATACTTAGATAAAGGGCATAAAACCTGGAGGTAAAATATATAAATACCGTATATCGCATCATTAAATAATTAATTTAAAGCTCAATCTTTTACTGTTCAATTATCGAATAACATTCAATTATTTTCAACAGTTTCTATTGTTGAACCTCTCACATCCTCCTGACCCTTTTGTCATGAAGTCTATTTCTTAATAAAAGGAACACGATACCTGTTTGAACAAAATAAAGATATCATTAGAAAGTCATGTAGCGCATTAATCCAACTGTCGTCGCCACACCCCCACCCCACTCAGTGGAACCACACCCTCTCCGGGAGGCAGCCGCAATTGCCATTATGTCGAACACGCAAGTCAATTGATGCAATTTGTCCGAGCAGCCGGAGAGCATTCGCCGGGGCCAGGGGCAATTTCCCCAGTGACAATCTGACATGCCGTAACAGGTTCACGGTCTGACGAATAGTGGGTGGTGCCCTGCGGGAAGCAGGGAAAAAGGAGCTGGGAGCACGGGCAGCCGGCTCTCATCAACAGTTAGCAGCTTCTGCTGGTGATTTAAGGGTTGCCCGCCAGCGACGACTCGCCCTCAAATGAATTGCGGCGATTTATTGCGGTAATACTCATTTAGTGGACCAGCCTTGAGTAGGGGAAGTGAGCAAAAAAAGTTCTGTAGTCGAATTTGAGGTACCGAGCACTGCACTCTTCAAAGTGGGTTTCGAATTTCCCAAATAATTCAGTTATTGAATTTGTTCAATTAAGTTATCAGTAGCTTGCAATGAAATATTAATCTAAAAACTATTTTAGTTAATTTTAAATCCTTACATATTTTTCACTGAGCTAAAAGCTAAGGAGAGAATATTCGAAGCATGTATATATTTCAGATTATTGAATTAGTCCATCTTTTTGCTTCACGAGTAAGAGGTACAAAAGTCGACACAAGTCGAGTGCAAACAATGCACACAATAAAAATAAATCTTTTTGGAACAAGTGTGTGTGCGCTTTGTTACACCCGTGGGAAGACCGGGCGAGAAGTTGTCAATTACTTGCGAATCTATCCGGCCGGTCTCTGTTTTGGCATTCATGTCATCGCCAGGTGACCGGTACATCCTTGAATAATCGCTCTAATTGGGCGTCTCTATTGAAGTCATGCCGAGAACGTACGTGATATGCATTTCCACCTAGCCAGGCAATTAATATAGGACAATTTCCAGCTAAAACTTATCGGTGGCAACGTAAATCAGCATTATGTCGCAGGCAATGAAAATGAGCTCTAAATTCAATTACAGACCGGTGGCCTCGTCTTCATCGCATGCCTCACTCACTCCCGCATAAATCAAGAGTCCTGGCTGCCTGGCCCAGAGATTCTAATTTACCCTGGCCCTGGAATGTCTTAGAAGATGCTAAGCGGCTTTGCCCGCTCATAACTCACCCAGACACTTTGTCACATTATGAATTTAAATTTAATGGGTAATTTATGGGCGGATTTGTCGACCTCCCTGCCCCGCTGTTTGTAGCAACTAATTAGAAAGTCAGTGGAGAGCCAGTGTTGTTAGAAAAGAAGCTTTCTCTTATGACATTACATTTATCACCCATATTATTATATTTTTATGCTGTATCAAGGATGCTGAAACTCTTTTAAAAAGAAAACAAATGTACCTTAAATTGTATCCTTAACTAATGCATAGCATACTTTTAGACCTTATTGTTTAAATAAATTTAATTTTTTAGTCTCCGCACCTCTCTAACTTGTGCACTTGATACCTATGTATGTACCTACAGAGAACTCTATTAATTACACTCCATAATGGTTACTTCCGCTGAGTCCTTAATAGCATAATTAATCGATATTAGATGAGCAGCCGAACACAGAACAATAAAGGCAGGAAACGCAGCCACAAAAGGTTAAATTAAACGAAGTAATTGTTACGTAGCAAGTCCCCTGCCTGTCGGTGGAGTTTCCACCCCGTCTCTCGCAGTGTGGCCCTCGTCTCTGAGGGGTTGTCCTGGGGTCCGGGTCCTTTACAATGCATAACAAACAGTTGAGCGGGCACGGACCAAACAAAAGTGGGGAAGCGCACGAAGCTCGTTGAGATTTTGATTTTTAAACGGCCCAACGGGGGGTGGAGTTCCAGAAGACAAGGCTGTAAAGCGTACAAAGTCACACGGCAGGTGGCGTAAAGCATCCCAGGCGGTGGGAGTGGTGAGGAGATCAGCACACAAAGTGATTTAAATGCACTTCTAATGGGATGAAATTATATACTGTCTGGGCCCGCGGTCGCACTCCACCTCCGTCCCATTGTATCCCAATCCCGTTTCCATTCCGAATTGCGGTTTCAAGGAGGGAGGACACATGAATATGCATAGAGTTGCGCTTTTGATGTGCTCTCCACGACAAGCGGGGGCACCTTAATCGTAAGCCAAACTTACGGCAATACTTTAGGCTAAACTGTACATTTTTTTAATTAAAATTTCGCCTATAAAATTATAATTAATGCTCCTCTGTCCAGAGTTCGGCGTCCAGATAATTTGATGACCGGCTAAAGCCGCTTAGAACAATTTTAGAAAACAACAATTTGTGACAGGGGTCACAGTAAGCATCTTATCAGAGCTAAGCAGCTGGGGTGACCCCCCCATCGTCATCGATGTCCAGGCAACGGCGGAATGTGATTACAACTTTTGGCGTTCCATCTGGAATTTCAGCGGTCTTAAGTGTCCGTTGGGCGGGGGAATGTTGAGCTCTAAATTTTTAATGGAAGCGCCATACGAATAGCGATGCAAACGCTGTGAACGGGCTTTAAAATCATCCGCTGAGCCCGGAAAAGGGATTATATCGGTGACCAAGTGTGGCTCTGGCACATAGCAGTCATCGCCTTAAGAAAGGGGTTAATGCAATATTCTTCGGAATAATTATGTTTAAGAACGGACAAACCTGGCAGAACATAGACCACAGTTCCTTCGCAGTTGTAAACAACCGGCAGGAACATGGTCGTTCCCAATCCGCCCCGCTTGATGGCAAAATCCAATAAGCGCAGGTACTCCTTAATACCCATTAGGCGCTGCAATTCGTAGACCTGGGGTGGCAGAAACCAAACCTCACCCAGTTGGTTGAGTACAAGCAAGTCCAGTGGTGTCAGCCACTAGTTATATATCAAGATCATTAGCTAACAATTGTTGCACAGGCGTCTTTCTAGCCAGGATAATGATCTCACCATTGTCTCTTTGACCTCGCCGGGCTCCTCCAGTAGTTTTGGCTGTTCGTCTACAAAGGCCATAAAGAAAACCGTTTCATAGCTAGGGGAAATGATCACTAAGAAGTGAACTAATAGATAAATACAAGTGCTTACCCCTTGCGCAGAAAGCCCGGACTTGCCCAGGCAGACCACTCGTGCAGGGCCCACAGATCCGGCACCACTTTCAGATGACGACATAGGGTCAAGAACTCGCTGGGCTTGTCGTGCACCCTGCGCTGCCACGCCTCCAGATCGGGCACATCCTGCACACAGGCCACGGCACCAAAGTCCAGCTGCTTTTGATTGCGGGCCAGCAGCACTCCGACTTCCTCAAAGGTCTCCCGAACGGCGGTGAGGCGCAGTATAATCTCCCTGGAACCGCAGAGGGCAAAGATCAGCTTACTCTAATCTCGACCTTAACCTTTGGACCGACCCACCTCGACCAAATGCGGGAGCACTTAAAGAAGCGATCGTAGCAGCCGGTGCCCTGGGGTGCCAAAATGGCTGGACGATCGTCCCGGATCAGCACCAGGCGACGCAGCTCCTCCTGGGGGACACCGAACTCCTGTAGGTACTGTAGCCAGGAAACACTCTCATCGGCCTCAGAGTCCAGAAGGCCGCCGGGGAAGACGGTCTGGTTGACCACCATAGCCGTGGCATCGCTGCGCTTTAGCATTAGCAACTGCAAGATGGGGCGGAATAAATGACGGAAGAATAACCATTTCTGATGAGATCTCCGTAGTTGCCTTGTAATCGTCGCTTGTTCCGCCATCGCTGGCCACCAGGATTACGCTGGCCGAGGTGCGCCATTTGGCAGTGGCAGCTACTTGGGTCATGGCAGCGCCTTCAAGTTATATCGACTTAAACTAAAAAAGTTATTAAAAACATCGGAATTAAGACTGTGAAAAATGTGGCAGCCCTTTTGTGTGAAAATCAGCTTAAACAGCTGTTTACTGTTGACCTCAAACAGCTGTTTACAAACAGGGTTTTGTTTTGGTAGCGCCATCAGCTGATCCGCAGCCGCCAATCGATATCGATAAAGTAACGGCTCCTGCTCTCAGGAAACGTTCTCTTTGCCGCTTATCAACACTAAGTATTTGAAATTCGTGCTGAATTTAAACTTTGCCTCATAACCGATTAAAGCACAAAAGAAACGTCTGCTGAGAAAACGAACAAAAACTTGAATATAGATTAGTTACTGAGGGGCAAACGTGTTCGATTGAAAACATATTTAAGCACTCGCCCTTGCCCAACAAAGACACTACCATTTGGCGTTTTAAACCGAAAGCAGCTAGCAGTAGAAGAAATGAGAGTTTCAGTCGCGTTCTTATTTCTGGGCTTGTGCCTGAGCAGTGTCCTTGCGGAGGATGATCTGGTGGAGCTGCTTAAGGACAACACGAATGGCATTGAAAGGGCTAATGAGATCCTGGCCAGGATTGCCACCGTCTACGAGGAGACCAAGGCCAACTTGGCGGCGCAGAAGGAGGCTCTTAACATTATTGCCCTCGTTGAGGAACTCTTAGCCCGTCTAGATGTTGTCCTGGTGGAGAAAACCGATCTAATGGTGGCCACGTTGTTCGGCATCTCGAAACAAGGCGAAGAGTATGCCAAGCGCTCGGAATCCGAGCTCCTGGAGCTGGCCCGCGCGCAAGAGGTCACGGCGCAGCTACTTCGTGCTTTGCAGTTCAAGATGGAGGCCTACGAGACGCACGTACTCCACAGTGCCCGCAGCATTGACAAGAATATCGATGGCCTGGCCAGACTGATCACTCGCACCGTCCTTCCGCAACTAAACGGCCTGAAATGCTCTCTTGACAGCTTGGAGACATCCCAGATCAACGTGGAGGTAGAACTGAAGAGCCTGGCCGGCATTAAGGAGATTAGCTTGGATTCCAACCACAAGCTTGGCGTGCTAGAGCGTCAGCTGAAGGACTTTAATCGCACCCAGGAGGTTCGCTTGACGGGATTGACCCACGCAGTGAAGCACCTACAGCCGCTTAACTCGTGGAAGGTAGAAGGAGCCCTACGCGAACTGATCATCTCCCAGAAGCGCATTGAGCTTGATCTGGAGGAGTGCAGCCACCACTCTCAGTCCTATGATCGCATTCCCTATGAGGTTTCAGAGCCGCACTATTCTCAGCCACTGCCTCACCCTCACCCACAGCCTCACCCTCATCCACAGCCCCACCCTAACCCTCACCCACAGCCCCACCCTCATCCTCAGCCCCACCCTCACCCTCACCCTCAGCCCCACTCTCAGCCTCATCCTCAGCCTGTCCCTCGTCCTCAGCCCCACTCTCAGCCTCATCCTCAGCCTGTCCCTCGTCCTCAGCCTGTCCCTCATCCTCAGCCCGTCCCTTATGAGCCAAAGCCCGAGCGTGTCGACTTGGTGCAAGTGTGGAATGTCAAGGGACCCCAGAAGCAAGGTAATTGATCTCAAAACCCCCTATGATGGCTGATAATAAATTATCCAAACTATTTCCAGGAGATGATCCAGAAACCGTGAGAGTGTCGGCCTATGCTCAGTCCCCCGATCCGAAAAAACCCCACTCCCAGTCCAGTCATAGCTCTAGCTCCTGGCGGGATTCTCTGCCCTGGGACACTGCCCCACAATATCATCCCGCTCCAGCTCCATATCAGCAGCCCGCCCACGGCTCCACCTCCACGTCCAAGCCGAAGCCATGTCCCAAGGAAGAGCATGGCTACAAGTCGCACTCCCATCCGGAACCATCTCCGAAGCAGCCTATTTTTAAGCCGCAGCCTGTCGTTCCTGGAGATTCCTACAGGATCTGGTACGAAGACGGTACATTGCCCCAAGGATATTGAAGAACTGGACTAATTGATTCCGGAAAATAGGAAACAAAAATCACATTAATCCCAAAGACTTTCCATATAAAATTACACTACAATTTTTCACATTTTAATTAATAAATAATATTTGAAAAAAGAATACATTAATTATAAAATTCGGGGATTACAAATAAAACAGACGACAAAAAAGACTGGTTTCGAAAAGTTAAATATTAAAATGAAAATTTATTTTTACCACATTTATTACACAAGACTTCGAGCACAATCCACTATAGCTTTCTTACTTACGCTTGAAGCATTTGTAACTTAACTCATTGGGACTTATGATTAGCACATCTCATAGATGCAGAAGAACTTACAAGAAGTTGTTCTTATCTTAACTTAAATTTCGCTGATTTCATACCATATTACTTACAAATGGTTTGTGAAAATATACAGTTTGGATATTGGCTTTAGATTACCATTCCAACGTGTATAGAAAAAGGATTTACAATATCTTAAGATGACAAAAAGAATACTGAATCTGAAAAGTATTGTACATTTATTGCTATCAGAAAAAGCGTGCATTTAAATGTAGAAAGCTAGAGAATTATTTTATTATAATTTAAGTAATAAATAAGAACTTAAGTCTAAAATGGTGGAAAATGCAATTTAACTAAATTTTTGGCTGGCATAAAGATATCAAACCCTTGAACCTTATTTGCTAGCTGTTTTGAAAACATTAACACGTGCTTGTGTATAAGAAAAATATTCGGAACTATCTTCTCTATCTTTTTTGAAAATCAAAGTTTTTTAAGCTTTATAATAGTTTCTTGCTATATGTAGACCTATTTTCTGAATGAAACGTTATAAGCAGCGCATTTGGTCACGTCACATTTATCGTAATACCAGTTACATATAGTACATGCAAAAAAGACTGGTATATCTCCCTAAAGACCTATTTAGGAACAAAGAAGAATTTAGAACGTGCCAATCACTTCATTTGAAAGACCGCCAAAGTCGTTGAACCAAAATATTTGTCGTAAGACAAGGTGGAACATGGCTTGTTAGTGGTTTCTAGTAAGCCATCAGATAATGACCAAACATTTGTTTATATCTGCACGATATAGCATATTGGGACTGTGGGTCGACCTTGTTGAATTGGTGGAATAGATAAAGATTCGAGTTATGTTTGCACCTGCACCCACAGCCTAACTATGGTAGATAGAACCTAATCGGGTCGGAGACACGTTTCGAAACCTTTAGTTGGGCTACTTAAGTCACAGTTCAAACCGACAGAATATGCACACTGCTGTGGAAGTTCAACAGAGAAGCACCATGAGAATCCAATTGCTGTTTGCTACGGTCTGCCTTTGCCTCTTCTGGTCTACTTTCGCCCAGAATGTGTCCACGGATGCCAAGAAGCCTTCGGAGGCAGAGGCCGCCCAAGTCCTGAAGGAAAGCAACGAGGAGGTGCGCAAGCTGGTCCGAATAGCTCTCGATGTGAACGACAAGAGCAAAACTTTCGAGGAGAAGATTAAGGTTTTGAGGGATGAGATCGAGCGCATTGCCGAACTGGACAAGGTTTTGATCAAACTCGAAGAAAAGGTGGTCGATAGCTTCCAGGATACGTCCGCTGGGCTAAGAAACCTAACAGCCATCGTCACGGCAACCCAAAACCGAAATGAGCAGGCTATTCAAAACCTCACCAAGGTGGAGCTGGAAGTGCGAAATGCTCTGGGCCAGGTTGATGTCAACCAGAACAAATATGAGCACGATCTGAACCAAGTGGCCGCATCCATCAACACTCATTTGGCCGAGATCGACCAGATATTAAAGCAGGCCATAATTAAAGAACTCATTGGGTTGGATGGTAAGGTGAAGGGCCTCCACCGCCAGCAGCGCAACATCGACGGACAATTGGGACAACTGGGAGAGCTGAGCGGTCTGGCTGACCGAGCTAATCTCAAGTTGAATCAGCTCGAGTGCGGTCTCACCACCCTGAATAGCACCCAGTCCAAGACCATCAACAGTATTGAGACCACGGTTCGCGGGGTGCAAGCTGCCACCTTCCAGATCGATCAAAAGCTCGGGGTACTGCTGAGCAATCAGAAGAACATCGACAAGTCACTGGAGCACTGCAAGCACAAGCACCAGCCACACCAGAGGGACCACGACGTCTGGAGCCATTCTGGATACGCCTCCGATCACAAGTGAGTGCTCCAAAGTGTGATCCACACATTTTCCACACATGATTCCCTTTCAATGATCCCTTCCCCTTCAGATCGCAGCCGGAGCAGAAGCCAGGATACCAACAGAGGTACGCTTCTGAGGAGGAGGCCGAGGAACTGTACAAGCTCTGGTACGGCAAGGATCAGCAATAAAGACGGTTCGAGCTAAAGAAAACCCATAGGAAATTCCATCTTCTAACTTTTGTTTAACCCTTTAACAAGTTTTAAATGTAAGAATAAATTTCTAATCTACCAGTTTTCTTAAATCAAAACCCTATTCTTTTTCCACAAGGATTCTTTCATTGCACCCTTGCAGGATATTATACGCAGTCAGTTTCTATGCAAAAAAGGTCGTTATTCTTTGCCGGTTCTGGGTACCTGGTCTTATATTACAATTAGTCTAATAAATGCGCAAAGGAATATGTGATCGCCTCTTACAGCTTTTTGGGGTCCAGGGGATGCACCTGACCATCTGCCCTATCGAAGTTTATGAGCAGCTGCGATTGATGCTGGTTCCAGTGCTCCGAGCGATGAAGCCTTCCATTGGCCTTCGCCCGAAAGTCTTCGACTGACAGACCAGTCTCAATCTTTTCATTGCTCGCGTCTGGATCGGCGGGATACGCATCGTCGCCCGGCAAGAGATGCACAACTCCATTTTTACACTGGTAGATCACAGGATGGATCAGGTCAATGCCCTTATCCGAACGCTTTTCGGCAAACTGCCGCAAATCTTCCAACGCTGGAAAGTTCAGGCAACGGGACAGCTCGTAGAATTGGGGTGGCGGCAACCAGAGCTCCTTTCTTAGGCAAGCCTGAAGGTAATCCAAGGGGGAGCGCCACGCACAGTCCTTGACCTCATTCGGTTCGATGTGCACCTTGGGCTCCTCTTCGAGGACCGCCATAAAGAAGGCCGTTTCGAAGCGCTTCTTGAATGTGGACGGTGTACGCCAGGCCGACCACTCGTGTAGGGACCACACATCGGGCAACACTTCCAGCTCTTTGCAGAGTGTCAGGAACTTGCTGGCATCGTTGTGGACGACATGCTGCCAGTGTGCTCGATCGAACTGCTCGTGGAACTGTGCGAAGCCGCTGGTAGAGTTCAGAGATTTTCCGTCCCGACACAACAAGATGCCCAGTTCCTCAAAGGTCTCTCTTATGGCAGTCAGGCGCAAGGACAAGGAGCTATGGAAGAACATAGAGTCACAGAAATGCTTTTACAGAAGCTCTACCCAGCTTACGGATCTAGGCCCCCATTATCTCCTTTAGTCTTGAAAATCTCCGGTCGCGGCCCCCTTACTTTGCACAACTCCTGCAGCTTGGATGAGCTGATTTCGCTTCGCTGGAAGTGCTCTAGCCAAGAGGGCGAGCTGTCCGTGCCATCACATACGCCACCTGGAAACACTGAGGACTCCGGCATGAAACTAGACTTTTGTGTACGGGTCAGAAGCAGGGCCTAGTCATGCAATTAATAAGATTAGTTTGGGTTTTGGGTTCAGTTTAATGGCAAGTAAAGGCTCACATTGTAGTCGAAGGACTTCGCTGCCTGATTTCTGGCCAGCAGAATAAGGCTGGAGGACAGTCGGATTTTGGGCAACACCTGTTTGGACATTCTCGTTTAGGTAACTGAGAGCGATGCCGATATCGATTGGCACGCTTTATCGATTGCCCGTCAGCTGTTGCTTGAAAGCGCATACCTGTTGATTAACGAGTATATATGTTTATAGGTTAATGCATACGTGTAGATTGTGATAACTCGAGTAACGGCATCTGTAGAGTACATTTTCTAGCAAGTACAGTAGATAATTTCTATTAGGAAGACCTGACTTTATTTGATACAAAATTTCATTTGTTAATTATAATTTCCACTTGTAAGGGTATTCAGTAGTCGACTACCTTAGACATCGGGGGTGCAAAAGAGCAAAGGGTCAAGACTAAACTTTAAAGTTTGGATCACGGATTTGTACGGCTGCAAACGATGGTAGCTCCTTCCAAGAAGGGAACATACAGGCCGTCTGCTAGTCTCATACTGGCTGCCAAAGAGGACTCCAACAAGGAATATGACTACAGTGTGAGTTTATAAAGTTCCACCAGAAGTAAGAATTCCAAGTAATTTGCTTACTTCTCGCTCCAGTTACTTGTAATCAAACGCACGGAGGGAACATCCTATGCCCTGAATCACTGCGTCTTCCCTGGAGGAGTGTTTGACCCCCGCGATGATGAATCTCCCGATTGGCTGAGCTATTTCCGCTCCTTCGGGGTAACCGTTGAGCAGTTGAAAATGCTTACCCACGATCAGCAGTCTCCCAGGCCGGATTTTCTCTCTGACGGGCAGCACTTCTCCAAGGACATCGCCTTAAGGTTGACTGCCCTCCGGGAAGCCTTTGAGGAAGTGGGAATCCTGATTTCTGTGAGCCGTGATTGCCTGAATAACTGGGATAGCACTGCAAAAGGGCCACCGCCACGGACTTTGCTCTTGGACCCCATCAGCGATCGCTCCGAGTGGCAACGTCGTGTTCACAACGATGCCTCGCAATTTCTGGAGATGTGCAAGCATTTTAATGTAATACCCAACCTCTGGGCCCTTCACGAATGGTCTGTTTGGCGGACAGCAGCCACGGCCAACCGGAAGTACGACACGGTTTACTATGTTGCCACTCTGGATAACCAGGCCAAGGAGGTGAGCCTGCTTCTAGAGCCACAGGAGGTGGCTTCAGCTCACTGGATGAGCCCAAAAGAGGCGTGGTCCCGCTCCCAAGACGGCACCATCTGGCTTCCCTTCATGCTGCTGTACGACACGGCTCGACTGATGAATTTGCACCGCTGGCAGGAGCTCGTCGACTTTTCCCGCCATCGAAGCACCTTCGGCGGTACAATGGTGCAGCCCGTCTACTATCGCTGCGATGAGTGCATGTTTGGAGTGCTTCCTGGGGATGAACTGTATCCCAGCGAACCCGGCGCTTGCACAGAAACTATCATCCTGCCGGGATCGTTGGAAGATCACCACCGAAATACCAAGCGGTACAACCGCTATATCATCTATGATTTCCACAAGGTAGTGCTCGCCTCCAATGTTCCGCCCAGTGACGGTCATCTGCAGCTGCAACCACTGGTCAACACAAAGTTGGCAAAGTTATAGTGTGGGAAATATATTTCATATTTAGTAACAACTATATACCGCTGTCCAACTCCGTCTGTATGCGGTGGCAGGCGTGGCACAGGCCATCCTGCGACTCCAGCCGCTTCTTAGCCAGTCCCTCGAGGTCTTCGCCGTTCTGGTAGAGAGCCACGCCTGCCTCGGACACCGAACGCGAATACTCGATGGCCAGGAGAGTGTCTGAGAGTTGGGAGTCCAGCGCGGACTGGCAGTTAACACAACTGGCCTGTTCAGGGTGCGTATTGGGAGCTATTTTGTCACCAGTCCGGAACACCGTGGACACAGTAGAGGCGTAGTTCTGCTGCAGGTTGGTTACGAACGCCGACGTGAGGTTCTGCAGGCTGGCGGTCTCTCCTCGCTCCTGGCCATACCGCAGCCTACTCTTGAGCAGTGGCCTAAGTCGCTGTGCATGCACATAGAACTGTACCTCCTGCTCGTTAAGGTCTTTGAGGGGTCGCAGAAGTTTGACGTCGCCGCCGGCCAGTCGGTTGTCCAGTAGAGCCACATCCAAGGCGGCGCTGCCGCCTCGCCCCAAAGCAATCGCCGTCAGCAATTGGGTGGCCAAGTCCACACTTGTACTGGATTCAAAAACGTGACTGCAATGCAGCTGCTGGGCCACAGAAGCAACTAAGTTCTTGCGCTCCTGCTGCAGATAATCCTGGCGAGCTGTAAGGCCTCGCAGTTTTTCGAGCTTGATGCTAAGGCTGTTTGTTTCTCTGGGAGAGGTGGGAGAGTACTCCTTTATGTTCCTTAGGGAGCTGGGCGGTGCCCCCAACTGTATCACATGGAATTCAAAGGGTTCGTATTGTCGAGACAATGCCTGAAGAGATTCCACGTCCACAGGATCGCGCTCCTGCAGTGATTGGTCCTCCACGAAGACCACGCGAGCATTGCAATGGAGTCTCTTGAATGTGTTCTGCGTCTGGGCGAAATGCAGCATATCCAGGAGCACCAGGGACTCGGCAGAGCCATCAATCACCAGGAGGACCTCCGCATCTCGGGGCAGAACTTTGGCTGCTCCCAGCGCTGCCCGGAACTTGTGCCTCACATAGGAAAGGAAGCAAGCTCGGCACTCCGCCGTCCGGAAGTTGAGTTTGTACAGTTCAGAGGACGATGTGCCACATTTGGTGCAGTCCCCTGTGCTAAGAACTATGCCAGCGGGTAGGGATTCCGCCACCATGGCATGGGCGCCACCCTCGTCCCCGAAATCATCCTCGCCGATACTGCACATGGAAACTATTTACGCGAATTTCACAGCAACACGAAATTACCAGGGATGGATTGGCAATTTAAAGGAGAGTGGTGCTCAGCTATCTTTTATCGTCATGAAAATGTCATGGAGCATTTGAAATGTAACAAGAATACTATTTTTAATGAAAGTCGTTTTATTTACAATACATTTCCCAATTATCTTTTGTGAACTGTAATCTGCAGGATATAAATAAAAAAGACACCTTTGATATTTTAGCTTTTCTTATATAGAAGATGTGCTGTCAGCACTAGTTCGTATCGGCTACCAAATATCGATACATTATATCGACTACGCAGCCTAGACTCGTCCAGAAGCAACCTTGCGACAGGAAAAGTGCAGTGAAAAACACAAAAATAGCTGTTAAAACTACAATAACTTGTACAAAAATTATTGATAAGTTAAATTTAAGACAAGAGGTATGTGTAAAAAGTGTTTGTGTGACAAAAATTGATCAATAAGTACCGCAAATTTGGGCGCAAAAAACTGGGTGCTGCTGGTGGGACATATGTGAGTGCCTGTGCCTGTGTGTGTGTGCAAGCGTACGCCTGTGTGTGTGTGTCTCGTACGCAAGCAAAAAGTATCGGGTAGCAAAAAAAATCGAGAAACTTTCTTATTGACGATAGCCGAGCGAAGAAGAAGACATTTGATTAAAAGAGGAAAAGATCCGAAAAACCACCAGGAAAAAGCAGGCTAATCGCTGTCATCTACTTTCAGCGGATCGTAGAAAACGTCGATTGAGCCTCAAAGCAGAGCCGAATCGTCATCATCGAAGCAGAGCGACAGAGGTCATCTTATAAATACATTTTTCGGGCGTGTGTGCATGTGTGCGCCCCTCACCCCGATAACTATTAACCCCCTACCCGGACCAGAGTTCAGACCAACGCAAGCAGCAGCCACGAACCACAGCAGCAAGCAGTAGCGTCTAACCCGCCTCAGCATGATTCTGGAGAACTCCGACAAGCTCAAGGACTGGCTGAGCGTGGTCTTGGAGCCACTGTGAGTAGCGGAGCATGGCCCCTCTTGACTTTCTTTCATTGATCCGTTTACTTTTTCCGTCACAGTTGCGATGCGGACTCCTCGGCCTTGGCGCGCTATGTAATTGCCCTGCTCAAGAAAGACAAATCGGATAAGGATCTCAAGCGGATCATGATCGAGCAACTCGATGTCTTTCTGTCCGAGGAAACTACACGCTTTGTTGAACGACTGTTCGATGCCATCGCCAGCGAGGAGTACCTGACGCTGCCCGCCCCACTGCCATCGACGGCCCATAGCGCCGCCGCCGCCGCCGCTGAGCTGGATCTCGACCATGAACTGGCCCTGGCCATTGATGGGGCACATGAGGACATCGAGGCCGTGCTGGCCGCCGATTCTCCACCGCCTCCGGCACCTAAAGACAATGTGATAACCCCCGAGAGCAATCAGGCGGCGTTGGAGCAGGTGAGCCACAATGCCAGAGAAGCTGAGGCGCTCGCCTTCGTTAGCCAGGAGAGTGGCTTTGCCTCGAACTCATCTACAGATGCCAAGACAGCCTTCGATGTGAGTTTTTCTTTAAATCCAAATGCATTGGCGGCTTCTTAATCTTACCAATAATTTCTTGCAGCAGAAAACCAAAGATTCCCACAGTTTACAGTCCGCCTCCTCCCACTACCACCACCAACACCATGTGCGTAGCGCTAGTCCACCTACCGCCAGGAGCAGCGGGAGTGGAGGTGGAGGACCTGGAGTGGCAACGGGCCTGGTGGCTGGCTATGCCGATAAGGAGAACCAACCACGCGACAGTCGCCGGCGACGTGCTTCCCTGCGATCTCGATCCCGCTCCCGCTCGCGGTCCAATGAGCGTGCCTTCCGCCGCTCCAGATCCCGCGACCGGCGGATGAACGAGCGCGAGAAAATCCAACGGCAGTTCCGCAACAAATCCCCGCCAGGCTCTCAGACTGACAGCCGCCACGGTCACGGACGGAGAAACTTTGACCGCCGTCGCATCGGCGGTGGCAATACTGGGGACGAGCGACCTCGCTTTGGAAACAAGAGCCGGCGGTCGCACAGCCGGTCCATGTCGCCCGAGCGCAACTCACGACGGAATCAGCAGGCGTCACCGGATCGGGGACAGGCAGCTGGTCAAGTAAGCCAGCAAGTTCCCCTTCCAGTTGCTCCGCCCGTTCCCGTGGAGCATCCAGCTGCGCTCCATCCCCGCCAGCGCTGTCGGGACTTCGACGAGAAGGGCTACTGCGTGAGGGGAGAGACGTGCCCCTGGGATCACGGAATCAACCCAGTGGTCTTCGAAGGCATCAACAACTCGGCTCTTATGATGTCCATGCGCGAGTACAATCCAGATGCGCCCGAGATTTGGGCGCGAGGAGGAGGGCCCCCGCCAGGAGCTGGGAACCAGGGAGCAGTGGCTCCACCAGCACCGGGTCCCGGGCAGACCACCATTAATCCATTCACCGGTAATGTGAGACCCAACACGCTGATAAGCGGCGGTGCCGGGCCAAATCCGATGGGCGTCCCCAATCCCGCTGACTATGCGCGTAATCCGGGCGGTCCACCCCCTCCCCCCGCCATGATGCCATTCCCCTTCAATCCCACGGCGGTAACAACACCACTGCAGCGCCAGTTGATACCCATCCCAGTGGTTGATGGTGCCCCCGCCTCGGGCGGCGTGGCAGAGATGGGAAAGCGGCGATTCGAGCTGGAGGACTCCGTGGCCATTGCAGATGTGCCGACGAAGCGCAAGGTGCCGATCAACAGTCGCCTCGGTCCACGGATCAATCCCAACATGCAGCAGCACAACAGTTCGCTGGAGCTGAGGAAGGTGCCGCGGGGACTGAACACCATCGCCCACCTGAACAATCACTTCGCCAAGTTTGGCAAGATCGTTAACATCCAAGTCTCGTACGAAGGCGATCCCGAGGCAGCCATAGTCACGTTCTCCACGCACGCGGAGGCCAATGTGGCGTACAGGAGCACCGAGGCGGTGCTCAACAACAGATTCATCAAGGTTTTCTGGCACAACGACAGCAGCGGGGTGGATGTGGGACAGCTCAATCCCATGGGCAGTGGCGGGGGAGGTGGCGGCCGGAAAAATGCGAGCCAGTATCATTTGCACAACGTGCCTGCCGTGCCCACGCCGAATGCAGATGGTGCAAAGATCACCAATGCCAATCCCCTGACCGAGGCGGGTGCGAGTAACAACAATGCCACGCCAGCGACGGAACAGCAGGCCAGCACGGCGGCTCCCGCCTCAATGCGTCTGAAGCTCAACACGACGACAGGAGCAGCGGGAGGAACTGGCGCAGCTGGAGGAGCTGCAGGTGGAGCGGCTGCGGCCCGCAACCTGAATCCGGCTGCGAGTGCCGCCAGCATACGCAAGAAGAAGGAGGAGCAGCAGAAGGCGGTGCATCAGCTGGCAAACGGACTGCGCAAGAGGAAACAGGAGCTGCTGCAGAGCTACGTCAAGCAGATGAAGACCGCTCTGGAGCTCGTTGAGCGGATGGACCAGAACGATGCGCAGCGTCCCCTGACTCTGCAGACTATCAAGGTGCTGCAGGAGAACATCGACAAGCTGAGCAAGGATGTGCATGCCGACCAGGATCAGATGCAGGCGCAAATACAGCAGCAACAGCAGCAGCAGCAACCGCCCGTCAAGAAGACCAAGGAGCAACAGAAGAAGGAGCTGCTGGACATGGAGCTGGAGCTGATTGCCCAGCAACAGGAGGGCAACGACACAACGGCCATTCAGAAGCGACTGGAGGAACTGCAGCGAAATCTGGGCGTGGGTGGACCCCAGGGCGCGCACAACAACAGCAAGGCTTCTTCTCACTTTGTAACGTCTTCGGGAGCACCTGGCGGTGGTGCAGGACGCAAGAGGCCCAATTTGCCGGAGGGGCCCACGCGAGTGGATCGAAGGCCGAAGGCCATTGTGGTCACTGGCTTTGCGGCCGAAGAGGCGGACCTTGTCCTGGGGCACTTCAAGGTAAGCTCTATCTGCAATTCGTAGCTTAGATTGGATGGATGCAACGTTGGACGGTTTTCTAATGCCTTTTTAACATTTCTTTCACAGAGTTTCGGTGAGATTTCAAAGCATGATGTAGACCGTGAGATTCCACAGCTAATACTCTCCTATGCGACCCGCCTCAATGCGGAGCAGGCCGTGCTCCGTGGCAAAATGTACAAAGACAAGAACCTGCAGGTGAGTAAAGCAGAGAGAAGGAAGGAATTTTCGTAGATAAAACTCTTCATATCATTATACTTGCAGATTTCGTGGGCGCCTGTGGTGACACCAACGACACCTGCTCCAATGGCAGCGCCCCCTGTTGAGAAGTCCTCGGCACCAGAGAATCCCAAGCAGCTGATTCAGTCCGTCAGCGAAAGCGAGAGCCTGTTGGGCAGCGACACGCTCCCGGAGCTGCGTCTGGAGGATGAAGAGGAGGATGAGGAGTCCGAGGATCGGTCGTGGCGTCGTTGATGCACCGCCCTGCGCTGCTGAGGCGGCGACCGAGCAAGCTCCGAGTGGCTCACAACTGTTAGGAAGCCCTTAACATGTGTTTGTTGTTATTCTATATCTTAAAGTGTTGGAGTGTGCCGCCGGGGTGCAGAGGAGCACTCGTGGCACCTCCAAAACACGATTAAAAACGCTCTAAATATTACTAATATTTTAACTGAACATAAATTATGAATCGCCTACAAAAATACGAATGAGTTTTTAGCTAAGCCTAAGTCCCAAGTAGCAACACTAAACCTAAAACTATAACGTCAACTGCGAACTGCGAAGTGCGAAATGCGAACCAACAACTCCACAGCCCTGTGCGGAGCAGGGCTGGCAAATCATTGGTCAAACGCCGCGTGAACTACTCTTTGTATTTACACATTTTTCACTCTATCCTTTTCTTACACACAAATATTTATATATATACGTATATATATAATTGTTAAGATTTTATGTTGAGTTAAAAACGATAAAACGCTAAAAGAACACAAAAAAATTGCAAAAGAAAAAGTCCCCAAAAACAAGCGCAATGAAAATAAGTCAAATAAAAAAGAGAAAAAGAATATAGCAACGTGAAAGAGAAAACAAACAGCAAAGTTATATAGAGAGATATATAATAAATAAAGTACATAGTTTCGTATTTCAGGAAGTCAATAAAAGCATTTTTCTGTGGGCCAGGGGTTCAAATAATTTATCGGGTCTGTTCCAGTTCCACTCGGAAGTGAATTTGATAACATTTTCATATTTCCCTTTAACATTTTCGGATTTTCCTTTAACATTTTCGAGTTTCCCGTTAACATAAGCGAATTTCCCTTGTGTATTTTATGTGCACAGTTAAGGGGTGTAGCTTTTTTGCAGGCTCCTTTTTTTATATTTTAAGTATTTTACGTAAACTTTGCCATGAAAGCCGAACATTTTAAAAAGTTACAATGGTATCTTGTGGATTAAAACTAACCAAACCGGCGGGTAAGTACAAACACAAACAGATTCAGATTGCATTAAGCAGTTCGGTAATAAGGGTATTAAAGGGAATAGTATTTGGTTGTAGTTTTGATCGGAAATTAAATAATATTAATATGCGAATCCTGCATTCAAATAGGTGTTACAAAATGTTCTTCCGGTCTAAATTCAGCGCAAAAGAATGCAATTTAAAAAGATGAAAACTTCCTGCCGATGTTTCGATGTTCGATGTTTATCAACCTCTTGGATATCGATGTTAGCGATAGCTTTCTTTGAAATAGTCATATCCAAACTATCGGCAACGTTCGATATTTGTGGTAATCAAAAAATCACGATATAAATATCATTTTCAGAATATTTTGAATTATCTTATGACCGTGGCGCGACTAAAGGTTTCATGTCGAATTTCGCTGAATGGTAGTGTTCCTAAGATGTTTCCGCTCCGCCATCGCCCTACAAAGACGTTGTTGCGCTAACCAAACGGGGGAGATGAAGTTCCTCAATGTCGCGGAGAAGAACGACGCGGCCAAGACGATTGCCGGGCTGTTGTCCCAAGGTGCGGCTCGGCGGGTAAGGAACATGTTGGAGGGATTTGTGGAATAGTTGCCTTACCCTTCCATTTGCTACGCAGCGCGAGGGGTACTCGGTTTACAACAAGGTGTTCGACTTCGAGGCGCCTGTGCGCGGCCAAAACGCCAAGATGGTCATGACTTCCGTCTCCGGCCACCTAATGCAGCTGGGCTTCCCGCTGTCCTATCGCAACTGGCGCGTCGTCGATCCGCGCTCCCTGTTCGATGCTCCGGTGAAGAAGAGTGTCGGCGCGGACTATGAGCCCATCAAGCGGACGTTGGAGCGCGAGGTGCGCGGCTGCCAGGGCCTGATCATCTGGACGGATTGCGATCGGGAGGGCGAGAACATTGGCTACGAGATCATCGACGTCTGTCGCGCCATCAAGCCGAATTTGACGGTGTACCGAGCCAGCTTCTCGGAGATCACGACGACGGCGGTACGCCGAGCTCTGCAGCAGCTGGGGCAGCCGGACAAGCGGCAGAGCGATGCAGTGGATGTGCGCACCGAACTGGACCTGCGCACTGGGGCGGCCATCACCCGCTTCCAGACCATGCGCCTGCAGCGGCTCTTCCCCGAGAAGATCGCGGACAAGCTCATATCGTACGGAAGCTGTCAGATCCCCACTCTGGGCTTCGTCGCCGAGCGCTACAAGGAAGTGGAGGCCTTTGTCTCTGAGCCCTTCTGGAAGATCAGAGGTAAGCGGGTACCGAGCACAGAAGTTCAAGTAGTCATTTGCTTCCCTCACAAGTCCTCCACACGATTGATGACCTCACGGTGGAGTTCAACTGGGCTCGGAACCGCCTGTTCGACAAGGAATCCTGCGAGAACTACCTGCTGCTCTGCCTCGCAGAGCCCGCCCCGCGTGCTCTCGTAGAGAGCGTTTCGGTCAAGCCCAAACACAAGTGGCGGCCCACGCCCTTGGACACGGTGGAAATGGAGAAGCTCGGCTCTCGGAAGCTGAAGCTGTCGGCCAAGGAGACGATGACCATTGCTGAGAAGCTGTACAGCAAGGGCTTCATCAGCTACCCGCGCACGGAGACGAACCAGTTCTCAAAGGAGTTCGAGCTGGCGCCGCTGGTCCAGATGCACACGGGGCATCCCCAGTGGGGGGACTTTGCCCAGCGGGTGGTCGACTGGGGTCCGAATCCGCGCAACGGCAGCAAGTCGGATCAGGCGCATCCGCCCATCCACCCCACCAAGCCGGCTGACAGTGAGTAGATCTAGGGATCTGAATCCTTAATCCTGACTCACATTAGCTGTCTGTCTGTAGATCTGCAGGGAAACGATGCTCGCGTCTATGAACTGGTTGTCCGGCACTTTCTCGCTTGCGTCAGCAAGGATGCCGTCGGCTCGGAAACCCTCGTGCACATCGACATTGCCGGCGAGAAGTTTACGGGCAACGGTCTGGTTATCCACGAGCGCAACTACCTGGACGTGTACGTGTACGAGAAGTGGAACGCCAAGCAGATCCACCACTACGAGCAGGGGCAGCGCTTCGAGCCGACAGAGGTGTCCCTGCACGAGGGCGCCACCACTGCCCCCCCGCTGCTGACGGAGGCGGACCTGATTGCGCTGATGGAGAAGCACGGCATCGGGACGGACGCCACCCACGCTGAGCACATAAACACGATTAAGGAGCGAGGCTACATCGGAGTGCTGGACAAGGGGGCCCTGGTGCCGGGTGTTATCGGGATGGGCCTCTACGAGGGCTACGACGCCATGGAGCTGGCTCTGGCCAAGCCCCAGCTGCGCGCGGACTTCGAGTCGGACCTGAAACTGATTTGCTTGGGGCAGAAGGATCCCAAGGTGGTTCTGACGGAGAACATAGCCAAGTACAAGCAGTCCTACCAGCAGATTACCGACAAGATCACCGCCATGGACTCGAAGATAGCGGCTCGCATCAACGAAACCCCCGCGGCGAATCCCTCGAACCAGGAATCGGGAGGCGACCAGAACCAGCCGGCCATGATGCAAACGCTCTTCAAGTGCCCCAAGTGCAGTGACGGTCTCTTGGCCTTGAAGGCCAAGAAGAACCAGCAGGGCTGGTTCATCGGCTGCACCAACTTTCCCGACTGCAAAAACGTTGTCTGGCTGCCTGTGGAGTGCAAGGAGGCAACCGCTCTGGATGAGTGCTGCCCAAGCTGCGGCGATACCCACCGCCTGCTCAAGTTCCGCCTGAGCACGCCCTTCTATCGCCGCGTCTTCAACTCTCCGAGTGGTTGGTACAAGACCTGCCTGCCCTGCGACAATCTCTTCCGCTCCACGTTCAACATTAACTTGGATTCTGTGAAGAGAGCAGGACGTATTGTGGGAGAGGCAGGGAGTGGAGGGGACTGGCGACCAGGACCGGGGGGAGGAGGAGGAGGGGGTGGAGGTGGCGGAGGAGGAGGAGGGAGGAGGGAGCGGAGGTGGCACTGGAGGAAGCTCAGGTGGCTGGGGCTCTGGAGATAGTGGTCCTCCTCCAGCTGGAAAGCGAGACATGCCCATCAGCGGGGGACCCAAGAAACCACCAGGAAAACCGAAGAAACCACCGAAAAGCGAAGCAAAACCCAAAAAGGCATCGAAATCCAGTAGCACCTCCTCCACTGGCGGCACTATTCGCAGCTACTTCAGCTGTGCGGCTGCCAGTTCGCCTTCCACCGAACTGGATGGATTCTTTGACAGTAACGATGGCTTCGAGGAGGCCATGCTGGCTGCTGTGGACTCCGTGGAGACAAGTACGAGTACGAAAGCGACTGGAGGACAAGCCACCGCTGAGATGGCCATAGATGATGACATAGCCGCCGCCTTTGCCGCAGATGATGATGCCGAGTTCGAGGCCTTGGTGAACGGCTGCGGCGTCGTCGCCGAAAGTGGTGAGCGCATGGATGTAAGTCTCTCCGACTGGGTGAAGGCACAGGACGAAGGGAATGAGGAGCCCATGGCATGGGGTAGTCGGGCCCGCTCAGCCGCCGCTCCTGCGGCACCCACGCCGCCTCCGAAACCAGCAGCTAAGCGACCCCGCTTGGACAGCAGCGAATGGGCGAGGCCCTCCACAGGGGCAGCCGATCCGGAGGCAGTGCTGTGCACAGGGTGTCATCAGGCAGCTCGCAAGCAAACCGTACGTAAGGATGGTCCCAACCAGGGCCGGCAGTTCTACAAGTGCCCAAAGCCCAACGAGTGCAAGTTCTTCCAATGGGCTGATGAAGACCAAGCACCTGCTCCATCGAGACAGCCCAATGCCACCTCGTGGGGCACTAATCGCGTTGTCACTCTGTCCAGTCACCAGGAGAGAAGCAACCAAGGTGGCCATTCGGCGTTCATGCGCTCCAACTCGAGCAGCACCGTCACTATAACTCAAACAAAGACGAAGACCACGCAGGGCCCAGGAGAGGAGGAGGTCAAGTGCAGCTGCGGTCAGGTGGCCAGCAGACTTACCGTGCGCAGGGACGGACCCAACCAGGGCAGACCCTTCCTTGCCTGTCCCACGCGGGAGAAGTCGTGCGGCTTCTTCAAGTGGGGCGATGAGGATCAAAATCAAGGTCCCAGCAGCAGCAGCAGCTCGGGATCCTGGGGATCGGGCAATCGAAACCCGCCGGCCGGAAGCAGGCAAGCCAAGGATTCATCCGAAAAAACAGGGAAAACGCGTCGCTGCGGCATGTGTCGCCAGGAAGGACATACCCGCAACAAGTGTCCGCGAAAGAATGACTACGATATGTAGGTAGAAGCTCATTAGTATTCCCACATCTTGTAAATAATGAAACATTCGTACATATTTGGATGTATAATTGAAAACATTTATTGGAGCTTACAATATTGCGTACATGAGAAGGGGATTGGGTCAGGATCGAGGTGTGTGCTCCCACAAACACTTACTAAACAGCGAGCAAAACGGATATGTCAAATACACACACAGATATCATAATTTATTTACAAGGTATTTAAACTATATCCTAAATAGTTTTTATATCGTTATAGAGCGCAACACGGACGTGACTTGGAAATTACATTTTTGCGAGCTGATTGAAGTCGAGTTTGTAAATAAAAATAAATATTTAAAACCTTTATTTTTCGATGAAATAAAATTCGTTAGAAAACCCCAACAAAAGTTACACACTTTTGCTTGCTTTTCTGATGTAAAATTGCATTAAAATATTAATAAATAAGAGATAATAAATAATATTAAGGTAAATTACTGAACAGTTTGAGATGCATTGGAACGGTAGCGAGTCTGTGAAAAAATATCATTAAGTACAATTCAGGTAAATAAAATTAAAATTAAGGGCAGTATGGAAAATATGCATTCTGGTTTTGATTTTGGAATGGGTTAAGTTAAGCTTAGAAATACGCTTACACCTAGAACATTCATATATCATTCCGAGTGAATGAAGTTTTTGGGAAGCCAACTATAAATGTCGTCTCTGGAACGAATCGAAAACCACCTCGATTTTATACTCTAGTTTCTTTAGGTCTTGTATACGGAATGTTTGATCAAAGACCTTATAATAGCGAGAAGAATAAGTCTCGTTATAGGTCTTGTCACTAAAAGGTCATTGGTTTGATCCATCAGCCTAATTCCATGGACACATACTCGCACATTCTGAATCCGAAGTGGTAAGTTACTTGTACAGGTACATACATTGAGTTCATACTAAATGTGTATGTACAGTACGTTAGGAAATGTCAAATGCACTGCACTCACCACATTCACATACTGAACTCATTCTGAATGAGAACACTACAAATGTTATGCTATCGTTTTCTGACATATGTATCCTGTACAGTATTGAGTGGGTTCAGTATTTTTTGGAACACTAGACTACTGTAGGATGTCTACTCAAGCTCGAAATGAATACATTCATGCACAAGTCTAGTATGTAGGTTTGGAGGCGACACTGACTCAAGCAACTTGTTCACATCATGTGGTTTGTAGGGGAATGCACATTCATTAAAATGCGACAAATATGTGCCACTGAATTTAGGCATTGCGATTTCAGATCTTAGATTTCGACTTCTGGCGAGAATTTGCGTCAGAAGTAGATCTCCTCCTCCTCGGGCTTGGCACGCGGCGCCACTCCAGCTCCCACTGCCGCTCTGGCATACGTTCCCGCCCGACTGCTCGTGGGCGTTCGCTGCGTGTAGTGCGCAGCGCTAGACTCCGCTCGAGCAATGCCGCCCGACGTCGGTGTGGGTGTGGGTGTGGTGGTAGCTGCAGTCGTTGTCTGCTGAATGATTGCAGGCGAGCTACCCGTACGAGAGTGTTGCGGCACTAGTCCCGGTGTTGGTGTTGGTGTCGTTGTGGTCGTTGTGGCACTCGAAGGGGTGGCGACATTCCTTCGATCAGCCAACTTAAGGGGAAAGATCTGCTGGACACAGCCAAGGGAAGACGCTGCCGGCGAACCGTGGGTGCTGTTGAAGCTAGCGGACTTGTCCACGCGGGAGGCGGAACTGGTGCTGGCAGACGAGAGCGACGAGAGCTTCATGGGCAGCTTCTGCTTCACCAGGGAGGAGTTGGCCTTGGGTGCATTGTTGGCACTGAGCAAGTTCACAGGCGGCGTCTTGCAGCTGGAGGGTCCGCTCAGCCACTTCTCCTTGCGCCGGTCGACGGTCCCAGCCACACTGGGCGTGCTGCTGCCTGCCATGTCTGTTTCGTGGCTGTCATCGGACACTGGAGCAGGTGGCGGGAGATGACTGGCGGTGGCCACCAGGGGCACGGGTAGCGGAGTGCTGGGCGAGAGCAGCAGGCCCTGACTCGACAGCAGCTCCATTTTCCTGTACAGCTGCTCGCGCTGCTGACGCACATCCTCCTGCTCCGCCTTGATCTGCTTCTGCAGCTGCAGCTGCTGGGCCCTCATTTCCGCCAGCTCCTCCTGCTGCTGCTTCTGCTGGCGGTGCCAGGCCGTCTTCTCCTCCTGCAGCTTGTCCTGCAAGTTGCGCAGCTCCTCCAGCTGGTCCTTGTGCGTGTAGGCACTCGTCCGGGGACTCTCCCGGTAGAGGGCCAGCTGCTGCTGCAGGCTGTGCATGCTCGTCATTTGCTGGGAGATGATGCAGAGCAAGGTGTGCAGATGGTGGGACACTTGGAGCACGGCGTAGTTGTTGTTCTCCAGCGACTGCTGCTCGGCTGCCGTGGCGCCCGACGACGAGCTGCCCTTCGGTTCACGCTTCTCTTCCTGCAGCTCCTGGAGACGGGGTGTGAGCACCAGCTTCGAGCCAAACTTTCCGCGCTTCTCGTCGAAGCCAGCGAAGGTTTCCGCTCGCTTGGGCAGAGTGGGCGACGCATACTGCTCGCTCTGCTTCTCGCCCACGCTGCTCAGGGTCCTGGACACCGGCTGACCCATGGCCGCCGAGTAGATGGTGGCCGCCAACTGGCTGATGTCCTGCACAGTGTTGAGCACCCTGCGCCAGAGCTCGCCCGTGTCACAGTCGGCGGTGACGAGGTCCTTGTAGGAGCCGAAGGCCGCCAGGAAATTGGCTGCACTGCCATTGGCGGAAGTGGAGGAGGAGCCGGCTATCACATCCCCGAAAGGCTTCTGCTCCTTCAGCAGATTCAGCTGCAGCATCAGCTTCTCCTCGAGCAGCAGCGCCTGCTCAATGTCCTTCTGCCGCATCTTCTCGATCGTTTCCCGCTTGTTCACGCCAATGCGCAGCTTTTCCTCCGCAGTCAGATCCTCGGCCTCGATGATGTCCGTGGCGGGGCAGTCGAGAACGGCCTGGCGAATGGTTTGTATCCACGTGTTCTTGTCCTTCGGCGTCTGCACCTTCAGCTCGTACATCTCTGGGAAGTCCGGGTTGGAACTGATGATGTATATTCCCCGGGACTCGGTGCCCGCCTTCTCCCTGATGAGCAGCTTCTGGAGCGGCACCACGCCCGCCTTGTGCTCCGGCGTGAAGAAGGTGTACTTGTTGTGGCCGGAGTTCTCGCTGAGGAAGCACAGGCAGTCGGTGAGCACCACCACCAGAACCAGCTGGGTCTTGGCCCTGCCCTGCATCAGGGTGGCCAGTCCGTCGAACTTGAGGCGGCGCCGCGACTCCACACCGAGTTCGGACTTGCGGAAGGGCTTGTTCTTGTAGATGGCGAAGGACTTGGCATCGACCCGGGCATATATCTCGAGCTGCCGCTCCCGCAGCTCCTTCTCCGCCACACAGGCATCGACGTCCACCAGCAGCGACTTGACCAGATTGAGGGCGTGCTGCAGCTTGTCCGTCTCCAGCTTGTGGTCCTTGGCGCTCTTCAGCAGCGGCTCGATCAGCAGGGGGTACTTGGTGAGGCGCTGGGTCACGAACAGGATGCACTCGGGGATGCCCTTCTTCTTCAGCAGCGGATTCTGCAGGCAGTGCTTGTACCACTCCGCGAAGCTGGGATCGGTCAGGCAGAGCTTGAACTGCTCCAGGGCGGTGCGGTGGTTGGCACAGAACTCGCCGTACGCCAGCCGCAGGCACTGGGCCTGCTCCAGCGAGAAGAAGTCCAGCAGGATGTCGGCAATGCTGTCGACCATCGGCTGTTCCCGCTGCTTGAGGCGCAGCTGCCGCAGGAAGCAGGTGTGGAGATCGGTGAGCTGCTGCAGGCGCGGAAACATGCCGTTGAGGTTGAGGGAGGGAAAGTGCCGCTCCAGACTCTCCACGAACACCTTTTGCATGACAATCAGCGTCTGGCAGTGGTGCTTCTCGGTCATGATGAACTCGTAGATGTGCTCCTGCCGCTTGATCTGCAGCTCCTTGAGAGTCTTGAGCAGCTCCTTGGGCACGTTTGGGGTCCAGGAGTCGTGCTCCTTGAGCACTATGCCCAGCGTGGGATCTGCGCCCAAGTGCTGGGCCTCGATGGGCGGCTCGTTGAGGAACTGCAGGTCGGATCGTATGAGCGGCTGATCCTCCGGGTTGCTGAAAGTAGTGGAGGCATCCGGCCCGTCATAGTAGTCCTGCCCCGCTGCCATTTTCCTCACCCGGCTGCACTCCAGGTGGTGCTCCTTTATCTGCGCCAGCGTAATGCTGGCCCCGCACACGTCGCAGGCGCTGAGTTGGCCCCCGACGAGTGACTTGGCCTTCGCCTTGGGCTTCTTCTTCCGGAAGAAGATGGAACCGCGCTTCGGACGCTTCTCTACGTTGTCGTAGACCTCGATCTTGGCGTGGGAGCGCAGCAGGCTTTGGTTCTCATCCTCGCTGTCCGTGAGGTGGCGCGCGATCGCCTTGATGTCCTCCTTGGCGATTATCGAGCTCGTCGAAATGCTCTTCTGCAGCGGTATCCGGCTGATGATCTCCGTGGCCAGGCTGCGTTTAGCCGCAATCCGCTCGAAGTCCCTTGCTAGCTCCGCCTCGTTCAAGGAGTGGGTGGAAATGCCTGCAAACGACGAGAGGTAGACACTCGGTTAGTTACTAATTGCTAATCGTGGAGGGTTCGATTCGTCTGCCTCTTTCCTGAGCCACCAATGCCAGAGAGCTCCCAAAGATAAGGGGCTTTTGTGGAATTTCTTATCAAAATCGAAACTAACTTGGCATATATGCAGCTACCTTCGCCTTAAATCAGCGGCATATCAATTCCAAGTGGGAACAAGTGGGAAGTTTTGCCTAAATAATAAATAGTTTGTCTAACTTTACATCGTGTACATAGAGTTTATAACAGTTCCTCCTACACACATCATTCAGAATTATAAAAGCAAATACTAGACTTCTAAATCATTTATATTTTTACTTGGTAAAGATTTTTAGTAACTTTGTAGGGTATTTGCCGATCTGCACAAATCAAGGAAATTTATAATTACTTTTTTTCAAGCTTTATGGCTCTCATAAAACAAACCCACGAATGGGATATAAAGGCAAAATGCGGTTCCAGTGCTATTTCCTAATGATTGCAAGCAACATTCCCCGTAAATTTAGGCATGCGGGAATAGCTTGCCCCTCATAAGGCAGTCACTTTGTTGTTTAATGGGTTTGCAGTATTATTTGGGAGTGTTCAGTTGATTGTTTTTATTATTTAAATATGCAGATTAGATGTTGGAAACGATATCATTATATTTTGGTTTTCTCCCCTTCAAAATCTGTTGGTATTTTTGAAACCAACATTTTATTGAATATACAACCCGATCTCGTAGCAAAGTTTTAAGAAATGCTAGGATCCCACTTTGAAATTAGATTATTTTATATCATATGGGTAACTCTCTGATGTCGAACGCGACAATCGTACACATTCGAACTTGCAAAAAACATGTACCAAGATTTTATGTAATTTTTACAAAATAAGAAACTTAAAGCTCTTGATTAGCACTATATATGGTGCCAATATCGATTTTGGGCAGAGGTTCGATTTCGAAATATTCACAAAAATGTGAGGTATGCGCACGCGACACAGACAGAAGTTACTTTTTGGAAAACCAGTTCAAGCCCCGATTTCAGCGAAACGTGATGGACGATTTTAATGCAAATAATTTTAAAGTGTAATGCATTGATTTCTATTAATAAAAATTTTAGTTTCAATTTAAAATATTAAGTCGTTTTTTTAAATTGAATTTTAATCACAATCGTACGCGACATTTTCTTCCATCGTACTTTTCGTGAAGTTTTTTACTATTTGGGTAAATCAGAGAAGTATAATTGTGGTCTCTTTTGACTACTTCCCAGTAATGATAGAAAGCAAAAGTCCAAGCATAGTTCCTCTGTTTTTGAGATTTTTATCAAAACACCACATGATCTTTTTTATGGTGTTTTTCATCAAAATGATGAAAAATCGCAATTTGCGCGAGTTTGCATTCGAATATTTCGAAATTTGTTTTAGAATATGATAAAGGCTTTCAAATTTTATCCATTGGAACATTTCTTAATGTTGCAATGTTAAAAATATAAATTTTAGAGCATTTTTTGTGGTTTTTGCGCGGGTGGACCTTTCCAGAGAGTTACCCATATTTAAGTATATCGAAAAACTTTACTATGTCAAAACTTCTACTTTTTCTAAAATTTCAGGGACCATTTATATTATAATACTAGAGGGCCCTCGCTTTGATCGGATGCAGATCCACACTTAAAATTTCGTATTAAATTAACAATATCGTAATTAAAAAATGTTAAAAAATACTGGCCTGATATTTAGCTGCTGCAGTTCGGTATTTTTCTGGGTGCATTAACCTGTATTTGGCTTGTGCATCTTTCAGTTGATTCTTTCTTCTAGTAAGGGAAAATCGACTTCGCTTTTTGTTCTCACAAATTATTTAAGCAGTAAATATTGGAAAATTATTGCTTGCTTAGCGAGCTTCCATTTAATGCAATTTAAATTTATGTTTTTTATTTTTTAAAATAGGTTGCAAGTGGAATTAGAAAATTAAAATACCCTTTACGAATCTGGAAATTTGTTTTCTGATTTAAAAAAAAAAAACTTCAAGTCTCTAAGACATGTGGTTTGGCCATGGCTGTGATATATCAGTCAGTCAGTCGGTCAGTGAGGACAAAGCATTTTATATATATAGATGACTTGGATAAAATATTTATGTAAATTCCATATCCTACCTCCAGTGCTGTTTCGGGCCGAACGCCGTCGATGCTCGGTGACGCGGATCGTCTCCTGCTCCTCACTGTCCAGGCTAGACAGGCTGACGCTCTTGTTGGTGCAGTCACCACCCGTGGCGCTGGCATCGTCTGCCGTTGTCCACGATTTCCTTCGGTCCGTGTGCAGGAAGAGGCACTGCTGTGGCGCCGCCGTCGACCACATGGCGTACGGAGCTACAGAGTTGACAAAGCCAGATCCCGGCCCTGCGCCAGTTAGATCTGGCAGCGAGGAACTCAAGACGGCCGCGCTCAGCATGCCGTTCGAGGACAGCCCGTCTTGCACGTGCTGGCTGGCCGAGGACGAGTTCTTCATCTGCACCACCGTCTCGCGGATGCTCTGCAGCTGGCTGAGCGTGTCCTCGAATATGTTGTTGTACTTGGAGGCCAGCGCAGGGCTGTGCGGCGTTACGTTGATGGTGGGTATCATGTTGTTGTTGTTAATGCTGTTATTGTGGCTGGCTGGAGCGGTGGACTGGGCCCGAGCCGTGGCCGAAGCGAGCGCTGGCGCCGGAGCTGGTGCGTTTATGATGGGTATGCAGTAGTTCTGGCTCTCAACGGTGACGCGAGGCCCCGTAGACGGGCCACCACCATTCAGTACAGCAGGAGCGGCTGCGGTGGAGGCGGGCTCGCTGCAGTTGGAGTTTAGGAAATCGGTGACCACATCGTTGTCGCTGTCATCGCCGGGGTTGTCCATAATAGTGCGATTCCGCTGAGGAAGCGCCGCCGAGTCTTCCCCCGTCTGAGCTGGCTATTCCGCAGCTGGAAGCCTAGAAAAAGAAAGTTTAGTATACAACGCACTCACTCACACCGACGCACGTACCCACACTGACACCTACACCCACGAGCACGCATACACAGCGACGCCACTCGCGTATGCACTTGCTCGTTGACTATTTATTGATTTTTTCCTCCACCCGCGACACCTTGTTGCGCGGGGTAATTGTTGCGCCTTTCCAGGACGAACACTTGTCCTTGTGCCACTTTAGCAACCGCGACAGCAACGGCAACAGCAACAGCAAAAACACAACGGGCAGCGCGAACGGCAGCAGTGCGTGGGAGGAGGAGGAGAACACAGGCTGGAGGAGCTGAGCGGGAGCTGCAAACGGGCGGGCAGGCGGTGAGGGTTAACTTTTCGCTGAACTTAATACAAAATAAAAAATAGAACTAGAAACTAATGAGATTTTTGCCACCGTTTATTTTAGGGTTGTTGATTATCAAAATATCAATATATCGATATGTTTTCTAAAGACCGATCGACCGCGTTTCCGGGTGAATGCTCACGACCTGACCGCGTTTCCGGGTGAATGCTCACGACCCGACCGCATTTCCGGGCGAATGCTCACGACCGACCGCGTTTCTGGGTGAATGCTCACGACCGCAAAGACGACCAGCGTTGCCAGACTTTGCGGTCGTGAGCAAAAGCGTTACCAGACTTTACGGTCGTCAGCGACAGTGCTACCAGACTTTTCGGTCGTCAGCGGCAGTGCTGCCAGACTTTGCGGTCGTCAGCGAAAGTGCTACCAGACTTTGCGGTCGTCAGCGACAAACGTTGCCAGACTTTCTGGATGGGCGTTACAAAAAGTTTAATTAAAAAAAAAAAAACTTATTTAAATGGGCCTTTGGATTAGAGGTGCAAAAACATCGATGTATGGAGACATCAATGTTTTCAATGTTTTTCACCAACTTTGAATTTTCGAATCAATTTTTAAAAATTAAGAAAAAAAAACAATAATTTGTGCTACAGTATAAAAACTTGATGATGGTGATTTTATATTCAGTTGTAGTGCCTACCTGGCTGTACCCATGAATCTTATTTTCTGGAGCGAATGATAAAGCTACCAGAAATCAAGTTGTTTCATCGTTTCTTGCAAAATGTATTTAATGCCGCATACTCCTGTTCCACGATTTTGGGTTTCGTTCTAACTTTCCTCATGATTCTAGGCCAGCCTGCTGTACATTTCCGTCAAAGTGGATAGCAAAGATAATCAACAGTCTCCCTAGAATGGGTACAATAACTTCTTCGTAATAGTAGGCAGACTTATTTACTTCCGTATATTGCGAATCCCCCAGTTATGAGCGCAATTTTAATCCGATCCATGGACTCCCAATATGGGCTGAAAAAACGTATTTAAAAAAATACTGTTGGTGCTCCACCCCCCTAAGAGTGGATTAAACTGACATCACTGGACATCATTGTTTCTAATTATCAAGTCTAAACACCGAAATCAAAAGTATTCTGATTTAGGCTTCAACTACTGCTATTAAATAATACAAAAACAATCAACATAAAAATTAAACAATTTATCACTTTGTAGAAGTCGTTAAATCATCAGCATTTCTATACGAAAGACCATTTTCAGTTTAGCCAGCGGCGGCCATACTTTAATTTCGACTATCTGGCTTCCATTAAATACACAATAGACGTCGTCGACTAACTTCTCGCTTAACTACGCTCACACACAAAGCACTTGCTGGAATCGCGGACTTAGTTCTTCCACTTGTTGTTCTCGTAGTCCCACTTGGAGGTCAAGCCGGTGACGGGGTTGATTTCCAGGTCGATGATACGCTTCAGCTGGGCCTTCTGGTGCTCCTCATCGAAGGTAACGGGTAGCTCATCGTACACTGAAAACAACAGCACAGATATCAGCATAGAACAATAAGGGAAGGAAATAAAGGGGCTTACCGAAGAGGTTCATCAGCACGGCGACCCAGATGGCGGCGGCGGTGAAGAGGAGACCGACACCAAGGTGCAGCTTCCACTCTCCAGTAGCGGCCTGCACCTCGGCGATGGTTTGGCAGAAACTGGCGCGGTACAGGGCCTTGATCTCCTGTTGGCTGAGCTTCTTCCAGTCACCCTGCTCCTTGGCCCGCAGAGCGTTGATCTCGTTGTTGGGCTCGCGGAAGCGGACGGCGGGCAGAGGGTAGTCCACGCGATCGGCGTAGCAGGCGGTACCGTTCCAGCCGAAGCCGACGATCTCGCGCTTGCCAATCTTGTCCAGGGTGTGGATGGCGGCCACACTGCCGGTCTGGGCGTTCTTGGGCAGCTGGGCAGCCAACTGGCGCAGCACGGCGTTGTTGATTAGTCTCAGAGCCATTTTTCCAAGAGGTCTGCAGAACAATACATAGAACAATATTGGTGAGTGTGACGATTGGAGGTTATGTAACAGTGGGAGGACGAGCTATAAGTCCCACTTGCATAATGTGCTAGCTAAGCCGCACGGCTAAATTTTTAGCATCTTCGCCTCCTATTTTCCTTGAGCCCTTGCAGTGGGAGGTCGATTTTCCGTAATAATCTCCCATTTTTGACTAGTTTCGCAGCTGTTGTGTAATCGGTGGGCTTCGTCCGCTGGATCTCGGTCCCACAAAACCTGTCACTGTAGTTCTCCCACTCGAGCGGGCACTGTATTGCCCCTTTAATCAATTAGAGTAGGCCCCCGCCCACTGCTTTTAGTGAATACAGGTAATTTTTAAAATTTTCACCGATTTTACCTAAATTTGACTGCAAAATAATGGACTCTTAGAGATGGCAAAACTGGAGGTGTCCAGCTATCGATGGCTTTATCGATAGTATCGATGAGTCGAAACTATCGACTAAGATACTCGATAGTTTATTAAGGCCCGGTTCACACTGGGCTCGAACCACAAAATCAAAAACAAAACTTAGCAAAAGTTGAAGCCAGTGCTACTCTTGGGGCACTTCTGAAGCTATGGCCAAATAGTATTGAAGGATTCCGGGGACCCAGAACTCTTTTATACCGCAACGCACGTTAGTGTAAACAGACTAGAAATTTTTATACTGCCTGTGTGACCAGACTAGATCGAAAACTATCGTATTTCAGCCCTCGTACGTTAACCAAAAATTCAATTTAAATAAATTAAAATTAAATTAAATTAATTAAATTAAATACTCAGAAGAAAAGACGTAAATGAGTTTGATATTTAATTTATTTTGATTTGATGTCATAATCCATAAATGCACACATTTAAATTAGACAGAGACACGCGATCGTTAGATCGTATCCTATAGTTTTACTGCTCGCATTGGTAGTGTATGTAGTTGTTAATATTCTGATGGGGATGGGTGTTAATTTAGCTATTATATCAAGGTAGGGGAGCATTACGTATTTACGTTCCCATATTCCTGTGTTTAAGCGCGGCTTGGCATAATAAATATTTAAATGGTACTTGCTTCATTGGGTTTATAAATACGACATATGTTTGTAACAATATTTAATGATGATTACGCAAATAATTAAACTAAAGTGAAAGCTTTTTCCATCGAATATACATCTTGTAAATTGGTAGTAGCAAAACCTTACGGCTACATTTACAATAGTTTTATGTGTAAGTGTTACTATACGTTATTCTCAATACGATCTGCTGGGGCTTGATTAGGATAAAGGGTATAAAAAGTCACCGAAGCCGCCGAACAGCTTCACTCTTAAGCATATTTCTTCGTTCTATATACAAAAACGTGTAATTTCTCTTTTCCAAATAACATTTAATGTTAGTTAAGATTTCTTCTCTCGGGTTTCGGGTATTTTGGGAACGCCACCGGGACCGTTTTCTTATTAAAAGTGGTTAGTGCTGCAGATTTGGGACCTGGACAATTTGCATTTTTAACAAGTGCGCTAAAAAGTGCAATTCATTTACGGAAGGAGGGGTTAGCAACGAACTGGGATGGATGGTGGTGGTGCAAATGGAGACGCCTTGAAACTTCTTTTGAGAGAGGCTGCGAAAGTAGTGCAAGAAATCCCATTTGTGTGGGTCCGGAAAGTGCAAGGTGAGCGGCCCGCGGTGTGTTCCGAAAGTAATTCCCTCAAAATTTGGCATGTACGAAGAGGTTAGTCTTTGGGGCTCTTTACTCGGCACCCGCCGAACTATCGGGCGTGACGTTGGAGTCCAGACTGGCGCAGTCGGACTCTTGATCTTGAGCCTCCGAGTAGTTCGCCGCCTCCTGCAGGCGCATCAGCATGTTGAGCTAGGGAAAGAAGCCTCTATTAGTTGGATGTTTTGATGGGATTGAATTCAAGGGACCTACCAAGGGGTCCTGCTGCTCGCCGTTGGTCAGAGCCACGCCCTCCAGGCCCACATCCTCGGCATTGATCTGCCGCAGTGGGGGCACCGAGTCCGGGCCATAGGGCCAAGGATATGAGTTCCTGATAAAGGCCGAGGGATCGTTCCAAGCACCACCCCGGCGGCCGTAAAGCTGCACACCCTCTCGCACCGCTTCTACGAGGTATGGCGACAGGTGGTAGTTCCAGATGTCGGTGAACCATACCTGCGAGTCCTTCAGATCCAGCGGACAGGCGAGGAAGAGTCGAGGGCCGATGGTCACATCACTGGAGCTGTGTACCTCGAGGAACCGGTTGATGTGCTGCCACACGGAAGGCAGCCAAGCCAGGACGGCCGCTAGCTCGGGTTGGGCATGCTGCGTCTGCAGCTCCAGCTGGAAGAGGCGACGCCGCAGGAAGCGTCCCAGGAAGCCTTTAACGGGCTCCATGTGATTAGCTGTGAGGACCTGTAACAAACAGAGATTAATGTGTTGAGATGTGCCTAAAAGTCTTAAATCCCACTCCCTTACCCATCGGAAGTTATGGTGCAGCTGCAAATTGGTGGTGTTGCAGGTGGCTTGTGACATGGTGCCAATTATACAGGGCAGCTTGTTCGCCGGACCAGCGCTCAGCAGGCAGGAGAATACGTCGCCCAGCGCCGAGGCGTGGTGTAGGTTGTCCAAAATGATCACAGAGGGAAGCTCCGAGGCGCCGTTGGCTATGGCCGCCTGCTCGGCAATGTGGCCCAGATATTGACGAAGATCCTTTGAGGACTTGTGGTCAACGCTGGAGAGAGGAGAGGAAAATGAGCATTAGGTAAATATATATTAAAATTCGGACTTGGCTTACTTGAACGTGGCGATGGCCTCTGAAGGGTTACCGCGAGCCGCCCGTGCCACCAGGAACTCGGCCAGTCGTCGGGCCAGGTACGACTTCCCGGTGCCGCTTGGGCCGCACAAGATTAGGCGTCGGTGCTCCGTAAGCAAACTGATGTATCGGTGCACGATGCTGCGCGGGATGAGGCTGTCGAAAGCCAGGCTGCCCACGCCTTGCAGGCAGATGTACAGGGTGCACACGCTGCCGACGATGTAACCGCAGGGCAGCAGTTCGGGGAAGCCCATCTCCGGGCCCCGCTTCGCCTCGCCCAAGTGGTAAGAGGTGATTGAGTCCGTGTTCAGGCCCAGATTGGTGCCCGGGTCAATACGCGCCACATAGTCCTTGAAGGTCTTGCGCACCACGTAGTCCAGGTTCTGCCACGTCGTCTTGCCGGAGATGTAGGTGCAGGCAATGACAAACTCATTGCAGCTGGCGGCAGCGAAGTTCGCCTTGCGTTCCACCTGGGAATGCGCATCAGCTTCGTGGCCGTTCGCGTAGAAGCCGTCCAGTTCCTGCAGCTCTTCACAGTACTTCGCAAACGCATCTGGCTGACCCAGGTAGCAGGCAATGGCGATCTTCTTGCCATCGCACACGTCGGTCAGCTCTTCCGTGGCACTTGGCATATGCACTGGACTGGCTAGCGGGGCTGCCTCCAGAGCGGGTGGAGGCGGGGTGAGGTCGATGTGGGTGCTGGGACTGAGGGGAGCCACGTTGACGCCATTGGGAGCTGGCGGTGGTGGCGGCTCCGGGGCTGGGGCCGGCGGCAAACACTCCTCCTCCATCTCAAGCTCCTCGCTGAGACGGGCTGGCAGCTCCATCGGGGGGCGATTGGTGCTATCTGCCAGGGAGTAGCGACGCGACACCTCTGAGCTGCCAGCCACCGATCCATTCGGACTGATGGCCTGACCCAAGCTCGCTTCGGAGCCGGCCAGGGAACGCGTTGTAACCAGCTTCTGGAGGCGCTCGTTGTTCTGCTTCAGGGACATCATTTCCGCACGCATCTTGTTCATCATTTCCTTGAGACTCTCCAGCTGGGAAGCCGAGCTCAAGGCCTCCAGCCGGATATCGGTCAGGACGAGATCCTTCTCGCGCAGCTGCTTCTTGAGGTCCTCGACCACCTGCTGATCCTCCTGATCGATGGCATCAATGGGTTTGGCGTTGTCTATGAGGGTGAGTGTCTTGGCTGGGCTGCTTTGGCTGCTCTTCGGTAGAGGAGGAGGCGGCTGGGTGGCCAGGGAGGCCAGGCCCAAGAGCTCTCCATGGCCATTTGACAAGGGAAGCTTTCCCGAAGCCGGATCCTGTTGACTGTGGTTGTGGTGCTGGTGGTGGTGCCCCACATGACGGCTGGTCTTCGAGATCTTGGCGTTTCGGGAGAAGGCCTTGGTGAAGCTACTCCTCAGCCAGCCCTTCTTCTTGTTGGCCTTGTTCTTGTCCTGGGCAGCGGAGCAACCCGAGCTGATGGAGTTCAGTGAGCACATGGAGTCCGTGCTGTGCTGGCGCTGCATTCCCAGGCCCACAGCTCCGCTGATGTTTCCATTGCTGGGGCGATGCGCGCCCGATGGCGGTGGCTTCTGGTCCCCGGCTTGACCCTGACCCTGGGCTTGGGTGTGACCCTGCGTCTGCACGCCCATGCTCTGCATGTGCGCCGTGGTCAGGCCCGCCTGGATTGACTGCTTGCGTAGCAGCTCGATGGTTTGGCGCATGTCCGTCAGCTCGCCGTCCTTGCGCTCCGCGGTCGCCGTTAGCTGCTGCAGCCGGTTGGTCATGTTCGACAGCGACTGCTCGAAGGCAGTGACCACATGGGCCTGTAACAGGAGAGAGAGGAGAAAATAAGTTAGGGGGTTTAGGCCAGGTCTGTGCTGTGCAGTTCATCATCTTCGCCACATAGTGCTGTCCCGTCCGTTTGGTAACATCTCGTTCGTGCCGCGCATTCCAAGGCGAAGGTGCTGTTTGGCATGCAAGGCGTTGCACTCGCCACTTGCGACGGCCACATGAGTCACGGACACACAACGGGCTCTGAGCCGGGCTTTAGGAACTTTTTCGAAACTCCTGGCCCTGAGTCGGGCACAAGTGCACTTGGAGAAATTACTAGAATTACTTGCAGAAAGAGCTTCCCAAAATTATACTTCTCTATTACATGAACATCTAGAAAGTGCAATGAGCCATAGAAATGACTGTCAGAGTTGGAGGGAAGTCCATAAATCAGAGTAAACATGGCTAAGTGCAACACTAGCTGATGAGTGCCACTAGAAGAAAATGTTGGTGACTCAGAGCGGAAGATGTAGTTGCCAAAGCAGCAGACGGAGGAAGGAGCTCAAGCTGCAGCGACTCTTTTCGTTGCTGGTCGTAAAAAGCTTCCCCAAGTAATTTAGCATTTTTATCATCATCCAATTGGCCGACATGCCGGGAATTTTAACTACACCAGACTAATTAAATTATGAATTTGCAAACGTGATCACAACAAGCGTGGAACCCACACACTTAGAACCCACGACGAATCACTTTAAAAACCACGTACAACCCCCAGACCTCTCGGTGGTGGTAACCCTTTCAACTTTCTCCGTATTTGCGCATCCGGGGAAGGGCTCTGCATCGGATCTGATTCGTTTGTCTGCCAGCTCACGTAAGCGGCAGGCATTAAAATTGATTACAGTGCGTATGAGTAACGTGACAAACGGGGAGGAGTTAGGCACTTGCAGGATAAGTCGTACCACAGACCCCGGCAATTAAAGCGCATTATCGGGCCATTTTCTGGGGTTAGATCATAAAAAGAGAGTCGAGTGATTATTGTCAGAGGCAGGCCAGAATAATGAAGCTTTGCCTTGGACGCATAAGTATATAGAATGCCGCAACCGATGACGGATTTTCATCTCGAGGGCATGCCATCGCAAGTTGCCTTAATGAGAAGCAAATTAAATAGCGAAACGTGCTAGATGTTTATCCAAGAGCAAGTGGGGAATCGAGTGGGACCAGTAATGACGCCGTATAATCATTTTCTGCCCCTATTTGTTTTCAACTTAATAAATGGGTGTGTTTTCCTGGTAGCTAATAACTTCGATGAGGTCACTTCTAAGTCCAGTAAATGAAATAGCCGCATGCCAATGTTAATGCTAGTTTTACTGCATTAAACGCGACTCTACGTGGCGCTGAATATTTAAATCCATAAGTTTATAAACAAAAATAGCTACTTGAAGTTGAATTCCTCCAGAAAACTATCTGGAGTCCAGACACATCCTTGGTGAGGGCCTTGCGCCAATAGAGAAAGTAATTAATCGACAGCCATGGGACTGTTAGCTACAAACAAAAAGTCAACATTAACGCTGTGCCGATATGAAAAAGTTTGCAAATTGAGGGGGGAAATGACGGGCGACAAAAAGGAAAGGACCCTCTTGCAGCTCCAGGGAACCCCAGCGAACAGTGATTCGCAAACTGTAATAGTGGCTCGTTTGGCCAGAGAGAGAGGGGAACCTTGATGTTGCTGCTGGTGATGTTGCTGCTGTTTTTGCAGTTCATTTGCACGTTGCAGGCACCGAAGCGTAAGACGGTTATGCATCAGCTCCGAGCGACACGCAGCCAGGAGAGAGGTTCGGGAAAAGGGGCGGAAACCAGAGGAAACCGGGGGAGGCATACACAAAAATGAAAAAAGAGCCAGGCCAACTTTAATTTGACTGCTGCTGCTGCTGCCACTGATGCATTGCTGAATTTCGCGCTGGCAATTTGCAGACACAAAACAAAGTTCAAGTTCAGTGGCAGCCCAAAGCAGCTCTCTCGCTGCCCAACCCCATTATATGTATAAAAATAACGTTTTACCAGCGGAATCGCTGGTTGCTGATAGGCATTGATAGTGGCTACCACTTGATAAGGCGAGCGGCCTTCGATTAACTATCGTAAATAGGTCGCCTGCCCAGAGATAAATTCAATAAACTCGACGGGCAACCCAAACTGTTCGTCAACTAATTTATAATGCGGCAGCGAGAAGTTTGCCCAATTTGCATTTGATGTATGCCTTCGAGAGAGAAAGTTTCCCAAGGATGGCAGATGGCATTCTCCGAACTGGCCTCCCCCTTTGATAATGACTAATTGACGAAGCCTGTCCAAGGTCAGGTGTCAGCCAAAGCGGGGGATTCCATTTCTTCGGAAGCTTCAGCCGGGTCTGATGGCTTTGACCTCCCTGAATTATGGACATATTTTCTGCCGAGTTGATGGACTCTAGCGATAGTGCGAAATTAATGAAGATTGCAAGTTGATGGCTGTAACCTATGGGGCCTGCCAAAGTTCCGCAAGTGCCAGTTGATAGCTGATTAAGATTATAAAAGACTGCCCGGTTATATCAGGGGCGAGGAGATAAGATAGCGTGTGCTAAATAAAATATATTTTTAAAAGCGGCTTCTCTCCACTCGATTCAAATGAGTGAAGCTAAAATTAAGGCAACTTTTGTGTTCCCTAATCACAACTGATTTCCTGCCTGAGATTCCAGATACCTCCGTCAGTTTCGTATCTCGATTCGATTTCTCATCCGCTGCTTCTTTTCGTTGCTCGGCCGGAGTACAATCGAATCTTGGGACCTGCCCCATAATAAAATGATTAACAAACTAATTCCTTCTGATTGTTTGTGGCGCAAACAAACTCACACATCGAAGTGCCTGGGCAAAGCTGAAAAGACAGGGACATGGGCATCAGGATCCGGGGCAAGTGACTCGGAGTCGCGAGCGAGGAGAAATAGCAAATCATCATTAAGCATCTTGGACAGCCGGACCGAAAGAGAAGGGCCAGCCATCCCACGGAGTTATCCGCGCAGGCCAGCTGAATCGCCTTTGATCCGCCGCCAATGCAGCTCTGTCCGCTTCCAGAATGGAAGCCTCTGTCCCAGTGGCTAGTGAAAGATCAAGATTGCTGGATCCATTATTTGTAAAATTGCCGATTCGCTCCCGCTCTGCGACTCTCCAAAGCTATGTATACAGTTACCCAGATAAGTTTGCTAATCCACAAAGCCAGTCCCCCGGTTTGGAGTTTTCAGTATGTAAACTTACCTGCAATGGAAGGAAAAAAGTATTTCAAAATTAGTTGGAGATTCAGATTTTGTGGGGAAATTACAAAAATATGTACAACGTTTTCAATTATTTATTTGATAGTATTTATAGTCTAAATTGGGTTTAATAAAGAGAGAAGTAAACTCAAGCTTCAAAAAAAGAGTCGTTCCAGAAAAAAACAGAGACGCATTTAAAATTCCTACAAAATAATCTAATAATTTAATAACTTCTTTGCGTTGATGTTCTTGGCCCTCTTCAGTTAATCCCTTAATCATGAACGCATTTTCCCCAGGCAATCACAACAATGACTTGCGACAGCGACACGATCAATGGCCATTCAAGTGCCCTTCGTTCCCCTTTATTTTCGTTGATTTATTTTTCGTGTCTTATTGATTTCTTCAATTTCAAGACCGGAAGCCGCAGGGGCACGTTCAACGTTCAAAGCCAACGAAGATGCAGCGCGGTGACTGTGATAACACAATATTTGTGCGGAGCATTCAAATCAACATGGCAGCTAAAAGTTTTGAATTTGTTTACATTTCCCCTCTTAGTTGCTTTGCTTCTCAAACAAGAGACACGAAGACCCAGACTCAGTCCCAGACTCAGGTTTCTGGTTTCGCCAGCTCGATTTTGTTTGACCATTGTTGTTTGTTTTGATTCTGGGCTCGAGTCGAATTGAGTTTACTCCGCCAGTTGCGCTGATTTCCTCGGGGAGAAGGGCCTCTACGACTGTGTGGCAATTGGAGGGGGCAGCAGACACCGACAGCGACTCGTCCTTTTCTTGAACAGCTTCATCATGGTCACGTCTTGGGGTCTGAGTCTCCTCCGTCACCGTGGCTGCCTTTCCAGCTCTTCTTGCGGTCGAAAACAAGTTTTCGTGTTCATTTTTTTCCATCGAGGTTTCGGCTGTTGGTCTTTTGGGAACCCTGCTGAGGAACTACTCGCACAGAACTGGTTTCGAGCCTCAGCCACCTGTGACAGGTCGGAAAGCAGCAAAAAGTACAGAGCAAATGTTGAAGCTAGGACTCCGAAACACGTGCCCAGCTCCGAATAACTTGCCGCTTTAGATAGTAAAAAATTAAATACGAGTATGTATAATTTAATTACAAATTGAACGAAGCGGCGAGTCTTGTGGGGAAACTGTTGCCTTCGTGTAGCCTCTGCGAAAAACCAACAGGCCAGGCCGCCAATTGAGATAGACGCTCGCTCACTCACCCAGTCAGTCAGTCGGCTAGTCAACCAGTTTCTTTGTTGGCTCGGTGCCGCGGCTGCAATTATTATCTGCGAGATATAGAGATATTTCATGTGCATTCGGCCAATCGCCAGTTGCCATCTCGTTTATCACAGAGCAACTGTTTTAATAAGCGATCCCCGATAGATAAAAACAACAAGTTATTTAAGGCCGAGCTGGAGTTGCCAATTTGTTGGCGTTTTGTCAGCCGAAAGATTTATTAATTATGCACGGCGCAGCGCCTAAAAGTGGCACAAGTATAATGGGGCCTGAACTGTTTGAAAAAAACAAAACGCTGCCACAGAGTAGGAGCTAACCCTTGAAACAATCTTTGCTGATGCTAAAATTCAGCCAAGACGCAATTGCATATTTTCTGACTGACAATAGCTGTCAGGTATTCGCATTAATTGTCAATTGAACCGCACTTTACGAGGCCACAAAAAAGTCTTTAATTTATATTAATCAATTAAACGAATACCCATTCCCATCAAGCAATCAAAGGCCCATTAATCATGTCACAGTCTAGTTCGGCGTCATAATTACACTACATATAGGTGACAATTGCCGAATATGTAAATGTCCAACAAATAATAGAAGCATAACGCATTAATCGAGTTAAATCAATTAAGGCATTCAACTGCCGGCACTCGACCCTGTCCGCTTGACTCGCCAATCAAAATTCTGATATCACCTCTGACCAGCCGGAGAGCAGTGCTGCTGAAACTGTCGCCTGTTCACACGCCATCTGACAATTTCACTTTCCACAGTTGACTTCTTGGCCGGCTCAGGTTACCCACTGCCGTCGAGGCCTGGCAGCTGTTGGAGCTGCTCATAAATAAACATGAAATGAACATGGAAAACGCCTTAAAAACTCACCAGCGGCACTGGGTATAAACTTTAAAACCGCTTTAAAAAAGCGCGCGCGCGTATTAAAAATGAGCAAAAAGCAAAACGAAAAATCAAAGAAAAACAAACGTACTCAGAGCACGGCATAATGGCAACTTTATTTGTTTTGAAAGTTGACATTGATTGGACCCGCAATTGGCGACGAAGTCTGTCGGTTTTCATGCCTTAAGCGATAGAGTTTTTGTGGTCTGCTTAAATTCGTGGATTGATCTGAATGGGTGTGGGATATTGGATATATCGGGTATTTAAGGGGTTATATACACTTGCGCGCGCGGAAAAATAGGCTTTTTTAAGATTTTTTTTGTGGAATAACAAAACAACTTGTCGTGAAACACTCAATGTATATTTATTTGTACACTTTCTGAGATTCTTCATGAAATTTTCCAAAACAAAATATTTATTTTTGTAGTTGCTGTAGGCCATAATGCAAAAACAAAATTTTTCAAATATCGTCCGCGGTGACCACGATAACGAAGGATCTACTCATCTGAAATACAAAAACAGAAAAAATGTATGTAGTTTACACCTATACGCTGTGCGTGGACAAAGGATTTTGCAAAACAAAATTTTTTACGAAAATTATGATCGTTTTACTAAAAAAAACCGGTTTTGAACGTATACATTTTTGGTTTTTACATCAGGAAAAAAAAAGTTTTGCCTTAAATTCAAAATCCTTCGTCCACGCACTGGCCAATGTTGTTGTTAATAAGCCTGCAAAATTTCAGACTGACCGAGTTAACGGTTCTTTAGTAATCGTGGTCACCGCAACCACACTTTTTCAAAATAACAGTTTCGAGATAATCGCGTGTAAAGAATGATTCGCCGTTGACTCGTAGTGCAGATAGCGCGCTTTAAATAGCTGCCAATCCGGTTCTAATGCTCCGAATTTTATGATTTTTGGGGAAAACATTCTCCAAGATATGTACTTTCAGAAAATGCTATAAAAAAAATTTCGATTTATTTGACAAACGCAAGTGTATATAACCCCTTAAGTTAAGAGAAAATTTAAGTATATTATTGGGAGAGTTATTAATGCGAAAAATATAACGAATACACAGATAGAAAAGAATCTTGAAATCAACCTTATCTTATCTTAATCTTAAAATTTTAAAGTACAATTCGGGGTTAAATGGTTAAATCGATCCCGTTTTGGGATTAAAATGGCAAAATAAGCCTAAAAATGCTTGAATTAATCCCGTTTCTGGATTAAATGACAAAAATATTAAGTGCGTTCATACTTCGATTAAGAAAATCCGGCCTTGGGCCGAAATCGTGCCCATTTGAGATTAATTTTTCTATCTGTGTAGGTGATAATCTGTGGCGGCACAGGTAATAAACTACTTAGTTTATTACTTATTTAAAATCCCATAAAAAAGTGCTTCAAAGATTGTAATAAAATCTTCAATGCTCCGATTTCAGTCTAAATTTATTTTATTATTATGATTTAAATCTGTTTTTAGCATTTTATTTGACTCAAATATAATACAAATAATTGTATTAATGCTTACTTGTTGAGTTATATAAAAATAGGAGCAGTTTGTGACTATGAAATAATATTAACGAAGTATAAAAAGGTTGTTTATTTATTATCGGAGCATATTATAGGTGATATTAAGGTGATATTGAAGAAACCACTAAACTTCTGGCATAACACATAAATATGCGTCCATGGCAATCTGATTTCTCCCGAGTGTGGGTGTCGGAAACTCTATCGATGATATATCAGCTACACCGTTGCCTATTAATCTCCGCCTCTAGGGCATTCCGACGGCCGAGCAGACTCCATTTTTCTTTGGCAGACATATCAATTGCATGTTCTGCGAAATCAGGTCATCGGTTTTGGTCATCAGCAACAACAGATGTTGCTGCTGGAGCTGGGCAAGCCGTGGCTGTGGGATTCATGTTCAGTGCAGCCAAAACTGCAATCCATGGGAGAGACTTGGTTTGGCCTGGCCCCCGTTTACTTAATATGCCAGGCAGCAGCCTCGAGCCCAAAGGCCTCTGCAGAGACAAATGCAGCCCGGCCTCTCATGCAACTTTGATTGAATCAATCAGCGCAGAGCGCATCTAACGGCGACTGACAGCTGAATGCAACTCGGCTCCTGGCCTCGTCTCTGCGAAATTCGATACAGCCTGAGTAAGAATGCGCTGGTCAAGTGCGGCTGTGGATGTTCTGGGCCTGCATACCCCGGCCATACTGGGTGAGCTGCATTCGTAATGCCAAAGCCGGATGAGGAATGCCAGGTGAAGACATCACTGGGAGCCAAACAAGCCCGACATGAATTTAATAACAGACAGAAGAAGATACAACATGGAACAGTAGAATTTGTGCAGTCTGACATGGCAAGACAGACTCTCAGAAGTGGACCAGGGGATGAGGCCACATTGTAAACCAGTTGAAATTCTAAATGAAGACCACTTCTTTCAGTAGCTTGCTTGTGGTAAGTTTAAATTATAAACTAAATTCTTTTTAAACTATAATTTAAAACCTATTCACATCGTAATGGTACTTCACCTGTTCAAGCTCCTCGCGCGGCGATGTGGCCAAGGTCAGGGAAGGCGCATAGACTACTCCGTCCACTGTCACAGACGAGCCGCTCATCGGCGGACAGGACTGCCGCTTGAAGTCCCTTCGAATGGCCAGCTCGTACCACGGAATCAGCGGCTTGCTGCGCAAGGTGGTCTGGCATCCAATTTTGAAGTCCAGCGGGTCCATGTATTCCGGAGCCATCCGGTTGAGATCGCTTACCGCCGCCTCCGCGGAGGCGTAGATGTTGCCAGCTGACTTGTTGCCTCCTTTGTGTCGCCAGTGACCGCCGCCAGTGGCCATGTCCAGCATGGAACCCATTGGCACGTCAAGGCTGCGGTGCAGACCTGCGCCCATGCTCTTGACCCTCATGTGACCCAGTGTGTGATAGCGCCTGTCGACGGCATTGGGCAGCATGGGCATGGCACTGGGCATCACCAACATCTCGTCCTGGTCGATGGTGGCCAGGCTCTGGCTGGTGAAGGACCTCTCCAGGAGCTCGGCGCTGCTACTCCGCTGGGGCACAATGGGCAGCTCGTACAGATTAAGGCGTGTACTGGTCGGCGGCCTCGTGGGCGTGGCATATATCTTTGGCTTGGCGTACAGGCTCTCTCGCCGGACTGGAGCTGGCGGAGGCAGCCCCGTGGGCGAGCGGGGTGCCTCGCTAAGGGACAAGGTCAATGGCCGGCGATTGACCGTGGGACCGACTGAGTTGTGACGCAAGGTCGGCGGTCTGAGACGCGGAGAGTCCCGCTCTTGCATGTCGAAACTCATCCGGGGCCCCGGCGAATAGCAGCCCCGCTCGGAGCTGTCGTAGGAGCCGCGGATTCCACTATCCAACCTCCGCTTTGGACTGTCTGGTGCGGTGTACAGGAAAATAGGTTCCTCCTCGCCGGCGGTATTGTAGTCTGGCGTCTTGGGAGTGGCACTGCTCTGCAGGGAGTCCAAAGAGAACCGGGAGTTCTTCTTAACGTTCTGGTAGTCGCAGGGCATGCTGCCGCCCCCGGACGAGCTGGAGGCATCCGAGAGCGGGCGAAAGCCCGACGGGTTGGTGTATATGGGTTCCAGGTCGCCAATGGTGGGGGTTCGGACAGGCTTGGCTCTGGCATAGATCTCCTCCGTCTGACCGCCGGGCAGGCTGTAGTTGCTCCTTAAGGAAACTGTTCGCTGGCGTCTGGGCGTCTTCTGGAGCGGAGGAGTCGGCTGGACGGCAGCTGCTGCCTCTGTCTCCGCAGCAGCCCTAATGGAGCGGGATCGGGTAAGGCCTCGGGCTCGTATCGTGGCATAGCCATCGTAGATGGGCACAGAAACCGGCGAGGGAGGGGGCCGACTGCCGGCACTGGCTGTGGACATGGTTTCGAGTGTTGGACACTTGGTTTTCCTTAAATTTCATCCGTTTTCATGTCAGACCGACTTGTGTGTGTTCGCTTCAAACATTGATTAATTGCTGCGGCATTCAAATGGAGGTTTTTCGTTTATAATCAACCACGCGCACTTAATTGTTCATTGCTAGAGCCCCCTTGGGACTTAAGAGATAAAACTGTATCAATCATTTTTAATTGAAGCCGGGATTCATAAATTGAAGCGGCCGTTCAACGAACTCGGTCACTCCCTTAACTCCAACTCCCATTCCCCGGCACAGTGGGGGACGCACTCGTGCCTGTCCCTCAAACCCGGTTTGTTTCTAGGGGCAAGATTTCTGATTAACGCCTAATTAGCATCTAATTCACGTGACGCACGTTGCGAGAAGAAAAATCAATAAATGGACCACTGAACGCCCTTGGAGCAGCACTTCGTGGGTTGAAAATGAAGGGCCTAATGAAATGAAAAGTTGTATACCCATATTCCTCTTTAAAACTATTTAAAAGCCATTTGTTATGTGGTTTAATCGAGGAATGTATTCAGAAGTATTGCTATAATTTATTAAGAAAACACTGCTAGGAAAGCTGAATAAAGCAACATCTTAAAATATGCTAATTTCTTCGATCGAGCAACTGTCGTGCCATATTTCGCATTATTTTAACATCTGCCTGACACATTGGAGCAACACGAACCGGCACTTGAGACATATCTATGTACAAGCATGTCCCAAGCCCAGGCCCAAGACCCATTCCGGCTTGCAGTCTCTCCGAATCGAATGCTGCTGTCACTGCGGCTATTTTGCTGTGGCTTTTGCTGGCTGTGGCTGTCAACTGGCTGGCTCGTCGCCTCGGTTCGTTGACACTTGGAGCGGCGCAGCCGAAGGAGTTCTGGTTCCTTGTGGGGCGAAGCAACAAAGACTGCTGGCTCACTGGCCGGCCAGCCAGCTAACCACAGCAAAAATAATAACAAGGAAATGCAATAAACAACGATTTTCTAATGTCATCAACATACGGACGACGTTTCGATGTTTCTACTTTATTGCTGTTGATTTTCTGTACTACTGAGCTTTCCGCAGCTGTGACTGCGACTGGGAAGTGACTGGGTCGGGGTCTGCGGAGGGGAAACTGTGACTGCTGCGGACAGTTGCTGTTGTTTTTAGAGCGGTGTGAATTGGCTGTAATTGTTTTGATTGCAGTTCATGGAGTGCCGCTCGGACCTCTCGCTCGCCCAGTCACCCATCCCTCTCTGGCGCGCAGAGTCCGCCCGAAGCTTCTAATGAACAGCAACTTTAATTGTGGACTTGAAGTAGCGATGCGCGGGAATGTATATCATTTGGAAATTGCTCAATGTGGATGAAGTAATTCAGCGAAAATTAACGTTCTTCAGCAATCAGAGTGTTCGGAACGACAGTAGGGGAAGATTAAAGGGGTGAGTAAAAATAGCAGTTTGTGAAGAAGTTCTACAGTCTATTTTGAGGTCAAAATGATGACATAAAACATAGTTTGATATGATGCATTGTCAACAATATCGCATTCAAAATCATATCGAACATTTTGTGTTTCATGTTGAAATATCGATTTTGTCGACAGAATATCCGGGGAAACTCATTCTAGAATTAACCACACTAATATGTAAGAATTCTAAACCATAAGTTATTTTGGAGGTGATATATAAAACAAACTTAATTGATTTATTGGATATTTCAATGTCAAAACTTGGATTTGTGTATCGGTCTGTTTGTCAAATATCGATAAAGTATATAACTGGTATATATTTTCTGTTTCACTTACAAGACTCTTCATTAACTTCATTAACTAGGTAGTATACAAGAATTTCTTTAACGGCCTAGTTACAATATTTACAAAGAGAAGCCATTTTTATCTTCAAAAGAAGCCATATGTATTTGCGCAAAGTTTTCCAAGAAAGTATTAATCCAATCAATCCCTGCTCTTTATGTAGGGGTTTATAGGACAGTGTGAATCACCATCTACGGTTTGATAAGCCACTCAATGGCTCATGCAACCAGGCAGGCTCCAAGCTAAAATATGGGAAGTACCCAGAGTGAGTTACCCTGTGGCTAAAATTGTGCAGAACCGATCACAGTTTGCAGATTCAGGGCGGAGGGACAACAATTTCAATCAACCCGAACACGATTCGTGCAAATTAATTCCAATCAAGGGAATATAAATCAAATTTCGTCAAAAATTCAATAACTTCCAGCCCCCACAGGGCATCGCATTTTTTTGTTTGCCAGTCTCGAAATGTGACTTTTGTGGGTCATGTGGGCGTCTAATTGTTGGCATTTTTTCCAGCCTCGCCATTGTCTACAGAAATTTATGCAATTGCAGCTTGCATTGGCATTTAATAGTTCGCTTCATATCTATTGTTATGCTAAAAAATATATCTGAATTGAACTTTGCGTCTGGCTAAATGGCAGGGGTTCAGGCCGACTGAGGCTGTGCCTGGGCCTGGGCCTGGGCCTGGTTCCCGGTGCGCAGGCGTTTTTCCTATATTTCTCCTATCTGTAACGCACCTCTGACAGCATTGACAACTTTCGCCGAAATGCAAAGCACGGCCTGGCAGGCAGGCGTTCAGACTTATCGCGGGGCTGTCTGGAGCTTAGTCGGGACTCTCGATTCGAGAGAGTCTCTCAGCCTTTCCTGTGGGCAGCCCAACTGCCAAGTCTAGACAGCGAGGCTGCCGATGCTGCCTTATCAGTCATTAAAATCGCAAAAGGAAATTGCTTCGAGTGTGAGTACCTACAGCCAACGTTAAAAAACAGCGCTCAAGAGTCAGCAGCTCACTGGGGACGAGTTTGATTTGATTAATGTGTTTCGGAAATGGAACGAACTTTTAGAGAATATAAAATGTTGACGATTAAAGCGTGAAAACCCCCCGGCATCGAAAGATAAAGCCAGTGATCAACACATGTTCAGCAGAGCAGCTCCAAGGGGTGACGGTGACTATTTTTACTGATGATGCTGTCCGTGAAGCAGCTGACATTGGAGCTCTGGCTCTGACTTTGGCTCTGGGATCGCCGCACTCCATTGATCGATTATTTCCAGCTACGCAATTCGCTGGCAAAAACCCGTCGGCTAATTGTGTCAGGCTAAAAACATCCAAAATATTCTCAACGTTCAATGGCGAAAACTGGTTGAACAAAAAGCCAAAACAAAGCTGACTGCGGCTGTCAGTTGCATATCTAAGTGGCTCGCTCGGATATGTTTGGGCGGCAGTTTTGACGGGCTCTCAGGTGTGGGGTCGAAATCTTGAAAACCTTTCAATTCGAGCTCTTTTATGGGACTCCTCCACTCGGCTGATCAAGAAGTCACCTCATTAGATCACTCGGGGTGTGCTTAAGAAACAAAACGTGACGGCAAGAAATCGTAAATGCTTTCAAAGCAAAAACCAAAATTCATGCCCGCCATTAATGAGTTTTATGGCTCGTATTTCAAATTTATAGAAATAAGCGTTTGAACAAATATTTCCGTTGACAGCGGCGGCGCCTGAATTGCCAAAAGTTGTTCCACCGAAATTCGGCTTAACCCCGGCTTATCAACGAGCGGTTATCTCCGGGACTGAGCTCCGATCGTAAAATTATAAAATTTATGTATTTATGCAAAAACGAAAACAGAAACTGTCTTGGTCTTGAGTAGGGGAGCGCCAGCGTCCTAAAAAAACTAAAAGTGTTTCGTGTTTTGTTTTTTACTAAAAACGCCACTCTGACGTTGTCGGAAACCTGCCATGAGAAGACAAGGGAAAAGGCTTATTTTTAGTTTCATGATGAAGGCTATAGAGTATAGAGTATTGAGTCCTCTTGGAGTTGTAAAAAGCGAGCAATGAGCGCGAGGTTTAAGAGCTTTCCAAGTCAGACCTAGGTAGCTTTCCTTCCATAAAAGAACCACTATTCATTAATAATAGAATTATTTTTACATCGTTCTGTCTGGGAAAGCTGTGTGTCTTACTCGCAGCTCATAGCGGGTGGCGTTGCCACCAAAACTGGTTTGTGAGTCTTAAGTTTCCTCATCAAAAGAGTGAACAGTGACCGGACAAGGCGATCGCTGGCCGTTCTCCACTTCCCCACTCGACGCACTTGACAACAACCCAAGCACTTTTGCACAATTATAAACAATTGGGGCTAATTTAAGTTTCTGTTTCTTTGTCTACTGCCACACAGTCTGTGGGGCTGTGCAACATCGCGCACCATAACGCCACGTAACTCGAGAGGATCGCTTGTTCGTTCGAGTGGGGAAATGAGTTTTTGCGTCAGAGAGGCTTATGTATATATATAGCCCTAATGCATTCCATTAAGAGTCACTTGAGGCGCGAGAGGCGGCAATTGCATTTGAGCTTGCAATAAAGATGCATATGCAGGGCCACCCATTGCATAACGAAGGTCAATTCGACGAGTGGCAGAACCAGAAAATCATTCATTCGACGATTAGCTGGAAAATGCGTGCCTAAAACGACTTGGCAGACTTAATGATGACGCCAATGCGGAGATAATGTTTACTTCATGAGATGGACAGCCTGCAATCTCCCGCCAGAGAAGGCGTCACATGTGTTTGCAAACTTAATCGGATTTCAAACAGCACACTCATGAGATTAAATAAACGGGTTGTTTATAGGACTTAAGATAAAATATGGCACAAAACGATAAGATTTTCTAGGCTTTATAATATGAGAATTATGTAAATTGGCAGCAAGTCAAATTTTAAGTTTAATCTTTGGCCTGGGAAATGGCTCTGCTGCCTCCTTAGTGTCCATGTTGGGCAGGCATAAACAAAATCGACCCCGTAACCCCAAGCCGTTCCCGAAAAAGTATGCCTCGCAAAGAGTACAGAGGGAAAAACGTTTTCATTATTATTATTAGCAAATGGAGAGGGGCCTCGGATGTAATCTGAGGATAGAGGGCCCCAAAAAGTCATCAGCATAATCAACAAGGGAAAAGGGCGGCGAGTGTTGCATGCAACATGCGACTGTCGACTGCTGTCTGACAGACTGATGCGATGTTGTCGTCATTGTTTTGTGGCTACACAATAATTTCAGTTACCCCCATTGTTGCTGTCCGTCATGTGGATGGACCCAGATGTGAACAGGGAGCAGCTCCCTAAGCCAGCGACTGGCAATTGTAATTACGGACAAGCCAAGTGGAACTCCAGGGCTGCAGTTCTCCAGTCGCCGCCCGAAATTCGGTTCGAGCCGAGCCTTATCCGCATGCAGACCAATAAATTTCCAATTGCATTTCATTAGCTTTAAGCATTCAGCCGTTCCGACCAGGGCTCGCTGATAAATTGTCTGCCGACGTGATTTGTGTACCAGAGAGAGAGCGAGAGAGACGAATCCGATTTCCAAGGGGCTATCGTTTTGATTAGATTTCTAGGCATTTTCCTTTTGGGTTTCGAATGGTTCCACAATGGACTGACTCCTGCTTGTGCTCGGATCATATGCAAATTTTCCTGTTTGTCTTGAAAGTGAAGTGGAAGTGGCCGAGATGCTTTCTATGCGATTAACGCACTCCGGACATATTGATGGATGTCTCAAGATACGACAGCAGATAGTCCCCGGTCCCACACCAAGGAGACGGCTGCCGACTCTGTAAATCAAGTGACGAGATCAGGAAGAGTGACGACAGTGGAACTTCATAAATTTACTTTAAATGGAAACTATGCCGGGTTGGGTGACCCAACTTGGGTCCACCCTAAGATCATATCGAATTTTCTAAATTGATCCAAGAAACCAACTCGGCTACCTCGCGGGGAATATAGGAGAATTATAATTCTGGCACGATGATAATTACATTTTCAAGAACTTGGGGGAGCGCCTTCTGTGGAAACTGAAGCACTAAATGGAAGTCCGAGATAAGAGCCAATTTGGAGTCGGGGACTTGGCCTTTCCGAGAATCATTGTGGAGTGGATCCGCAGCATGTGGAGGCAGAGTTTGATGCTGCTCGTTCAGTGTTTGTCAACTGCAATTAGACGTAGAAGCTGAGCGAGCTGAACCCAGCAGCTGCCACAATATTAGTTCCAGCTGATTAATGATTGCAGCGCATTCCTCGCCCCTTAAGGTGCCACTCCTCGCGCGCTGTCCAACAAAAAGTAGACAAAGGGCGACTATAATGGCTGTTTATCGAATGTCAGCCAGGCACAAGGACGGTTGCAGCTTGCTGGTCGCGTGGCAGCTGCCACTGCAACATGTTGCCAAAGGTGTAGCTCCAATTAGCCAGGACGAAAGGTGCAACGATAGGGTAAGCATTCGGAGAGGCAGCCGGTAATTTGCTCAATGAGAGAGGTTTGAAAGCCATTTATGTAATTATGTGTACAAGAAATAAGTGGAAACCTCATGCACATTTACTGGAAATGAGATTGGCTTATGTTAAGTTTAATTCTCTTTTATAAAACTCTGATGCAAAAAGGATTAGTTCAGATATTAATTTTTTAAATTCAGACCCTATTAAAAACTGTAATTTTAATACACGACAAAGAAGAACAATTCGAGCTGCGTTTTTCATAATTGCCAACGATTTGTGTTGAGTATGTATAAATGCTTCAAACATTTCCCCTTGTCTATTTGTATCTGTGTATGCCTTTCTGTTCTCTCAACTCATTCCCACCTCTCTTTAAGTTTTCATTTTCCCATGACAATTTTCCTGCTTTAATGGTTTCCCCTCGACAATCATTTCTTGTTTAGTTTTGATAATTATCATTTCTCTGCGTTTTCTCTAAATCAAATCAGGCATTGTTGGGCAATTAACATGGACGGAAAAGAACCCACGGAAGAGATGAAACCCTTTTGCGCCCGACCCTATTAACAGGTAGCGCCTCAATGGGACCCTACTTAAGTATGCCAGACATGCGCCTGTGTTTCGATATCTGGGATTTTGTGGATCATTAGCCCTGCGAGCGGATGAACACAGTAGCGATGCGGGTCGCAGGTCGCCTCGTAAAGACCGCCCATTAATTAGGTGCCCTAAACGAACTTTCCTTTAGTTTTCCCGCTTTTACACCCTGAAGTATTAGGAAAAAGTTTGCTACGTAGTAGAGGATATACCTTAATTATTTTTCATATATTCCCAGAGTTTATTTAACAGTTTTCATTCCTTGTTTGCTATAGCTCTGAAGGGTATCCAATGTACGACTTGCCCTTTAGCTTCCTCTCTCGATTGAAGTGTTACTGGGCTTGCTCTGTGTGCCGAGTACATTTGTTTGTCGGGCTGATCACATATTTACATGACATTTACTTCAAACACACTGAAATGCAAATCACCCAACAGCTGTCCCACGAGAGGTGGATGCAGACTGTTTGGCGGCACCCAGAGTCGGCGGAGTTGCAAGGCGCTTGACATCGATTCCCTCTGCCACACAACTCTCGCTAAACAACAAAATTGGAGTAGACACTGCCATTTGCAGGCAGTCAATCACAAGGAAAAGTGAGGAAAATTGCCGATCTTCGTATCGGGAAAGCCAGGTGTTGTTCAGGGGCCCAGGCAGGAAAGGCAACCGATCTTAGGACACTTTCGTGATATCTGCGAACATGAGTGCCTCGGAGTGCCCATCGAGCGATGGCCGGAAATTGTTATAGACTTGTGCGATCGGCGATCCGTGGCGGCTAATTGAACTGGAAAACTTGAGCACAGTTTTTCCCCCGACGATTTTCACACTTTCTCGCGCCAGTGCCAGAGCCAGAGCAGTTCAAAGAGAAACGGCTATTAGAAATCAAAAACAACTTCAAAGTTGAAGCCAGGCGACGGAGTGCGAAAAATTACAAATTAAAAACTAATTTTCCTTCGCCTCCCCTAATACTTCACCCCGGCAGAGTTGGCTCCACCGATTTCAGGCATGGCCAATTTTGATTAGTCGCTAAAGAAAATGTATACACTGCAAAATCAATCTTCGTCAAGGATGATGTCAAAAGTTCGTTGGGGAAGTGCATTAATAATTGGAGGATTTTTTGAAAATTCAATTGAAAATTTGTAAGGAAGCCCTCATTTTTGGGGAGTCCCTTTCGTGTAACGCCATCCCAATAGGAATTTATTACAAACAGTTCAGAAGCGGAAGTAGGAAATTGATACACGGAGGGTGGAATTGGTGGGAAATGCTGGGAAACGCAGCATTCCCTTTTCCCAATTTTAATTGATGGCTTTCCAAGCACGGAACACGCAACACGAGACGCCGAATCGTGAGGGAGGGTGACACCTCTTCATATTAGGGACAGCTGTCCGGGAAACAGGGAACCCATATGTGAGGGAGATTCGGGAAATTCATCTGGATTACGCTGAGCGATGCGATGCGTGTGCCAGTACAGTCACAGCTAAATCGCTGGCTTTTCCTTTGTGTTTGAAGTCATTAGCGGAGAATCAATGGCACGTTTGTGATATTCGTTTGTTTTCAATTTGCCAACTCATAAAGTATTTTCCGGCATCAGATTCCGACAAAAAAGTACATCAAATTCACTTCACGTCACTACAACTGAACTGCTGCAGGAAAGAGAGAAAAAAACCTAATAAAAAGTCACAATGCAGCAGACAAAGTATTTTATTATTCCTTTATTTTTTGGCTCTCCCTCTTTGACATGTTTGTGCAATTTGTGTGTAGGCTACTGTTCGACTCGATTGAATGGGACATGGATGCAGCCAAGGGGGTTGATTAATGGTCTGGCCTGAAGATCATAAAGTGATATTTCTTGTAAGCGTTGTTGAGGGTGGTTTGTATCAAAATGGTAGCAGTCATAAAAGAGTATATGATATTAAGGAAATATAGTAAAATATTATAAATTTGGTTTCTGGACTGTCCTGGGCTTGTAGAGGAGTTTCAAAGTGTCTTAGATGATATTACATGGCAGATACTCTCTCAAAGTATCCCTCTCAATGATATTCCAAATGCAGTCGCTGACTTGCATTTAGAAGTGGGAATACTTTTTATTTACTAAATCCTCTACTACCTATATAGTCTCATTTGGTCACTACGCCCCTGTTTCGCCCGATTTCGAGTGGCATGTGTTCAACCTTTTCGTCGCATGCATATGTACGAGTAGCACCGAACTGAACTCATTTCGACACGCTCCATTAAACGATTGTGCCATTGTTGCACATCTCCCTGCACCTAGGAAAATCTCCATGGTGCCCCTATGATTTGCTGCTATTTTGGCAGAAAAAGGGAGAACAAATTGAAAGGGAGAGAGAGCCAGGGGAGTGGATTTCGCGAGGCCCGAAACATAATCTGGCGAATCTTTTGCCGGCTGGAATGGATTGGATGACTCCGGGGGAATGGGATGCGAGTAGGGAGACCCTAGCAATGAACACCACTTCCGCGTTGTTAATTGTGGCAGCAACTTGTTTGTTTATTAACTGTCAGCTCCGTTGCCCGGTTGTTAATTTAAGCGCTTGTAGGTGAACTCTTTGTTATCTTTCTGTGTCAGCAGTTCTGGGAGTCGGAGAACGTTGGGCATATTTTTAATTGTGTTTGGCTGACCGGTTTCGGAGCTAATACATATATTCATTCACTTCGGCGCGTATTTTGTTTTTGCACGTCACAAACACGTTTCGCCAAGGCTTTGGGCTTGGGTCACTTATTTATAGCTCTGGGAAGCTGCTCAATGAACCTTTTCTACTTGTGTAATTCTCTGTACTCCCTACAGATCTTCACTTCACGCAACACTTTGGTAATCAGTTGGGTAAACAGCCGCGAGGCGAATCGCGATCACGCACTCCAGATACACCCGCTAGATACGCAGATACACTCGGGTTCTCGCAGATACTCGCGCGCTCGTGTGTGCTGCTCGGCGAGCGGCAGGTCGGCAACTAACCCCAGCCGATGTTGAGCAAGATCAGTTGAGCTACCCGCGAGATACACTGCCGCGAATAGATTCGAGTGTTCAAATAATTTGAACTGGTTTTGTAAGGTATTTAACGAACACTAATTTGATTTATTTTATATGATAATTTTGTAGAATACTAAAACAGCATTTAAACAATTTTTTTATTTTTAAGCACAAATTAATGTGCAGATACACCCGGTTAGATACTCAGATACACTCAACTCGAAGATACTTGCACTGGCGCTCTCTATCGTCCATTTCCTTCAACTCTATCAAAGTGTTCACAGAGTTCACAGAGAGTACCAGAGAGTGGGAACAGAACAAAACGCAACTAAAACTAACCCCACCAAGATCAGTGTTGCGAGAGAGAGAGTCGGTGATCGGCAACATGTTGCCTAGTGATTTGCAGCATGTTGCCAGCCTAAACTCCGCGTATTTCCGACTTTGATTTCGATTTTTGTGCGTGTAGCTCGACCTCGAACGCGGAACTGAACAGGACCCACTCGACGGCCAAGTCCTTTGGCAACCTCTGCCGACGACGCGGCAGCAGCGACGGCGATGACGCCGACTTGGCGGCGACAAAACAAATAACAGAATCCAGGCGGAAAAACAAAACGCTGACGGGTAACGGGACGGGTGGAAAAAAAGGCGAGAGGATGCGCCAAAAGTTGGGTCCTTTGGGCTTGCAGGGGCGCTACAGCTTAGGCTAAGGATCTATGTGTCCTTTGGGAGAGATTGTAAAGAAGTTTTTGTACTTCTATAGCAATATATATAAGGAAAACAAAGATATTTAAATTTTTTTTTCCAGTATTTTCATAGTTATAAGTTAGTTATAGTTACAATTTCGATTTATTTACATTTTCCATTTTTATTAAAAAGTTGAATATATTATTCCGCAGGAGATTTCATTAGCCGGCGTGGCCTGAACCCAAATATCCTGCAGGATTGTCCCAGACTGAAACCAGGCGCCAAAGCGGCGGCACCGGCGGAGTGAACGTACTTATTTGTGGGCTCTGTCACAGTCATCTGCCCCATCGACGACGCGACCCCTTATTTAGATGTGCGCAGAACTATGAGCGAAAAAATTACAGACGCAGCTTCCTGGGAGGCCAAGGCGAAAGGACACAACAAAGTGGAAAAAATTGCAAATTTTAGTTTTGTGGATTGTGGCGGTAAGGCCAAAGTGAAGGACAGCCCTGCGGGGACACACAGCCGAATCTTACGCCCGACTAGTTTATTTTTGGCACAAGACTATGTGGCGCCAACAAAACAAAAAAATGCGTCTGTACCTATATGCTCTTGTTTGGGGGCCAAGCTCCAAGGACTGAGCCATCATAAAGTCGGGAGCACTTCTTTCGGGTGGATTGCTTAAATAGACTACTGGGGTGGCAGCCACCAAATGATGGATTGAAGTTGGGTTATTGGCTTCGGAACTACCCGATATTTGTCGTTGGCTTTTGGCTGATACCAGCATAAATTTAGGGGGCTTATAATCTTTGATTCCTTACCCGAAATGGGTTATTAGTAAATGGCGACCAAGAATTGATTTCTCGCTTGAGTGCGACGGGGTAGACGTAAGCACAGTCGATGGAAGCATAGGCCACAGTCATTTAAAATAAAATAATATGGAATAGTAAACAGAGCTTGATATGGGTCTATTTTGTATGGTTTCAGAAAGTATACACATTATTTTATACATACCAAACTTAACGTATTCTAGACTCTTGTATTCAATGGCAATTGTTCACTTACCTAAAATAAAAAGAGAAATAAATGGTTATTTGTTGTCACAATTTTCATTTAAGAGTAAAGGTTTAATACAAGGAACTGGATTACGGAATTTCCCGCGTACTTTTCTACTTGAGACAATAAAAGCAATTTTCGTTGCTCCATTAAAAAATTGACTTGATTGTTCACTCTTGCAGCTTGGTTCAATTTAAAGTAAATCTAAATAAACGGTTTTATAATATTACAAATATTTAAATAAACCTCTAATGCTTGGATATTCCTCGCTGAGAAATTATCCATTAAACTGCTTTTATCTTCAAGTGGCTGTGTTGGATTCAAAACCCAAATCAATTTCAGGGCATTCTGCATCTGCTCTTGTTGAGTTTGGCGTGGGCTACCTTCCTTGCCCCACTAGCCCCATCCCCGAGCCACTCAGCCAGATGGAGTCATCTGCGATTCCTCTGCTTTTTGGCGCGTGTATTTGGCGCTGGGGGCGATCGTTCTAGTGCTTTATAGTTATGCTTCTTTGTCTTATCGGCGGGATGTCGAGGGGAAATAGTTCTAAGGGGCTGCTGTAGGGGCTCTATCGCGATCTTTATGTTATTAGAATTTCGAGCACGAAGTCTGCTCCCTGGGACTGACGCCTCCGGTCACCGGGGTCAGCTCAGAGTGCGTGATAAATGGGAGCGTCTCTCACTTTTACCCTCCGTCCCGGGAGCCGTGTGTAGTTCGATGTGTTCGTTGAGGTTTAATATTTATGGCCAGTGATAAGATTGCTCAATTGGGGTTTTCTACAGCGAAAAAGCGGCAAAGGGCGCTGCATGGACTGAATGGAGTCCGGCTCAGCCGAAAGCTGTTTAAAGTTGATGTAGGTTGGAAGTTTTATAAGCAGCTTGGGGTTTATGTGAGCATTTGTATGAAGCGAACTATGAACTACCATAAAGCTTAGTCTGATAAGCGGGAAGAGGGTGGGGAAAGGGAAGTCAAGGGATGTTCCCTCGCGAAGCTTACACTTTTACTTTTATATAATAATAAGAGATTTCATAAAGATTAAAGTTTAAGTTATAAAAGATTAAAGAGTAAAGTCAGGGGAAATTGTAAAATGAAAACCTAACTGACTTAGGTTAACATAGTATACAAATTTCATATGCAGGAATTTAGTTGTCTTCTTTTATTTTAATAGTTTGATTCAAAATAAATACGTATTGAAAACTGAACAAAGTTTAGTCAAGCAAAAAGCCTGGTTAAGAATAAAACAATTGTGAAAGTCTTAACAAATTATAAACCTATTAACAAATAAATAAATACAAGCAATTTAAAATAACACTAACCATCGAACTATCATTAAACCTTTCACTTTTTGATTACTGTAATTTATGTAAAATATTGAATTCAATGCCCAAGTCAAACACAACTCTTTAAAGGAACTATTTCCAGCGCATTCAGCAGTATTTCTTCCCCCGAAATAAATGTTTACAAATTAAAGGGTGCTTCTAAAATATGTATGCTCCATTCCACTGGAGCTGCCCACACTTGGGCACTCATCAATAGCTCGAGAGCTCTTCAAAAGTTCGCAAACTGCATTGTCAGACAGCAGTAGATTTCCTCGAACAAATGTGAAAAACCGAACCAGCTGCCAATGTGTGGAGGCTTCATTTTTTCCAACTACCGCAAAGTGAAATTTCATGACGTTGGAGCTCCGCATCGGGCGTCTGTCAATAAAAACTACCCGTAATAAAAAAGAGCCAATAGCAAATAATATGCGGCATAACTGGCGGCAGACGGGCAAGAGGGGGAAGTCGGGCGGATCAACAGATCGATAGACGGACAGCGGGGGGAAGTGGGCACCGACATATCGGCATTTTTGCCATTATAACCCGTGGCAGAAATTTAATTAACGCAGAAAACTTTGCCCAAGACAATGGCAAGGAAAGCCGAGAGAAAACGACATCAAAGTCAATGGGCAATTAAAAAGTTTTTAATCTACAATAAGTACTGGCTAAATGGGAAAATTGAGAGGGGCAGTGAAAAGGACGAAGAAGCTGCCAGACTTGGTAACTCAAGTCAAGAAGTTATACAGTTTGAGACGTTTCAAAACTAAAGTATACGTACATATATTTTGGGGTATTCCTAAGACTTTTGAACTCTTTTGAATGTTAACTAAAACGAGACTCTTTTCGGCTCAAAACTGTAACTACCAAACCGATATATTTGTGGCTCCAACTTTTGAATAATTTATATATCCATCTGGATAGACTACCTTCTCCTTCAATTTACAAACCGAATTCTTTGAGTACAAGCATTTGGTGGTCTAAGACATTCACTCAACCTACTCGAAGATAAGTCATGCCAAAGACGACCCATTTCCGACCTGCACTCCCCAACACCGAGCCACCTAATCCACTTAACCAACCAGACCCAGATCCAGGCCCGGTATTTCAGACCATATATCAGCTGCTGGAGATTCCAGCAGGCATATTCAAAGACTCCACATTGTTTGCACTTCTATGGCAGCTGGGCAGCGGAAAGTTGTTCGTTCTCAATTGCAGAAGTGATACGCGCTCAAGTGGCCGGGCTTGATGGTAAAAGTTTTCATCAGCTTAGGGTCTCGCTTAAGGTCCATCACATTGCCATCGAATCCATCAAGTCGATTTTGGCCATTCACACGCACGCCTTGACCTTGGCACTTTCCCGCAGACCTTCGCACATCCACCGACCGACTGGCGGCCAAAATTGAGGAAAATATAAAAGATTTATTTTGTCTGCCTGTCTGGCCCCGATAAATTTGATGGCCAAGGTGGGGGTGTTGTTTGGTGGGTGGCCATAAAACACTGTGCAGCCCTCGACAATGTAGACAACCATAAAACATAGAATGACTCCTCAAGCGACGCCCGCGAGGAATGCAATTTAAAGTTTCTTTTTTGTGATGATGAAAATTGTTGTCAAGTAAATTTTAAAATGAATCAACTTCAGGCACGAGCATAGGAAAAAATGGCGCCCAAAAGTAGGCATGACTGTGGGGCTCTTCCTTGTCGAGTACTTTTGTCTGCCACGGAAGTTTATCAGGCTTTTGCGTGACTTTCGTTGACAACGCGCTCACCCAAACACAAGTCCAAGTTTCGTGTTCATACACAGAGAAAAGGACAGAGTTTAGTTTTGAAAACATGTCCCAACTGAGCAAAATGAAGGGTAATGGGTATAGTCTTGAGTAGCAATAGAGATATGCCGACTGATGGACTGCAACATATATACATTGCTAGCTCACATCAAGTGGTAAACATAAGCTCTTCTTCCGGAAGGACATTCAATCGAGGTAAATTCCGAAGCACTCATTTTTAGGTACCGTTTATTTTCACTGTGCATAAAATATCTCAAATGGCATATGACGGGGAAAAAACTTGACGAAAAAGTTAAAAAGCTGAATGCAGACTGACTGCCTGATAAGCGAAGCGAATGAATCTTTCAAAGCGGCAGCTTTTGGCCCACAATTTGCTGGGGAAACCGATGGAGTGCGGAGCAGTCGCCACATTTTTTGAATTCCGCCCCTGAACGTGCGCAATGCAAATGCACCAAATGCTGCAACAGCTGCGAGGAGCAAATAAATTGTGCCCCAAAGAACGCGGCATAACCACTTAAATTAATGGTCGGACACAATGCAGGCTATGGGGCTGAACTATAAAAGATGCGGTGGGCCAGCTTAGGAGCACAAGACTTCCCCTTTCCCTCCGTAAATAATTCAGGTGCAATTTAATTGCTTGGATCCTTTCAGTTGTTATTCTGTGTTTGTGGCTTGCTCTTGTTGCAGTGCAGTTGAACATATCTTGCAGCATACTTTGCGGATTGTTGCGGCATAAATAGAGTTTACTTTATACTAACATTTGTAGGGAATCATTTTAATCCTTGGAAAGAAACGTTGCATTGTGAATATTTTGTTTGTTTTCCAACAGCAAGAAAATGTGCAGACATGGCTTGAATAAGTGTAAGGTTGAGGTCTCCGACCACTTCACTCTTTCGTCTAGAATGCTTTAAATATTATAGTTTATACAATCAATTTCAAGGCTAGCATCAAGGTTTTTCCATTTTTCGTTAGCAATAAATTGTTGAAATTCATAACTATATAAATCGTCTCATCGTTGAATGGTTGAAAGGTTTCTGTCAGTACATTCCACCCCGCGATTCATAATTTATCCAGGCTTACACTAGGCTCTCACATTCGCAGTACTCACGTTTGTCGACAGCTGGCTGCTCAGGCTGAGCACCTGGTCCCGTGCATCCTGCAGCTCGCGCTTCAGCCTCCGGATCTCGTGCGCCTGCCGCTCCTCCGCGTTGCCGTACAAGGAGCTGCCTCCGGACAGCAAGGAGGCGGCACTGCCGTGAACTGAAACGGAAACGGAAACGAAACGAGCGGGTTGCATTAATCTGCATTTAGGGTCTGCACTTGGGCAAAACTTTTGTGTTTTACTTTGAAGAATATAAAATTAATTTAAATATTTAGTTGTGACACAAACAATGTTATGCTATTTATATTTTTCAATCAATTTCAATTGGTTTAACTTTCTTTACATATAACTCATGTAAGAAGAAAGCAAACAAAATTAAAATTGCTTTGTGAACCTGGCACTCACCTTCATCATTTTTCTTGGGATATGTGAGCCGATGACCGACAATTGCACCTGCACCTCCACCAGCACCCACCGCAGACGCGCCGTGAGTGGGCGAGAGCACCGAGGCGCCTGCCACAGCGGCAGAAGTGAAAGAGCCACGGGCGAGGGGCGTCGGCGAGGTGGGCTGGCTCCAGGCCACGCCACCCACTCCTCCTTGGTGGCCCTGTGCCGCCTGTGACTGGGCCGCCATGGCAGCTGCCATTTGAGCGGTGAGCACGCCGTTTGTGCCCACGGGCAGGCAGTAGTACGGCTCAATTTCCACCTCGCCTCCACGGCTCAGCATCGAGGGATACATTTTCTCCGATTTCGTGGATCTGAAATGAAAACTTGTTAGTCTCGGGTGGGGCCTCCAATTCGACAGAGCCTCTGTCTGGCATCGTTACGTACTAAATGTGACTGAACAAAATGTGTACGCAGTGATGGTTTAAGGAATAAAGCAAAGTAAATACAAGTTTAGGATGGATAAGCAGGGTTTGTTGCATCTTCATGCAATGCCCTTGCTATTTGTTATGCCAATCTGAACAGTGAACAAGTTGAACACTACTGCTTCCTGCAAACACTCGCATCCGCCTAATTCAGTTACAAATTGGACCTGACATGTGGACATTGTGTGCCAGAGTGATAAGGGTGGACTCATGGCTGCGGTGGGGTCCCTAGACAAATTGTCATAAAATGCAAAGATTTCCACAAGCTCACACAATGACCGCACCACAGAATGAACTGTGGGACAGGAGCCACGCCTGTCTCCACTCTGATAACTGTGACATTAATGGCATTTCACATGCAGATCTAATATTACGTATACGGCATGTGGCGCTGGATGAGTGACTGTCGTTGTTTGCAGTTTCTGGTAAGAGCTGTCAGTTTTCCCGGGAGCTATTTGCCAACCCACTTCTGTGTGTGTTCTCTGCTGTAAAATTTGATAACAGGCCACGGAACTACTGTGGGGTTTCCACTTGCAGGCTCCTTGCTCACCCTTACACACTTGCCTGTGCATAATTGAAGTGGAGTCATTGAAAGGCGAAGCCTGGCCCAGTAAGCAGATTAGTTTTGGGAAAGTGATTGGTGTGGGTTTGGATACCAGGAAATAGGAAACTCAAGATTTCAATAGCATTGAGTAACTATGACAACAGAGAGCACAAGTCTTTCTTTGGAAAGCCTAAATTAATTGATAAATTTAGCTTAGTTCATTTATACTTTCAGCTTTCCATTGCATTCAATAATCAAAAAATCGAAGCTTATATAAGAAATGGTTACTAGTTCATGAGTGCAGAAATTATAAAAGCTTATTAAAAAATATTGATTCCCCATTTCGCTCCTAAATGTTCTAATTTCCTCCTTATTTTCCTAAAATGAAGCTTAAACTACTGCTAAAAATCGACTCCCTTCCATATTATTTTCACCCTTTCCGAGTCAAAGGTTCACCAACCTATTGACTTGTCAAATAATAATCTGACCATCGCCAACACTTCAGTGCTGCAATGCCATTTCGTTTTCCTTTACCTTCTCCACTTTTTCTACTTCATTCCTTGTTTTTTTACTTTTCCCATTTGCTTTTGGGTTTTTTGGGAAATATTTTTCGTGAACGTTCTTCCCCTCATTGTCCCCCAGGCAACGACAACGAGCTGAGTCTCAGAACAGCAGACAACTTTGCTCCTTAACTATTGGCAGCGGGGCGTGTCGCGTCCCCCGTCGCTTTCGGTTTTAAGTGAATCTTTAAAATATGCAAAGCGACACATGAAAAAAGGAGCATATGTCCTGGCGACGGGGTGACGCTTAAGGTGGCTTCCCCCTTGGCTTCCTACCCAAACACCAAAAACTGTTTGCATACTTAAAGAAAAGCAAACGAGAAAAATACAGCTGACAGGCAAAAAGTGTGTATGGAAATCGAGAAAGAAAAGAAAAGGAGGAAAATTACCAAAGGAGAAGGTAGATGAAGAATTCTGGATTTTAAACGAAAAAAAAAATAAACAGAAAGGTCACGCTAAATCAGATTTTAAAATAATTCTTAAAGGAACACACTATTTCTATATACTTCTTGTGATAACATCTATTTATATTGCAGTTTATATTTAATATTAAAAAAGATGCCAGGCCATATGCGATTATAAGATATAGAAGAATGCCAGAAGCTTAGACCGAAATAAAGTGTATGGAAAGTGGTGCTAATGGACAAACATGTGGTGGAGAAACTTGATCGTCACCTTGGATATGTCCGTTCTTTCAAGTAGCTTTTGAAGGGTGACCAAGTTCACGGGGAGAAGAAGAGAAAATGTAGATAGATAGAGGTTCATGCAGGGGAGAAGATAAGAAAGATCCATCTACTTGAGAGCTCTTCGACCCTACCTTATGCTGTTGCTGCGGTTCATGCGGGGACTCTGCACGTAGGGCGACTCGTTGCCCGACGGCGCCATCTGGGCCCCCGGCGGTCCCGACCGGTTGTGGATCATTTTGTGGCCATGTCTGGTCATTGCCGGCGACCCGATCTGCAGCTGCTCGACGGACTCGCCGTCGGACAGCCGACTCCCGGCCGTGTTGCTGTGCTTCAGCCACAAGGCATACGAACTGTATTCCGGCTTGACCTCCGCATAGGTTTGCGTATCCGAGAGGGAGCCATCGTGCCGGGTGCCACCTCGACTGGATATCCTAGAGGAAAATATAACAAGTTGTAAATACGTTTTGTGGAAACCAACAATCTCAGCGAGGCTAACCTGTGCTGAAATATGTGCAGATCGCTGCCTGGCTTGGGCAAGCTGTGTGATCCTGTGGCCAAGCGCTCCCGGATGGACTGGCTCAGCTGGGTGGCCGTTGGTCCTGTCAGTGAAAAGCTGCGGTGCTGAGTATTCGGCGGCAGTTCTGTAAAGGTAAAACAGCACACAATTATATATATTTTTGTTCGTTGTTCTTCAAAAATTCACAGGCTAAACTCACTGTTCGTGTCATTGGGCAGCGTTTGAGTCCCGCCGGCGACCTTTCTGCCGCTGGCGGTCCTCGGCACCGCCGAAACGTGAGCAGTCCGGCCGCAGGGCAGCCCATTGATGCCCGCCCCAGCTGCTCCGGCTGCCATCAGCATGGCTATGTTCTGCTGCTCGGCTGTGGATGCAATGCTGCCGTTGGCGCGCTTCACATAGCCAAAGCTCGGCGGCACGCCCTTTGTCCTCGAGGAGGACGAGGGCGAGCCTTGCTTGGAGGAGCTACCACTGCCACCGCCCATGCTGCGGCGCGATGGCGAGGACTTCTCCGACTTGTCCGCCTTGTGGCCATTGAGCGGCTCCGGCATCTTGCTCCAGTTGTCGCGTCCATTTCGAGATCCGGGCCGATGCTGGGGACTTCCATCCATTTTACCGCCGCCTCCGTTATTGTTGTTATTGTTGTTGTGGGCGTGGCTGTGGGTGGTGGTGGAGCCGCCGCTGGAGCTGGCCTGACTGGCCACCGAGCTGCCGTTCGCGGCGGTTCCGATGCTGTCCAAGGAGCCGCGACTATTGCGAATTCTGAAATGGAAAAAAAAGGAAAATTCATCATTAAATAGATGCCGAATTTTCAAGAACAGACGGAGCTATTAATGCTTGACCTCTTTTGTGATTTTACGATTCCTTTTAATTTCCAGGGATAATTTATGCAAGTCGCAATGGCTCACATTAAAGTTTAAAGCTGAAAGACGAGTGATGGAGGGAAGTAACACTGTCAAACAATTGCCAAATTAGCGAGCACACAATTGCTATTCAAACGAGCTAAAGCCAAGAAATTCGACAGACAAAGCGAACAAAAGACCTGAACTGGATGCCTGACACCCAATCCCCGAAATACAATTGGCAACTGACAAACGGGCACTGCCAAAGGCGTCAGGGCGAACAGAAATGGCTAAGACGAGAACGAGCCGAGAAGGGCTACAATTTTCAATTAAAATGACAAAAGAGGGGCCTTGCTGGGGACAAGAAATCCTCGCAGACAAAACTCAGCTGGAAAGTTGATTTTCTATGCCGCCTCTTATAGTGCCAGGGGTCAGACAAATATCAAAACTAATTGGGCATGTCCCAATGGAACTTAAACTTCTGAGCGTAAAGTAATCCCTTTGAGAAACAATATGATAATGCTTACATTTTCTTTAGAAGTGTACTTTAGTTACTCTTTAATTTTAGTTTAAGCTTAAGTAAAATATACTTAATTTAAGGCCTGTTTCCGAGAGTATTCGTGAAATGTATGCTATGATTTGAGGTGGCATAAAATGAAATAGAATAAGCGAAAAACAGCTGTCTGGGTCGTAAAACCCAACTACACCCTGGCAAGCAATTACCGTTTAGATACGCCCCGGCTGATGTGGAAGCGAAACAAAAAGAGCATTCTCCCTGAAACCGAGACGTCCATTTGGTGCCGAGGGTTGGCCCTTCGGACCCTCGAAGAACGCGTGACTGTGTATATCTGTGGGTCTGTGGGTTTGCGGGCTCCGTGCGGGTCGGTGGCAAGTGCCAGTGAAAGTGGCATCAGAAGTGACACATAAAGCTCATAAATTGTCGCGCACTCAATATGCATAGGGGGGAAAGGTAGCTGGGTGGGAAAATCAATAGCGATTGCCCTATCAGTGGATAGCTGGTCGTGTGTCGTATGCCGTATGCCTCCCCCAGCCCGGTGGCTGGGCGAAATCAATAGACTACCTCGCCACAGGGAAACAAGTGCCGACAACCTTAAATTAATTTCATTTAATGGAAGAACGACCTACAGCCTTAAATAATAAAATAATTGTAGCACAGGCCACTATGCCATTGTGTTTTATGTTGTAGGCGAGACATTTAAAGGGTACTCTTACCCTTGCTGAGTGTTATAGTTTGTTTCAAATATTCTGTCCATCAAGCTATGTATCTGTAAAATTTAAATAGGGACAAAAGCGTACAATTTATTTTGAGCCGTAATCTGTCAGATTTATTCTGCCCTTTTTCCTACAAAATTCGCATTTAAGTGGACAAATGACGCAAAGCCACAGGATGCACATTCGTTATGCCACAGAAAAACAGACGTCACAAAAAGAAAAGAAGCGGAAAAGAAATATGCGAAATAAAATGTATACATATATTAATATGGCTGTTAAAAAGGGTTTATTAATCTGTCGTTACCAGACAGACAGTCACTGCTGATAAGTGTCAGTTTCAGTTACAAATGCCAAGTGAAAATACTCAAAACTACCATTTATAGAAAATATTATCCTCTAAATATCGTTTAATGTAATTAGTAATTACAATAGAAAGTATAGAAATTATTAATTAAATTATTTTTCCATTTAAATTACAATACCTTTGTTATAAGATCAAAGTAGCCCTGAACTTTTGCCAGTAAAATCGCATGCCTGGCGTATCCTTTTGCAATAATTCTAATGCCAGGCTATTTGCCCTTGTATCGATGTCAGTGGGCGGACCCCAGGGGCAAGTACTTCAGCTTTTGAGTCCCAAACATGGACACAAACAGAGAGTTTGTGTGCGCTTCAGAAAATAAATGATACTACCCTCTCCAGCTCCAGCTCCGGCGCTCAATATGGCGCACCTCCCTGGCGGCCGGCGGTGTCGAAATGAAATTCCATGCATGCCTGCACCGAAGTTGCTCCCTGGCTTTTAGCATTTTTCGGCCATTTTATTCCGATGGAGTTTCCTCTCTGGCCGGCAACTAATTTCGTGCACAAAACGCAATTTGCATGGCGAGTGCAGCAAAACAACGTGAAAAGCCATAAACAAGCGGTCGACTCTGCGCTTTAGTGGAGGACCATTTAAACTGGGCGCCTGTGTTCGTGTAATTTTTAATTTAGTCCTGCTAATTTATTCCCTGGCCAGAAGCACGTGTTCAATTTAAATGAGACGGACCCCAGCATAGGCGCCCCACCGGCTGTTAGGGGTTGGTCCAGAGGTGGCAACACATTCGGTAATTGCCGCAACTAATTGACAGTCGGCGCGCTTGAATTCGCTGTAAGGAACTGGGCTAAGGGCCAGCTTTTTGTGTAGATAATTAGGCGTGGAATTCGGGTCCTTGACAAAAATTTGTGACCCTAATTCACAAAGCCATTAGTGCGTGTTTGCGAATGCGAGAGGTGACTAATGTTAATGAGTGTAGCTTGCAAAGGAAGTCAGAACAAAAGGAGAATTTTCTAAGAAGTGTATGTAATAATTACTAATATTGATATTATATAGATTATGCAGAATTCATTAGAATCAATTCGAATCATAATTTCATAATATTTCTCGAGTATCGAGTATTTCCACATATTATTCTTGGCTTTACAGGCAGTAATTCCAATTAAATAACTGGTTACCTCCTACTCTTGTTTTCCGTTTCCTTTAGCGCTTTTGTAAGCCTTCTTCTCATTTATTAAAACCGTCGACAGTCGGAGCGGAGCAACAAGCAAACCATTCAACCTTATCAGCCCAGGAAATAGCGAACGTTGATAAAGCCCACCTCCCGAGGCCTCCTCCTGGCGGCCCGCACAATGGCATTCCCTGAATGGAATTCTGACAGCTCTATGGGCGTTACAAGCGCATTAATAAAAGTGTCGAACATGTGGGGCGGTTCGCCTGTTGGGCCTTGGGGCTGGGCTGAGCCGAGATGAGTTGGCACGCAACCTTCAACTGAGTTTCTCCCCGAGTTCCTCTGAGTTTATGTTTCTGTTTCGCGCCAGCCTTGCAAGTGGAAGCAAACAAGAGCGAAGCGCCTAAAAGCAGGCAAATCTTGAAACAAGGCAGCCAGGCGGACTGTGTCAAGGATATAATGAACGCGACGTAGTAGGTGTTTCCACCGAGTAAGTTCATCCTTAGAGAATGTCCTTATCATACAAATCTCTTTGCTAAGATTGCTTAATTATTTAAATGTGAAAAAATTGGAAAAGAAATGCACAAAAATAACACAGGTCAAGTTTTCACAAGCTCAGAATTGTGAGGCTCAAAGGTTTATTACCAACTTTTATCCGCTAGCTCCTGCTCCTTAAAATCCTTGCTAATGGGTAGCCAAAAGGACTGCGCACTCGTACGAAAAGGCCCACATCAATTATGCAACCGACAGGAGCATTCCCCAAAGCAATTGTTTTTCTTTTACGATGCTCGGCCGACTGAGTTATGGCAGCAACAAAAGTGGGTCCAGTTGTTAAGACAAACTTACCAAAATAAAAAAATAAATAAAAATAAAAACCCCTGCACTGACCTCTTGCAGAAACTTTTCCAGAATGAAAATTCCTAGGCGGCAACTTTAAAGCATGAGAGATTCCTTGAAAATATGCTAAACTTCAGGGCAGATTAAATTAAGCACGAAACTTTGTTAATATGCTAAGAAAACCTCATGTCCCGGGCTTCCAGAGAAGGACAGCTGGGTTTCTAATTGCACGTTTTAATTAAAAAGATACAAGTTGCAAGCCAGCAGAGAACAAAGCCAGGGGAACGAGAAGCTCTAGGAAAATAAATACGAAATTGGAGAAGCAGAAAGCATAGCTCATGTTCGGGTTGACTTTAGCTTGCGACAATACAGATTGAGTTAAAGACGTACGTTTAAGGGAAAATAAAATTACTCACTACAAATCTAATAGTATTCAAAATGAAGGTCCTTAACTTGCCCAGAGAACTACTTAATTTGCTCATTAATAAACTCATTTGTCAGGTGGCTTAGTTTGTGGTTCCGCTTTTCCGGGAGGACACGCATTTGACACGCCCCTTGGACAGCCCACATCCACGAACTGTTTTCCCGTGCTGCTAATCACATTTCGCCATCGATTTTCCTTAAAGACACACCTTCTCAGCCACAAAATTGACTAGCCAAATATGTGTGGGTACGCTGGGGCAGGGGGGATGGCGCTATAAGTGGGATATGCGCGATAAGCAGGGGTTCCTTGGTCCTGCGCCGGGGTCGTCCTCGTTATGGCAAAGTATATTGCAATTTTCCCTATGGCCTTAAATCATGCAAAGTGTGTTTACGTTGCGGTATTGTGTTGGTTCGCCATTTGACAGTTTCCACTGCGGCAAAGTTCTGGCGTTTTTAGGCCAACTCGTTTAACCCATTTTATGGGCCACTCGAGCCATCCCATCCTGCCTTGTCCTGTTCCGTCCCGTCCCGATTCCTGAGTTCTGAGTTCTTCCTGTCGCTCCTTCCCCGCTTACAATAGTGTGAATCGTTCCCTCTACTGTCCGCTATAGAAGTTTAATATATGCCAGCCCGACATTCGAGGCGTTTTTATTAGCCTCCGACTGTCTTACATAAATTCTACATTAAATTAAGTGCCGTTTCACCTAGCACGGGGGTTGGAACGCCGGCAAAACGAAAGGAAGAAGGACTTGGCCCCCAAAACGTAACCCGGAGTTCATTGCACTTTAATGAAGCAAAAAAAGGGAGAGTGCGAGCAGGTCTATATCCCCATTGTTAACTTCATTATTTCTACCAAGTCCTAGTCTTTTTTCTTTGGAATTGCCCAGCTTAGATTAAAATTATACGACTCCCATGAAGTGCAGCTGATTTGGGACCCGATTACAAGGCGCCAGAGCTTAGCCCGCTTAACCCGCTTAACCCTCTGCGGTCGCTGGGAGCTCTTCGGGCGCAGCTAGGCGTGCGGCCAAAGCCGCTTAGCTCATTGTAAATTCCAGCTAAATCCGAGAACAGAAACAATCCTTCCAAGAGGGACGGGCGGGAGCTTTGGTCACCAAGTAGTCTCTCCTTTTTGAGATTTATAGCCACCGAGCAACGTCTGACATTTGAAGTAATTGTTGAAATTGATAGACACCTGCTGGCGGGGGTAGATTGATTGGCGCGACATGTGGGAAAATGCGAGAGGGGCCCAACTCTCGGACGTGTGTGCCCCGACCCAGAGCTCTTTTTAGAACCCCTGTTTAAATACAACTTCCCCAAACAGAGGGCAGAAGGACAAGCACACACGGCTGGATGACAGGGTAAACAAAGGCGGCGCAGGAACATAAACAGAAAAAGGAGTCAAAGCCGGACCGAGGGTTTAATGCCCCGGGGCAGTCATTGACACGGCTCAGCCATTTGCTGCCGAAGGTCGCATCTGCATTGGGGCACGTTAATTACACAAATTTACCTTTATCTGCCGGTGAAAACTTGTCACTTCATCAGCACTCATCGGAATTCTTTTTGATAGCGATTTTCTCGACACTCGATGGCAAACATTCCACACTTGACTTCATCTTCAGCAAAATTATTTATTTACTATATTCCATTTGCAGCTTAAATTCACTTAAACTTTCCGAATTAAATTCACTTAACTGTATTCCCTTGTCAAAACCTTGTTTTAAATATTCATTTAAAGCTTTGAAACGAACGCGTTGGGTTTTCCGCTTCGGCCAACAGCATTTTTTGTGGCAACCGCTCCGCCCGAGTGTACAAATGCGTTTGGGGTTGCTCTTCAGCTCGGCCGTGGAAAAGCCATCGGAAAATTCGAACACCGCGAAGAGAGAGACCGTTCGGGTAAAAGAGATACAGCTAAGAGCGGCGGCTTCCTGCCTGTCGGCGTTCGCGTTGAAAGTAAAAGGCTGAGCCACATGCAACGCCGAGACACCTGCTTGCCCACCTGATTGCTACTCAGGTCTGAAAACACTCGAACTGCTGAGTTTTGCATTGGCATTATGGCCTAAAGCTACTTTTGTTTTTGTTTCTCCTTTTCGGCCAGGCCACGCACTTGCTTAGTTGAACGAACGGACCTGGGGCATAGTCATTTGCAAAGGCCGGAAAAAAACCTAAAAGAAAAGGAAGCGAATGTGTCGGAGTGGCAGGAAAACTTTGGCAAATGAAACTTGAGGTAAAGTTTTTCACTCCATTCGGGAGCTGTCAATACGCAATTGAAATTTATGGACATAGCAGTGAGGAAGCAGACAAAAAGTAAGCAAAATGTTGGGATCATGCAAGGATTCACACAGAAAGTCAGAAGGATGTTGCCTTTATATAGTATAGATACAAGTAAGTGCTCTTTGTGCGGCAGTTTTTCGGGCTTATGGTCCCCCAGTACGTGCTCATATATTTCTTCCTCTGTTCCAGGACCGGAGTCCTGCCGAATGATATGAATCATGCTCGCTGGCAGGCAGAGTGAGGTAATTCCGAGACGCCTTCTAGCAGGCCGCCAGTGGGTTGGCTCGCTCTTAGCCCACCGCCAGCCTGTCTGCCAAAAGCAACAAATGTCTTTCGGCCAGAGAGCAACACGTACACGGAGAGGCTAAGAGAGTCAAGTTCGAAAATAGTTTCGCAACAGCTCTTAGTTGCGAATTTAAAAACTGAAACTTGTTTCGGATTATTTGGGCGTTTGTCAGGCTGTCTTAAACTCCAAAAATAATTGAGCCAAGGGCGGGCTGGTTCCGACGATGTATTAAGATTATAAATTCAAGTCGAAGTTTATATATAGTACCTTAGTGTGATGTGCTATACTTTAAGGCACTTGGGATTTCTTTGGGATTTTCTCTGGGATTGTGGAACTAAACCAAATGAATGATTTTATTTCTTTTTAATTAAAAGTACCTACTTATTTTAAAATAAATCCTTATTTCTGCTTTAATAATAGTTTTAGAAACAATATTGTATAGAATGTATAAAATGAAGCCGTACAAACTAGTCGAAATTGCAATACCCTGCTGGAGGGTAACAACCAAACAATCTGCAAATGATTGCTGAATGAAACGCAAAACTTGATTTCAAGCTGTCGTAAGTGGAAACTTGCTTGATGGATATTCATTCAGTAGGTGTTTTTCGCGAAATCTAAGAAGTGGTGGAAGTTATTGTCGAAGCGGAAACCGAAAGGCAATAATTCATCACTAAATTGATTAATTAAAATAAGTGCGAGGCCAGGAAAGGTCACAGCTGTGTGGCTGCAAAATATTTCAACCGTTGGATTTGAAAAATTAGGAAAGTATTTGCTAAGCCAAACTAATTATGAAATGGCTGAATGGGGAAAAAGGTAATAAATAAAGGCAAAATTTAAAAATGTAAAACAGAATTTCTAAATTAATCTTATTTTCAGATACATTTTGTTTTTAGTTCACTTTCTACTATCCATATTCTATATTAGAAATGGTAACCAACTATTTTATTGAAGCTTTAAATCCAAATATATTTAGTAGCCTAAGACACATTCTCAAATAAAACCATATTTTTACTGAAATAATATGAATATTTTCCCAGACTCGAGGTCAAGTCGGCTTCGGTTTTTATAAAACTCTTGCCAAAATAGTTAGTGGCTTTTTAATAAGGTATTTCAAATTAAAATTATATACATATTTGTATTTGACACTTCCCCAGCTTCAAATACCAATTTCTACCTGCTTATTCTAAGCATTTAAACCGAATTCTATACTCTGAGCGTTAATAATAAGTTGCAAAAACAACTGGCAGCTACGGCCAAGTTATTAGAAAGCGATTAAGTCAAAAGCCAAGTCTCAGCCGGACACGTATCACTTTGTGAGCATTTATTTGCGGCATGTGGAAAGGTCAGTTATGGCTTAAAGGCTTACGAATGCTTCGGCCACACGCTTTGAGTTGCTTTTAATTGTTTAGCACACGCCGTGTGGGTGTGGGGCTGGAATGGGATAATAGTAGGTTTCGTTGCAGGCAGTGAGCGGTGGGGTTTGGCATGGCATTGCTTTTCCCTCTTTGATTTGCATTCGGAAAACTGCAACTGGTAAACATTTGCTAAGCCCCACAACTGTTGCAATTTATTTGTCGTGTCAAGCGGCATGAGGCAAAGACAGCTTATTGCAGACAAGCAACCAGAGGAGCTGCAGTAATTCATTAATTCGAAAAAATATTTTAAATAAAAAATAATTAAGATTTAAATCATATTAAGCGCCATCTATGAGCTCACACTTAAAACTACTCAAATGTTGGCCGCATTGAGCGCCACCTATGGGCTCAAAATAATATGAACTAAAATATGAGGGAAAAAATTTAAATGACAAAGCGCCATCTAGGGGCGAACAATCAGATGTGCTAAAAACTTAGAGCGTTCTAAAAGATACGTGATAATTCCTACAGATGGCGCCACCGTTGTTTTAGCAGGTATTTTACATGTCGAGTGTAAAAATAGTAATAAAAACAAAGGAAAATAATTACGAAAAATGTCTAAAAATAGTAATAAAAATAAAAGGAAAATAATTCCAAAAAATGTATCTCAATATATTCAAAATAAATTATACTAAGATAATTAATTAAAAGTGTCATTATGTGTTAATAAAATAAACTATAAATATTTAGAGACAAGAGATTTAAGCATAAAGACAAAGTTGTGTATACAAAAAAATTGAATTATAGTTTTCTTTGATTAAATTCTTAGTTTTAGCTTTAAGTTAGTATATTATTTTAAGAAAATAAATGAAGGTTTAATAGTTTTATAAAATCTTTACTTAATAACTCTAAAAGTAACACTGAAAATCGTTCTTTTTACTCATAAAACAACCTTTAGTAATATCTCCAAATAAATAAATAATGCTTCTAATGTGTCACATAGGCATTAACCTGAATGACGCCTAAACAAATTGAATATCCCAAAAATGTTTGCTTCATTTAACACATTTCGGGCTAGCCGAAAAAAGAGGAAAAATGTGGTTGAAAAAATTGGTCACAATAAAGCATATCAAAACAGGGCAGCCAGGGTCACTTTCCCGCTGAGCACTCGAGTGGACAAGGCCAAAAAAAAAAACATTTCGCCAAATTGGGAAAGTGGTTAACCGAACTGGGAGCGACAGACAGGTGGACAGGCTAACTCCACCAGCGCTTTTAGTCCTCCGACCTCGGGTTCACTGAATTTCGAATTCGAATATATTAAAACCATTAGCGGGCAGATTTTTGGAATAGAGTGTGAAGGATATTTTTAAATTGTGCGTCGCATTGTGGTCAGAGAAATTAGAGAAAAATTAGAGAAAATTAGAGACAAATTAGAGGCATTTAAGCAAGCTTTAAAAAGGATATTTGGGATAGGCAACGAGAGAGAGTTTAGTTTAAGAGGCGACAAAGACAAATGGAGTATTTATATGTTCCTTATCAGCATTATACAAACAGGCTGGTATAAAGGACTAAGCTTTGGCTTTACTAAACGTAAACGTGGCGTTTATTCCTCGAGAATCTCTGCACAGGAACAGAGCTTGCACATGCACCATAAACTTCAAGTTTCTACAAATAGTTTAAGTGCGGAAATAGCTGCCAAGCACGCCCGTGCCATAAATCAATTGCACTGAAAAATGCGTTATTAAATAAAAGGCGGTGCCAAAGGATAACGCCATATGTGCGTCCAGTTGGCCCCTGCCCGGGGCAGGATCCGAGCTGTCTGCCGTGCACTGCCGCCTCGCCGCATTGCTGGTGAAATATTTTTGCGCCCTGCTGCATTTTGATTTACTTTTATGGCTAGACTACCGCCGGGGAGTCCTCGACGCCTGCAGAGGCAACATAAGACCGACACACTTGTTGGGCTTCGGAAATTATGTCCTGCAGGTGTCTGGGCCGCCACTGATTAGCCCCTGCCCCAGGGACGCCGAGGATCCTGTGGCACCGCCACTGACACTAATGCGACAGGTTGCCGGCCAGCGACGTGCATTAAAATTCAATTTCAAACTGCTCTACGTGACCGAGGCTCAAAAGTCGCTCCAGGGTCACTCTTTTCCGATGGCGGGGGATGCCCGGGATGCCTTTGAACTCGGCGCGGGCGCGATGACAGCTGTTCCCATTTATAATGCCCATGGCATTGCATTAATTTCTCAGATCAAGCACGCTGACGGAACCGCAAGCTAATGAAAATGTGGAAGCCTCTGCTCCGCCCTGTGCTGTTTCCATTTTCCCTCCCATTGCTGTTTATTTTCCTATTCACAGGCCATGAGCGCTTTTTAATGAAATGCGTTGAGATATGGCCAAAGCTCCCATCTGACAAGTTCTTAGCACATTAAAAAATAAGTTTATTAAATTGAGTTTTGTGCTGTGTCAGCTGCTTGTGTGCCTCAAAATTGAGCAGATCATTTTGAAATCATTTGGTTTGCTAACAAAGAAGTATTTAATCGGTGTTGGTATTTCATGTTATCCCTTTTTGTAGTGTGTTAGAGATACTGACACCTTGCTTCCTTGCTCTTGCAGTTCTGCTTTAATTTTTTGTAAAAGCACAATTTTATGTCAGTTACCTTGTAATCAGTTTCCTTTCCATAAGTGAGATATAAGCTACATACAATATGAAACTCAAATTACCCCTAAAGGTTATCCTTCTCCATAACAAAACAAATTCCAACTTTAGCCCAATAAAGCACCTCTGGATGGCTGCTATGGAGATGGGATAAGTCCCTGCCTGTAGCTGTGAGTATCTGTGTGCGAGGAGTATCGGCCGTTGACAGGTGAGCATTGTCGATTGTCAAGCCGTCTGCTGCTGACAATTTGAAAGTGACATTCGACATGCCGCAGCACGAGTGCGGGCCTAGGATGTGGCAGCCGACATCTAGTGGATTTTATGCAAATTGGCAATTTGAGCTGTGGATCTCGCCCCGGATCGGCCTTGTGAAGTGGATACTCTTGTGAATCCTGCCGGAAGTTGTTAAGGTAGTCGAGTGGCTGCCAGTGCAATTAACTGCTTCACATCCCGATGAGAGGCCCTCGAGGCATTCGCAAATTATGCGTGGCGCTCGGGGCGAAAGTCACTTCTTAAAGAAATTTGGCCAGCTGTGTGAAGTGACACCAAAAGACGGCACGCTACATTTAAGCAACAAACCACTTCTGGGAAGCAACCGAGGCGATACTCGAATCGGTTGACTCATTGGTGTCAGTGGAGACAGCGTTCGAGGAGCTGCACACTGGCCAGACGCAGCGGAGGAAGTGGATTTCAGATGATGACTCATGAAAGTTGGGGAAAGATTGTGTGGTGACCAGGCTCGTTTTAATGAGTTTGTGGTTGGGGAAAGGAGAATAACGATACTTTCCTCGAAATTCTAAAAAGCTTTAGTTGGTTAATTATCATACAAATGTCATACAAATACATATCCAAATACCACTAATTTCAATGTGCTAGTTTTATGACTGCTTTAAGGCATTAAAGAAAATCGTTTCATCAATTCATCATTTCCAATTTCATATTTAGAATCTCAGATATTCTTCTTAAGCCAACCTCTATCATTATAAAGCTTATAAAGATACTATGCAAAGTAAGCTCTACTCACCGTTCCTCGATGGTCGTGGGCAGTTGTGTGCGCGCCCGCATCATGCTGAGGAAGTGCTTGCCATGGGAGATGCCACCAGAGGAAGTGCTGGGCCCGCCTAGGCCACTGCTGCCCTCCGAAAGGTATCCGTTGTCGATGTCATGGAAGCGGCCGCCAGACGCAGAGCTGACCACACGCAGGGCATCGCCATCGCTGCAGTAACCCTGGCCAATGTCCGACTCGCAGTAGTCCAAGTACGACTGGTGGGGGTGGTGGCCACCACGCGCTCCTCTCGTGGGCAACGTCACGTGCGAGTTGTAGCCACGGAGCAGCGGCCTCATGGGCAGCACCGAACCCCCAGCGGAGTTCTGCTGTTGCTGCTGATGCTGCTGATGCTGCTGCAGCTGCTGGGGCGGCAGCAGCTCCTCCTTGGCCTCGTAGATGGTGCCCACGATCTTCGAGGGAATGGTGTGAAACTTGTGCGGCGAGGCGGTGGGAGTGTTGGGCGCCGAGTTAACCAAGGGTCGCTGCAGTCCCTGGCGGTGGGGTGGCGAGGCGAGTATGTGCGGTCCGGCACTGTACTCCAGTTTTCGAGGAGCACTCAGGGCGGACTTGGGCGCCGCCAGGCGGCTGCTGCCGTAGATGCCCGAGTTGTGCTGCGGAGTGCTCGGCTCACTCAGGTAGCCACCCATCTGTGGATGGGCGGCGTGGTGAGATGATATGTGTGCTGGCGGCAACGGCGGGGGCTGGCTGTTGGCGTAGTAGGGGGGCGGTGCTGGCGCCGCCGCCTTGAGGATATGTGTGCCGGGGGAGTCGCCCGCCGAGGCCTGGGATACGTTCGAGGATATGTCGCTGGTTTCGCGCTTGAGCAGCTGATGGTGCTGCTGCGGCTGTGGCTCCGGGACTGGAGGACTTCCAGCCAGAGAGGGTAGTTTGCTGGTGCCCTTGATGGCGGCAATGGGCTTGGGTAGCCCGGTGCCGCTGGGACTCTGCAGCAACTGGGGCGTCTTCAAGGAGCTCTTTGAGTCTGACTTTGAGTGCAGCGATGACTTCGAAGAGGTCTTGGGTGTGTTTTTCTCCACTCCGGGCACTCCGACTACGGCCCGAGCCAGGGAACTCTTGCCCGTTCTGCCCATGGTGGAGCTACGGGACTCATTGCCCGACTCCTCCTTGTTCAGACTCCGCGCAGGACTCTTCTCCTTCTTGTCCAGCTTGGCCTTGTTCGTCTGCTCCTTCTTCTGCTGCGCAGCCAGGAGCTTGGACTGCTTGCTCTTGGCCAGGGGCTTCTGGGAGGAGGCCACGCTGATGCTCGGCGGCTTTAGCTGGGAGCCATGGCCGTCGTTCAGGCTCAGGCTGGAGTCGGAGCGCTCCGAGCGGGCAGAACTAAACCCCGAAGAGGAGGAGGTGCGCTTGGACTGGATCTGCGACTTGCTGGCCACTGCCGCCGCATTCGCCGCGTTCTGCTGCTTCTCCTTGTTGAATAGCTTCAGTTTGTCCAGCATGGAGTGCTTCTGGGGAGCGGTCTGCGGGCTGCTCGGCGATGGAATACCGCTCTGGTGGCCGCTCTTCGCACTCGGCGGTCGAAGGCTGCAACGAATCAGGAGGGATCAGTTGATACATATAGAAAAGTGAACTTCATTAAAGTCTATTCTTGCTTCTTATTCTTTAAACAATAAAGTCACAGTATGTTTCCGAGGACTCACCTGTTGTTATTGCCGCCCTTCAGGCTCTGGATGGTGTGGTTGCTGGTGGGCGGACTGTTTGGACGGCTCGAGTTGAAGTCGCTTCCGCTCTTGCCCAGGCCCGGTATCGCTGGAAAGAGAAACAACAGCAAGGGTTACAGCCTGGCCATAAAGAACTGCTTTCCCACTCGGAATTCGGCTGGCGCCCACTTAGCACAGAGAGTCAACCTATAAATCAATGCGAAAGGGCAATGCGGACATAAAACTTAATTAATTGCCTCGCGTGAGCCCGATAACAGATCGGGAGGAGTCACGGGCCCGAGATTAATGTATGCGGACAGACGAGCCAAATATTTGGAAAATAAATCATCGGGGCGAGAGAAAACGTTCTATAAATATGACCAAGATCCAAGACCAAGAAATCGGTAAAACAAAGAAAACTGTGCGGCGGTGTTTAAATAATTTATTCGTATTATCAATCAGAAACTTTCGTTCTCTATTTTGTTATCTATCGTTTCGTAACCCTTGGGCTTAAGCCAAAACATTTGTAACTAGGGATTATATTGGGGTGTATCCAGTATGATTTACTGACTTAAAAATAAAGCGTTCGAAATTTAAATAAATTAAAATTTATTGAATAATGTTTGACATTAATATATCGTTAAAACATTATAGACTGTAATGAAAAATATTCTTTAGGATCATCAAAGAAATACGAGAAACCTGAATACAATTTATAAGCTTTTCCAAGAACTCCAACTCTGTTTAGAAATTAAAACTTCTCAGTTAGTCTCTAATTACTTGCTGTTTTCGGTTACCTTATTTGTAAAAATCAACGATTCGGTTACGGTGCCATTGTGAGTTCTAACCCCAAACGGTTCCCCAGGGCGCTTTGATGGCGCATAAGGGAGCTCCCCTCCAGTGACAAAATCTCGGTCATATTCCCAACCATGGAGCGCATTTCAAAGGGCTAAGCTTTTTTTCCTGGGAAATGGGATACTAAGTGCAGTGGCTGCTCTCGAATCTTGGGGGTTGGTAGCTGTGTTTCAGGACCAAAATTTGTTTATCCCCGGTAAACAACAGGGAGGTCCCTTGGTACCCCTCAGACGCTCTAAGGGTGGTTGAGGGCTCGAAATATTTTTTAATAAATTTCCCACACTTTTCCGGCGCTGCTGGCAGATGATACGAGGCGAGGCGAGTGTACTTACAGGGCGTGTGGTTCGGAGTGGGTGGCAGTGGACGCACTTTGTCCGGCGGACAGCGGCGCTGGACCATCACGGTGGCGGGCAGGGGAATGGCAGTGCCGCCATTGACCTTTGCATAGGCGGGCGCAATTTGTCTGCAATTGGAAAAATACGTAAGGTTATTAAAGCGCATGTTATATTAATATGATGCAGTGCATTCAGTTACAAGGGACTGGAAAAAGTATATATAGTATAAAAATATATTTATGGCAGACACCCACGCCCCTGTGTCTGTTCCCTGTGCATATTCCATTCCGCAACATTCGTAGCGATTTGCATGGCTTGTAATAAACATATCTGCAGTTGACTTTTGTTAATAATTTTATGGCTTTAAATTAATAAAACGCCTCTCTCATTGTTGCCGACAAGCCCTGGGAGAAATAAAAAGAAAGAAAACAGCGAGTGCAGTAAATTTTTTACGACTCGTGCTCATAAATTTGCATATCGCTGCGATTGTGAGTTGAGAATGATAGACATATCAAAGTTTATAAAGAATGCCAGACAACCAAAGGTATTTGATAATATTTGAGTTTAATTGAAGTTTGGTTAAGCATTTGCCTTTAAAAAATTAAAAGAACGTTTGCTTAGGTAAAACCAATCCACAATTGGAATTTCATTCCATGGTTGAAAGTAAGAAGCCTTTTCCAGCCTGGATACTTGAATAATTGGCCAGCAATCCTGCGCATTTTCCCTTAGCTTTTCATTCAAGTTTGCGTAATTAGTCATAAGACTGATTAAGCTAATTAAGGAGGAAATAAAGAAAAGAGCAACAAATCCTGGACGCAGTAACTTTTAATAAGAGCCGCACATAAACTTCTACCAGACAAAGCTCCCAGACACAAATGTATCCTACGGCAGCCGCCAAACAATTGTTGTTGGCCATTATTAAGTCAGGCGGATAAAGGCGGAGAACGAGTAACAATTGCATTAAATGAATAAAAAAGACAATAAAAACAAATATGACAGACAAATGAAGTTGTCGGGGGTCCTACTGCAAATTAAAAACGCAGACGAAACTCCTGAGGAGAGATGCTGAGCTGCCACTCCTCTTCCTGGAAGACGTTTTACCTCCCTTTGTGCAGACAAGCAACAAAAATAAACTTGGTGTTTAAATTGCTTTCATATTCCTTTATTTGCATTTATTGTCTCAAAAGTATTATGTTGAGTTTCGTCTTTGTCGGCACACGTCTTGAGCGGGGGTTCTTTACCTTTGACGGGTTCGATTTTCACGAGCTCTGCGTAAAATTGTCAAATCTAAATTATAGCTAGGCTGGTTAAGGTTAAAGCGTACAGTATTTTATTTAAAAATTTAATGTTCCATAGAATTCGGAATAGAAGAGCAGTGGCAGCTCCTAATGAGACACACATGGGTCTCCTCATTGACATTGGTAAACAAGAGTCATGTACGCTCTCCTCCGACTTAATTTCATTTCCCCCCATCTGGTTTCAACTACTGTTTGGCCTGTTATGAGTCGGAAATGCATTTGTATCTTTGCAGCTCCTCTTTCAGGTGTCGCATGTCAAAACCAAAGTGCCAGGCGCCTCCATCATTTCTATATTTGTTTTATGTTCCCCGTCTCTGCCATTTGCGCAAATTGACTTTACGTCTTTAGTGCGCATTTTTGATTTGTAGTTGGAGATGCGGAGATCTGCACAGATGCAGAACGAGAAGCGACGCACCAGCTGCCAGATGTCTTTGACCTTTCCCGGCAGACGAGGAGCACGGTGTGTGTGCGCGCATAATAGCTGCCACTGTGTAGTTGAGTCCTCCAATGCCTCTCGGTGGCATTCACCTGTGCGCCGTGCCCCGCTCCTCCCTCTCCTCCTCCTTCAGCTAGAGCAGCCCACGCAGTTTTGGACCAGTCCCTAAACATTTCCGTGCGGGAAACGTTGATGGCCCCAGTATTTGCATTCTATATGAAACGGTGAGCAGGACCGGCTCCAGCTTCCACAGCGACTCCTCGCCAGCATTTCGCTGATGCTTTGTGTACAATGTATCACTTGAGTTGCATTTGTCATGGCAACAGCTTTTAAAAGCCTGGCTCTGCACTCGGAAAACTAACTATGAACAGGAGGCCAATTTCCCACTATCAACAGGTTTCAAAAACCCTGACAGAGGCAAAGAAGTTTAGCAACATCATGCTAAACATTTTGTATATGAACTTGGCCGCAAAACATATTTATTAATATAAATAAAGTTTTGGAAAGGTGGTAATTATTTTATCATTAATTGTATCAACTTTTCTTGTGTAATTTTTAATGTAAAATATTAAATATCTCATATGGGAAACATTAGAAAACTTAATGCAATCACGTTTTTATTTTTCTTAGACCTTCTTTTGTGGTGTATTGATATTTTCTTCCAGTGCATTTCATATGAGAATGAGCCTGGACATCTATGTGAAGGCTCTTTTGTGGCTGTGCCTGCTGTGACCATTTTGGGCACTCGCCAGTTGCCTTTTATGCAGCATCTCTCGCTTTTATTATTGCTTGCACACACGAGAGTATTGCTTGCAGTTTCACCGTTTATGGTTAGAAGCGGCAATCCGGCCCGGCCCTTGGCATTTAAGTTATTTACCAATATGAAGAGAGACAGAGAGAGAATGAAGCATTCCCTCAGTTCCTGCTTAAAAATATCAAGACGTTAGTTTCCACACACTGTGCATTACCAAGACCCATTGGGTCGGAGCGGACTCTGGCAATTTTCAGATCAAAGTTAACCCCAAAACCTTTTCAAGCAGCCCGGTCCCCCAGTTGTTGTTGATGCGCTGGCTGCAGCCACCGAAGAACCGCTATCCGACAGATACAACCGCAGCCAGCAGATACATTGCCCGTCAAGCAAAACCAACATTTTGTACTGCGGCCCGTTCAAAGTTGATGTGAGGCCAGCACATCGGGTGCCTCGAGATTAAGTTGCCTCGTCTGAAGAGACTTTTATGAATACTTTTCGTTTCACATTTTTCACTTTTGAGTGGGTGTTGAATAGCTGGTAATAAGCTTAAAGTGCCCACGAAGAGGAGAACTAACAGGGCGTGGATTCGAATTGAGCTGCTATTCAGAGGCGGTGTCGATACGGAATATTTATGCTTGGATACGCGAAAATGAACTTGATATGTACCATACATTTATCTTATTCTTGCTAAAATCATAAACATTCCAACGAGGGTACCTAGAAAAAGTAATTTAAACTCTCTTAGAAACATTGTCAATTCGACAAGCAATAAGGAATTGTGATATTATAAACAAACTAACATCAATGTGTTGTCAAGAGCTTATTTAGATCAAATTTATAAAAATAACATCTATTAAATCGTTCATCACTGCTGGTTATAATTTACATTACACCTAATGCTCATACAATCTGATCTTTGATAGCTTCAGCCTTAAATACATACCTGCTTAGAAATATTTAAGCAATGACTTCTCTTAGTGGTTTCTTTCGAAAAACTTCTTCTTTTGATGAAAGTCTTTGGGGACTTTTCCCTTACCCATTCTTTCCTTTTGGCTCATAATCAACACCGGCTTTGTTCATAACTAAAAGCCATGTCACAATGTCTCCGCTATTAGAAATGTTCGTAATGCGATACGCGGGAGAACGTGTTCATTCTGAAAAGTCGTGTACCGCAGCACATCTACATAGTGGCCCAGACCCTGGGGAGTCTCCTGCCTTTCTGCCCAAAAGAAAGACAACTGAAAGCTACTCCAGAGTTGTGTTCGGGGCTCTGTGCCTCCGTGCCTCCGTTTTTCAAGTGCAGACATAAAGTCACGATTTTCAGTTATTAGACGGAGCGAAACTTCTGCTTCAGAAGTTGTTTGTGTGGCTTTCGAGACGCATTTTCTCAGCTGCAGCTGCCACTGCTGCTGCTGCCACAAGAAACAATTAATAGCGTCTGCTAAGCCACACCGCCCCTCAGCCCCGCATCCGTCAGATACACACACACGTGCGCCTGGGACGGCGAACTCAAAGATGCTGCCAAGCAGCGCGCTAGCTTGCTAATGGCTGTCGTCATCATTGGACTGCCACCTTTTGTTGGCTGGTTGACATCTTTAAATATGCAGCAGGTTGGCCGGGATGTAAACAAGCCGCAGAAGCCGCAAATGGAGAGTGGACGGGCAAACAGTGTAAAAAGAAAACAGAACCAAGCAGCAAAAGGGGGGATTTGGGTCTGCCAAAGACCCTCTTCGCTAGCTTCCACACTTGGCCAACTCAAGTAGCAACTTCCACCTTTTTGTGCCCGGCCGTCCAACTCTGTCGGCAGCCTACATAAGTGCAAAAATATGGGGGTGGCAGTGAATAAAAGGAGTCCCACTTTTCTAGCAAAACTGTTCTGCTCTTATTAGTTCCATCTACGAATCCCTCATTTCGAAGTAATAAAGAATAAAATATTTAAGAAGCTTACAGACTAAACTGAAAAATAAAAGTTAAATGGAATCTCAAAAGGGATTAAGAAACGGATTTAACATGAGTCTGTCCTGCTGAATTTTGAAATATTTGTAATTATAGAGCCATTAAACTCTAAATAATAGACCATTTCCTTCACACCCGTACCAAAATGCAGCTGACAACTTTTTCTGTTTCTCATATTTGCTTTTGACGAGCTCCGCGGGGGTTGTTCCGATAAATAGAATTTTCCAAGGGTTGCATCCAGCCTGCTGATAAGTAAGTAGCACACAGGCACTCGGAGATTCCCAAACCCAAATATTTCTCTGCTTTTCAATTATGCAACTTTGCCAAATGTTTTATTTATTGACTTTGGAAAGAGAGTGCATTAGAGGGGGAGGTTCAATGTCACACCATGAAGCCAGAAAGGTTTTTTAGATACGGTGGTTGATTTTGGGCCTGCGTTTCTGTTTGAAGAATTTTCCAGGGGGTTACTGACGATTCCCCCTGCAGAGCTCAAGGCATACAAAAGTAACTCAAATGCACTTTGAAATATTATTACAATATTTCAGGTTTCCAGGGAATCCGGAGGCAGTTGAACTCAGGCGATCGCTTGATTATGCAATGCTTTTATTTTGGGTCCGAGGGCTCCAGCCGAATTCAGATGCCGCCTGGCTGGCAGCCAACACTTCGGCGTGGTCTTGGTTCATTCTGCACTCCGATCATCGCGGCGAGACAGTTGCGTGTCAACTTCTGGATCGCTTTCGGCACCTCCAGACTTGTGTGAATATGAGGGGCGGAGACGAGGCCCGGACAGACTGTTCAGACATTAATTATGAATCTGGAGTGAGCTGGGAAAAATTGGCACTTGCCGGGAAACATCTTGGGAACCACAAAGTGTCGTCTCCATTAGCCCCCGGAAAAAAGCATTCGTGCCTCTCTTGACTCTATAAATATCTCTCTTGGCTGAGAGATTATCGTAAATTTGGTGGAACTTTGTTTTTAGAAACGGAGTCGGGGATGATTGACTTGATTTATTGTTCTGACATTTGGCTAATTCAAAGGTTTTCCGTACGCATGATGACACTCATTAGTGGCCAGAAATGCGGCCTGACATCTTCTCGGAAAAGTGTACAGTTGATTTAGATACAGATGATTTAGATTCCGTGGGCTCTTTACCTTCTGACATCCGGTGAGTTGGGTAGACTGCGACACTTTCGTGAACTTCTTCCGCCATTCGCCGACGAGGATGATGCATTGCCCATTGCGTTTGATGATGAGTATCGTTAACTAACTTAATTTTGGCATTTAGATGCAACTTTGGCACTGGCTTTGCTCTCACTTCACTTGTAGCCTTCACACATAACACTTATTTCATTCACATATTTGTTAATAACTTTCCTTGGCATTTTGTGTATTTTTCTTTATCAGTTTTTTTGGAATTCTTTATAAAGATAAAGTAAGTAATATAATTTGTAAAATTTCTGTATTGATGTTGCGTATTGGATGAAGTGAACTCTTTTCTCTAGGTCCTCAGTACCTTAACCTCCTTCGATTTCTTTCAACTTCCTCATATTTATTTATAGTGTAAAGTCTGCACTTTAGCACCCCAATTAAAGGCTCATTTACCAATATGGACTGTTTACTCTGAGTAATTAGTTTGCAATTAAATGGGGGATGCTGGAATACAAGTATAAATGGACCCAAATCTGAGAAATGTCTGGTGGCAACGCCCCAAAGTCAAATACAGTGCAAAGAGGGAAAAAGTAATCCATTTTGGGATGACCAAAGCAAAATATTTGCACAGTACTTTGATCTTAACCCAAAAACACGTCTAGGGGTTGCTTTGGCACCCAAACTTAATGCAATTAAGTGAACATATTTGCAACTTCCGTGCAAGAAAAGGGAAACCAGACAGCCCGACATTTGTTTTTGATGTATGACTGCCGATGCGGCTAATCGAGAAGAGTAGAGCCCAAAACTGGGGTAGATTGTTCCACTCGCTTTTTCAAGCTGCAAGATGGAACATAGCCCGAACAATGCTCTTTTTGTCGCTGCCTGGGAGGAAAATCGATAATTTCTATAACAAGGATGGAAAGCCTTCCGGAAACAAGCCATTGCTTCTATGGAACAAAAAATATTGCGTGTAAATAATACGCACGTGTGCGTGACACGTGAGTGGGTGGCTGCAGGGCCCACCCGCCGGGCGGCCCAAGTCCTGTTTTCTTTTTTTTTTTAGGACTTTTCAAGTGCCTGCTAAATGCTCTCAAAGTGGTCATATTGCGTAGCACAGCAAGGCGAGGGTGCGAAGTTCATGCTTAATCAATTTGTCGTAAAATGTAATGGGCAAAGGGCTGGATTCGATTCGATAAATGTAACGAGGGATTCGACACGTGTACGGGGATTGTCAGTTATTTCCCCTGACTTATAGGTACACATTTCTGATTTATTGAAAGTTTGCAGCGGTTGCGTAATCACGCAGTCACAGCAACAATTGCGACAATCAAAGCATAAAGCCAAGACGCCAAGACAAGAGCCCAAGAATCAAAACCCCTCGACTTTATCCCAACCGACCGCACAATTTCCATAAATTTGTGCAAATTGCTGTTTGCTTTTCCGCCCAAACTGAGGCATGGAAAACTAAATGCGGATCTATAAATATGCACAAGGAGTAGAGGAAGTGAAGGGATCTCTTGAATGTTTCACCATTTCATTTGTTTCTGAAACCGATTAAACTACTCCAGCCTTGATCAGCATCCCATATTCATTGATAGTCTTCCGATCTCAGAAATATCACGTACATAACCTGAAGCGCAACTTTTTTGACACACTTAAAATGCCGTCGGCCGCCAGTTGAGTTGAGAAAACTTTCGAGTGGAAGGACAAGTCGATGTTCTTATCAGAGCGTTGCACTTTTGCACGCTGCATAAAAAGTGGCAGGGTCTCGTTTACTCAGGCCTTATCTATGCCGCCGCATAAGAGGCCTGAGGGCGCACTGAGAAATTATTAAAATCGGTTTTTGAAAATGCATTTTGCCGGGCTGGCGGGGGAAAGGAAATGCCAAGGGGCAGAACTGGAAATTGACGTTTAGTCACGTACAGTGGTGCCCCCAAGTTGGCCAGGGAAATTATTTAATATGCGGCAAAGAAGTGGCAAAAAGTTGCTAAAAGACACGCACACATATACACATAAATGGAAGAACACTGGGAAAAATAAAGGAAAGTAAAAATCATATTAGAATGCAAGTCTATAAAAAAAAACAATTTGCAAAATTCAAAAAATAATAAGAGATCGACTTTATCTTTCCACGCTAACATTAAAAAAATATTTAATTGATTATAATTTATATTTGCTATTATTTTTTCCAGGTATAAGTTCAACAATGAGTGTTAAGTGTTAACGTCACGAACACCAGTTTCTAGATATCCTAGAGCGCGGGTGGTAATTGGTGGGCTACTTTTGGGGATACCCCTGCCTAGCAGAGTGCAATTTTTGAAAGGAAATTCGCACAGAGAATTAATGTGTCCAACTTTTCCATTGTTGTTACTGATCCCCGGACCGAACCAGACCAGACCGGGCCTTTAGCCCATTTGGCCTGGCTTTGTCTCGGACGGGCTGTAGCCATAAATCTAGCAATGCAAACGTTCAATCACTCCAGCGAAACTATGGTCGCCGGGTTTTCAGAAACTCGAACGTGGCGCCCCCAGCACATGCAGTGCATATCAAACCGTACTTCGTCTTTGGCTTTAACAAATAAATTCTGACGAGATTTATGGCGCAAAGTCCTCCCCAAGCCCTTTCAGTCCCCTTCTTAACTGACATAAAAAAATACTAACATCTAAATATAAACAAAAGGCAGGGCATTAAATGGGGGGAAGAGGAGACAAATTTAAAACGTGCAAATGCACGTGCTGCTCCAAATTTTCGAAATGCAGGGGATTTGGGGTTGCCTCGGGTGGGGGCGTGGGGGCTGCCTTTTGCGCTCCAGCGAGCAGCGGGGACCAAAACAAAAATAGACAAGTTTATGGAGCAGAAATCAACTTGAAAGAGTCTTTTAGCTTCCGCTTAAATATACAAAATATATACAAAACGAATGAAAGACAAAGGGAAAAGCGACAGCGAAAAAGCACATTGTGGAGGTGACTACCGCGAGATACCCTGGAAAGTTGTATACGAATGTTTTAAATAAGAAAATTTATAAATAAATTTAAAATAATTGTTATGTAGGTATTCTAAATGTGGTAATTACTATGAAGTGAAAAGAGAAGCATTTAAAATTTAAAATTAAACAAAAAACGGGTAAACTATAAAACTCATGTATTAACTAATTAATTTGAAAATTCAATTTCATAGTTGTTTCTGACAATACTGCTATATATTTTAAATCTTTCAGAGAACGCAGCCTCCCCTTCGTTCCCATACTACTGGGTATCTAAAAGGAAACCTGAAGACAAAAGCACTTTTTTATATGTCAAAGCAAATCAACAATTTGTCACGGCATTTTGCATTGAATGGAAGCCAGAGGAACGGCCAGAAGGAGGACAAATCTAGACGGAGTGAACAGATTTATGTTTACTTCGCTGCTTTTGGGCAACTCAAAGTGACATTTGTTTTCCGCGTATTTTACTCTTTCGGAAACGCTGTTTCAGTCAACCAATTAAATGCTCGAAAGGGCCGCCAGAAGATCAATGCTCGAGGTGTGGCCCACATCTTGCATGTAAATCAGAAAACTAAGCATTTCATAATCGTTCCAGCGACTTGGGAAGTTACAATTGACATTTCCGTGAGTCAGTGGGGAGTCTTGATTTTTCGTTTCGCTGTCGTATTGAAACAGCACCGAGAAATAGAAATAAATATCATAATACTTGCAAGTATCAGAAGGTACTTCAAGGTAGCGATGACAATATTCATTTAACTATTTCCATTTTCTGTGAAATACCAATTTCTGATCTTTTATTTTTAGGTCAGATGGAAAGACTCGCAGTACTGCCTTCATAACCATCACGAATCGACCCCGATCAGCTATAACCTCACCCTTCTCCAATTCGGAAATAATCATTAACATAATTAAATCATTAGCGTAATGCTGCCATCAACATAACACACATTTCTCCCTCAACTGTCAGCTACCTCGGCTCCTAGCCCCGAGACACTGTGCCCCTATAATTAGCCTATGCTTCCAGAGGAGTATCTGGCATTACCTCGAGGGCTTCCCTGGCTCCGCAATTGATTTTACATGATGTGACTTCGCTTGTTTGATAATTTGACAGCTTGCTTTTTCATATCTCGAATTTCTGGCGGTGTTATCGATTCAACTCCGATTTGGATTTGGATTTGGCTTCTGTGAGGGTTGCTAAACGAGTTCAATGCTCCCTCACGGACTGGTTTTGACAGCGCCTGTTACTCTTGTCAGGTTGTCAGCCTGTCAGATGTCAGGGGCAGAGCGCATAGCTTGAAAATTGAAAATCCCGGGACAGGAACGTCTTTGGCCCAACTCTTGGATGCCGTAATTAGCAGGAATCCCCGTATGTGGCCACTTTCAAGCATCTTTCCATTGAGGCAAGCATAATCCTTTCGAACCCATCTGCCACTTGAATAAAATTAAATTAAGGAACCAAGCGAATAAGCTTCAAGAACCCGGTTGTCTGTGGTGATTAATTGGAGGCACGCGTCGCCAAGAGACCCGAAAAAAACCGGCTATATACCAGTCGTCCGACAACAGCCTGCAGCATCTGTGATCCAAGCCGATGACAACGGGGATTAGCACCCCTTCCGAACCCCAATTTTGGTTAGTTGTTCTATCTGCTGTGTGCTACTAATTACCGTCGGACTCTTAATTAAAGCAACTCCCATTTTCTTTAAACTGTTTGAAGCCTTTCGAGGCAGTCAGACGGAAAGGTGCTAAATTATGGTTGAATGGGCCGCAATAGAACTTGATTAACGTTGTGGGTTTTGTGAGTTCTTCAATATCTAAAGTACTTTTTCACAAAACTACATTAAAGACACAGTAGCTTTTATACGCTTAAAATCCTACAAGAGTATGGCGACTAGCAAAGATTTATATTGGATATGGTTCACGGAAATCGCAATGTAAAATCGGAGATATTAAGCAAAGATACAAAATTTTACACATTGTTAATACTGAAATACAAAAAGGACAAAGCTTTAATGTTTTATATCATACAATCCCTTTACTAGTCATAAGCTGATAATTATCTTGCAACCCTCTTTTCATTATTTAACTAATAAGAATGTGCTCTGTCTAGCGGTCTATGGACAAAACCAAATGTCTGGCCATTTATCTGATTTTGTCTGATTTATTTGGCTTCGTCTGCTGTAAGCTTTGTCTGCCTTAAGCCTTTACATGTGTTCTAGTAGATAAGGCCTTAATTATGTGATTAAACAACATCCAATATGCAACAGCTTGATGAAAATGCAAGACACAAAACATTTTTGTTATTAAGTTTTGTTCCACAATGTATCACTTTTCACATTTTTGATTTTTGATCACTCCATTCCGTTAATTAATTATTATCACACTCTTTTATTTTTTATTGCTATTTGTTATTGACATTGGCACGCGACTTTTGGCCGGCAAAATCAAAACAAACCATTTCAAAAACCGCACGCGAAGCACCGCGACTGTCCCAACCGATTTCCCAAAGTCAAATGGCGGGAACTCCATGAAAATGAAAAGAACGAGAAAACCGGGCTTTTTCCATTTTCCGCGACAACGGAGCCGTGACGTCAAATTTTGTATTTTCGTTTTTCCAAATGGCTCGATTGCAACTTGTATTTATAGGTTTCGAATCGAAGCGAACCGAGACGAAGACTGCCGAGGCCGAATTTGTTCGACTGAATATGCTTCGTGTTCGATGCAACGCGTTCGACAGCGAACAAATCTGGAGATGTTGGACAGGATTTGAAGGATTTCGACTTCCTTTGGCAGTGTTACCGTTTTCAGAAAGATTTAAAAAATTATCATTATTACAAACATTGATAATTGCTATTTTTCAACACAAATTAATGTATTCATTCCAAATGCCTCTTATTAATAACAAGTTTTTGTAAGCTAATCGATTTTTCTTGTATTTAAAAATATTTCACAAAAGCAGACTATTTCAAAATAGGACTTCAAAGGAGATGAAAGAGGGGGCAATGCTCGTGTCACAGCTGCTGGGGTCAACTGAACAGCGAACAAGACCAATTAAGCTGGCCTAAGTTATTGCTGGCCAGCAATCAAATCGTCGCAATTTAACAAAGTAAGCAATTATGGCAAATACTCGCCGTTTCGTGTCACATAAAAAGTCAATGTGCAGAGGGAATCTGCGAGACATGACAGAAAGTAAAATTGTTTAATCATTGGACTTAATTTCAATCGGAAAACCAGTTTAGCACTGAGCCGATCAGGCTCACTCAACTTGTTCGATCTAGTTTACGTAGACCATGGCAGAGGTAACTTCAATACCCTAACAAGTGGTGGCATTTATGTATTTAAAGACCCCGAAGGTCAAGTTCATCATTATTTAAAAAACGAAAGTTCAATGAGGTTCATGGATACATATTAATAGGTGAAGATTGTCTACTAATTATTACTTTTTAAATTTTTTAACAGGGATTTTTACACTTGTAAAAAAGGCTTTACGGATATTTATTGATCTATTACGAACTTAATTAATTTATTAAATAATTTATATTTAAAAGGAAAATATGTTACCACTATTCGACAGTGTATCTCAACACCGTTTTTTAGACATCTGTACTGCAAAGTTTATGGCCATTGCGAGATGGTCTAAGTGGCGAAATATGATTGCATTTGCAGGCACATGCGAGGAGCGCCGAAATTGAGATGATTGAAAAGCCAAACGAGTTGCCGATTGAAAGTGCTATGGAAATCAGGTATGCTTTCGCGAAAAGTGGGCGTGAAAGAAAGTTGATGATGGTAGCGATTGAGTCTCTGCATACACCTAAAAAAAGGACTGGCTTTAAGGCAACCTGCACATAATTTGGTAATCTAGTTGTTCCTCTAGGAAAATAGAAGATTATCACATTTACAAGATATTGGATTAGGAAATGAGACAATTGTTGGCATTGCAAATTATTTACTTACTAAAACTAACTAATATTTCTTATTGTTTTTCATTTCTCCCTCATCTTTCCCTCTTTGACCTGCTACAACTTTAATCAGCGGAACAACATTTCTGCGCCTGACCCTTCCGTGCAGAAAAACTAGTGCTAGACCCAATAAATCTTTGTTTAGACAAATCCAAAGAGCATAAAAGCCTTTCGCCCGAGCTGGCACGCAGAACATACGATCCGACGGCCGCCAGATGTAGCTCCAGACTGACTGCTCCGCCACTGCCCGGGCCCCGACTAATGGCATTAAGCCCCTGCCCAAAAAACACTAAGCATGCATTTTATTGCCTTTTGTCGGAGCTCTGGGAGCGCGGGAGCTGCGAGGAGCGGCCAGGACGAAGCCGGACACTTTATCATTTCAATGGCAACCGGCGGACGCAGCTCTGTTTACTTTTCATTTTATAGAGCCTGTCCCAGGATCCCGCCCACTGGAACCAAGCCCGACATTGTTCACTTGCCCGTCTCTCCAATTGCTGAACGGTTCGTCTATGCAAATATTTTTATTTGCCTTCTGGTTATTGTTGTCCAGCTAGGAAAAACCACAAAAAAATGGAGTACAGATATAATATTTTCCGTCAAGCATCCCCTTAAATACACTAAAACCTTACATACTATTGGCTTTTTCGAAAAATTAAAAAGGACTCTGATCTGAAATTAAGCAAACTTTGGCTACATTCACTTCTTTGAGGCACATTTTTTATATATTTCAAAATTTAAGGATTTATGTTTATTTTATAATTAAAAATGTTGTATGCCCTTTCTATTGTCATGCTATATATACATACATACTACCTTAGAGCTCCGCCTAATTATAGCCATTCCCTTTCGCACAAGTTCATTCTCGCCTCTTTGCCAGCTTTAATATTTTGCACACTTGGCAACTTTCCACTGGGTTAGTTTCCTAGTCATCAGTCTAATCAAGTTCTTCAAATAGCTAATGGTTCCCGGGGACTTAATTAATCCAGTATTTAGCATATAATTATGGAGTTCACCTGTTTTGATCTTCCCCTGTTCGCGTCAGCCTTTTCTCCTCTATCCCGGAAAAAGGTCCCCAGGGGATGGACAAACTTCGGGCCCAGCCCACCGCCAATTCAATTTTCCTTTACGACCCAGCAACGACAACAACAACAACAGGGGGGAAAACTGGTGGAAAAAGTAATCATCGTTGCAATTGTTTCGCATTTTTCACATTGTGACGGAGGGGAAGATGAATGCCGACTTTGATGATGACTACTCCTGTTGGGCGGAGATGGGAGTCGTTCAGTCTCCCACTTACCATGTGATTCCTGCAGATGACAATTTCTGGCTAACCAATTTCTTTTGGCATGACTAATGGCTAACGAGTGAAATCGAAATTTTGGCTTCGATGGAAGCGTCAGCGAGTCAACCCTTAGTCAGCCCTTAAATGTGACTCTGTAAGTGTGACTTTATTTTTATTAAAACACCGGGCGCCGGAGGCCTGTCCTGAACATGAAAGTCTGGACTTTCAAGGGAGACAAATTCGGCGGACATCGTCCTCTAAAACAAAACGAAATATGTCAACATTTAACAAAAGAAAAATCATAAAAATTTGCATGGTGTATTCGTTTCAAACAAAAAAAAAAGGAATGAATCTGAATGAACCACGGGTTTTTCATGGCTATAAATATTTTAATTAGATATATACAAAAACCTTTTCGAAGTAGGCATCAAGCAAATCAGCTTTGTTAGTCTACGTTAGTCTAAAACATTTTTATTTCCTGGTACTACTAATAAACGATCAAGGGAATATAAAGAGCTAAATAAGTTTTCTATGAAGATTCCAGATTTTGAATAAATGACATACAAAAAGTTTGCAAAGGGATAGACAAAAGTAATTTGGGTTTTTTGTCAACTAAAATATATCCACAAAAAAGCATCTCTCGTAAAATGAAGTTTGGCAAGACCTTTGAGAGTCTTTTGACATCCGAATGGCAGAAGCATTATATGAAGTACAATGTACGTAAATGACCCAATTGATTTAAGCTTTGATTAAATTCTAAGTTAAATTAAATGCCATATTCAGGAACTTAAGGCCATGATAATGCGGGCCGTGGCCGAGGCCCCGGAGGAAGGCGAATTGAACAGGATCTACTACCAGGAGTTTGAGACTCTCTTCCTGGATACCTGCCGACAGGAGCTAACCAGAGTGAATGATTTCTTCAATTACAAGCAGGCCGAGGCACGTCGGAAGCTGGCCATGCTGAACTTCCAGCTGATGCAAACAGTAACTCCAGAGGGTTTATCGACTTCCAGGAACCACGAGCAGGAGAACAGCCCGAAACCGCCGTCGGCCAACAAACTTCGCCTGGCCATGAGAGAGTTCTATCTAAGGTAATAATTTACAATATGCTCTAATTTATATTTATATATTTTATATTTCTAGTAGTTAATAAGTAGCTTAGCTTTTATTGACTTTAAACCTTGATATTGATTCTCTAAACAGCCTGATTATGATGCAAAACTACCAGACGCTCAACAACACTGGCTTCCGCAAGATCTGCAAAAAGTACGACAAGTATTTGAAGTCCGAGGCAGCGCTGGCCTGGTACGAGCGATTTGTGGTTAAGGCGAACTTCACCATGAGCTCGGATCTGGACCGGATGATCGTGGCCGTGGAGGAATTGTACACCCAGTATCTGGCCAAGGGAGATCGCAATACGGCCATGGCGAGTCTCCGAGTGCCGCCGCTGGGTCAACCAACGCCAGCAGTTCACCTCTTCTTCTCGGGCCTCGCCATGGGCCTCTTTTTTGTGGGCGTCATCATGTGCCTGATTGTGTGTAGGTGGCTTTGAACCATCACATATTTGCCTCACAAGGGAATCAGTTTCAATTACCTTTCTCACTTTCAGATTTCAGCTTAGATCTGACACCGGAGTTCCGGTTTATCTTCGTCAACCTATTCAGAGGACCCATTTCGGGAGTGATCTTCGGACTCTACTTGGCCATTAATGTGATTTGTTGGCAGAAGGTGGGAATTAATCATGTGCTGATCTTTGAGCTGGAGCGACGCGACGCCGTTGGCGGAGTGAAGGCCCTGGAAATGGCCTGCTTTCTGGGGTACTTGTGCTCACTCAGTGTTCTGCTGTACTTGCTCCACCAGGAGTTCTACCTGGACAGCCCATACCTGCTGCCGCTGGTACCGGCGGCGATCATTGCCGTGATTATTTTCAACCCCGCACGGATCCTGTTCTACTCGACCAGGATTTGGCTGCTACGCGTGACAGGTCGCGTGCTCCTGGCGCCCTTCTTTTTTGTGCAGTTCGTCGACTTCTGGCTCGCGGATCAGTGGTGCTCAGTGGTCACTTGCTTCGCCGATCACTACCGCCTTGTCAGGTTCTATTTTCGCTACTTCATGGGCTGGCCCTCGGCCTTTGACTTTGGACCAGACTACGCCATTCCCGTCATCCGGTCCCTGCCCCCCTGGTTCCGGCTCTGCCAGAGCCTGCGTCGATACCGGGATAGCAGCTCCAGATCCGCGGACTATCTGATCAATGCATTTAAGTACGCCCTGTCCATTGTCGTGGTGCTCTTATCGACTGTCCATATGAATACCAGTGGTGAGTGCTGAAGCTGTAACCTTCAATTTGTGATAAAGCTATACTTTATTTTTCAGGGAATTACAAAAGTGTGTTCCAGAATCCCTGGACTTGGGCTTATCTGACCAGTGCCCTAATCTCAACATCTTACTCTCTGAGCTGGGACATACTGAAGGACTTTGGTTTGTTTAAGGAATGGAAGGGGAAAAACCAATTTTTGCGAGATAACCTTGTCTATCCGAAGGTACTCTCTGAACCCTTTTTTAAGTCTGCTTTAGGTCTTGATTTAATCAACGCTTTTTTCAGTGGTTCTACTATTTTGTAATTGTGGAAAATACGTTGCTACGTTTCGTTTGGCTTTTAGAGTTTGTGTTGATTTATCACAAGGTCTTGGCTTCGAATACTGGCACCACAATAGTTTCCTTTTGCGAAATGACGCGACGCTTTATATGGAACTTCTTGCGCTTGGAAAACGAACATTTGAATAATTGCGGCCAGTTTAGGGCCACTCGGGACATATTCGTAACCAGACTGAATCCAGAGGAGGAGCAGTTATTGGAGTCCATGATGGATGAGTCCGAGAAGGTCGGAAAGGAACACCTTGATAAGAAGTATTTCTGAATACATTTTGTAATAAAAAAGGGAAGAAGGAAACCAACTTCGTCTGTCTTTAAACATCGTTTGGATTGGACACAGGTCCTCAACTCTCGAACTTTCTTTAGCTGCCTTCCAATTGTGGCATCTTCTTCTCAAATACTCTCTCCCCTTTTCACAGCTCCAATTGCCAACAATTGACAGTCAATGAAGCGTCAAGCAACCCCAAGCTCAGACAGGACTTTCCTCCTCACCCGTTCAACTCTCGGCACACAAATTGAATAAAATTAATCTCACATTTACGAAATTAAAACCACAAATGGAATTATAAATTCAGCACAGAGGAGCAGACCATGTGGAAAAAACCAAGCCCGCAGGACAACAAAAGTTAAGCCAGACTAGGCACAAGGACATCCGACGATGCTGGAAGCTGAAGCGCTCTCGGCCAAGGGACTTGACAACCTGCCATTGTGGAGTGGCCACAGTGGCCAGGACGGACGGCTGCATTGTGGCAGACTCAGGCGGAAGGTTAGCCTGATCCTGGGGGAGTGGTGCCTGCTCATGGTCACGCATAAATGCATGCGAATTAGGCAGCCACAGGAGCACACGCACGTGAGCGGATTTGTCCCATGCTCAGCTCCAACAATCGGGGGTGGATCCGGGCCCCAGCGTGCATGGGAATTTCCTCCCCATTAAAGGGCCCGTCCTCGGGGGTTACTTTCGAGCCAATTCCAGAAGGAAAGCTCGCTTACAAATGCTATAAATACACTTCAGTGGGGGCAACATATTGCCGGCATGTCTGCCAAAGCAATTTGCAGTTGTAAATGGTGGGGGCTGACGGGATCTCAGCTGTTGCTGAAACCTTAAACATATCCAAGATGATTCCGGGAGCAGTGTAGAAAAGAAAGGTCCTTTGGTTTTAATTATGTGCGTCAGTGCAACATGTTGCTCCCACCAGCATTCCCAGAAAATCACAGCCAGAGCTTTAAAAAAAAAAAAATGGAAATTTGGCAAGTGCCAGGATACTGGCAGACTCCGAAACACAAGCCCTCCATCCGAAATGCAGAAGCAGCTGTCGTCGTTAAAATGGTTTTGAATTTTGCATTGGAAAATTTCTCGGCAAGGAATTTTAATAGTACACTGGGATAGTCTGTTAAGTATAAGTTAAATAGAAAATAATATAAGTAATAAAAACCTACAGGAAAAATAGAATATATAATAAATATAGTAAGTGAATTTAAATGTAATTTTAATTTTTTTAATTAATGTAGAGTTTTTTGATCTATCCATAAATATTCAGAGTAATTGTTACTAAAAGTTAAAAATTAAAAGTTCAGTTCGGTTTCCTAAATACGAAATATTTCACTTCAAGTGTAATCCTTTTGGGGTTGCTATTTTGTCACCGTTCCGACTGCCTGGCGGGGAATCCCCTTGGCTGTTCGGGTCTAGGGCGACAGACCGCAGACATTATAAACAACGCTCTGGAGGTTCGCCTCCAGCTCCCCGTGTCGCAAGTGAAAGTTTGGTGGCGCAGCCTTAAATGGAGCCCCCAAAAAACACGTTGCCTGCCGCCGCACAACTAGGCGCAAGGACGGCCATAAAAATGCCGTGCAATTTATTTGTCTGCTCGACCAAAAGCGAACGCAAAACATTTCCGTAACGCATTTAAATTTCATAGTCAGTGAAAGTCATCAACACATTGGCCAGGGGCGGGGGCCAGAGTTAAACGACCAAGCTGAATGGGGGGCGCCGCACAAAAGCTTCCGCTTCCTGTCTGCAACTCCGAGGAGTCCCCGGGGGTTGCAAACACAGAGCGACCAAGGAACCCCAAGCCACAGTCCACAGGCAAGGACCTCCCGGCCGACATCGGGTAAATAAAGTTTTCTAATTTTGCCATCTTGCTTTGAATTTTTCAGAGAGTACTTTCCCCCTTGGAGTTTCCCGCCATCAGCAGCACTGCGGAGATTTTCCTCTCTTTAAACTTGTAGTATGCCAATTTTGTTTGCTTTTCTGGAGTTTTCCTGCCTTTTTTCTGATGACATCTGCTGCGCGAGGTGTGAGGCGAAACCCCCGAAGTCAAGCCTGGGCCCAACTGCCTGTAATTTCCGGCAAACAAACCAATAAATCATATTAAACTTGCTCGGAATTTTCGGTAAGCGCAGAAAGAAATGCGTTCCGGATGTCTTATGACAGTCTATAAGAAATTCAAAGGAAATCTCTGACACTGGATATGCTGCTTTTGGGTGAAATGTTAGGGGGGATTTATGCATCGATTGGAAGTGGGCGTAGAACCCCGAAAGGAATTGACATCACCACTGTTTAAATAATGACAGAGTCCAGACTTAAGATTGCTTCTTGAAAGCTAAGCTAGATTGAGGGATGGTTGGAATATGTAATGCGATTTGCTAGAATTCGAAATCAAGCTTCAATTTAAATTGTTTTTGTAGAATAATTTACATGTTTTTAATGTACGATTTGAAAGAAATGAAACAAAGAACTTGTAGAATTCTATAATTCATATTTCTGACGGTAAAGAAACTTATTATAACGTAAGCCACTTACAGAGCGATTTAAATAGAAGAGCTCCATAGATCATAACGTTAGCGAGAGAAATCGATTTTATGTTTGATTTGTTTGATATGAAAATGGTTTTCTTTATTTATATATTTAAAGTCAGATATCGAAAGCAAAAAAATTAAAAAACTTTGCAAATCTAAAGTAGTGTGAGAGGGATTCTTAGTCTATCCATTTTTCAGATACTTGAATAAATCAAAGAATTGTTCAGCTTGTACACAAACCTCCAGTATGCGACTTGAGTATAAGAGTAGCCAAGACGCATTCCACACTTCTTAGTATGGCCACGAACCACAGGCACGAAACAAAAAATTCTGATAATTTATCAAGAGCTGGAAAACGACATGATTATTTTTATCATATCATTCTAATTTTAATTTTAATTTAATTTAAAGATTTTTAGATATTACAATTTTTTTATATGAAATTTTTATCTTTGTCTCGCACCATCCTTTAAGTTCCACACACACACACCCTGTTTTTTCCACCTTTTAATAGCATATACAACAACACTGTATTATATAATCCACTAGCCTTAGCGGGGACACAGACCAATGCGGATGTAAAAGATAAATAAAAATTATCTCTTCAAACACAAAGCGCCAAAATGATGTACAATTTTGCCCATTTTTATTTATTTCTTGTGTAAGCTTTATTTTGTCTCTATATATTTTTTTTTAGCATTTGTACTTAAGTAGGATAATTAATTAAAGACTTAAATCCTCTCGCCGAAAATAAATGAATGGAGCTAAAATAAGAAACTAGATACAAACTTAACTAATAATTTGTATCAAATATATTAGCTATCAGGAAAAATTATAATTTAACAAAAATTAATGACAAATTTTGCACTAGAGGGAATTGTTCAAAATTAATCTAAAACCCACAAAAAAGAGATACTTCGATGAAAAATCACCCAAAAGATTTCAGAACAAATGAAAATAAATCACACAAAATATTGCACAAAATATTAATTATACCTATAAATTCAATGCAAACGGAGTAGACCAAATACGCCGCGGCATAAAATAGACCCTTAAGTGGATTGTTTTTATTCAATTTAATTTTTAATATACGAACTTCGAATACAGCGTTAAAGTTTTGATTATACATAAGTAATCGCTTTTCCCCAGAATTTTATTCTTTTTAGCTAATATTTGTAGTTGATCCACATTTTCTGCTCAGAAAGAAATGACATTGTCACTCACCTGTTCACCATTTCATTGCCGTTCTCCAGAGACTGGGCTAACTGCTGCTGCTCCTGCTGATTCGTGGTGTTAAGCTGCCCGGCTGCTGGTGTGGGATTTCTTAGGCTGCCGCCTATGCCGATTCCCAGTACCGAACCGCCGGAAAGGATGGCCGAGGAGGAACCGCCAACGCCAACGCCGATGGACTTGGTCTGCTTGGCCTGCTGCTTGAAGCGGCTGAGAGCGAAGAAGAGGGCTAGGACCGCTTTCAGGCGACCGCTGGAAATGTCGCCGGTGGTGATGTTCTCCAAGCCGCCGACCGACTGACTGCGTAGCACATGCAGGCACGAGTTGACGTTGTCGAACTGCCCATGGAACGGAAGAGGAAACCAAATATATATAGACAGAGTTTAAATCGTAGCTCAGAGAATAAATAAAATAAATACAAATAAAATCTATTTAAGCACACAACGATGACTCATCGTTAGAGCCCTTTGAGCTGCCTAATATAAATGTAAATCCTCGAGCTGCTTTATCGCCGCACCGACTGCGAGTCGTGACTTTGACATGACTCCCAAATGAGGCTCCCAAACACCAAACAAATGCGTTTTTTATAGCTAATTTGCCCAGGCGTTCTTAACTTCTTAACTGCTTCACGCACCAGAAAAACCCTCCGAAATCAGGATCGACCAAAGCCGAACGAAACAACAACAAAAAATGTACATTAAGATAAAGTGTTCAGACATCAACTGTCTGTTCTTTTCATTTGTCAACACCGAAAAACAGTAAGTGGCAGGTCGCACGACTTCCAGATACGATACTCCGGCTCCAAGGCACTCAGACTCTCTTGAACATTTTAGAAATATTTAAATTTAGAATAATCTAAGTCCATTGTATATTAAGAATAAGTAATTTAGCAAGCGTTATTATGGAGTTATGGATGCATCGATTGTATACACAAAAAACATTTTTAATCGTGCTACTACCTTTTTAAGTGCCAGAAAACATTTTTAGTTTTAAATGTTCTTTCAAAAACTTATTTTCTGACAGCTAACATGATTAACCACTTCTCAGGCGTTTTCAGCAGAGAACATCTGAGATATTGCCAACACGCTTCCGAAAAGCTTGAGAAATTTGTCTTTTGTTTCTGGTCCTGCTTTCTATTTCATATTTTTACCCCCAACTCCCAAGTTGTCATAGAGCTGGTAACAATTTAAACAAAAAATCAAGACGAGTACGTATGGAAAATGGAACAGAGAGGCGAATGTCGAAAATCAAAGTTGACAACAGACATGACAGCAGACAAATGACAAACGTCTGCCGTCCGCCGTCTGTGTGCACTCAATTTGCTGCCAGAGTCCAAAAGTCGAAGCTCTGATGTTTGGTGGAACCCAAAGCGAGGTCCACACTTATCTGAGGTAGAGGTAGAGGTAGAGCACAGTCCAAACTTTAAGCAGCTGCTAAACTTATATGGCAAACTTTGTAATAACTTTGCGACAGGCAAAATGGAAGCGACTCGGCGCCCAATGACTTTGGCAAACAATTGAAAAACTATAATAAACGATAAGTTCAAGTTCAATGCCGGCAAGTATCTGCTAGATACTTTCTGCGACTGCTTTCTGGCGGCGGCTGTCAACATTTATTTTTGATAAAGCTATCTTTGGGAGTTGCTCCTTGGCCAAGCTCAGTTTCCCCAAATTTGTTTCATTATAAATTGAGGCGATAAATTTACATTAATTTTATCTCAGCTTACTGTGCTTCCGGCCAAGATAGAAAATATGCTTATAAATAGCTGCAGTTATCGATTTCAAAAGTTGAGATTGTTTCTAAACAGTTTAATGTCGCCTACAGAAATCCTCTGAAATATAGCCTATATTTTTTTTTATCATCTGTTTTTGATTATATCAGTTACTCCTCTTCCATTTAAATGTGTTAATATTATGGAACCATTTTATTCCTTTATTAACTTAAAAACAAAATAAAATTACTATCATTGGCTTTCATAAACCATTTCCGTTAGTTTATTTGCTTGGCGTTATTTAAAGATTTTCCGGGCTCCAACTGCGATCGAATCATTTGTCACGACCGTGTTAATGGTGGGACTACCATTAGCTCCACTTGACAACATCGTTTCTTTTGGCCCGCCGAGGGCTACTGCGCTATCGCTACTATCTCGATCAATCACCCACCGCGCTGACAGCTGCAAGTGTCAAACAGAGCGGTGCACTTATTTACTATTCGCCCCACAATGAACGGCGCCCGCCACAGTGGAGCGTAGATATTGTGTGTGCGACACAGTTAAGGCCCATTGAATGGCGTCGTCGCTGAAGTAAGCACAGTGCGCGGAAACCCGACTTACGTAATGGGCAACAAAAGTCAAATAAGCCACAATGGGTGGGGGATGCAACAAGATGTGGCAGCTGTTGCCGCTCCAAACCGCATCCAGCAAGCATATGCATTGAAATCGCGTAACCGATACGATACTCGGGCGAAGTCTGCCGAAGCCACAGAGCAAGGAGATGCTGCTCCGAGATGCTGCTTGTGGGGCCAGGGCAAAATATTGGGAAACTGACTCTCCATTCACTTCTTTCGCCAAAAAAGAGCACCGAAATAAATGCAAATAATATTGTTCATATCGAAGTTGTCAATTGCAGTGGAGGACGCACGGCTCCTATCAGAGACCCCTCCACTCAATGGGTTAACAGTGGGTCGGAAACTATTGGAGGCAGAATAATACAACTCTATAAAAGTTAAAAATGATTTAAAATTTAGAACAGACACTTAGTGAGCAGATAAAAAAAATGAAGATTTATAAAATAAATGTTTGATTTTGCCATTATTATAAATTCGGTTTCGGTGCAATTTTCAAAGACTTAATGTCTTTGTATAAATTAAATACTTAGGGGTATTATTATCATTATGGTGTTAATAGGTTAAGTTAAATCTATCTTTTTAAACAGTCTTCTTTTGAAGATCACTTTCTCAGAAGATTTACAAAACGGGGAAAAAGTCGTTTAAGCTGCATATTAATATCTAATACTAATATCTATACTCTGTATGCAGTTAATATTCAGTGAAAAATATTAATGTCATGTTATTTTCAATATTCCCTGAGCACTGTATACTGCAGGGCACCGATAGGATGGCGTTTTTTAACTCGCTTCGATTCGAGCCAAAATGAAGACAACAAACTGGCCAAGTGGCGCTCATTGTCACAGGACACAGCGTCATTAAAGCGAACTGGTGGGCCAAAATGAGGCAGCTTCGGGGCAGTCGGCAGTGCGGAGTGCGGAGTCCTCCAAGGGATCTGAGGCGGAAACTGCAGCAGCCTTTATTGACATTCTTCGATTCGATATTTCTATCTTTGTGTTTGTGTGCCAAGCGCAGGGAATTTCTGAACTGCACTCGTCGCATTGTTGGTGGCCAGTGAGTCTGTATTTAATTCCCCTCCTCCTCCTCCTGCTCCGCCTGTGAATTTACTCATTTAATGTGAATTTATCGCAAATACAATGCCGATGCTCTCTTTATGCCGTTCGCAGCAAAGGATTAAGCGTGGTCAACAAAGACGACGCAAATGAAAGGGCACACGCAATCGAGTGCAGGGAGTGCGAGGGAAGTCCTTTGTTAATGGTGCTAAGGAGTCGTCCGGGCCATTACAGGATATGCCGGACCACCGGCAAAGTCACGTCATACCAGCGTTTCGCATGACATTTTATTTAATATATAAATTTCATTTCATGTGATTTATGCACGCTTTAAAGCGCACTGAAATAAATCAATGTAGGCGTCCGGTGCCGAATGTCCCGCGGCCAAGCCCCTTTTTTAATTAACCGACGGCAAAAGGAAACACACAACAAAATATTTGAATACGCGGGAATTTTCGTCTGATTTCGGACACAATACCAATATGGTTTTATCTGTGCGTCTGGCAGGTGGGGGAGTCGAGACCTGAGTTATTTACGGGGTATAGTTCAACTGCTATTGGGGAGTATTCGCTCAATAAATTTGGCACTCTATAGAGTTAGTATACTAACTTATGATTAGTTATAGATATACATATGTATTTATTATAACCATATACATATTTAATTAGTCATTTTAATGCAAACTTTGGTAGCAAATCTTACCTCTATTGCAATGCTTAATAGGAATGCATTTTTTGGGTAATTTGATTACTTATGAGTATGTACATAAAAATATCCTTAATACTATATGATTTTTGAACTAATTTATTAAAAACTTAAAAACAAGCTTTACAGTCTCCATATAATTTAAGCTCTTAAATAATTACGTTTAACGCAGATCCAAGAACCCCTTATGCCTTTCACTCTTGCGTGCTTCACTCCCTTTGTGATGTAACTTCAACTAGACACAGGGCTGCCAAAAACCAATTAGCAACTAATTAAAAGCTCAAAGTCACACACTCACACCCAATGTCGGGCCAAGACAGATCTGTGTGCTGCAGTGCAGACGTCTTGGCATCTGGGAATCAATAACCAAAATCCACACAAATACCTCGAATCGCTCAAAATGAGAAAATTCCAGGACAATGATAAGCAGACAGGCAGGCGGCTGCACTCGATGGAGCCTCGAGAATGCGGAAGGGCAGCGCCAAATGGCAAAACAATTTCAATAATTTCAAGTGTCCTTCGTGGCTGTCAGGAGACACTCAGCCACATGCTGGTAGTTTCGATAACGATTTCGATTTCGAACAATTGTCGCCAAAGTCACGACCCCCAAAGAACGATAAGAAATGGGGGAAATAGAATAAAAATCAAACGACAACGGCCAACTCCCTTGATGAGTTCAGGCCCCGAACTTCGGCAGGGGACGGCGACGGGGCTGACTAAGACTGTACTGAACTGTAAATTCAATTTACGAGTGACTGCAAGTGCAACACGCGTACTGCACAAACAATTTTTTGCCCGTCTGAGATGGCCAAAGGCCAAAGTGAAATGCGATTTGATTGAAGTGAAGAAATGTAATTGAAATTGCCGGACATACATATGTGTGCAATAGACGGAAAGAGGCGCTGGAGAGATTGGAATACGTAGATGGAGTAACTTTAATTTGGCAAGTGCAACCGAGTGAAAGTCCAAGACGGCCATCGCAGCGATTGCCTAGATACTTGACCTTTTAAAATTAAATTCTAATTTCATAGCGCTTGAAAATTTGATGTTTTTCGATGGATATCTACAAAGCAAGGTTTTGTTTTTTGTATGTGATACATATTCCTCTATAATAATACCTTTATTTTAAATCAGAAATAAACGTGCACTTAAAATTCCCCAGTCTTCAAGGATTAAACAGACTTCTCAATATAACTAACTAATTTTTAAACCATCCCCGTATTTAGTCTCGTTTTAGCTAATTTACCAATCCATAAAATATGTTATATAAGAAATTTTTATGGCTTTCTAAAGTGAAGCTGCACAACGGATACTCCGGCAAGTCTCCCGTTTTGCTCCGCCGCCACAACACATTTCCTTGCCGCCCTCACTTCACTTTTCCTCTGTGTTGAAATATTTAGTAAGATTTCTGCGTGTTCGCGCAATTGTAGCAACTTTTCAGCAACCAAACAAAATCACTTTTAGGGCTTTCCACATCTCCAGCTCCCGGAGAACTCCAGCCACTCCCCAAAGTGGTTTCCACAGCGACCTTTTGCAAAGTGCGTGTGCTTGAGCGCATTAAATTGATTGCTATACAATTTTCCAAGATGAGGAGCGACCAATTTGAAGTTTGCCCCGCTACTTGTGGAAGGCGAGGAAAATGAAATTATTGATAAGGCCATGGCATGCGCCATGCAGGCAGGACGCGGTACGATAGGTATCGCAGGAAATGCAATGGAAGGAAGCGAAAAAATAGGTGAGCACGAGCTACGCGCGCACACACGGTGCCAATTTAAATATATATTATGATTATTTACTGCCAGTGCAAGTTAAATAGAATACAGCGAAAAATATGAAAATAAAATGTGCATAGAGGGGCACCGAGCTCGAGATGATGATAAGCCGGGGAGGAGCGCCGGCGGCGGTGGGGCAGCGCATAAGCGGGCAAATTGCACTTCCCTCTAGACTCCAGCTTTGACTCCCTGCTCCGCCAATGCCTCCTCGCCAAGATTAGCCTTGGAGATATGCTAAGGTGCCGCTACGTTTCACTTCGCCAGGCCGCTCTCAATAGGCGGCCAAAGAAAGTGCATGGCCACGGCCGAGGGCATTCGCTGCGAACGTGTTTGCCGACTACACTGGTCGAGAACGGGGGCTGTTATGGTAAGATATTAAGTACAAATATTGGCTTCCAGCTAGTACTGAATTCTTATGTACTTTTTAGCGGCTTTTTCACATGGGTTTTTTGATATTTAATGTTTAAAAGAACCTTACAGAAATGTTAGTTTGCAGCGGACTTTAGAAATACCACAAAGAGAGTTTCATCAGCTTTAGAATTAGTGATACACTTTAATCAATCAAATTTCCTTTTAATTCTGACAAAGCCTTAAAGAAACCGAGATTAACACCAAGTTGCTAGGAATTTCTACCACTGTATTCAGCGCCTTTTACTCTTTTTTCGTTGCCATTGGCACACAATTGGGTGCATTCTGTGTTTTTTCTCTATTTTCTGGGCTGTCGGTTCGCAGCGCCATGGCCTTAGCTACGCCTTAAGTTATGCTGTGCAAGTAGCACAGCCTTCCGCTTCCCTTGTAAGCCCCTAACGCCGATGCTCAACACCCGACACTCAACGGCCAACAGCCAACAGCCAACATCCAACAAGCAACACGGATGCTGGGCTAAGCTGTTTTCATTTCTATCCTTCGCCCTGCGATGCGAATGTTTAGATTGGGAGGAATTGCGAGCAGCATCAAAATATTTACATCGCTTGGCATGGAATGCAGCCTGATATTGCGCTCAGAGGCAGCTTGCAAAATTGGCCGCGACATGTTGCCAGGGTTCAGAACACAAAGTGTGTAAAATTAATTAGAAATATCAATATGCGCTCCGAGTTTGTTTCATGCTCGATTGCATCTATAGGTAAATGCATAAAAAATATTTGCTCTGGTCGCCGCATGTACAAATTCACTAATTGGCTGGCGTAATCACTGGGCACAAAATGTGCCCATAAATATGTATGCAAAAATCGTATAATTAATAACCAGTCATTTATCCTGCCGCTCTCTGCCTGCCTCAGGTCTTTTAGAGCCAGAAAGTTGACTGCAAACACATAAAGCTTAAATTTAAAATTGTTTAAACACCATGGAGAGCGGTAATTTCCATTGTTTGCATAAAAGTCAAACAATCGTTTGTTTTGTAAATTAACAGAAATAAAAATCAGTACAAATACCGTAGCGTGGAAACACCATCACATAGCCTGGGACACTCACCTGCAATGAAAGAGATACATTTATTGTCAGAAACGTTGAATATGGCCAGCAATTTAAAGCAAGAATAAATTATATATGGTATATGATAATATGATAAATCGTGACAACCATTGAAATATCGATAATAAACAGCTCCCTAAATTGTTGATCATAATTTGTATGTGTTCTGAAATAGTTAATACACTCTTTTAATGCTTCTCCACTTTCTTAACTAACAATAAATGTACATTTTTAAATTCCTTTCACAATAATGCATCCCATCGTCCCCACCCGTTTTTGTAAATGGCTTGTAATACAGTTTCGATTTGCCTTGGGCGTTATTCTTTAGAAATGCAGAAAAATACATCAATATACATATATTATGAAATGTATTTGGCTTCCTTTTTTTATGCCACAGCATTTTTCAGTTTCTCCCCTTTCCCTGCGTATTTTATTTCAATATTTTATCCTGTTTTGTTTCTCATTTTCCTTTCAGAGTGAGACTCATAAGTTTACGTTCGATTTTGGCGTTTGTTGTAAAACGAAATTGATATTTTATGGCCATGCTCATCTGCAGCAGCAACGACGATGCGGGAGGCAGTGGGGACGTGGCATGAAGCATACGATTTTCGAAGTTTATGGCGCGTGTATCTGGTAGATACGTTCCCCTTCGTTTTTTGTGTTATTTACATGGATACTTCGTTTAGAGATTTTCTAGTTTTTTGTAGTTATTTATGCATGGGGCATTGTTTAAGCCTTGCACGAGAATCGCATGAGCCCAATCGACACATGCACACATTGCAGCGCATTGTTTCGGCACATATTGAAGCTGGAGCTTTGATTTAACTCGTAAAATGGAATTGCAACCGCTTTTTTGTTTGCCTTTTGATGTGGAGTGCAAAAAAATGATTGTGGCACTGTGCACTTTTGTGTTGCTGCACTGCAGTCTTTGTACCAATTAAAATTAAAAGATACTTCATGCCGCGGAACATTTACTCATCGTCATTTGATCAAATAAAATAATATTGCAATGCATTATAATGGTGCTGTCTATATTTTATATTCAAAATAAAATGACTAATAGAGCTCTTTACCCTGCTATATGGTGCTTTTTATATCAGGTTAAATAGCTTTTCGAGAAGTCTTAAAGACACAGCACGTGGCCTTTACCTGGATCAGAGCCACTTGATTACCAGGTGACAGAAGCCACGAAGGTCGTGTACTCGCAGATAATCAACTTCAAGCCACTTCAAAATGTATCTTTTGCCGAAGAAAGATGTATTTATAAGGCCCATAAATAAAGAGCAACATAAAGAGGGAAAGAGTGCCTCTGGCAAATGAGAAATGTGGAAACGTGTTGGGCATAAAATGTAAAAAAATTCAAATTCCGTTTCTGACGCTCACGTAGGAGAACCGAAAAATAAATGGACTGAGCCAGGTATAAAAATGGGAGTCGCAGGCTGGGGTTTCCAAACAAAATGTGATATTTTCATTAAATGATTTTTGGCTGCTGCGATGTCATAGTCACATATCACATCCGTTCCCAGCATTTGGCGTGCTAAAACTGCAGCCAAGCGTGAATTCGGTGTTCGGTCTCTGTGGCTCCGCGAACAAAATATATATTTTTGCGACGCGGACAACCAGAGGTAAACAAACAAACAAATGGACTGTGCAAGCAAATGAAATATTGAAACTAAACAAGCTGGAACAGGTGTCAACGTCATCGTTTGAGGGTTTCATTTGATGATTCTGCTCCTCTCCCAATTGCGTTATTTGCATTTCATTTACGCTTCCCTATTTGTTTACCCGGCTCTCTCTCCGAATTCCCTGGCTCCATTTATTTGTACTTTTTTGCAGGTGTCCGGTCCGGCCATTGGGAACCCAGAAATCAATCAACATTCAAACCGCTCACTTGTTTATCAATTGTTTTCGGCGGTTGGCCCTTTGTTTGCGTTCCTTTTGTGCCTTGAACTTGACACTTGCCACCTGGCCAATCAATGGGGCTGAGCCGTTAGGCCCTGGCCCACGTAGGTCCGGTATTCTCCAAATGTTTTTCTGATTAGTTGCGCCTATTCCATGCTAATGACAGGGCGAACGCAAACGGAAGTCGTGATTTGGGAAAGCTCAAATTGCAGCTTATGGCGGGAGAAAACGCTTCGGCTTTGGCGGCGGATAATTATGGCTAATTGGGTAAGCGGGGCTCGACAAATCAGTCAGCAACTGCAGCTACCAATCAACTTGAGTTAATTAGGCGCGGATGTCAGCAAGTTTAGCTGATCATTAATTGAGGCATTATTTGGCGTCAGAAAATTGTCACCTTAAATCTTAATTGAGGAAAGGAGTCTAGTATCTCAAAGACTCTTAATATAATAATAAATCTACGTTTGGGTAGTGCCTAGAATTACGAGTTTGGAAAATGGAAATTGCATTTTGTGAATGTTTTTAAAGAGAGCATTAGTAGGCATTTATAGGATATATGTATGTATGAATATAAATTAACAGAGAACGACCTGTATCATAATATACAGGACAATATGGTTGTCTAAAGCGCAGACAATTTAAAACCATTTTAAGTACAATCAAAATATAAGATCTCAGAATATTTTTGTAGAATTTCCGATCATTAGGGTGCCACCAACCATATGTAATCGGGTCAGCAATCAAAGGTTGTCATAACTACGACCACTCAAGGCAATCATTAGACACCCGAGCTGGCTGAGCCAAGCCAAGTTTGCGTTTGATATTTTGCATTGCTTGGCGCAAGCTCGGGAAAACGGAGCGAGATACAGATTTGAGCCGACTTGAAGGTGTGTCACACCCAATGTGACTTCGTACTTTGGAGTCGACTTCAGAGCAAGCGCCAGAATTATAAAATATGAACACTTTGCGCCACATCAGCGTCGGCGTTTAAATAATTGCACTGTCAAAATGCGTTAGCTTTCGCTTACGCCTCCCGCCTTGCCATCTGGCTGAGCACAATATTTAATTATAGGCTACATTTAACACGCACTCCCCTGGCTATTGTTATTTGTTATGCATAATGAACTTACGCATGCGAAATGAATCGAATTTACCACGCAGAATATTTCATTTTGCTTGATAGAATTTGTAATTTCAATGCAAAAAATGCCTTGTTTGTTAAAATTACTTTAAATGCAATTTTAATAATTCTGACTCCCATAAAAATAATATGTGTGTACGTATGTATCAGATTTAATTATAAATTGCAGTCACATTTGTGTTTTTTGTGGTTTGTTGAGGCTGTTTAATGATTTTTGTTTCTGAAAAAGGTCAACATGGAATTTATTGATTTAAAACTTCACCCACAATGTTAAAATATATGCAAAGAGATCAATTTGGTTAGCATAGGATTGAATAGCAATATTTTTGTTGTTTCTTAAGACACATAGTGGTATAGTGGTTAAGAATGATTAAGAGATCCAAGTAGGGTCTTCCATTGACTGGCTCTAGCTCGATTCGGGCTGTCACGCACTACCAGCTTTCGCAGGTAATACCTGAGCTGTGATGGAAGCATGAAATTCCCAGGCTACGGTCGGACATATCCTTGAAGCTTGAACTTCTCGGCTGTCAACTGTTTAACTCGGATCGCTTGCCCCCGCCGGCCCCTCTTGGTTTTTTGCATATTTGACTTTGACACTTTGCAGTTGCTTGCTATTCTGCGTGTGTCGTGTTGTTGCATGCTCCTGTTAACATGTCCAACGGTTCGTAGTTGCATCCGTCGGTCCGAATGTCTGCCTGTTTGCCAGTCGGTGTGGCTGCTCGAATATATATTCCTTTTATATGTACCTACACTCGTTGCTCTGCGTCCAGCGACAATGAGCTGTGGCATTCCTCTTGAACACGCAACGTGCAATTGTCAGTGTCAAGCATTGTGGCAACTGCAAGAATATATACACACAGCAGCGAGTGCGAATCTATAGATACAGGAACACATACACGGATGTGTACTATAGCTGCGGGTAATGCAATAGCATAAATTTGAAGCTTTGTGATTTTATTTGTAAATATATAGAAATTCATGAATAAAAACGACAAGTTATCTAAGAAACCCTAAGGCTTACCCCTTAACTTTAAGTATTTTTTAAATTTTGTATCAATTTAATTTTCTTATAAACATAAATCTATTTATTTCTGGAACTGTACTACCTTCTTCTCAATTAATTAATCAAATTTATATTTCCTCAAAAATGCAACTTAAATAACATCAGGATTTACTACTTCAGCTACTTGTTACAATACTAGTCTAAGTTTTAAGGCCAAGAAATTACAAAAAAAATTGACATAAAAGATTTAATTGAAACTTTAAATCGGGAAAGCATTTTAATAACTAAAAAAACCCTTTCTGGACTATTAATTTGACTGCAACTGTGAGCAACTCCTGGCTCGGGCTCGCGATTCATATTTTAAATAAAGTCGTGGCGTAGGCGATACGCTTCCTAGAAAATATCCCAGTTGGATTTAAATAAATTAAACGTTTTCGGGAATAAAAAATAATCGGACATTTCATAGTGACACCATCAATCATTGCTGAAATAAAGTCAACAAATTGAGCGATGGCTTTCGGACTGAATGTAGACTTCCCCAATTCCGGCACAACAATTCCATAAAGCTGGCAATTCAATTTATATGCGTCAACTAGTTGAAGGCTAAAAGAAATCGCCGCTAGAAGCACGGCCTAATGTGACGTTTAAAATGCAAAGCTCTTTAAATGTCCCGGGGCCATGAAGAATCATAGCATAGACACGCGTTTTCTGGTCATGTTTGACAACTGCCGAAATGCAATTAACAATTGTGCCCCGGTAGTTGTCAACAGTTCACAGACAAGCATACTCGCATACTCATTTGAAAACACGCTTCGAGTCAGCGGTGGAGCGTCAATAATTGCCATGGGGGCAAATAATAAATATTTATCAAAATTGCTTTTCAATTAAGAGAAAAAGCGGCTAATGACTACAAAAATTAAAAGACACATTCCCATTTCGAAATCCAAATAAGTTATTATTGTTACTATTTTAAATAATGTTCTATACGGATATTGTATAGCCTTTATCACCAACCAGATATTTTTTAAACAAACCAAAGAAAACAACTAAAAATTCAAAAGAATAAAAATACCACAAAATATGATATTATTAAATAAACCGAAAATACGAAAATATAAAAGAATAATTGTACAATATATACAAAAATAAAAAATTGAAATTAAGTGGGAAAAATCGGTAGTTAAAAATGTGCCCAGTCTTAAAAAGCCCCATCTCATTACCTTCCCTTATTTTCCTAATTTGTCTAAATCAGAAATAAAAGAAAATTATACAGGCTTTTTCTCCAACTTTCCTTCCATGAATTGGTTTGTGACTTATGCATCCCCTTCGATTTAATTGTGACTAAGCCCCTGCCCCGGGCGGTGGGTGCCGTGCACAAACAGAGCAGAACTAGAGACAATTGCCCCGTTAGAACTGCACACACAAATGAATGCCCTTTGGCACCTGTCGGCATCAACCTGGTTGTCGAGAATTTTGCATAGTTTTGCCGTTCCCTGCCAATCCGCAGAAATTAGCCAATGGCCTGGGACCTCGACTCGGCACTCTGAATTTGGCCTGGCCAGGACCGGTCTGGTCTGGGCGCAGCAAGCAATATACCTGTATTATTTGCCCGTCCGAACCTCAGTGGAGTTGCACCCGACCTGGCCGACATTAATGCATAATTTTGCCAAACTATTTTGAGGTTTGCTTGCCCGGCAGACGGACCGCATGCAGCAGCAGCATCAGTAGCCCGCTCTCCGTCTCACTTGCGCCCAAGCAGGCCAATTTATTTGTCATGTCAATATTAACATCGTACGTCCAGATAGACGGACCGAACGGACGGCTGTGTTCAAGATAATAGTGTTTGGTTTAATTCAAGTCAAATTTTCATGTTATTCAACCGAGAATATAGTTCCCTACTTACTATGAGCTGTACAAATCAGGAATTATACTAACTTTGTGCACTGCTATAATTCTGAATAGTGCTGTTTATCCACTGCCAGTTGCTACTTATAAATTAAACATCATTTACTGGGCCTACGGGCAAATTTCGTTTGGGATGCGGTTTTCGTTGCTGCTGTCAACATGCCAAGCTGACAAATATTTGCCAAAATCCTGGCAACCAGTCAGCAGTAGTGAATTTAATTAGATTTCATAGGACATTGGAGAACGAAATGCGAAATTGTTGACTAATGCAGTCAAGTAATATTCATTAAAATAAATTAAACAATTGGAGCCAGTGTCAGGTACCGAAGGGTAGCTGTTAATTCCCTAATTGAATGTGGATTCCCTTTTCCTGCACCCATTTTCCGGTTATCCGATAAATGTGTGAGATTCGATTTGCCATCTGATTTCCCGCTCGGACCCAATGCGTACTCAATTAGCCTGAACAATCTCGGCGCAGCAAAGTCTCGGCATACAATTTTATGATTTCCTGTCAATCTTAATAAGTGTCTCAAGCTGCAACAAAAGCAGCTAGAAGTCGTTTCGGCACACAAGTAATAACCATCACAACAGACTGATTTGTCGGCCAATGAAGCGTGGCTAATTGCCAGCACTTGAAGACATGAAATTGAAAACTTGTCGACTGCTAATGAAGTCACTCGCCAGACCGTTGAAAATCCTATGCTCCCGATGGACCTGACACAACAATGGTATAGTACGGAGGCGCCTTTCTGCCTCGCAAAGGTGCAGCTTTCGGCTGATTCCCATCCATTGCCATTTCTACCTTTTCGCTTCTTATGGTTTTTCAACGCCTTTTGCTGTAAGATTTATCGTCGCACAATGCGTGACCAACTTTCAGGAAAAATAAGGAGTGGTGTGGTGGTAAGGGGAGCCAGACCGAGGGGACTCTGTGGGAAAAATTTCTTCCTTGTTAATTTCTTACGAAATTCGAATTGTCGTTTAAAAAATGTGTACAATCAAGTTGTTCAATGTGGGCTATTTATTTTCAATGCTACCAGAGACCAGAGGGAAACTCAAGTAAAAGAAAAAAACATGTAAGAAAGCTACAGTAGAGTGTGTTCCACAGTGAGATACACGGAACACGATCGGTTTTAAAAATGTATGTTCTAACGGAGAAAAATCATTTTTGTTTATGAAAGTTTAAAATAAATAATGCAATTTTCCCCTTTATTAGCAATTTTTTGTTACTCTCTCACTTGTTTGGAAACCGGCCAAATTAATTTCAGCACTTCTAATTACTCAGTTCCCCGTAATGCAGTCTTCCTCGAATTGCAAAATGTGTCACCATTCCCATATAGAAAAGCGTAGGTGGTCGCATGGATTTTGTCAAATCTCTGCGAATATTTTATGCTAAAGAGGCGAAAAGCGACACCGCACTGCAGCTGCGCGATGGATCGGAGATGCAGATGCAGAAATTAAAATAAAAATGTCAAGCCAAACAGAGGCGGCGGGGCATATGTGGGTGGCTTGACTGTGTGCCATCGGCGACACTGTAATCTGCAGCACGATCATCTCCGTCATTGAGATTTATGTTTGTGTTTATGCTGCTGCTTGACATTTCCGCTGAGCTTCTTCAATCAAAAGACAACGCGTGAAAATTATAAAAAAAGAGTCTGCACGTACCAAAATAAAATAAAAAATCAGAAAGACCTCCACAGATGGACAGCCGTAATGTGAGCAAAGTGGCAAACAATAAAAGAGCAAGCCAAGGCGATAAACGATAAGGCACGTCAGCCGGCTGATTGCAGCTCGACTTGGAATTGCAGTTGGAATCGAAGTTGCGGCCGAAGTCAGAGCTGCCCCTGTCAGTCGGGCTTAATGAATGGGACTCACTTCCACTTGGCTTTTGAGTGCCGTGGCAGGATAGCAGGGAAATGGCTAGCGCGAGTCGTTGTCCATCTTGAGCTGATTGAGTGGCGGCTCTCTATTGAGCTGGGCTCCTTTTAAGGGCTTTGCAGCGAACCGAGGGAGGGGGATTCATTCGCGTGCAATTAATTAAGCCATTAGGTTCTGTTTATCGGGGGTCGAGTGTTCGATTATACGGCAATCAAGTCTAAGTGGAGAACTATAAGCCATATAGGGGTTTTATGCTCTCACGAGTTTAGGGGAATTTGCATACATAGAATGCAAGAATTTAAAGGAAGGACTGTATTGATAAATATATTATTTAATAGAACACGCCAGGATTGGGATTAAATCCTAAATATATATTTATAAGTTATATTCACAATTACAACCATTTTTAGAAAAACCAATAGAGAAAAGAACAAAAATTGTAGTCCTAAAACCCCTTTTTATTGTGTAATTATATTTAATATCTTTATACATTTTTCCTAAACAATTAACAGAGCAAATTTGTCAAGTCCCAAAAGTTCCCAGAACCTACCTTGAACAAAATCCGCCAAGACCATTTCGCTTTCATGACCTCGACTCTAGTCTGCAATGTTACCTCCCCTTTCTGAAAACTTTTGTTTTATCCGATCTTCGTGCTATCGTTTCATGCCATCTTCGCTCAGCTAGTTATTATTAAACGTGTTTTGATTGCCGGTTAGCTGAGCTACCTAAAAAGTAACTTCCTCGCTGGAGTCCTATATAATTAATGTGAATTTCTCCCACAAAGTTTACCAATGTTGTGCCCTCGGGCGAACAAATTCGGACACAACTGCTGTTCACAGAAGTTTGCCGACCATCGACGGGCCCTCAAACAAGCGAAAAAAAAACACGAAAACGAATAACCGCAAGCAATAATAAATGAAATCAAATAATTTGTTTACTTTTGTCAAGAAATTTGTAGCGGCCACACACGCAGGAGTATGAAGCTGATCGACTTAAGGATTACCTATAAAATCATATAACGAATATACAATAAGACATAATTTGAATTCACAGCTTAAAACATAGTTAAAGTATTATGAAGTCCGTCCCTGTTAGGATGTTACAATCTTATGCTTTCTAAAAAATGTATAAATTCTCCTTATTTGGCTGTCGAAAATCCCACACTGCCTCCACTTTACACGGTATATCCGATTTTGGTTCACACACTGCCTAGAGCCAAGGCTGGAACCTCGAAGTCGTGCTAATTTGTGGGCCCCATTTCCGTTCTTTATGTTTGGGCTGCGCCTGGTTCTGTGTGAGTCCTTTGGCTGGCTTTTAAAAGGGGTCCGCGGCGGGGCTCGTTGGCAGCCTCCGATTCGCGCTGTGCGGTCCACGAAAGTTTTTCTTTATTGATGCCCCACAATTAGCACGCCGCAAAGCCGGGCCGCCGCATGTCGTAAACAAAGCTTAACGCCCTTTAACCAGAGACGATACTTGGCAAACAAAGTACACAGACCGCAAATAAACCAGCGACCTTGACTGCAGGCCAGTGGGTGACGGCGGCCAGCGGTGTGGCTAACCGGTGGACATCGAATGCAACCGGGGTGAGTCACTCTTAAAAAACCAGTTCCACAGTCAACATTTGGTCGGGTCGGCAAAGGTTCTTTGAACCTTCCGCTCTGAATTCGTTGATGAATTTATTTTGTGTCCAGTGCCCGACAGTCGAGTAACGCGTGCCGTTTTCAAACTCCTTTTTTAAGGGTTGACATAACTAATGGGCTAATGCCGAGATCAAGGAAATATCTCCGTGCAATCTGAATGATATATGGGAGGGCCTTTGTAGTCGAAAAATAAGATATTAAGTTGACATTCTGTAGAAGGCAACAGCGTTGTATAAAATTTAAGCATCTCAGAAAAAAGCATTCAACATTCTCTGAGATCTAATATTTAAGATCGGTAATAAATACAACAAATATAAGTAAAATATCAAATAGACAGAGAACCCGTTCATTTGGATGCATAACTACATCCCACTGACCCACTCTTTGGCCACTGACCACCCCCTAATTGAAGTCTGAGCTCTCTCCGCCTAATTGGCAAACAGAATTTATGGCATCGAAAAACACTTTCCACACCTCTGGGGCCACGACAGGCGGACAATAATTGGGAACAATCGGGCTCCGAGCACTGTTTGCCGTGTGCAAATTGGACAAATGTGATGCGGAAGTTGTTAGAGAAGCGCTTGGGGAATGGGAGGGGGTTTAGTCAGAGCCACAGAATTCCATTTGCCATTTCATCGAGTGGCAAATCGAAAAAACAGACAGAAACCCGACAGACATGGCTATGTTTCGAGCATGTTTTGGCCCCTGGCATTAATGGGTAACTACCTTGACAATACTTGGGTGATTAGCCAGAGGTTTTTCTTGTTTCCATTTTGGTGGCATTTCAAATTTCTCTTTTCAGAGGATTTAATCTGGGAAGCAAGACTTGTCGGACTTGAATGAAAGGCGGGGCTAAAATGTATCGTAGACCTTAAGCTTTATATAATTGACTATGCATTGAAAATCGATTAATTATCAAAAGGCCAGCTTTAATATTAAGTTATTGCAACTAAAAAGTTAAATTATTTATAGTTATACTCGTACATACATATGTACATACAGGAGATAAGTAAATTAATTGTTAAGATTTGTAGTGTCACCTCGCAATTGTATCCTCTTATTTTTATTCTAACAAGCTTGATCACATCTGTTTATATTTTCACTTTGTTAACATTTGGGAGGCCCCAATTAATCCAATTCCGCACTCAGTCCGTGCCACATGACGCACCCCATGACTCATCATCAAAAGTGCGCGCGAGCAACTTCAACTTTACCACATTGCAACTTCATTGGCCCGCGGGGCCAAAGTCCACAGCCAGTGCCAGTTGCAACAGCCGTTTTCGTGGCTTAAACATTTATCCGGCTAGACGGGCGGACAACAAAAAGCCTAGTTCTGTCTGGCCAACCAGCTGACAGCTGTGCGCAGTCATAGAGCCCCACGTGTGGGTACCGTACCTACCTATCCCCCGCTCGCTGGCGGAGATGAATCCGGGCTAACGACGACAGCCGGGGAAAATTTAATTTAATGTTTGCCAGCGAAGACCCCCGTTGGCCCCGCCAAAATCTTGTTAAATTAATAAACGGCCAAATCTCTTTGACAGTTCGGTGCGATGCGAAGTCAGGCTCGATTTAACGCTCAATTTGGTGGCTTTGGCTTAGACCAAAGCTTAGGACTTGGCTTCCGCGGATGATGGATCGCCGGCGTTGACCGAAGCTCATCGCTGTGTCAGTGATAAATAAAGGCTCATTAGTCGGCCCAGAGCTGAGCTAGCTGTGGCTCCCACCCCCAAAAGGCAATCGGACCATCTTGACAGATAGCCAGCCATTGACTTTTCGGTTTCCAGAAAGCTCAGCGGGCTTCTTCTTTGTAAAATCACGTTAACTACGCACGAAAACGGGCCAAAGCCACCCAAGAGTTGATCTGGCTTGGAATTAGTTCCCCGAAATTCAATATAAGCCCGGGCGACAACAATGGTCAATGGCAATAATTATGTAATTTGTAGCTAGAATGGGTATTTTATTGTCAACCTCCTTAATTCGGCCCCCATTGACATCGACAACAAGAGGCAATAGAACGACAATAAACTGGGCCAACAATACACTGAGAGAGGAATGAAAAGGAAATTAGATATGTTGAAAGTGGCCTTATAGCCAGAGGTGTAGGTGCCTCACTGAACAGAGCTTGGAAATGAAAAACTAGTGGGAAAATGACTTGATACCGTTGAAATCTGTGTTTTAAATTCTGTTTAAAGTGCTGAATTAAAAAATCGCTTAATTATTCCACAGAATTAACGGGCATATATAAAGCTGGTCCTACCTGTCATTAATTAACTGTATAAACAATGGTCTATTATACCTATTTCTTATCAGTTCAAGTTCTATGAAAACCGGCATATTAATACTTAAAAGTAAATCAATTCCGGCCGAGGAAGTAGTTTTCAGGGGTATTCAGTCTACCTGTAATTGACCTACTGAACTGCATTATCCCTTTGTTGATTTTTTCGGTAAAACCTATTCACACGTACTGCTTCCCGAACCCCTGTGGCCACGACACTACGCCACTGTTCCGGAGCAGCTGTGGCTCAAATTTAGCTGGAATATATGGGCACGTCGTCGAAGTTTGGCTGCTCACGCCTGGCCACAAAAGGCTAAATATTACCGATGTGTGCGAGCGCGGTTGTAGGTGAAAATGTGAGCCCAAAGAGGACACATAGAGTCACGGGGAAAAAGGTTTAGTTCACAATGCGGCGGGAAAGCCATGCTCGTAAAAGGCGACGTGGTGCGGTGACAGGACCAGGACACGGAGCGGTGAGGGTTCAGATCGAGGACGATAGGCTAACAAGGGGCGTGGCCATCGCTGCTCCTCACCTTTCTGACAGTTGCGTCACGATAATTAGGCCCTCGGCCTGGCCCATTCAGACTGTCGGGGGTGTCAGTGCCATGCGTGTGAGCCGACTTCTTTTTATGACTCCTCGCATTGTTTATGTTGATTCGATGTTAATTTAACGTAAAATTGATAAGTATCTCAGAAAGTGAATTGGGCACGAGGAAAAACCAAGGGCCACCGGCAGCACATGGCCCTGGAAAGGGGTCAAACATTTTCATTTACCTCTTCAACTCTTTGCGGCTGCCGTCGTTGTGTTAGCTACTTGAGGTTACTTGACCCAAAATGTCTTCGTTTCTCCGGTTTGTTGTTGGTCTCGTTATTTCGTATTTTGTTCAGTTTAATTGGGGCAAGGCAAAAGACACTTAAACGAGCATTTTTAATTGATATACTCTATTGCGGATTCGCACACGCTATATAAAAGCAAATTTAAGGCAATCAACGCTCGCAATTAAACAAATAAAATTTTCCTCCAATGGTCTGAGCAATCGTCCAGAAATTTGCATAAATTCAGACCGTGAACACACGCTATTAGCTCGATCACAAGCATTTATGTATTTGTTTCAACTTCACTTAGCACTGGTAGTAAACCGCTCAGGTGTTTTGAATTAGCATTCAATTTTCCCGAACTTATTCGCTTGGATTTCCATGAAATATATTTCAAATCGAGAGCACACGCGCGGGCACTCGATTCCAACTGCTGTCAGCAACAGTTGGTTGTTGGTTGTCTACTGACTCGTAACCGGCGGATAACACCGCGACCGGCCTGGAGATCATCGATCGTGCCATCGATTCTTCGGGCAGCGACTTCGGCTACACAGAGAAAAAATGAGTGCTAAGCTCGGATTGTCTTCATTATACCCTTGCAGGGTATTATAATTTTAGTCAGAAGTTTGCAACGCAGTGAAGGAGACATTTCCGAACCTATAAAGTATATATATTCTTGATCAGCATCAACAGCCGAGTCGATCTAGCCATGTCCGTCTGTCCGTCTGTCCGTTTCTACGCAAACTAGTCCCTCAGTTTTGAAGCTATATGAATGAAACTTTGCACATATGTCAAATTGACTTCATTTTTAAAAAAAACAGTCCAATTATCCTTAGTTATAATATTTCATATATGTTATGTATAAATATCATATAATTTATAAAAACATACACTTACCCTCCCCCCGCCCTTCTCTTTTTTTTTAATCTTTTAAATAAATAAATAAATCTGTACTGTTAGTTGTATATTTTTACAAACACCATAGCATACATAATACAGCATCTTAACAAATGTAAGTATCCTTCAACGTGTCTATTGTTCTTAACCGCTTTCTTTATAGCCAGGGTTAAGGCTGGCGCAATAAATGGATTTCTCTTTTTTTGGGGGTGGGGTGTAAATGTATAAAACAACAATTTAAAGATATTTTCATGAAATAATATATACATAAGCGATCATATAAGCAACGTCATATACACCGGCGCGCCTGCGGGGCTTCTATATGCTCTCACTACTATATATGTCGGAACGGGCCGGATCGGACGACTATATCATATAGCTGCCATAGGAACGATCGGAAAATTTTTAGGAAAAAAATTATAACTTAGGCAATTTTCAACATATTTTCATAAAATTTCAGACATGGCCATTTTGTATTATTTTAGAATTTCGTTTTTAATTTGATTAAAATCGGACCACTATATCATATAGCTGCCATAGGAATATACATATAAATTCATTTAGTTTGTTCGCAACGTTTTCGTTCGCAACTTTTCGTTCGCAACATTTATGTCGGTATCCGAGAATACGAAAAAGTCATACTTACTTACTGCAAGGGTATTTAAACTTCGGCATGCCGAAGTTAGCTTTCTTTCTTGTTTTGGTGTGACGGACTTGACTTGTTTAATTCCTTTTTCTAATATCATTGTTCAGACAGAAGAATAATAGTAATAAACAAAATTATATTTAACCCAAACTCTACTTAAAATTCTAAATCTTATTATTATTATTAAAATTGAGGTTTTCTATGCTTTTACAGATCGTGAAATCAAACACTATAGTGTCGATTACTCGATTACATAAATGACAAATCCCAAAAAATGCTCATTATCGTATATACAACATTTTAAATTTTCTACCAAAAATGTTTATACTGATTTCGTTACATTATTTCCCCACCAGAATTAATTCGGAATTTCTAATAATTAAATCTACAAGAAATATATATGAATTCTATGAGAAATGAATCATTTTATGATTTCTTTTAGAATCTTTTTTTCTGTGCATGACTTCGGTTTTAACTCTACTTCGTTTGCCGGGGAAGCATCATCTGGCCGGGTTTTGTTTTTGTTTTGCTCGCTCATTGATCGCACAGCTGTGATCGCCGCAACATGCTGCTGGAGTTTTGGCTGCCAGACGGGTTTTGTTTGCAGTCGCTGAGAAATGTTGCTAGACATCAAAATGTTGCAGTCAGTGCGAAGATTTTGACGGTTTTTTAACAGTCCAGCGGGGTTTTTAATGGATTTTATTTATCACAAAACTTCCAATTACTTATAAAGTTTAATCTTAAAAATGTATCTAAAATATCCACAAAATATTTAACACAATAGAATTTATTTACATAAAAATCGTTTTTAAACAAAAAGATACACCTAAGGAGACAATCCCAATATCTTGGCAACATGTTTCTGAAGTAACGTTTTATTAGCTGGTTTCCCTTTATTTGTTGTTGCTGCCAGGCCCAGACATAAACACATTTCAGTTCTTTAATTTGATTTCTGTACTCTTGACAGTTGTGGGCGTGCGAGAGCGGGAGAGAAGGAAGTACGTTCATACAAACGTCTGCTATTTCGTTCTGGCTGCAATGAGTAAACAAATTTTAAATGGAATTTTCAATAAGTCATCAAAGAGGTACGCAGTCACAGAATCTCGCACAGCATCTCATTGTCTGCGCCCTGATGGATCTTTGCTGGTTTTGTTCCCTCGAATGGGCCCATAAACTCCGACACGCTTCTCCCTACATATGTATTTGTACTGTATATGTACCTCCAGCGATCTTGATTCATTCACCGAGTATCAGCGAGTTCAATAGTTTCATAAATTTTAATTGCAAAAGCATGAAGAACAGAGCTGACAGCCAAAACGAAAAAGTAGGCCAAGTTGTGCAGCTCGTTCTTATGAGTAGCGATTTGCATGGCAGAAGTCAACAGACAATTAAAGCCACAAACCACAACCACCGAATAAATGGCAATCGATTAATCTATATGCTGATCACGAATTGTTCAACCGCTAAAAATTTTGGGCTAAGCGAATGCATAGTGATTATGTGGTTTCGTCTACCAGTTATTAAGATTATAAAGACAACTCTGTGATTAATTATGGTTACTGAAATTATTACATTTTATAAACAAAATGTAAATAAATATATTGAATAATTAAATATGTAAAATATATATTATCTTTTAAGTGATCCATCAAAACTAAAGACCCCAAAAGGTAGGGTGACTTTTGTACTGCCTTAAAAAGGTCATCAGAGATTGCGACATGCTGGGATCTGAAATCATTCTGTGGATCGTGAAGCGCCTTGTTGCCCCGGCAATGCCAGCCTTAAATCATGTGGGTGGATTGGCCACAAAATCAATGATAAATTGCAGTGAACTTCTCGGTGTGGCCTCCAAAAATGATGTCAAAGAGAAGTTTGCTGCACATAAATTTTCCAAAAACTGGGAGATTGCAGAGGAGAAAAGTCGGGGAGAGAAATAAACATGCCCGCTGGCTGGGTCAACCTGTAGGCAGAGAGCAAAGACTGCCAAGTGTACACTACATTAGGGTCTTTGGAAAGTCTGCATCTCCGGCTAAATATAGATGGAACATCTTGCGGAGCACTCGAATCGAGGTCGCCGCTACGGTCCGCCGTTTGAAGTCGGTGCGAGGAGGCTGGCTGCCTATGCAATTAGAGGAGCACCGCACCGCCAGCAAGTATCCAAAACGATGCCGCGGCCCGTGTCTAATTAAGTGCGTGAATCTTGGCAAGAGTTGCTCGAAAAATGGCCAGAAATAGAAATATATTTCAACACATTTCACTTTTTGGATGCGGTCCAAAGTTTGAGCAGCTTAGCCTGCCTGCCAATTGAAGTGTAATTCACTTCCGCTGTTGTTTGTTGACCAAAAACCAGTCGAAAAACCATTTGAATCCATGTGCCCTGTCAACTGGCCCAGCAAGCAGCATCTGCAAATAGCCATCCAAGGTCCGGTTATCAAACTGGCTAATGCCATGTCCAGTCGGGGTCCTGTGTCCTTCTCAGGCTCTGCTTCCGCACTCCCCCAATGACAATTATCCTGCTACGAGCGCATTTAAGCACCAGGCCGACTCCATTCCCCCCGTGAGTTTGTGGAAAAGCCAAACAAAGTTCTGAAAACATAGAAACACACACGACCGAGGGGGGATTTACATTTGTAATTAGAAAGCTTTGCCCAAACTTTGACGAATGAGCAGTAGAAAAAAGGGGAAACTGCCAGAAATTAACTCGGTATTCCGTTGGGCTTGATAGGCTACAGGATATACTATATATCTTTCAAAAATGTTATATTTTTTATTTTTTTGATATAGATTTAAATTAATAAGTTACATTAAATTACACAATTTTATGGTTATGCTCCCAGCCTTATTTAAGCCACATTTTTATAGGTAATTAGATGAATGTACTTGAATTTAGGTATTGGCTACATCAAAGCACAGAAATAGGCTAATAAAGAGTACCAACTAAGTCAAACTTACAGCTTTCGAGGGGGCTAAATTACTCGCAAAGAAAGTCCCTGGGCGCTTGTTATGTTGACCAACATACTCGTAACTTGGCTTATGACAAGCTTTGAGTAGTTATATTCCTAATTGAAAATAAATGGCATAATAGTGGAGTAGGAGGAGGGGGAGAACAACTAAAGCGTAGTGCGACAACTGTACTTAAAAGTTTGTGCCTGCCTGATCACGTGCCGCCACTAATTTATGCAACAGAAGGCGCAGCCATTGATTGGTTGCCACACCCGCTCCGTCGACATTTCCCAACGCTTTTCCTCCCGCTTTTCCACTCGCCGCCTTTTCTTTTCGTACAACTTAATTTGTGCGCTGGAATTTATGGATGCTGCACGTGCAAAAAGGGCCCAGAAAGTTTTTACCGCCTGATTTGTGGTTACACAACTTTTTCTTTTCTTTTATTTTGGTTGCACGCAATTGTGAATTTAAAAACATTGGAAAGCGGGGCCTATTTGAGTACCCTTGCAGAGATTATACAACAAGAGCGCTGTAATGATTATTATTTATTTTATTATTCAATTCATTTTAAAATGTTTGTAGAAGGAAAACTCCAAAGTTTTGGGGCACTACATTTACAGTTATAATTGATATATATTAATAATATAAAATAAATTAAAACCAGGGTATTAAAAGATCGTTTCCCAAGATTACAATTCCTTTCTTGTTATTTTATTTGTTTAACCCGCAAAGTTGCCCCATTGTTTTGTTCTCATTGCCGCATTGTGCAAGCCGAAGTCGACTAAATTTAGCCAATTGAAATGTACACAGAAAAAGCTTAGCCAACCAATATTCGTGGGATTGTTAACTTTAATGTTGCCATAAAAAACACTGTGCTTTGTTTACCAAGGAAACGATGCAGCAAGAATTTCATACCGAGGAAATCTATTTGGAAAGAATTTCCCTACAAAGACTGCTGCAATAATGAACTTCAATTTAAAGCCAGATGCTGTTTCCTCTAGCCAGCATGGTGATTCAGAGAAGTCGAAGGGGAGTGGTTCAGGTAAGTCCTTCTCCAATGCCTGTCACCTTAGCAGATTTCGTTTTAGATACTGTAAAATGCAGCATTTTTAACGGAACATGGAAAGCTTAAGGTGGGAGCTTACAAAGAGCAGCAGGGGGAATTCTATGCATTATATTTCTATTTGGCTTAAAAGGACCTTAAGAGGACAAAATGAATGATAGAGTTTTAGTAAAGCTTTAAATAAATATAAAAACATTATTTAGGAATCAATAAAGTCGTTGCAGAACAGTATTCTAATTTTTCTGCCTTGGAAGTTAATCCTCCCAAGGACTTAAATTCTTAAGTGTAAATATGCTCTGTTATCAAACACATACTGAATTTTAAATATTGTTTTCCCATGAAATTTTCATTCGCTTTTCTTAAAGCTTTTAAGTCATTCTCACCCTGAGACAACATTCTTACTGCACTCCACCCAGAGCATTTATCAAGAACAACAATAGGTTCCAGAGTCTTCGAAGGATTTGAAAATCGTTCAAGCGCACTAATTCTTCCTATTGTTTTAGTTTAATTACATAATAATTGGCCAGCACTATGCTGTGGATGCTTGTTTGCCTCCTGATAATAACTGCAATCAGCTTATGGAAAAGCCAACAACCACACAAAGAGCCATAAATGCTGGAAGAATGACTTTGGAAATTGGCTACAAAAGGCGTTTATTGGCCTGTAAAAGACAGCAGAGAGATGAGGAAATGGACAAAGGAGCAAGACGGGCAATTATATAAGACACAGCATGTGCTTATTTTGATTTAATTTCCCATTTAAGGCACACACCCACACACACACCTACATTATTTGCATACTTGATTGGGAAAATCTCTTCGAGTGTTTGTGTATGTGTGAACAGTTTCCACGGGGAGGGGAGAGGAAGCCTTTTCCATCCTACCTTTTTGGCTTGCAGCTTTCACATGCTTCCTTTGTTTGGGACCGGAGTGGAAATCAAATTAGAAGCGTAGTAAAATTCATTTGAGTAAATTTGCACAAATTGCTCTTTCCAACGACGGTGACTCAGCTGAAAGCAGGTCTTTAAAGGGAAGTCCGGCTTGAATAGAACTTTAAATACCTTTTAACACGACAAACTACATCGAATTAACGCATCCCATTGCTTAATTTGTGACTCCTACGATCATCTTACGATAACAATGTACCTATTTATAGGCTTATAATGCTTTGAAATGAATCTTTTTGGTAGTAAAAAAAAATAATTTATTTCCTGTAATGGTAATAATAATATTAAGAGAATTAAATCATCGTTAAAGATTCAATATAGAAAAATAATGAACTACAACCCCATAAAGTTTATAAAAGTCTAGGGAAATCTGCAGTTCTGTTTGGAAAACTCTTCACCCAAGTAAAAACCTTCAACCAGTTTCTACTTAAAGTCAACTTTGGCGGCCTTTAATTTGGATTCCTGTGACTTTGGCTCCTGGTTTTTCTGCTACGCGTTGCCAAGCACTGTCGCTAAAGTTGGCTTTGAACACTTTTACATTTCGCTGATTTTTCAAGAGTTTCGTTTTCCAGTTTTTCACCACTTCTTTTAGCCGCTGTGTGGTTCCAGCCACATTTGACTCTGGCCCAGGTCCTTTGGCTGGTTCAGCTGCTGGGTGTTCGTCGTCGTCACTCATTAGAAAAACGCTGCAAAGTCGGAAAAAAGTGCACTACGTGTTGCAGTTGGAAAAAAGGGGAATGTAAACCCTCATGTAAAGTTTGCACTTGCAAAAAGTGGCCATAAAAAAGTGGAGAGATGGTGGAGAAAAGACTAAGAAAAGTTTATTAGAAAGTTTGGACTGAACACGCGCCAAAGAAAGGAAGCGCCAACTAAAGTTTAATATTTGATTTAAAAGTTGATAAAATTTACTTTAGTCTGCGCTCAATGCACTCAGCACGGTGTTATTTGTTTTTATTGAATTTGTTCAAAGATGCCCTGGCCCTTTCAGAGCTCCTTTCCTGTCTCCATTTCCTTGGGTTTTTCGTGAACTGCACTTGGTTTGTGGCCTTGCTGGCGCGCAGATTTCTCATTTCGCCATGCAAATATGAAAAACAAATGGGAAATGAAAGCGGCAGGCAGCGTAAAGAAGTCTGTGGCTAGCAACAAAAAGGCGCTGCCCAGAAAACAGGGAGTTTTCCCAATGCTTTGTTTGCTTGCTTTGCAATTGAAAACACGAAAAGTGTGATAAAAGGAGGCAGGCATGGGCATTGTTATGAGTCAGGATACGAATACAATACGGGGTCGGAGTCAGCAGGGACACTACAGGTTTGCTTAGTATTGGAGTGTATCCGAGGTCATAGTAAGGAGACCTCAAAAGGGTGGGGTAGGTGGAATAATTTCTACTGTTATCACTGATAATTTATACCTGATGTATATTTAACAAAAATGCAAATATTTGAATGAATTAAATGTATATTTCCCTTCGACACATACAACAAGTTTTCAGTTTTAGAATATAGACAAGCTCCCGATCACAAAATTTTCCTATAAGCCAAAGTTCCTGCCATACCATTTTGCAGTGCTAACATTTCACATGCAATCAACTCATTTTGGTTTTATTTGTGAGCCAAATTGGCGGAATTTAGTTGGTAAGTCCGGGCTCCTACTCGTCAATGATGTGTGTGTTGAAATGTGCAGTGCCTTGCATGGCTTCGAGCTTCTTCTTCATCTCAAATAAACCCAATTTGGCGCCCATGTCACATACGTCAACGCGGCACTGGCACGCCTCCTTTTCTGGGCGAGTTTCGCTGGCAATTTGTCAGCTATTTTTTCCCCAGCTTTTCGCTTTTCGTTTTTCACTGCTTTTTTTTTTGTATATCTTTTTTTTATTTAGCTGCATCACGTGCCACAACGGCGCACGTTTAGCTGAGCTTATCATTTTCTCAAAGACTTTGTCTGCTGCCATTTCACTTGTTGGCTCCTCGCGCAGTCCCTGCTGACTATTTAAAATGCAAAGCGTCAACTAACCGAAAACTGACAAAGTTAAAATAAATTTTTATTTCATGGACCCGCCTTCTGTCTCTGTTTATATATCGGCAATGAACTTGCCGCAGATTCGGTGCAAAAAATTAAGTAAAAAAAAGGAAATGTGCCAAGGCAGCGGCCAAAGCCGTCGGGACCGAGGACTTTATTTGGAAATCTTAGCACGAAGCAGACAGAAAAGTAAAAGAAAAAATATTTCAAAATTCGTCCAAAAAGGCTATTTGTGGCGTTGGGAAAATCCTCGCCGTGCTAGCTTTTTAATTTTAATTTAATAAAGGCAGTGGAGTGCACCAACCGCTGCAGTTTCCGATCCGCCATCCACAGTCGTCATCCCAATTCAATCAGAGCGGAGCAACTTCCACCTGGCGCCAAATTGCTTAGTGCGGCGGAAATCATCATTTTCCAACTCGTAACTGAATTTCAGAACAGTCGCCGCAGCACGGATGAAAAAGTTCGTCATACGCCCCGTGGTACCGCCGACCACCAGTCGAATGACAGATCCACCTGCCAATGCACGGCACACCCAAACGGCGTGTGTTGGTTCGCTTGCGGAAATATTTTCACGTTGAGCCGGATTTGCATTTGGCGTATAATGCAGGCTCCGGTCCCTGTTCGCCTCGTTTTCTATTCCAGCCTGTTTTGTCATGTAAAGAACAATTAACGCGAAGAATGGGAGTGACTCATGATGCTCTCGGTTGAAATAGGAAATGCCTGGATTTTTTCACGTTTCCACGGGAGCCTTAAGAGGGGGGAAATGCGAAAGGATTCGAGCTATTCATTGCTTTAGGGTCGTTTTCCCAATGTCGGAATGGCAGTTCGGTTCAAATTTATTTACCCATACATTACCAGGCAGTAGAATAGCTTTCTTGGCTTTATTTATGGTTGGTTAAACCTTATTCTGATTAGCATATTTTTATTACCCCTGGGCATTAACTAAATCTATATATATTTTAGTAAATAAAGTGTTATGAACTCACCATTTGCTGTTGATTTTTTGGCTTCTTGACCAGATCGGGCACCTTGAAGCTGGTAACCGCCTCGATGACCTCGGCCAGCAGCAGGCCATCCCGGCAATCAGCAGAGAGATCTGTGACCTTCCGTTTTGATTTGGCGCGTTCCAAGTAGTAGTTTGCCCAGTCAGTGTAAATCTGAAATGGAGTTTAAGTATATGAATTTAAATGTTTAATAAGCGACAGACTAATAGCCCATTCAAGTTGTAATTATGCCCAAGCTGTCCCTGCTGGCTGCACAAGTTGAAATTCTCTGCACAATTTGGTTATCCGGAAATCATTAGTCGTCCGCCAGCAACATATGCACAAGGAGTTGGGCAAACAAATTAAAATTGAAGACATTTTCCCCAAAAAGAGCCTTTGGAAGTCGTTAGGAAAATCTGTGCTACACTTTTGGCTAAACGAAAAATCCTTTTTATTTGTTTGGCAGCTTTAGTGGCCGTATTCTTATCCTATTACTTATCCTATCTTCCTTCGCAATATCCCTGAGTTGCTTTCCTTGCTTGACGCCGTCCTTCGGCCATTCTATCATCTTTATCTATGCAACTTTTGTGATATAATGTCGTAAAAGAATAAGTTTTCGGGTGGGGTAAGTAAAGCTTGTGATGCGTTTTGCCAGCAGGGGAAAATATTTACGATAAAATTAGGGACTAGCGTTGACTTCACGTTTTAGGTAATAATATTTATTAAATGACAAACGTTTAAATTAAAATTTAATCTGGCTAGAAACGAAGACTGTCTTTGAGTTTTTCAGAGTTATGATTTTTTTAAATGTAGTTTTTTAATAAAGCATGATGTATCATATATGTCTTATAACTTATTACTTCTTATATATATTCCTCTCCTCAAACAAAGTTTGTCGCTTCTCGCTTTCCGGATCTTCAGGGTATTACAACTTTCCTTTTTTCTCCTCTTATTATTAGCTTTGCAGACCTTTGGTGCCCTCACATCGTTAGCCACATCCTTACATAGTTTTTATTGTGCCCCCTGCCAGTTGGTAATCCTAATGCGGCACTCATATCCCCAAACCCACTCGGGCTGCCTCTCTGCATATGCATACGACACATTTTAAGTCCGCCTTGGTTGGCAATAAAAATATCTTGCATTGTACTTTTGCTATCTTTTGCCTGCCTTCTGTTTGTCTAGCTCCCTTTCTATTTTGTTCTGGTCTGTTCTGTTCTGGTCTGGTCCTTTACTGTTTAGAGCCGTATTCCATTTGGTGCCACGGCCAAGTTACGAGCGGGCTTAACATCTCAAAGAGGCAGACGCAATACAATGGACTGGCGCCAGGACTTTGGACTTGCCTATGCAAGTTTTTCACTTTTTGCAGTCGGTTTTGTTGTCTGGCTTTAGGCTCGGGCTTTGGCTTTGGCATTGGACTTTGAACAATAATCTGGAAACTTGCTAGTGGGAAATAGCCGGGCAAATGTCAGTGTCACTGGCAACTGTGGCAACTCTGGCTTATGGACTCTAGACTCCCCTCAGTGCACAGTGGCTCGTCAATTCAAAAGAGGACCACACATTTTCCCAACCTTTTTCAAAGACTCTTTTAAGAAGGCAAGCCACTGTGCGGCATATACATATGAAAGTGCTTTTCTGCGACACGTTTGTTTATGAGGCAACATTTTCCATTTTGCACAGTCTAAATAAAATAAAACAATACATTAAGCTATATGAGTTGAGAACAAAAAAGTGCCCCCTTTCCATATACTTGTAACATATCACCTAGGGATATGTACGAGTATGGTACGACGGATGGAAGGGGGCAACTCCTCTGGGAGGCACGCGAAAGGGGTCCGGCTCTTAGCTTGGTCGGTATCTGGGAGTGGGGGACAATTAAAGTCCAGAAGCGTCACCTAGTCGTCTATCTATTATACACTTATTTTGTTTTCGCGTGCAGCGAAGGGGGTAAGGAAAAACGTACACATAACGGACTAAAGGGAAATCTGCCTATCTGCCAAACAAACATCTCCGGAGCATCGCAGCAAGGTCAAACTGCCGCGGTCGTGCCCACCCTACCTTGATTCCGCCGCCTCCTAGCTGTCTTCGGTCGGAATCCCATATGACCTGCGCCTAAGCCCTAGTTCTTATTCTCCCAAACATTTCTAATCTGCATGGTCCCCGCTAGAAATTAAATTAGCAATTCATATTTAAGCGTTATTTATTCTAGACAATTTTTCCATCTACGCTAGCCATTAACTTCAGGCCTAAGTTCCCTAGTTGGGCCAGCTAAACCTTCCGCAATAATTCGGAAATAATTAATTAACTCAGTATATAAGTATATAAGTAAATAATAAAAAATATAGGATAAATGGTAGAACTTAAATTAAATTATGACAATAATATAGCTCATAATAGCTGTATAATTTCTTTTCCATTTGATTTGTTTTGTTTGTAAATTCAATAAATTCAATTTTAATCGCCGTCGCAATCTAAAGCAAGGCCAACCGATCAGTTGCTACACTTCCTAAGCGGAACACGCTTACAAAAACAAACAATGCTAGCAAGTGCCAATAGGGCAAGGAAATAGAAAGAGAGGAGGAAAAACAACAAAAAATTGACGATCTTGCGTTGTCACTTACTGATGCTGCGGGAACTCCAACGACGAAAGCGCTTTCTCGTTCATTCTCTGCAAATATACTGGGCAAAAATATTTTGGGCCAAAAATCATCTCTAATTGCAGGACAACCCAAATTTCTAGAAAATCAATTAATTACTTTTTCCCTAGTCTCCTCTAAGTCCGGTCTTAGCTCGCTAAACGGCTATCATTAATTTATTATTATTTTTTTTTTTTTTATTATCTCGCCTTTTAGTTATTTTTCCTTCAGTGTAGCGAACTAAGCGGTTGCTCTTCTCTTTCCTTGATCTTCATATTTTCCGTTTTAACATATTATAGGGCTTGGCCGGTAGACAGACAAGGAGAGAGAAAAGCTAAGACTGAGACGGAATATAGCGGCTTTAGCCTAGCTCATTGGCTTTCTTTTTTTTTTTTCCTGCTTCCTACTTGGTTAGGTTTTTAGTCACTGCAGATGAGGACGACTTTAACTGCTAGCCCAACAATTTAAGAAAGTAGAAAAATCAAAATTAAATAGAAACAATTAATTCAATGCTCGGCGGTTGCCGATCTCCTCCAGCGGTCAATCTTGGGTGCGCTGGAACCAAAATATGAATAACTGCCGAGACCGGAGCTCTCGGAGGCTTCCGAATCCCCTTACTCCGTCCCGCGCGTCTCCCGACCGAAGCAAGGGCGCGCTGCTGCTGTGCAAATAATTTCGCGCTGCCGGGAGAGGCGGATGAGCGGAGACGAAGCTGGCGGAACTGCAGGTGGCGGATTGCCGAAGATGGAGCTGACGTAGGCGGCCAAAAAAAATGTTTCAGCGGTCACTGAACTGCCGGATGCTTCCGCTGCTGACAGGCCACTCGCCAAAGCCGCTCGCTTTAATTATTTCAGAGCTCCACCAATTTGGGGCCCGCCTGCAACCACAATCACTCGATTAAAAGTTGGTCACTAGATCGAACTAGCGCCTTCTAAACTCACCTCACTTTAAGAGGGCACACACAATTAGCACAAATAAATATATAAATAATATGGATCGCTTAATTTCCGACTACTACTAATCCAGGTCTTGTGGCCTGTAATTAAATTTTACTCGAAATCTTTAGGCACAGTTTAAAATACCGTCGAAGTGCTTAACTCACGTCCGATCACACTGGGATTTTTGACTCGAATAAACTTAAGCTATGGCAGCAGGTCAGCCGAGACCCCGCCTAGGACGGCGTTGTCAGCAGACTCCATTTTGTAGAGAATTTCTCCGAGAGTCTGCTAATTAGGAGCGCTACTCTTACCTCGCCGTACCCTTGCCACGACCTTGGCCCAGCTTCTCTTAGTTCTTGGATCTTAAATCCGCGAGATCTTCTGGTAGCCTACTTTTAGGCATTTGTATCTGCCTATTCCTCTGCAAGCAGCATCCTACAAACTCTCCCCCACCAAAATCACCCTTCAGGGGCTCTTAAAGCCACTAAAGGGGGATTAATCCGTTCGTAGTTCTTGCACTATTGCCGGATATCTTTAGCATGAAATTTTCCTATAGCTCGGCCCTGCAAGTCTTCGAGCTCGTAGTAAGCCTGGCCTAGCTTTCGCTTCCTCGAGCCTTCACAAAAGCTGGAGCTAGCTTGGCGTTATATCCCCGGGCGAAGTTGCTTTGCTGAAAATTCCGTCGAAAAACTTCCTGTCCTGGCTTAAATGAAACTTCTCGACTGCGCAAGTTATAGCTTCGCTCATTCCGAGCATGCTGATCCCGCATAGCTTCAGTAGCCGCATTACGCAACAAATCGAATGAATCTTCCTTAGCAAACTCTACCCATCGGTCATCTAACAATTCGAGCTCTCGCAACAGTTGATATGTATTGCCATGAGTGATCATATGTTGTCCAAAAGCTAACCTATATGGGCTAGTTTTGACCGCACTGTGTACTGCCGAACGCAGGGAGCAGGCAATATGGCTTAAATTTTCATCCCAATTGGTCTGATCAGGACGCACATAAGCCTTAATCGCTGCCAGAATCGACCTATTGACGCGTTCAGACGCATTTCCTGCGGCGCATAAGAAGCTGTGAAGGCATGTTGCACGCCATACTTTTGTAAAAGGGTATTAAAACTGTGAGCCTTAAATTGTACTCCATTGTCTGACACTAATACTTCCGGCGTGCCAAAACAGTGGAACAACTCCGATTCAATATAGGGTATTATGGCGTCGGCGGTAAACTTTTCACTGCCTTGACAAACGGAAATTTTGAAAAATGGTCCAATACCACGAATATGCCAATATTACCCGAACGACTCCGAGGATAAGGCCCCAAAAAATCGACATAAATCTTTTGGAAAAATCGCTGCGTTTCCTTAGTTTTTCCCAACGGAGGTCTCAATGGCTGATTGGGATATTTCGTGCATTTGCATATTTCACATTTGCCTATATAGTCGGTTACACTTTTTAGTAAGCTTGGCCAATAATAATACCTTCTGAGACGTTCCGTGGTTTTATTAATTCCATTATGAGCAGCCAACGGGTGCTCATGGGCCCAACGCAAAGCTTCCGCCACCATTCCCGCGGGAAGCCATAATTTCCAACATACATCGTCCGCCACCTTGTCAGGCGCGGCATGTTCGGATCGCCGATACACACATAACCCAACGACCTTCAAGTCTGAGATTTTGTCCCGGTTTTCTTCAACTCTTTTCCTAAGCGCCGCATAGTCATTGGACTTAAAGTGGTCAGAAGATAGACTCAATCCTGTTTCCACTGCCAATTCTGCGAGATCCCCAGAAAAGGTTCTCGATAAAGCGTCGGGCACGACGTTTTTACTACCCTTTCTATGCTGGATTTCAAATGTAAAGCCTTGCAGCTTTAAAGCCCATCGCGCCAACCTACTGCTGAGGTCGGATTGCGACATAAGCCACTTCAAGGACGCGTGATCGGTTATTACCGTGAACTCCTGACCTTCGACATATGCCCTAAACTTCTTGATGCTTAAAATGGCTGCTAAGCATTCCCTTTCGGTCACCGAATACGCCTGCTGACATTTATTTAGTTTTCGGGACATATAGGCGATGGGCACCTCATTGCCTTCCAAATCGCGCTGCATGAGCACCCCTCCTACTCCGGTATCGCTAGCATCACAATGCAGAAAGAAGGGTGATTTAAAATCAGGGGTGTGCAGCACTGGAGCCTTGCACATTGCAGATTTAAGGGCAACAAATGATTGTTGTGCTGCCTCGGTCCAAAGGAATTGGCGCTTTTGCTTCAAACAATCTGTCAATGGGGAAGCTATGGCGGCATAATTTTTAATAAATTTGTGATACCAGCCCGTCATACCTAGGAAGCGCCTAAGCTGCTTTAATGACTGCGGCACTGGATATTCTTCAATGGCTTGGATCTTATCCGAGTCCATTGCAATGGTTCCATGACCCACAATATGTCCTAGATACTGCACTTCCGAAACACAAAACTTGCTTTTCTGCACATTTATGGTTAAATTGGCTTCCCTCAGCTTATCAGCGAGTATACCTAACACTTCTATATGCCTAGCAAATGTTGCCGAAATGATAAGTAAGTCATCCAAATATATAAACACCTCATTTCTGAGAGGTGCAGGGATGATCCTATCCATTAATTTGGACATCGTAGATGGCGCATTGGTCAATCCAAATGGCATAACCTTAAATTGATATAGCGCTCTTCCCGGGATCGTAAAGGCGGTTTTATCCCTGGAGCTTTCTTCAAGCGGGATCTGCCAATAAGCGTCCTTCAAATCCAAGCTTGTTATAAACTCAGCCTTTGGCAGCCTGCTAAGAATACCATCTATAAACGGCATAGGATACGCATCTTTTTCGTAATTGCGTTCACTTTTCGACTATCAATGCATAGACGTATCTTCCCTGGCTTCCTAACAAGCACAACTGGCGAGGACCAGGCGCTCGAGGACTCCTCTATGACTCCTAGGGCAATCATACGATCTACCTCCTCATACATTAGCTTTTCTATCGCCGGAGATACCGGGTAGTGACGTTGTTTAATAGGCTTTGCCTCCCCAACATCAATGACATGAGTCAATAGAGTCGTACGTCCTAGCCCTTGTTCCGCAAATGAAGGAAACCGAAGGATGGCTTCCCTTAAACTATTATGTTGTTCCTCAGTTAAACTACGCTGGGCGATCGACTTTTCAGAGTTCTCTGGCTGAAGGCTCTCTCCTGCTTCTTCACTAAGCTCGCACAGCTCGTCTGGCAAGAGGTTAAACTCCAGCCAAAAGTTTATTCCCAGAATTAAGGATTGTGTTAAAGATGGGACAATATAAAACGTAATATTCTTTTTAATTCCTTTGTACTCTACAAACGTTATAAATTTTCCGATAATTTCTTCAGCCTGACCTCCAGCTGTATGCACTTTCGTGGACATTTTCCTAAACTCTACTCCATTTCCCACTAATTCATTTGCGAGTTCTCCACCTATGCAACTAATGGAGGCTCCTGTATCCATTAAACCGGTCACTTTTCGATCTAATAATACAATTTCAGCATATGGGCGACAATCATGCCCAACAATTGACGAAATTATATCCCTGTGCTCCTCTCGCAATTCTCTATAATAATTCCTAATTCTACTGCTAGAGCGATCTTTTCTCGCTGACCTACTAACTACTACATTATGGTCTACTGATAAATCTGGTACTATTTCCAAGTCAGTGACATCGGATAAATTCCTCTCTGGTATAGCCATTAATCGGTATTGGTTGCCTTGTGGGACATCTGTTTGCGTGCCCCTCTCATGGGTGCACGCGCCTGGCTGTTTTTTGAATGGTTACATTTCGGACAAGATGGCTTATATGTCTCGGGCTGACCACAGCCATAACAAAATACCCTCCGATCTGCTAGACATTCCTGATATCGATGCCCGCTCCCTTTGCAATTCCAGCATACTAAATTCATGGCTGATATTTCCTCCTCACTATCTTCGGATTCGTATCCTGCAGCGGTTTGGACAGCCTGGACAAATCGACGTGGTGCTGGACGAGGCTTATTGTGTCCACTTCCTACAGACTCCATAAACGCTTCCCTGGTCCTAACTAAGTGGCGAAGTTGCCCAATACTTCGTATGGACTCGTATAACAACTCATGTTGGATATCCGGTAGCAAATTTGCGCGTAAATACTCCAACAATGAAGACTCCGGTAAAGGTACCGTCAGTTTATCGGCAAGTAATACGATAGCATCGTGAAATTCATCGAAGGACTCCTGTGGCTTTTGCTTCCTGCGATCTATAGATGCCCTAATATAGACATCTGTGTGCTCATCTTTAAACTGCGTCAGCATGGCGCTCTTAAGATTTCCCCAAGTCATCACCCTGGTGCTTCTATGGTAACGCCAAAACCAATCACTGGCAGTTCCCTCAAATAAATTGCTTATGTATCTCGTAATCAACTCAAAATCACCACCCAGAGTTTGCTGGGTCAAGGCTTCGACTCTGTACAAAAAGTCGTCGACGGACATCGCGGATCTTCCTGAAAATCGTAGTTTCCAATTTATTAAGATTTGGCTAACGCGCTCTGGTCTAAGATCTACCTCCCTCGAAACATTATTTGTTGCGGAGCTCATCCTGTCATCAGGATGGTTCAGTGGAGCCGCCCCTTGTGGTTCTCTATTTGTAAACAATTCCGATCGAACGCTTGCGAACATGCCTTGCAAACCATTCGTTATTTCTTGGACTAGCCTATTAGTCTGCTCTTGAGAACTTTGCGCTAAAATCTCAGCCTGCCTTATCGAAGCTGCTGCCATTTCCCTCGCAATCATTTGCTGCAACTCACTCGGCGATGGGGATACGATCTCGCCTACCCTGGCAGAATTTTCTGCTTCCTGCCTTGACCCGGAAGGAACATTATCTAACAATTGGGACGCTGCTGCTGCTGCTGCGGCGGCAACATTCGCATTTTTCTTTCTCGTTTCCATTCTCCGTGGACTTCCTACTGTCTCCTGAGTGGACTCTTCCAGTAAACTCGATTTAGAGGAATGCAAAGATCTTGTGCAGACGGGACAAACTTTTCTCTGCCCAACTTTTGTATTAAAACACACCCTATGGAAAGTATGCTCACAACTCGTTACTAACAATTGGGCCGAAAATTCCACTCGCTTTAAACATAAGAAACACTCGACTTCTTCGTCTGGCGCTAATCTTTCGCAGCTTCGAGCCAACCGCATATCAAAATGTTTCTCGCTAATCCACTGCTATAAATTCTTTCAAATTCAAATAACCAAAAACAAATTCAGACCACTTTTTTTCAAACAGAATTCCAAACCTAATTTGGAAATAATATAAACCAGATAAAAAATATTAAAATTTCTAGGGACCATGCAAATCCAAATAAAAAGGGACTCTAAATTGACTTATTTATGACCATGTTGATAAGCAGACATACAGAGGAGAGAAGTAGACATATATTGACATAAATATAAGAACACATTGAGCTAATAAATAAAGTTCTTACTCAATCATCGCAAGCCGGTCTCTGACATATATTTTATTTTATTTTATTATATATATTTTTTTTGTTTTCTGTCAGAAAAATCCAGGCTACGGGAATAAGATATGTTAGCTAATAAACAATGCGTTTTTATCTTTTCTATTTTAAGCTGGCAGAATAATCTTCGCTAAAAATTCATCCAATTTTGGGTTTAGCGGATTCAGCCAATTAGCTTTAATTAAAATAGAAACACCTATTATTTTTTATAAAAGCTGGCAGAATTATCTTCGCTAAAAAATCATCCACTTTGGGGTTTAGCGGATACAACCAACTTTCTACTGCTTTGTAAACTCCGGTAATATTAACTGCCAAACGTTAACATTAATTCCATTAAGTCACTAGCAATATAATGTAGAAATAATAAATTATAGGAACCTGCCGGTGGTTGTTTATTTAAACAACTCGGGCTCACACGTTTGGGCGCCAAAAATAAGAATATAATATATAATAAATACTGTAACATATCACCTAGGGATATGTACGAGTATGGTACGACGGATGGAAGGGGGCAACTCCTCTGGGAGGCACGCGAAAGGGGTCCGGCTCTTAGCTTGGTCGGTATCTGGGAGTGGGGGACAATTAAAGTCCAGAAGCGTCACCTAGTCGTCTATCTATTATACACTTATTTTGTTTTCGCGTGCAGCGAAGGGGGTAAGGAAAAACGTACACATAACGGACTAAAGGGAAATCTGCCTATCTGCCAAACAAACATCTCCGGAGCATCGCAGCAAGGTCAAACTGCCGCGGTCGTGCCCACCCTACCTTGATTCCGCCGCCTCCTAGCTGTCTTCGGTCGGAATCCCATATGACCTGCTCCTAAGCCCTAGTTCTTATTCTCCCAAACATTTCTAATCTGCATGGTCCCCGCTAGAAATTAAATTAGCAATTCATATTTAAGCGTTATTTATTCTAGACAATTTTTCCATCTACGCTAGCCATTAACTTCAGGCCTAAGTTCCCTAGTTGGGCCAGCTAAACCTTCCGCAATAATTCGGAAATAATTAATTAACTCAGTATATAAGTATATAAGTAAATAATAAAAAATATAGGATAAATGGTAGAACTTAAATTAAATTATGACAATAATATAGCTCATAATAGCTGTATAATTTCTTTTCCATTTGATTTGTTTTGTTTGTAAATTCAATAAATTCAATTTTAATCGCCGTCGCAATCTAAAGCAAGGCCAACCGATCAGTTGCTACACTTCCTAAGCGGAACACGCTTACAAAAACAAACAATGCTAGCAAGTGCCAATAGGGCAAGGAAATAGAAAGAGAGGAGGAAAAACAACAAAAAATTGACGATCTTGCGTTGTCACTTACTGATGCTGCGGGAACTCCAACGACGAAAGCGCTTTCTCGTTCATTCTCTGCAAATATACTGGGCAAAAATATTTTGGGCCAAAAATCATCTCTAATTGCAGGACAACCCAAATTTCTAGAAAATCAATTAATTACTTTTTCCCTAGTCTCCTCTAAGTCCGGTCTTAGCTCGCTAAACGGCTATCATTAATTTATTATTATTTTTTTTTTTTTATTATCTCGCCTTTTAGTTATTTTTCCTTCAGTGTAGCGAACTAAGCGGTTGCTCTTCTCTTTCCTTGATCTTCATATTTTCCGTTTTAACATATTATAGGGCTTGGCCGGTAGACAGACAAGGAGAGAGAAAAGCTAAGACTGAGACGGAATATAGCGGCTTTAGCCTAGCTCATTGGCTTTTTTTTTTTTTTTTTTCCTGCTTCCTACTTGGTTAGGTTTTTAGTCACTGCAGATGAGGACGACTTTAACTGCTAGCCCAACAATTTAAGAAAGTAGAAAAATCAAAATTAAATAGAAACAATTAATTCAATGCTCGGCGGTTGCCGATCTCCTCCAGCGGTCAATCTTGGGTGCGCTGGAACCAAAATATGAATAACTGCCGAGACCGGAGCTCTCGGAGGCTTCCGAATCCCCTTACTCCGTCCCGCGCGTCTCCCGACCGAAGCAAGGGCGCGCTGCTGCTGTGCAAATAATTTCGCGCTGCCGGGAGAGGCGGATGAGCGGAGACGAAGCTGGCGGAACTGCAGGTGGCGGATTGCCGAAGATGGAGCTGACGTAGGCGGCCAAAAAATGTTTCAGCGGTCACTGAACTGCCGGATGCTTCCGCTGCTGACAGGCCACTCGCCAAAGCCGCTCGCTTTAATTATTTCAGAGCTCCACCAATTTGGGGCCCGCCTGCAACCACAATCACTCGATTAAAAGTTGGTCACTAGATCGAACTAGCGCCTTCTAAACTCACCTCACTTTAAGAGGGCACACACAATTAGCACAAATAAATATATAAATAATATGGATCGCTTAATTTCCGACTACTACTAATCCAGGTCTTGTGGCCTGTAATTAAATTTTACTCGAAATCTTTAGGCACAGTTTAAAATACCGTCGAAGTGCTTAACTCACGTCCGATCACACTGGGATTTTTGACTCGAATAAACTTAAGCTATGGCAGCAGGTCAGCCGAGACCCCGCCTAGGACGGCGTTGTCAGCAGACTCCATTTTGTAGAGAATTTCTCCGAGAGTCTGCTAATTAGGAGCGCTACTCTTACCTCGCCGTACCCTTGCCACGACCTTGGCCCAGCTTCTCTTTTTTTTTTTTTTTTTAAATTTGGGATTTTTTTTTTTGGTTTTTTTTTTGTTTTTTTTTTTTTCTTTTTCCCTTCGAAGGAGCCTTCTTAATATTAATTTAATTTTTTTTTTTTTTTCTCTCGAGCTTTATACCAACCTTTGCATAGTCCCGTGTCAGGATGCCGTTGATATTATCGCAAGAGCCTTGATAGCTTACGCAGCGAGCCAACATGATTTTTGCTTTAAATATTCACAAGTTGATGGACATCATTTGGACATTTTTTGTGTAACACCTTTTTTAAGCATTTCATAAGCAACTTTACTTATCAACTTTGATTAATTAATCGGAGAAGGGGAAATGGCTTTAAAATACATAATTGCAATGAAGCTTTAACTATTAATGTCGTTTAACGAACCACAATCTCAGGTTGAGTCAAAACGAATGTTCCAGACGAATATCTCAATTTTAACCAGGCCATCCAGAAGCCATTGTAAAAAGCACTCTTATGATGCTCGCATCTAACCCAGCACATTTTTTATATTCGCATACTTATCACACATTATGCACCTTTCAGCGACAGCCTTGTTTATGACGCCCCCTCTCAGCGCTTTTATTTCCTCCAGACCGTTTCATAAATATAAAATTACATCCAGCGGCCACCCGGAAGCAAGGATGCTTGGAACATTGTGTATTTCTCGCTATTATTTTTTTGCCAGCCCCATTAAAACGTCAATTATGATAAAGTTTTATTGAAACACCGTGCGCCAAACACATTTAAGCTTATCAGCGAGGCGACGCCCTCACTTTCACCCTTTTCAAAAGCACTTCCCTCCTTGGGAATGTACCTGGTAATTTGGGGTATATCGAATGGTCGAAAAGAACATTACATGCATTTAGAAGGTCTTATAAATTTTAAATTTAATGTGATTCAAAGCTAAACAAATTTAAATGGTAATCTAAAAAGTCATTGACACATTTCATTACTGCTTGTATAGATTTTGTACAGTACTGGGTATCTGATATTCGGTTAGTGTTTCTGGTGGGTTCGTTTTTTGCTTTATTGTCCATACTTTTTTTTTTGTAAATTCTGCGTTGAAAATCACACGCCCACTTGGGTAAACTAATTGAAAATGAAAGTGCCAACCAGAACTGACATCGCCAGCAGCAGCAGGCCCACGGCCGTCACTTCAACAACAGGTTTACGGTGAGCCTGGGTCCCGGAAATGGGTCTTGCGTCCGGCCTGCTCCACACCTTCCCTCGTTTAGATAGGCGGGGTGGTGTTAGGCTTATGCATAATTGGGGCCGACACCCTTGTCAGCGACAATTCAGATTTGTGTAGCGCAAGCAAAACTGCTGCCTTGATAAGCTCTAGTATCGGCTGAAAAGGGGTTGACAAATCGTCCAGGAAATCAATTTTGGTCGAGTATGGAAAAGGTCACACAGCCATTTACGAAATGAAAGCCGCCGACAAACTTGGGGTCCCAGCCACGCCCACGTCCTGAGGCTCTCATCTAGTGTGCAAAGGCTTTCGGGGGTTGAGTGTCGGAAGAAAGGAGGTGGAGGTGAACTTTGGGACTCAGTACTTTTCTTTACTTTCTGCGAAATGTCAGGGAAATGTCAAAATAAAAGTAATGCTGATAAAAATTTTATAGCTTCCCAGAAATGTGGAAAAAAACAGAAAACAAAAAATAGCTATCCCCGAGGGGTTGCTGTCGCGCTCCATGTTCCTTCTGCTCTTTATCAAAATGGCGCGACGTTGGTACTTTAGTTTATTGGAATTTGCATGGCAGTGGCAGCAGCAAACATCAGCAAAGCGACAGGTGTTTGGCGAGGGAAAATTGCTTGAAATTTATGTTAAATCGAACAGCGATAAATGCTGTCTGCTGACTGTTAAATAACTCCATTGATGTGTGACCTGAGCCTGAATGGGTCTCCTTTATCTCACCCCTGGCAGTCTTTAAGCTGCTTTCAGGATTTGCGGTGAGCTGATGAATGTCAAGTCAGGTGTGTAGACTCGGTTTAATTTGAACCCAATTTGGCTTGGCTTGGAAGGGCATTGTGCGCCCAGGTAAATAATACATTGAAGAAATAGTAAACATGGTGTATATATTTATTTAAAAATTATTTAGTATATGACACATTCTACAAATTCCCTTTTTATTGCCTGAATTAAACAAACAAATAAGATCGCAATAAAAACATTTGAAGTGCTTAAATAAATCACTCAATATTAGGCATAGAAAATCCTTTGTCTGAAAATCAATATTCTCAATGGCAACCCATGACAACCTGTTGTCAGCCTCTTTGACAATAAAGCAGCTCCTAAATCTGTCTTTATCTTTTCCGCTGCATTCCGCCCAGCAATATGAGGAGAATCCACCCCAAGCTAAAGCTTTGAGCTCACCATCCCCATTTTTACCTTATTAAATTCGATTGTATTATCGACTTTTATCGCATTTGACCCAACATTTTCAGGCAGCCCCCCTCCACTGCCACCTGAAACTCAATTTGCCAAACTCAATGAAAGCCTCAGAGAAGAAATCAAATCACAGGCGATTGACATTTGAAAGTAATGTCAAAACAATCTCGGACACCTTTTGGGCGGCCCCCTGATTCGGCCAGGAAGGAGAAGGCGGCAGAAGGAGGGAATCTGGCAGAAATAGAAGGGAAGTGGACTGATTGGGCAAATGTGTTGATGTGCCCAATCAACTGGGTTTCATATCAAAGGCGAGACGCTTGATTACGACAAGAGATGGGGGTGCGATGAGTGCTCCAAATATGACATCATTTAGGAAAGGTCACTCGCCTTAAAGCGACAGAAAACTGTCCAAACGATTTATACATTTTTGATGATTTAATAAAATGGGGTATAGTTCATAGTACATAGTGCATAGTTAGTTAGTTAAGTAGTATTTAAAGTACAAATTATATAAAGGGTAAAGAGAATTCAAAAAGTATCTAAAAGGTTTATGCTATCAATTGAATTGATTTTAGTAAACTAATTCCTAATTCTCATAGAATATCTTCTGATGCCTAAAGTTCAATAAACTAATCCCAATCCCTCTATATATAAGATCCATTAGCGTAGGTGTGTCCACTTAACACAACTAAATAAAATAGAACACAAATTATTACGGGCAATTCTCAAAGCCCACGCAAACGGAGACAGTCCCAGAAAAGTTCGTGGTAACAACCCTAAAATTGATAGACTCGCATTTCATTCATTAATTGCTAACAATTCGTGGCACAACATCACAATTAATTGAAAGCCTTGCCTCAATTCTTTTATTACCCGTAACAACTAGAGAAAACTCGATGCGACACACAAAAAGAAAACAAAAAGTAGCAAAAACTCACCCAAATAAACAATAAAAGCCTCAGGGCGAGACAGGGAAATAAACATTTTCGCTGATAAAAGTAAAAGTTGAGACAGAAATGCTTGTCAGCTGTCACATAAATAAAATGTATAAATATATGTATATCTTTTTTGGGAGAAAAAAAAACTAAATTGTCTTTGCTGGCAATATTCCTCCCACCTCCGATTAGTGTTCCCACCCTTCCTCTCCACTGTCTCTTGACATCACTCGCATTTAATAATGACAACTCATCAAAAATGTATATGACCCAGTTGCCCCAGTCCCCCAGTGGGTCGGCGAACTAAAAGATGGCAGGCAAAATAACGTTCACAGAAAACGAAACCGAAAAAAATGCCAAGATGTATATAGAAATTATATATCATCCGAAACTTTTGCCTCTCTATGACCGTGCTGAAGTGCCGCCGGCATTTTTATGGCAATTTGATAAGGTCCTTCGAGGGGAATTTCCAGCTGAGGCTAAGTGCCCGAATTAGCAATGCACGGGGGGCAGCGGTTGCGAAACATCTCATTCCTGGCTTGCTGGCTGTGCTTTGGGTCAGATATGCGGATTGGCTAAGAGAGAAAATACCGACCACAGCAGCAAAGTTTATGTGAAAACTCTCACGAGATGCACATAAATATTAAAACGACACTGTAAACAGGAATATCAATTTAAATCAATTTGTACACCATCTGAGGGGGTTCTTTACATATTTTAAAAGTACTTAAAATTTATTTTATTGTAATAATGAATACAATTCCTTATTGCAATCAACTAAAACAAAGGCGACTCTGCTTAAGCAGAGAGGGAGCTGTAAACTCCCTAGTAACATTTTTGTGGCACGTTAATACTTTTATACTTTTACTTAGGGACTCCTTAGTCATTGCATAACAGACCGTATAATCAACGCTGCTTTTCTTGTCTTCTGACAAAGGAACTGTGTGAAAAGCCACAGCATCCGATTTTTGTAATTTTCTCGATTTTGTAAATTAATATCAATCGACAATAGCTAATTTAAACTTACAATAATCAATGCAAGTTTTAAAAACGATGTATTAACAAGGCTCACAACCCATTTAGAAATAAAAAAGCAATCGCCTGATAGTTTTCCCCTATTAACCAGCTTAACCTGCTTTTTCCACCACATATTCAATAGAAGGCACTTTATTCAGACATTAAACTAATTGTTGGACGCATCAGTAGCTCGCTTAATTTTGCATAAAATTTGCACAAAGCCGAGAAAAATATCAATGGCCAGCACCGACGACGGCGGACCACAGGCAGGAAGTGAGGGCCGGGGCCTAGAGAAGGGGATCACCACATATTGGACCGCAGGACATGCATACAGGGAAGGACTAAAAGCTGGCCATTGCGGCCAAGTCAATGGCCATACGGGCAATTGGGCACAGATGTGAGTTGGATTGGTTTGGTTTGGCTGACTCGAGTGTGAGTGACACGTGAGTGGGTTGACAGCCCCTCGGCATCGTCCCCAGGCCATTATAGAACAATTGAAGCAACCCCTGGGCCTGGGCTGACCCGAAATCGATACGAAGGCTCCTAAAAATAGCCCCAAAATTCATTCTCATAATGGCTTGTGACCCAAAACTTGCAGCATTTCCTCTTCTTTCAAGCCAAGCAAGAAAACATTTTTAATTATATTTTCAATTAATTATGCCGCAGCACATGGCGACTCCTTTTACAAAAAATAAGAAACAAAAAGGAAAACTTTCTCGCGTTAATTTAATTACCGCTAAAATGCGAATGGAGGGCAGAAATGGGCTTAACTGCTTATTATTATGCCACACGAATGGCAGGGCCGTGGTGTTAACAGCTGTTAAGACCATGGCGTGCTCGGGCCAAGTTAACGGCCATGAGTCACCTGCAATTGACTCTGAAGGCGCAGAGTGAGAAGCCCTTTAATACGCCCCAAGCTTATATTACGCATACGCAACGAGCCACCAAAAAAGGTGGCTCCGCAAGGTGGCACAACAAGGGGAAAAGTGGCTGGGGTGGCAAGCAATCAGAGCTTGCCACAGGCAGAAGAAGTTCTTGAGATAAAGGGGAGACCGCCCTTTCACAGCTCGTTTTTACGTTCGAATTTAAAGCAGCTTGCAAGGGTGAGTAAAAATCAAAGTACAAGATTGAATAAAAGGCAAAGGGCTAAGGAGCAAAGCAGAAAAGAAAAAAGCGGAAATATTTAGATGGGTATCCCGACAATAACCATTCCCTGTAGAAAATACTAAAGTTTGAACATTGTCACATGAAAATGGGGAAGGCAAAGGAGAATTATTATTTTTGAATTGGTAACATGCAGATTGAGTTATAATTTCTTTAAATAATTTTAAAGCATAAATATGCTAATTTACATAAATAGAGCATACCTCGAACGCGACGAGTATACCGCCTAACAACTATGGGCTAAAAGCAAACTGTTGCCTAACGGCTTTATTGGTAATGGGTTAAAAAGGGTTCGGGTTTCAGCTGCACTAGACATTTGGCCCCTTACTCTTACTCCTTAGAAAACCCTTTTATAATATAATTTTTCCGCCAAACAATGAATTGCGGAAAATTATTGACGCAGAAAGAAGTAAAAAACAAAAGAAATTGCAGTATTTCGTTTATGAAACTTCCCAACCTGGGTAAAATTTTCCTTAGTGTGAAACCTACTAACATTATTAACCAAATCAATTACCACCCATTTTCCGTTAATGTGTGAATTCAATTAAATTGTTTGACAAAGGAAAACCACTCAGCCTCTCCGAATATTAATTCATTATTGGTCGAATTATCATTTAACCGAACACAAATTGTATAAACGGCCACTGGACTCAGAAAAGATGTTTTTCCACCCTCTCCGATCGCTGAACGAACTCATTTATTTACACTTAATCAACTGCATCTGCCGAAGCACATAAATTTCACTTGATTAAACCATTTGGTGCACTATTTTCCAAGAATGCGTTTTAAACAAAAAACCGGAGCCGAAAGGCGAACGATGTGGCAATTAATCCATTAAAAAAGCAGCCAACGGGGGGAAAAGTCTGGCACGCTTTTCCATTCTATTTTGATCCGCTGCGAAGAGAGCGCGAAAGTTTTCCGACCGATACGCGACGTGATCAGCGAAGAACTGAGGAACCGAGAGAGAAATTGGGAGCATCTTGCCTCCTTCCAGTTGGGGAAAATCTATTTTTGGCCAGCAACATTTCCGAGCCAGCCCGCAACATTCGAAACACACGAAAATGAGTGAATGTAAAACGGAAATGCGGCTCCCCCTGGATTAAGCGATCGTTGCCAAAAGAAAAATCTGTACGCACTCACCGAAAACTCAATTACTCAACCCATTTGGCAAAAAATCTCAAATTTAAATTACAGAATAACAATTGGATTTAAGCAGCAGAGAACGGGGAAAAACTGCTCCAGCACGCCAAATGCAGGCGCACAACAAACAAACAATGCCGGGAAAATATTCATGAGGCGGGAAAACTCCCCCTTTCTCTATGTGGGCTTGGGTAGTGCTACCGTAATGCAATATCACTCAAGATGAAACCTTTTCAGTTTCAGTGGCTGAAGGCCGAAGCGCAGAAGAATGGCGGCCAAAAGCAAATAAGTCAAGTCAAAATTAATTTACATTTGCAACAAGGTTAAACAAAAACGCCGATGGAATCCCCTGCATACTTTCCGGGGATGTTTCGAACGGAAAATTGATAGGGCGGACAAGAGGCAAGACGAGAAGGAAAGCCAAGATGCAAAGTCAGAAGAGGATGCCAGTCCCTCTCCCCTTCTGCAGCTGAAGCACTTTACAAGTTTTTCCAACCCAGCTCTCTGTTTAATTTTCTGTTTAGTCAACTGTCAAGCCAGCGTAAAATTAGCATCGTAAGCGTTGGACAGGAAAACTACAGGCAGGTGACTGCCAGTCATGCAACAGTTTTTCTTTTACTGTTCCTGTTTTTTTGTTATCCACAAAACATGCCATGTCAGCGTGCTGCTAAGAAAGCACGAAAGGATTTATATATGAGTGCCACAGTGAAGCCAAAAGTCATAAATTAATCTAATTGAAAGCTAAATTCTATATTTTTCTTGAATACAAAGAAAATATTTAATTAACCCCCCAAGTCACCTACGAACAAGACAACCCTTGGAGGAGCAAACATTAAAAACCACATGGATACAACCAACAATGTATTTACAAAGGATTCCGAGCCACCACCACTGGACACAGGCCACTTCCGGTGAACCCAAACTGAACTCTATCGATGGGACCCGTTTAATGGGAAGCCACTCGTGACAGCACTTCTTCTACATCAAAAGCAATTGTTAGACGAAGAGCCCCCAGCCGCCCAGCCCGCCCTTGCAACGCCACTGAACCCAGACAATGCATCAACAATATCTAAATATATGCAGCTTGTCCACTCTTTATGCCAGTGCCACACGCTATTTTTACCAACAATTTCTGCCAGTTGACAGGGATCGGGGGCAGCAACGGGACGTCTAGGATGGAGCACACGACATTGAACCACAACACGGAGCATGGAGTTTGAATGGCGGCGGGATGGGGCCAGAACAACATGGCAACTAAGTGGTCCTCCAAGTGGCTGGTACCACTCTCCAGGAAGGGGTTACCCCTCCATTGCCCCACCAGCTTGTTAGTTGTTTTGCAAATTTCTTTCTGTTCCGGGCAAAGTCAATACAGCGAATTCGGGCTGACTGCTGACGTTGGCACTGATGAAGACTAATTGCAGTTAATGTGGCGTGAAAACTGCACCACCTATCGACCTTAAAATGTTGTAAGAACCAACTAAAAGTATGCCATAAGTTTCCTTCTCTATGCAATAACTCCACTCCCGAACCACTTCTCCACAGCCGATCCACTGTAGACATAAACAATGTGAGAAGTCAAAGAGTTTATGCCTAATTAAGTAAACTACTCATGTTAATTAACACGAAAGCAAACAAAAGGCGCGGCATAACGCATTCGGGGTATCAAAATTGCGGTTATTTATAGGACGCTGACAAGAGTCACTTCACAGCCGAGTTCATCCAATAAGAAGAACACGCCCCGGGCCTCGAGGGGAAAGTCAACAAACTTGAGAGTGGAGAAAATAGTTTCGATACCAAACCATGTCGCTTGCATAAAGTTCAAGGTCTGAAAAGCTAATGGAAGACTTTATGTATATTTCTATTTATCAGCAGCAGTGAAAAATAATGATTTTGATTTATCGAATTGCAGTTCTCTCAACTAATTTGATATTTAAATTTGTTCTGCAAGAAGCCAAAATATGTGTATTTTGTGAGTTCATCTAAAAAATATTTCTCTCGCTGAAGATTTATAGTTCTGAGTCAATGACTGGGTATTCCCCAGTGGCAGATAAAGTGCAGGTTCATTTTGCCACATATAATATATATTTATAGAAACAACAACAGAAGCGGCAGTCGCAGCGGGGCATCATGTGCGCCACACTCCCAACTAGGCGTGTCTGGGCCTCTTTGACAAAATAAATTGCGTCAAGTTCAACGCCGCCAAATGCCGAAGTCAAACAGGGAAACTCTCTGCTAAAAATAAATTATAAAATAGCGACAAGTTGTGAGCAGCCCCAAACAAAAAACAAGGGAAAAAAATGTCAACGTGCCTCATAATTAATTGCAACACTCCGGCGACTGGAGACTTCGCCTTCGTTATTAGAGCGACAGCGCGTGCGAGAGCCTCAAACAAAAACTGAATGTACGAAGCTGGAGCAAGTTTTGACTGATCACATGCGGAAGGAAAGGAAGCGAAAAAAATAAACTGACTTGGGGGAGATTTTCCGCCAGCTGAGTTCCCGGTGCCGTAATGTATGGTCGGTCATTAGGAGTGGTTATAATTTCATAATTTTTCACGAAACGAAACGAAAGGGTTAAAGTTGTGACACAGGGCAATGATTAATTTTAGCACCAAGATCTAATCGTAAAATAGTGAAACACTTATATATTCCAAATATTATGTCAACCACAAAACCATTTCTAAAAAGCCCATTGCTACAGTAGATTTAAGGCCCTTTAAGAACTACTCACCCTTTGGACGGGCATCGTAAATTATGAATAAAACACAAATCACACTGTATTACAGCATATTAAACCATTCCGAGAACATCAATAAAACATTAAGAAGGAGGACAAGAACAAGTAAAGGCCATGCGTTGGGCCCTCATCTCTCGATTTCTCCCTCTTAACTTTACGGCCACTGCCACATTTGCATGTTGCTTGGCAACATTGTTGCCAGACCCGAACCAAAGTGTTGACAGATTTCGGTTCTGTTGTCCAGGTCGGATCTGTGATACCCAGTAGTAGTGGGTGAAGTAAGCACACTTACTATATTTCTTCACTTAAGGCAAGTTAGATAAATAAGTGAATAAGTGGAGAAGCCACTAAGCCTTAAGACGTCTATAACTTTGTCACTTTTTTATTTAAACAAAGAATTTGTGCAATTAAATACAATATTGGCCGACGTCAATGAATACCTTAAAAAACTTTGAAGAAAGCAATAAATTAACTATTAAATAGCTGAAAGCTATGTTACATTAATTAATAAATTTTTATTTAATTCACATAAATATTTACAAATCTTCACCATCACTCAGAACCTCCTAGTCGAACCATTTCACACATAAACTATAGTTTACTTATTTTTCTCCGTCTCTTGGCTGCGACCCTCAGTATTTTTTTAAAACTTTCATGTGGCAACTCGTCGGATGTCACATAATTATGAGCGTGAAGCACGCGTCTGCGGCGGGCGGCTTTATTATTTAAGCCTTTATGCGTGAGCATGTGAACTATATGTAAGCCTTATATATACATACGGGCGTATACGTGCGCTTATATATGCATGTGTTTATGGGAAGGAATATTTGCAGGTTTTTTACGATGCGCTAACTAGGGTTGGATGGCATCCTACGGGCCACAGGCGCCTCTACGGGAGCTTCCGTGGCCGTGACTGGTCATAAAGTCAATTAAATGTGTATAAATTTAATGAGAGCATCAGTGGAGCTTAATGAGCCCGTAATGTGCAGTGCACAGAGCCCGGTGAAAGCGGCTTGTTTCTCAGGTGCATTATGGGGATTTCGATGCAAGTTATGAAATCGAGATTATTAACGGACACACAGGACACAGGTTAATGATGAGCTACTTTAAAGTTAAAGGATGTCCCTTCTGAACTTCATATAAAAAAATAATCAGAAAATATTTAACTGCAATCAGATACCTTCTCTATTTACTTAGTACTTACAAAGCTTTCGGTTCATATTTCTGCAATATAACGAGGCACTTTTATTTTACATTTTCCCCTCTTTCACTCCACAGACTTTTAATAAGTTTGTAATCCACTTACACCTTATTATATAGCATCGACAAAATCGAACAAACGAACTCGCAAAATCGGCTTACCTGAAACGAAAAATAAATCAAAAAGCTAATTAGAATGATAATGAGCAAACCAAATTAAAGTTCTTTGAATGTGGAAATGAAGGCATTAGGCTAATTAGCGGCAACAGACTCCAGGCGAGGTGTATTAGGTTACCAGTGTTTTAGGCCCACATTTAAAATACTTAAAATTCCCTTTACGACTACCCCTCCTTCCATCCTGCCGCCAGCTTCTTTTGTCTGGTAAATATTAGGAAATTCCTTGCATTTGCTATGAGATTCGTGGCTTCATTTTCCGCCTCAAGTGTAGTTAATGCCATGAAAATTCCTTTGGTCTGCCAAAAAAAGCAGATACTCCTTGCCCTGTCCATTGCCCATTGACCAGATGGCAACCATTTTGGAAGGAGAATGGGAGAACCGAGAGCCAGCCATGTCAACCAGCTTCCTGTCTAATACTCTAATATCCGTTTTACTCGTTATCCCTTTTTTCTTTGTATTTCGTTTCTTTTTCTAGGTTTTTTAGCTTCGTCTTACCCACTTTGGTGTTGTTGCATTTGACATGTGTAAGTGGCTGTCAAGCGCTTCAGAATGATATTCTTGCTCTGGACCTGCACCTTCTGCTTCTAGCCTTCCCATTGTCCCTTCATTGTTGGCCTTTTTACTGTTTCCGTTGCTGTGCACCCATAGTTGATTTTATTTACATTTCCAGAATTCGTATCCTGCCTAAATATCCCAAGACGGTTTAGAATTTGGGGCACTTATGCTAATATTTTTTACTGGGGTCAGGCAGCAACAACTAAAGGATTTTCCGTTTTTTTCCCAAGGTATTTCAACGAGCAGACAAATTACAAATCCTCCCCTTTGGGCTTTTAGGCTCACCAAATCCTGGGCTTAGTTCTAAGCCTACAGCTGTTTGGCACCTTAAAGAGATCCTTGACGTGTTTAACGCTTGAGAGTGGACACGACCAGTCAGTTAAGTAAAAATTGAAAACTCCTTGCCACATCAATAAGGAAAATAAAGGTATACGGGCGAAAAAGTATAACTAAATTACTAATTTATTACACTATCTTTGACATTCCATAAATATTTTCCGCTTATTAAATGTAACGAGGAAACAATTAGAGCCACTAAGCTTTCCATAGCCCATCACGTTCACTCCCAGATAAATGCCCAAGCAAATTAACCTTTTAAATGCATACACAAGACCCAAAGACCCAAAAGTTTCAAACTCAAATTTGGCAAACTGAGCCATGTAACCTTTCAAGTTCCTGTTCGGATCTCGACGGAGGAAACCTTTCCAATTCTAGTTAGGAACCCAGCGGAAATAACCTTTAAAGTTCAGTGTTGCTAGCTTAACCCTGGCACTTTTAATGAACTGCAGCCATGGGGGAAACCGATTGTGCGAATCTTTCACTCAAAGGAGTGTGGCCCAAACAAAAGTTTTTCATTAAAATGAAACTTTGTTGCATTACGCTCCCTAGACTTGCTTGGGGTTTCGCAGCGGCAACACTCTGGCCACACCCTGGCATGCATATGAGTTGGCAAATCCCCGGAGCAAACGAGTGTCTTTATACTGATAATTGGATTTAATTTTTGAATATACTCAGGGCTAGAGTGGACCCGGGCCAAGACAAAACCCATTAAAATTTCAGTCACCTAACACGGAGACCACCATCATCCTGCGAGCTTCGAACGCCTCGTGTGGCGCCTGTTTTGGCCAGCAGCCGCTTTCCTTTTTGAGCCGTAAAAATTTTGACATGTGCTTGCCACATAACAATGGGTTGACGTGGGGGACTCCCCCGAGTGTCGCATAAATATTCATTTTCTTGACTTTAACGTTGGTGAAAGGGTGACTGCTTCACGAGATTCCCTTGTTTTACACTTGGAAAAATTTGAGTCATATATTGAAATATGTGATAGATTTATGTGATGAAATATTTGTAATAACTATAACTCTCACAATTATATTTAAATCTAACCTTTTATAGGTTTTTCTTTTACCTTTCTATAAAGAATGTATTTCTCAAACTATTTCAGAAATGATGTTCTAACTCATTAAATGGTTTTCCAGACATTACTCCATGTTGTTTCGAGTGCTAAGCCAATTCCCTCCTTGTTGGCTCCATCAAATGAGTGTTACATAATCCCCTTAGAGCTGCCAGGGGCTAATTTTTAATTTTTATGGTTCACATGCTTTTCCACCAGCCCCACGTTCAGCGAGAGCTCATAAAATGAATAATTGCCACTTTTTGGCTCCAGTAGCTCGCTGGATGCTAATAAAGCGGGACCCAAGCCAGACTGGGCCGTCCACCCCATCAAACAAATGGAGATTAATTTTATTATAATGTTTCCCGACTCTGGCGACTCTTTTCCCTCCGCCCTCTTTGGCTTTCCCTTTTTGTTAGATTTTTTTTGTGCCGGCATTAAATTAATTTGTGGAGCTACGTTGGGCTTTGGCCAACGTAATTCTGTTTGTCCAGCTCCGGGGTCCTCGGAGTGGATACTTGATTACGTTACAACGGTCCTGAATATCGGGGGACCCCACACGTGGGTATGAGCTCGAGTGCCATTTTGAGTATGTGATGTGGTTTGGCTTTAAATGAGCGCTTATTGGCCTTTGATATGGTATTTGCTTGAGTGGCTTTGTGTCTGGAGTGGCTTTGTGACACGGTCGTTAGGGGCTTTCGCTGGCTAATAACTTCTCTTTATGTCAGTACACTTGGTAGCATATTATTTGGTACTAACAGTATAGTTTTTGAATATTTATTAAAAGGGATAATATATCAATTATTATAATTCTTACATTTACCAAGCCAAACATTTAATTTTTAAATGGTTCGGTCCTTAAGTGAATATTTGCCAAGCTCTATTGCCAGGACCGAAATTCGAACGACTTAAAAGTCTGAACAAAATTCTCATTTTCGAGGAAAGATCCATTAAACCCCTGCCAATCCGGCGCAAAGCATTCCCCATATATTTGTATACTGCTTATGCCCTAAAAGGACACAAATCCAGACACTCCAAAACAATCATTCGGCTGAGTCAACAAGGACGTGAAGTTGGGGCTTTGGAGCGGCATTTGAGCCGGGGAGACATTTCCCTGATAGGTTGAGCGGATGTGGGAAGGCGGTCTGTTATGCATAAATCACTCTCACTTGTTTACACAAATAGGCGCAGAGTCGAGAGTCGGGTTTTCGCCGAAAATAGAAATATTCCAACCAGTCGGCCGGGCTTAACGAACTTTTCAATTTTTCCCCGTAGCTGTGTTGTGCCACTTGTTTTGCGGAGGACGGAAGACCGTGGGCGGACCGGGACTCGCCCCCGGAAACAAACACATACACATATAGGCACGGACGGACCCAATTTCGCAGAGCTTGCCGCCCACACACATCGGCAAATATTGAAAGGGAATAATAACAGCAGTTAAGCAAACAATGTGCCGCCCGATCAGGTCACGTTCCTGGGCTTAAGTCGGCCGGCCGAGTCCGGCTGGGGTCGGAATTCGGGCAAAAACATTTCAGGAGTTGTACAAACAATTTAAGCGATACAATGCATATTTTTTGTTTGCTACGCTGGTGTGTCTGCCGCAAAATGTAAAATTAATACGCAGCCCTCTTAGTCCTCGACGTCCTCTCATTCAATTGGCATGCCATAAATTTTGTCGCTGCATACTTTGGGGCGCCATGTTTACTCAGTTCATAAGCCGCTTTTTGTGACAAACTGAGGGGCAAAGTTAATAATTAACTAAACGAGGTCCCATCCCGCCCATCTCGTCAATTACTGTGATGGCCCAATAACACATTTGGGCCAATTAAATCAACACAAGACGAACGTTCGCATTTAAATAAATAAACAATGAAATCAAAACAAGCGCTGCCAAAAAACAACACAGAAAAGTTTCCCCGAAAAACATAACAATCCAGCGAAGGAAAGTTTTGTCAAAACTTTGGCAAACTCAAACTTTGTCTGCTATTAGCCGAAACAACAAACAACCAGGGGATGGAGAGCTCGAGGGCGAGGACACTGCCCACGCGTCCTGTCAAATTACCTAGGGAAATTATTTTTTAACACGCACCAGAATACAATGACAACGAGAAAACTCATGCAGAGCACTTTGGGAATACTGCAGGCAAGTAGGCAAAATATCCTTAAAGAAATGTTTTATATTAGCTCCAGATGAGATGAAATTACGACATTTAAGGTGAATGAATTAAACCTGAACCCGACTCAAATTGAGATTTTCCATAAGGCATAAAAAACCACTATTAATTAATGAAGTCTTTCAATGACTTCAGAATTGTATCGAATTTTATTTTAAACTAAACAACAAATATTTGTTTATTAGTAAGGTAAATAAATACACAAGGTTGTGCGATTATTATCCGCCTGCGACACAAATTCCACGTCCCTGTTGCTTTTATCGGAATAAACAAACCCCGCTCTAAACTCTCCCCAACAGGAGTGAAACAAGTTCATTTGAAATTCCCCACCTGACACTTTTCGGAGGAAGTGGCAGGAGGAGTGGCGGAACCATGACTATTTGCATTGGCAACGTAAACGTCCTTAATTAACCCCAAACAATTTCAAGTGCCAGTGCGGAAAATAACGAAAATATTTGCACTACAATTTACCAGAGCTCCACCACCTCGGCCACTCCATTCCCCCAAACGGATCCTTGTTCTCCAAGGGATTTAGGGATTCGTTTCGTTTGGCACCTGCGGCTAGTTGGCCAACTTATAACTGTTGCCTAGGTTTGCGTTTGCGTTTAGCTCGACCACAAATCAAGGCAAATGTTGGAGAATATTTTTATGACTTTTTCATAAGTTCGCATAAGTCCGCACGCAAAGTAATTTTTCAATTTGGTGCCACGCTGATAGGCCTGCACGATTTCCGCTGACTTGACAAATCGTGCAGGAATGAAATGTAAACCCGTACGTACAAAAACTTTCATTCTTTCCCTCTGCTTTCTTCGAATTCATGCCGCTTTTATTACGTGCGCGTGTTACCAAACACGGAATCGTCACAGGAGCCGAGGGACCCAGGACTCGCTGATGATGATGATGAGGAGGCACATCCGACGGCCCAAACGGGCTTTTGGGGTCAGCCTAATATGTTCTGGGGCTTGCGGCCAGCGCTTAAGTGAAATCAAAGAGAAATAAACAATGAAATGCAGGGAAACATCGAAAGATACTCTGAAATATGACAAAATTATTGGTGACTAACGGTGGAGATATATCATAAACTGATTTTTTCGTTAGCAAATTGCATGTCTACAGATAATCGAAGGTCCGTAAACGCAATTTATTTATTGGATATTTCAAAACAAAATGTAAATAAAAATACTTTTAAACATTTGAATAAGTAACTAAATATTTAATACAAAATATTTATATTTTCTTCCAAAAGTTCACTATCAAATAATGGCTAGCAGAGAAGAGAGAAATCACGACCAGGACGAGCTTAATGGCTGCCTCAGCCGTTAACACTGTCCATTCATCACACAGAGAAATTGAAGAAGTAAAAAGTCTGGGTCTGAGGGTGCTCAGTGAGCTGGGGAGAAAAACTTGAGCTCCGCCCGGAGAAAGATGAATGACTTGACAAATGCGCTGGTCATGAATCAAATATCAATTTGACAAGCGCAAACTCCTCGGGCAATTCTGCAGAGCCCGGTGGAACTCAGGTGGCCCTTTCTTTTGATTGGAGAGTAACCCCAACTTAATTCAATTTAATTGTGGCGGACCGAGTGCCGGTGACGTGGGGCTGAGGTGGCTGAGATTAAACTTCAAATTCGCCGGTGGTAAGAGATTAATGAAAAACTTTATCGCTGCACTTTGCAATTTTCCTTGGAAGTGTTTATTGAGTTGGGCTGCAAGTTAGATTGGCCTCTCCGCCATGAAAGAAAAGCCAAGGACCCATCAAAACTCGACGACGTGACGTTTCATTAGCAGGCAGCCAAAAGCTGGAACAAGGAGGACGAGGAGCTCCGTCTGGGGAATTTGCATAAAGCAGGCGCAAACACACGTCACATTAATTATAAACAAGCCAGCCGCATCCGCCGGGAATTTGAGGAAAGCCCAATCTAGTTGATTAATAGTGTGCAAGTGGCAGGCAGTTCCAAATCTCTCCGTCACTCGCCTGTCCCCGCTAGATAAATGGGCAAAAAGCAAACAATTAACCCGGCACAGCCGAGTGGAGCGGAGCAGTGTCACCTGCGTCTCGGTGGGGCGTACGAAACATCCCCATCCCGGCTTATCGGGCAGACACAACTCCACTGGATGCAGATAGTTCAACTTCCTGGCGCTGCACTTCGAACGTTCATTTTTATTGCCACTATCCACAAAAAAGCAAGCAAGGAGACCCAAACTGACACCGGAACCCGAACGGATGCCAAATGCCGCAGTCCGTTTTTGCAATATGTCGCCAGTCGATAGGACCACTCGGATATATCCATGGCACAGCCCGGCACAGCCCGTCCCCGCCTTCGCTCCTCATTGCCATGCAAATCTATGCCATTTATACCAGGAAAAGCCAGCAAAAAATGTTTAATACCTTGCCCGGTTTTCCAGAACCAAAATATTCTGGCCAAAACTGATTTAAAGGCTTGTGCCTTGCACTTGGTTTAAGAAAAATAGAGGGGAATTGAGTACAGTGAGAGTAATTATATGACAGAATTTTATCTAAACTAGAGAAAAGAGAAAAACTTTAGCACCTAACATTGATAATATTGAATTCCAAAAACATAACTATTGTAAGATATACATAGTATAACGTAATAACATAATTATACTAGGTTTTCAACATCTAAGAAAAGAAAACACAATTTTGAAGCACAAAAAAAAAAGAAAGCATGTATTTCCATTCGAAAGTCAGCGCAACCTCGCACAGTGTGCGGCTGAGCTGGAAAAACGGAGCGATAAACCGAGTTGAAAAGCGGTTGGTTTTGGGATATTATTAGAAATTCTTGCCCTGCCAGTGTCAGTTGACTTCAGTTATGCGGAGGTGCTAGAAGTGACCCCGCTCATTACTCGTGGCGCTTCCCCCGGAGTGCAGCTGACGTTTTTTAGCGCCAACCCATTTCCTGGGTGGTTAAACTTTCGCGGTGAATGTTTGGAAAGTGCTGACGAAACCCGTATTTCTTCCCTCCTCCGCCCTGAAAACTGAACCATCAATTTCTAATAATGTAATTTGGTAAACGTCATTTTGTAGGATAACAACCCCCGGGGGCGGTGTAAAAACCCTTCGCAGCCCCATTCCCATCCCTTTTCACACTTTCATCACGTACAGAACAGAAGATATTCGCTCTGCAGAGCGAGTCGTTAAGTGAAAAAATGTTGTTTAACGAAGGCAGTTAGGCAAATATTTGCAAGTTGCATCAGCAAATGCCAAAATGGGCACTGAGCGAGCTGGCAAACTCAAACTCAATTACTGGCCATGACACCTCACAACAATACTGGCGGGAGATTCGGTGGAGTTGAGTGTCAGGGGGACTGAGCAATCCGCACCCACATCAAATGCAAATCCAAGCCAGAAACATCCGCTCCCCTCGCCACGGACTGCCTTGGGATCTGTGCTACAAGGGTGGGCATGGTTCGCATGGGTGCAAGAAATTAAAATCTAATAACACAGCTCAGAGCATAAATATTTGTTATACTTTCCACATCAAGTTGTGAGGCATAAAATCGGAACGGAACGTTGGGCGACCTTTTCCCTTTCACCCACAACCCCGCATAGTTTACAGTTCCCAGCAGAAGATGCCAGTCCGGACCCCGGACTCAGGAGGGATGAGTTCCCTGTACATAAAAACAAATGATTCAACACTCCATAAGCCCCGGAGACGGGTGGGATAAGCTCGGGGTAACTGCAGCAGACATCGTTGATATGTCCGTATGATTCTGTTGGCAGGGGCAACGGCAGCGGCAATGGCAACCTGTGCAACGTTTTCCTGCCTTGCCTGCCTTAGGTGAGGCTTCTGTTTTTCCGCCCGTCTGCGATGCTCAAACTCTATTTCTGCAGATTGCCCTTTGTTGTTTCGTCCCCATTATTTTGTGTTTGGTTTTTTGGTGGTTACAAACACGAGGGTTGCTTGAAAAGTCACCGCCTGCCGACTGATCTAATGATGGATTGCAGGCTGATATTAATCGAAAGATATGAGATCTGATAGGAACTCTTAATAAAGGATTTATTTTCCCAAATGTAATTACCACGAGGTCAAATTTTTATTGAGATAAATAGTAGTACAATTCTTAACATATACTACTTTTACTACAATTTGAATGATTGTAACTTTTTAGGAAATATTGGAAATCATTTTTACCTACAAATTTTTATTTTTTGAGTATTATTAAATTTGTTTTCTTTGCTGTGTTAATCTTAATCAAAAACAACCCTCTTCTAGCACAGCATCACTTTTGAACTTGGACTAGCACAAATGTTCTATGAAGGGGAATTTCCAGGGCAGGTCTGTTACAGGTAGAAACAACACAAGCAGGGGGTTGCTTTTCCTGTTTGGGTTTCTTCCCGTCTACGTTTTTAAATGAGTTTAGTTCAATTCGATTATGACAGAAGCTTATTGGACTTTTTAAGTCGTCCCCCACTAGCCAATGAGCGTAAATTTAGCTGGGAATTTATTTCAGAAGCCTCCTCCCATTCCCATTCCAGTTCCATTTCTTTGGGCGTGATTGATGGGAGGACATTTTTTCCTTGCTCTGGGAAAACTCTTTGAAATTCAATATGCAGCTTGCTTGGGTCCAGCGCTGGCCAACCTCCCCGTATCGAAGGCCAATACAAAATCAATTATGGGAATCAGCGGGCCTGTGAACACATTGAACACACACACAAGCAATGATACCATATATCATGGAGGTCCTTCGGGCTGTACGTGCGTGTAAAGCAAGTTCTAAGCCTGTGTAAAACTATAAATGGCACACAGGACTCGGCGATGTCGCCTGCGTAGGCTTAAGTGTGTTTGACTGCGGCTAATATTTATTTCCGGCAAATAAATCCTCCCCAGACCCGGGCCAGCACCCCGACCCGTGGCGGAACAAAAGGACAGGATCAGCAAAACAAAAACAGAAAGAAAAAACAGTAAACCAGGTTATTAATTTCTCACAAAGGGTCCCCAAATGATTCCGTATGGGAAAAGAATGGGTATACTGATTATCCGGGAAGGTCCTTTGAGCTAATGTTGCTTTTTGATTTCAAAAATTGTATTGTAGCCGAATTAAAATTCATTAGTAATGCTAATAAAGCATACAAATAATTTCTTTCTTTTTTTAGTACAATAAATATATTCAATTTAATATTAATAAACAATATATACTTTTCCTAGGGTATTTGAAGTTCGTCAATAGCTCGCAGCTTATATAATAATTCTGCACCGAGCATTAGTTTTATGGCATTTATGTCACAGCCCCAAAGTAGCACAAAAACAACCCAAGGAGCCACCGAAAAAATCTTTATTGATGGGCCCCTAGTTGGGCGATATGTCGCCCGTGTGTGCTACATTTTGGGTGCACATCATAAATTTCAATGTCCCCCACTCCTTCACCTTTGACTGCTCCACCTGGCAAACCCTTGGCCTGCCTTGTTGTTTGCTTGTTACAACTCTTATCACCAAGTTACGTCTGTGGCCATTCATTTTGTCAGTTTTGTGTGTTCTCCCTCCTAATTAGCAACAAATCCCTTCCTCAGAGCCTTGACAGCGCTGAATGTTGAATATTTAATGCTCTTAGGGTTTGCAAAAAAAGAAAGCCACTTACCGGCAAAAACGTCATCTTCAAAATAAATCACTTGTGCAAGAAACTCAAAGCGGCTCATGAATGTGAGCGATTGAAGTCATCTCTCTGTGCACTTCTTTTATATTTATTTATGGCAAGGAATTTTCTATCCTGTTTACCCTCAAAAGATTATTCAACCATATTTAATGCACTAACTTTCCTATGGCTAACAAGGTTATTCTGAGTGATTTATATGATTTATTTTATTACTATTCAAATAATAAAATATATGTAAATAATCAATTAGGTTTCTCTGTTTTTATATTGTATTTATTTTATATTTAAGGGTAGTATTTGCAGAAATACCTTGTGTAGTCCCATCTACATTTACCTAAAGTCACTTTTTGCAGAGGTAACTTTATCTCTGACTCTTCAGCTCCTCTGCTCTGGTTAAAAAGCAGACAAGAATGGAGTCTTCCCTACCGACTTCTCCCGCATTTTGAACAGATTTATTTGCCATGTTTTTGTGCCTTTCAAATGCACAAAGCTGAGTTGGTTGAGGGAGAAAAATGAATGAAATGGAATGCATCTTGCGCCAAAAGAAATGTAAATAATTGCGTTGAGAAAAGCTGATTTTTGTTTGCCCAAGAAATGCCAAAAACAATGCAATTATTTTATATGCTCCGCATACTTGACTGCATTGACTTGTGAGCAGAAGCTGACTAAATTAATTGCATAGTTTCGAAGGCCAGGGCCTGGCTTATACATAAATGCCAGCTGTGCGAGGAGGCCAAGGGCAAAAACGAGAACTTTTTAATTAGTTGCCCAAACATGGCAGCCCATGGCTTCAAGTAGAATTTAATAAATAAATTTCTCAATAACCCAAAATGCGCAATTTCAGTTTCCCCCAGAAACTATCCAGCAAAGCAGTTTTAAATATGCATTAAGCGCCGAAAAGTGGACTGGCGGCCCAGAGACCATAGTGCCGAGTGCAGGCCACCGTGGAGGCCTGTACAGCCTGGTTGCTGGCCAAAAATTATGGCTATAATTTTTCACAGCTTCCCGGAAAAGAAAAAAGCACAGCCGGCACGAAGCCCTGAGAAGTTTCCTAACTCCGCTCCACCGATTATACCATAAGCGAAAAACGGGAAAACTTTTGCATTTGCAACGCTGTTGCTGGTCTGCTGCATTCTCTCTCAATAGGAGTAGAACTGGCAGAGTAAACAGGAACTGGAGACATTATAAATCTGTCACGATTATTGTTAAATAATGCATAGTACTTTCCATTCTGGCTTGACAAGCGAGCGGTCAAGGGAATGCAAATAACTAGCTTTCTAAAAAGTGGCAATTTAAATTCGAAACTTTGTGACTTACGTACGGCAGAGGAACGTTTGTATTCCCTTTCCAAATCTATTATTTTTTCATTTTTCATACCCTTGATAAGGGGCAGAAATCGAATTTCTTAGTTCGAATGTGCAAACAAATATTTTAAATATAAAAACAATTTTTTTTTAAAACGTTTAAATACATATTTTAACAACCTTGTTACTGTCCATTAACACCAACCATTTGCAATATGGTAGGAATTTTGCAAGCATAGGTATTAGCGATTACGATTAGAATGCTGCACCGAGAGAAAGCCTCCTGGGATCCTAATCCTGTTTTATTTTCCGTCGGTCCATTACTTCAACTATCATTTAAAAAGAGGGAAAGCCAAGAAATGCCGTCGCAATTGCCCTGTCTCTCCTCGAGGAGCTATCCCTCCACCGACTGTTGGAGTGCTGTCTGGACGGCCCGACATGTTTTAAGCATAAGTGCAACGCATTTAGCTGTCAGGGCTGCATTTTGCAGCACAGGACGAGGGATCGGGGGGCAGCAGTCCTGGCTGACTGCCTTTAATGTCCCGCATGCGCCCACTAAGTGACGTCAACGGAGCCTCCGTCCATGTAAATAAAATGGATGCAAGAAGCGACGGCCTGCAGCGGAGGACACTCCCAGTCCCAGTGGCACATAGAGCGGAAAATTGAAAACTTTAAGTGCGCCGGAAAAATATGAAATGTGCATTTAAGCAGGACTACGCAGTCCGAGAAAATGGCAGGAAAATGGAAGAAAGAGGAAGTCGTTGTCCTTGTCCAGCCTGTCGCCATCATATGTGCAGCAGCCTCGAGATTAATAACGCGGACGTCCATTAAAATGGCTCTCGGCGACCAGATGGCAGGACGACTGGCAATAAAATTATTGCAGAAAAATTAAAATTACCATTTCTCTTCGCCAATATAATTATGAATGAAAAAATATTTTCTCTATAAATTGCAGCTTAATCTGCACCTCCTTTATGGGGAAATTTTTGCGGCGACATGAAGGTGGAAGGTTCTACAATATTGACAGTGGCACTAGCTTATCGCCGACATCCCTGCATGCATAATTATTAATGAATTAAAGAGTTTGGAAAGCAAAATATTTTTTGGGAGCTTTTTGGACAACTATTTAATTGATTTCGTATTCGCAAATCCTATATGTAATACGTAATGCCTTTACCAATATTGCATGCACCGATGTCATCGCCAAGTTAACACAACTGTCAGTATTGTTAAATTTTTAATTTAGTTCTGAACGCAAATTGCTAATGGATATGTGGAAGTATCATTTCTGTGTGAAATACAAATATTGTATGGCATTTGATTTTGTTTACTTTGTTATTGCTATATGTATATTGTAATGTTAACCCAAATAGTTACTGTATCATTTTTCCTACATTGCTATTCTGTTTCTGCATAGTAATTAAGCATTATAATTAACCTTAAAGGGTCTGTTAATAAATTACACTCCACTTCATTTGTCTGCAAATGGCACAGGCTATTTTTTGAGGAAAAATCTCATTCGTAATTTTCGCATTTTCGCACATATGGCAACGACGCTTTCCCTTCATTTGTTGGTGTGGGCCCAACATAATTATAAAATGCATTGAACATTTATTGCCGGTCATAAATCAAAAAGTTATCGAAATGAAATCCCAACCCCCACAGTACAGAACATCTGATAATCACCAAGGGAATGCAGGAACAGCAGCAGCGACACTTTTTACAACTTATTGGACTAATCAGAGGCATCCGGGGAGTGGCAGGTTGTGTGTGGGTCCACAAAGTAGCCGCACAACACGCGACTGGCACAAGTTCACCCCCATAAGGGGTGCCCCTTTAAAAACCACCCCCGGAGAGGAAAGGGGCAGCAGTGCTTCGGCTGCAGTAGCATCCTCTCGCAGCCTCGATGCCTGACAGTTGACAGCTTAGCGCCTCGCGACAAGTTCCCGGGAAAAGACCAGGAAAACCAAGGGAAAACGGGGAGTGTGCAGCACAGAGCGGGGCTCTGGTGTGTTTGGAAGGCAAAATTGCATGCCTCTGTGCTGTTTGCAATTTGCAATTGAGACTTTTCGCTCAAGGTTTCGGGGGTAAATGAACAGGGGGAGTCCAAAGTTTCGGGAATGAGTGGCGGTCGTAGCCGGCATAGACCTAGGCCAAAAACTGCCGGCCAGTCCCAGCGGGAGGAAGGACCACAATTTATGGTTATGCAGCCGCCGTTTGCATAAATTCCAAAAATGTTTTTGTTTGCTTTGACTTTGATGGAAAGTTCGGGACGTTGGAATCGGAGCTACTATGCAGCTGGACTTGAAATTCGTACAAGTGACAAAATCCAAGGGGTGGAATAAGTGAAGTGGAAAAATGTTTCGCTTAATTTTGGGAGCTCAATTGTAGAGACAATTACTGAAGTTAAGTTTTTAAATTACAGCTGTTTGTAGTTTGACTAGTTTTTTTAGAGACTCCTTAAAGTGTGCCTACAAGGGTTTTAGTTATAAGAAATCATATTTTCTCTTTCAAATTACCCTTTTTTCTGCAGTTTACGTTTTCAATATATTTTACGAACTATCCTCTTATGAAAAGAATTTCCCATTTAGAACTACTTCTAGCCCGGATATGACAGCATTTACCTTTGAGCCGCCCACCCGCCTGGAGCCCCCCGCGTATATCAATTTACATCCCATTTGCGGCAGGACTCTCCCAACATCCCTGCTTTCCTGCTTTCAGAAGGGGGCCTTCATTTGCAGTTTGCCCGGCCATCTATCCATCCAACCACCACTGCCCGCAAGGATATGAAAAGCAATGCACTTGACACTTTGCAAGCCACTCGAATGGCCCAAAAAGTGTGCTTCACTTGATGCCCTGCCGTCGTTTCATTAGATGGTCTGGACAGCAAAAAATTGCCCGAAGAGGAAATGCGAAGGCAAGGCGCTCAGTACTACGAACTCTACACTCCGTGCTGTGCTGTTGCCTTTTGCCTTTTTGGAAGCTTGCCTCAAAGCAAAAATTTACAGCGCGCATTTCAATTTGGAAATGATAGAAAATGCCTGTGGCAAGGGGCGCTGGAAGGGGAATAGCTTACTATATGTGGCTCCATGGGGGATGTGCCGCATGTACATTCCCATCACACTTCGGAGAACTCAACACCATGGCAACAGTTTTAATTCAATTCCATTAAAAGTCGCTAAGATGCAGGCACAGCTGGTGTGCGGGTGTGGGTGTGGGTGCGGCTGCCGGAGTTGTTTTCCTGCTCTCCCGCTTTTCCTTCAACCTGTTCAGTTCTGTTCTGTTCCTCACTTGCCAAGACAATCAAACTAATGTTCGGCGGTGGAAGAACTAATGAAGCGAGCAGCGAATACGCGACGATTGATTGCTCCCCAGAGGCAGCAAGAAACAGAGGCGAGAGCCAGGACACAGGCAAAGGGAAATGGCAATGGCAATCCAGCGGAACCAAAGAGAGACCTCGGAAAACCCTCAACCCCCAAGGATGCCAGGGAATCCTTCGAATGCACTGGCACTGCCTCGAACTGCATTTTCGTGGGTGTTTTTTGATAATTTACTATATACCGAACGAATCGGCCGAGGGGTTGGCATTTGTTCGATGCCATTGCGGGTGGTTTTGGGCCCGGGGTTGAGGAATGAGCCAACACCTCCCCTGGGGTGTTTCAAGATGCATAATAAGACTTGTTAAGTTGCGCGCTCGTTAAGATAAGTGAGCCGGCAAATGGCGACAAGTACGACACCGGAAAGAGCCCGGCTTACGATATGGGAAATGGTACATATAGATAAGCTGATGCGGACTGCTGTGGGTTGTTTCTAAAGTATAACGATGGGATTTGCATCAGGATGTGAGGATTTGCTGAATGTGTAAATGGTACTTCCAATACCCTGGGAATAGGAAGAAACCCTTAAAGTTATACTCAAATCACAGCAAGTACTTGCATTATTTTCTGTATCAATAAGTTCGTACCATTAATCTATATTATAATATTTTATACACAAGTCAGACCCCGCAACTCACCTCCAAATATCCCTGGACACTGTCACACTGCTGCAGCACCAATATGGCCGGATTGGCCCTCAGTTCATCGGGCGAGCACGGCGACAAGAAGCCACTGTCCGCATCACTGTGCGTGGACAGGGGTCGTGGTTTCCGTATCTTGTACTGGACGTGTCGACTGGGCACCGGACCCGGATTGAACAGCACGTAATTGGACTCGGTGGGCACGGTGTGCGATCGCTGATCCTGCCGCTGCTCCTGCAGCAGTTGTTGCAGGTGCAGCATGTGATCCGTGCTGACCAGCTCGGAGATAGCCCGCTGCTGCTCCAAGGTACCCTTCTGGCCGGTCTTTTTGCCACTGCGGAACGGTGATAAATTGAGGAAGGTCAGCTTCTTCTTCGACGACTGCAGGGTGGGGTTCGCCATGGAGCAGCTGCCTGCGGAGCTTGCCGAGTTGGTGGATGTGGAAGACTCCACCAAGGCGGTAGAAGTGGTCTCCGTATCCTTGGACTCTTGGCTATTCGACATACTGGCCGCGGTTTCCAATTCGCCAAAGAGCGTCTCCAAATTTTGCTGCTCCAGCTTAGCATTCACCAGCTGCTCGTTGGTGTACGGATTGGGTATGCCAATGTCCATGGAGAAGTCCCCTGGGTCTATGACGAAGTAGTTGTGGTGGTCGAAGCTGGACAGAATCTTGGTGCTGCCTGCAACCGCCTCGGACTCGGCCTCTGGCAGAGCCGAAGTCTCTATAATAATGGTCTCCTCCAGCTCCAGTTCCTCGTTGTCGTAAATGACTTCCGGCACCGTTTCGTCCTCATCTTCGCAGACCAAATGCTGCCTCGAGCTGAACAATGGATCTCTCAGGCCATGGCCATTGGAACTGGGATACCTCATGGCTTTTTCGTTGATAAAGTCCACCGGATCGAAGAGGCAGTAGTTCTCCATGTGCGAGGTGGCGACCTTGCGCTGGCGCACTGGCAGATTCTTCAGTTTCTCCGAGTAGTCCGCCGCATCCTCGTTGTTGTTTCCTGACTCTGGTGCCGGCGGCGGTGGGGATATTTCTTGGCTGGCGACCCTGTCATCCTGCTGTTGCAGGGACTTCTGCGAGCCGCGATGCAAGGTGGCAAAGAGCCCGCGAGCAATGCAGTTCTTGAGCTCACTGACGCGCCCCTTGTAGGGACTCGACTGGGCGCTGTTGCTCAGGATCGAGGCTTCGTCGATGCCCAGCTGCTTGCTCAGTTCCTTGCGCTCCTTCTTGCTGAGGACGACTTTGCCGCGACTCGGGGAGTTGGGGGCCGAGTGGAGCAGCCGCGAGGGCATTTGCGACAGAGGCGGCGGAGTGGGCGGTGGCGGATCCCTGTAGGGCGGGGGTCCGACCAGGCTGGTGGCATAGCTGACTGGCAGATCGGGAAAGGCAATGGGGGGCCCCACTGCTGCGGACTCGGCGGGCAGGAACTCCAGCTCCATGTAGTTGGGATGCGACAGCATCTTCGGCTGGTGGTTGTCAGTCTGGGCGAGCAGGAGCCTCTGACCCTTGGTCTGCTCCTTGGGCTTGGCGCCCAGTTGGTTCTCCTCGTTGGCATTGCGATCGGGCTTGGCAGAGGGACCCGGTCGCAGCTTTCCCGGCTGACTGGACATTTCTAGGATTCCATCGCCCTGCACCACGAGTTCTGCACTTTTCACTCCGTTTTCAGTGTTGAAACATTTTTCCACGCTTTGGCAAAATTAATGGTTTCATAAATCTTCATCTTTATGGAAGGCAAAAGGGCTTAATGGGTTTTCTAGCCTCACAAAAAGGACCTTCTCACTCTCTCTGTGTACATTTGTGTTGTAATTGGATTTTTGAGCTGATGCATGTCAAAGTTAAATTAAAACTGACCCACCGGTCAAAAAAAAGAAAGCAAAGCATCCCTTTTTCATTTCGTTTGCCTCTTTTTCTGTTTTGGCTGGCAAAATCATGGTCATGGTTACGTCGTGGTTTTGTCTGTTTTTGAAGAGCTTCTGGCCGAAACAATGCCATGGTAGAGGTTTTTTAAATTTGTCTACAAAAGCAATTAACAGACGAGTAACCACTTCAAGAGTTATGAAAAAGCGTGAAAAACAATTCACTTTCAATTTGTGACTGAATATAATTTTAATAAAATCAAAGAAGCAATGCATTTAACGAATAATTAAAAAAAAAAAATTGATTTCATACAAATTTCAACATAAATAGTTTGTATCTTTAAATACAAACAAAAGATTCAGCTTTCGTTATTTGTATGAAAAAGTTCGAATAAAAACCTGTTTTTATTGCAATGCTTAATGGAAACTCAATACAAAAATGTATAGCAAGTGCGCACTAGAATTTCCCATTCGTACAAGTTTTCTGTTACCTCCACAATTTCACAAGAAATGACCGGGATATCAATAACAAATTGCCAGCAAATGGATTCGCAAATTAACAAAATGAAAAGTGAAATAACCAAGAGAACTTTTCAGCTCTCAATCATCCAAAGGAAAAGAAAAAAAACAAGGCACTACACAAATCGAAATGCGATTAGGTCAGCGTTCTATCCCCCAGGAAGACCACTAGAACTTTAATTTCTATTTTTTTGCCATCTCACAGAACTACGCCTCGTCATAGCCAAACACAATGGAACACATTTTGTAGGCCACCCCGAACAAAAAACACAAGGGGCAAACCGAAATGGAAAAAGTTTTATTGGCAACAAATTGAAAACGGCCTGGACCTGTGTGGCAGGCAGTGAGCCAACAAGTTGCATAATTGTTGGCGCATGATAAAATTAAACGGCATGAAATGAGCGGCTCCTCCGGCAGCTCTCTCTTTTCGGAGGATGCTCCACCACTTCTTCGCTTTTCCTGGTTGCAGGTGGCAGTGAAAGAAGTTACTCCAGTTAAGTGGAGTTTTCCGCCGGTGTCTGTGCGCCGCTCCATAAAGTATACATAAAGTAATTTGCAATTAAAATGTTAATTTTTAATTGAATTGCAGATGGCAGTAGGCAATGGCAGCCTCGAATACTGAATCAAGTTAATTAATGGGGAATGCAGAAAGAGACAGTGCCGCCCCCGGCTTAATTAATCCAGATTAGAGATGGAAGCGTGAGTATGGTATTTAAAAAGGATTCAGGCTATCGTAGACATTTAACCATTTAAATCATTTCAGATATTTCTATAAATAACTAAATGGTATACCATTATTAATATATAATAATACGAAACTAAATAAAAGATAACAACATGCTATAAGTAAACTAAGCATAAAAGGCATATCCAACATTATTTGATACTTTTTCATAGAATATTTACATTGATTTAGCCCATCTCTAAGGCAAACTCACTTTTTCTGCATCACCGAGTTTTTAGCACTCTCGGTTTCTATGACTACTTATTCACACAAAAAGGGACAAGTAAGCGAAAGACACCTACACAAGAGAAGCAGTCTTAAAGTTCAGCATTTTTGGTTTGAGGTCGAAGCAACTTGCACTTCATCTGGTCCTGCTCTCCAGCTCTTGCTGCCAGCAGTCAAAGTTGACAAAATACTTGTCAAGATTTGTGCATTGAGTCCTGGGGCCCACTCCCTCCCAGCCAACCATCAGTCGCCAACTTGTAATTGCAGCTTGCCTGCTGTGGTCTCCTCCACTTCTGGTCGGAGGAACGAAAAAATCAGAGCTCCACTCTCCCCAGGGACGCCCGGCGTTTTGCTGGCGGCCATGAAGCCGCAAACTTTACGAGTTGATAGCTGAAATGAAGTGGGGCATGCATTGCGGCGCTTTTAGCCCACAACCCACTTCATGACATCATTTTATTTGCACTCAATCTCAGCTCCCTTCGTGGCGCTTTCAAAGCCCGACGCGCTGTGCAAACTTCCCAGCCAAGTTAGAAATGCTTTTGATTTGCTGGTAAGTTGACCACCTCCTGCCCCGCGAACGTTTTCCGCCTTCTTTTCGCACAAAACCCGCACTTAGAAAGTGCACGCTTTCCTTTCATTTTTTCTTTTCTTGTGCCAAAAAGCCCAACCAAACCTAAAATGGTATTCAAACAAAAAATGCAGAAATTTATACTGAGAGAGTGGAGGCGAATAAGGAGACTACTGAATGCCCTAAAATGTCGATTATAAAATAAAAATGTGGAATACAATTTACTTTAACTTAAACCTTAAATACTAGTCAGAAATATTAAATAATAAACCTCAATTAATGTTTAGTCAGAAATAATAAATAATAAAAGATACTCGTAAAGCAAGATGGATCAGACTACTGCATTGAGAAAAGGAATCGCGCGGATATGCCTAGATTGACTTGTCTGCTGATACTAGTTAAAATTCTGTTTATTTGCTATGAAATCAAAGTATTAACTATAATACTCTGCAAGGGTATCAAAGTTTATAGAACCTAGAACAAATGCAATCAGTCTCCTCCCGAATCCCCTTATACTTAAGTCAAGAATAAAGTAGCAAAGTGTGTACCAAAAAATGGTGGAAAAAAGGAGTAGCGAATACAATGCTTATGACAGTTTGAAGCACTTCTAAAGTCTTTTGAGTTATGCCGCAAGTTGGGGGCGGGAGGCGTGGCAAAACCGCTCTGAACTAACATCCAACTGCTTGCCTAGAGAGGGAAAGCCAAAAAAAAAAGGAAAGAATAAAGTAAAATCTATGTGCAATTCAATTAAAGCGCAATTTGCAAGCAGTCATCGTATTTTTGTTACTTAACGATCCAGCTGGGGGGCGGTTGGTCGGTAATAAGGGGCCGGGGAGGGGCGGACCATACAATTTAATAAGAGCCATCGAGTGGGGAATACGGAAATCGCTCGAGGAAATTGTGTGTTTCAAGCAAAAGCTTACATAATAAACTCATACAAGAGATTGCTGCATACTTCGGGGAGCGCGAAACTGGGGAGAACGCAGAGATGGCGGCATAAATACCCATATTTGCAATTCGAAGAAGCGGAAGTAGGTAAAAAGCAAGGACTCGGGACTGGAGACTGGAGACAGGCGCATATCCCCAGGCGGACAGCGGCGAACAGGCAGGAAATGCGAAAAAACAGCGGGGACGACGTCGAATGTTATTAAAAAAGAAAGCAAAGCAACCTTAAAACAGCACCCGAACGCCGCCCCCTGGTTTCCACCAACAAAGTCATAAAATTTATTAAATACCCAAAAGTATGACAGCAATAGACAATTTATGGCAGGGGAAGGCAAAGGAAAACGTATAAAATTAAAAACTAACAGGGAAAATGAAAACGAGAATTTTTCTGGTTTGGTAAGCCCAAAATTGGTTTCTACGCCACAAAAAAAAATGTGTAAACATTGCCGGAATTTTAATGATGGGAGACCGAGCATGAAATATAAATATTTATCAAGCGCACATTAATAAGCTTCAGCGGGAATCGAAATTAGCTGGGAAATGTATTCATATTTTTGCAAGCGAGCTTGGTTGCTGCCAAGGTACTCGAGGAGATACTCTTTACTGATCAATTGTTTTAACAACAAACAACAAATATTTTGATATTCGATTCCCCATTATTTACTTATTTTAAATTTGAGCCTTACATTTAAAAAATATTTAAAACGAATTAGTAAAAATGTAAATTGATTTTGCTTTCTACACAAAAAAAAACATTAATAATATTCAGTTTCGGCATAAAATTACTAAGCTTCTTATTCTTTGTTGGAGACTCCTTCGCTCTAAGAATCTGAACATCGTTGCATATTTATAAGAGCGACCGTTAAAACCCACAGTCGTTTTAAGTAACTTCACCTCGACAATTTTCCGAGTCATTGTCGCTCGACCTGGACACCAAAGCATATTTTCAACTTCATAAATTGAGCAAATGAACTGGAGATAGGGGCAGAGTCCCTGGCGACGGATGTGCAGCCATATGGTCACGCATCAAGCTCATAAATTAGCACCAGACGGACGCAACGGCAACGGGACTATTCAATTTTAGGGCGGCAAGAGGGACATTTGTAAGGATTTGCCAGGTGCACGAAAGCCATTAACATAAATGGCTCGAAAGCTTCTAACAAGGATAACAACAAGCGGGGCAAGGTGCCCCGGGTTTTTAATTACGTAAGCGGATAAGACAATTCCAACTTATTACGTGTCTTCACTAATCCGCTAAGGACAAAAAATGGCGTACAATCAATTCTCGGCGCTTCACACAGTGCAAGGAAAACAATTTTCTCCGCTGCTTGTTTCGCTTGACGCAATTTTCCACTACATCGGATTAAAATGTGATATGTTCGCAATTGTTTACACACAGTTGAAAGTAGGTGGGGCCGAGGGAGCAGACAGTTGGGACATGTGTTTGTTTACGAACTTTTGGCAGCTTTGTTTTGGGGGCGCCTGTTCGTTTCATTGGAGTGGGTCTTAATTTCCGCTTCGCAAGCATTTCTTTTTCACACACAGCTTCTTTTCTTTCCTTTTTTTTTTGTTGTCCTATTCCCTTTCCTTTTTTCGCCAACAATTTTGTTTATTTTGGATTTGTTTGCCCTTTTTTCCTTTACATGCTTGAGAACTTCCGGCTACACCGGAAGTGAGAGGAACTCAGTATCAGACACAACTCATGTCGGACTGTGTGGGTGTGCGTGCGATGAATGTGTGCGATGGGGGGAGTAGGCTTTAGCAGTTATTAGCGGGAAATGCAATTGAACTTTCATGCGGAAAAGTATTTTCTTTTATTAAAGTTTGAAAAGTCATACAAAAATTCTTCAACTTTCAGAAGATTAGTGAAAATTTGGGCAAATTTTGGAGTGTGCAAAAATTCGACCACTAAATCTAAACAGTAAACTAGTAAACAGGACTAACATCTACCTCTTCTACATATATTTAGTATAAAATAAAATAACTTCATTCGCATACAAATTGAAAAACCTGATTCTACCTTATCCCAGGAGTCCCTTTAAAGAAAATTCTTAGGATGATAACATATTGCTGGTATACAGCAGGTTTTTTCGCTGCCTAACACGTCCATGAAAGTTTTGCTACGCCAAAATTAGATAAACACGTCTTATTCTTGTGTACACTTCCACTGGCGGAAGCCTCACAACATTTGCCGCATAATAAGTAAGGCAAACACACAAGGATAGAATAAAAACGGCGAAATATAATCCTGAGAATGTTATGCGAAGCGGTTGGTATATATTTTGGGAAAGGAAATGAATATTATTTGAGAAAAATCAAAAAGTGTTCTTTAGGAATAGAATGACTTCAATGGTAACATGAACTCCTCTACAGGAGTAGTAATACACTATACAAATTCTTGATCAATCAATTCTTAATCTAGTCGAATTATTCAAGTGTTTTGTAATATATGTAAGCATATGTGTTTTTAATATTGGGGTGAACAGAAGTCAGACAGAGAAGCATCTCTCGTGTTCCTTTTTTATTTGCATAATTGTATACTTTTAAAAAAGATTTCAAACAAGCTAAAATACATATTAATACTATATTCTATACGAAACCACATAACAAAATATATTAAATAAACGATCATAAAAAGTGTTTCCAAAGATGTAAAGTAATCCTTTCCAATACCATACAAATTTATATTCCTTGCGCCTATATTCTTTGCTACAACATGGCCACACGCCCACTGATATCCTCATTATTGCACATCATCCAATCTAATTTAAGGCATGACGATGGTATCTCTTGTTTTTGATACAATTTCATTTCAGCGTACAAGAGATTTTCTGCGGCTGAGTTTTATTACGCACACAAGCGCAATAATTCGGCGAGGGCACGCACCAAATGGGTAAGGAGACTTCCTTAAAACGGAACATTCCCGCTCCGGGGCCTAAGCCAGCAAGACAACATTACATTTTATTATCTATTATATTGTGGCGCCTAAAATGGCACTACATTAGCTCAAAAATCCAAGCACACACATGACAGAGAAAGAGAGAAGGGGAGTGTCCTGACATTAAGATAAACATTAAAACAGGAAACGGATGCAAGATTAAACAGCAAGCCAGCAAGCTGGGCATGTGTAGAAATTATACCTAAACAAAATTTAATTGAAAATACACATTAAGTTTCCTTCCTCAATATTGATGAAAGTCTAAAGAAATAAAAATCTTTATAGAATTTAAATTTCTAAAAAAAAAATTGTAAATAATCCCATACATTTAGAATTATTATTTGAGTCAGTCTCGCAAAACTATTTTGTAGTCCTGTTGCGGCGGCTATGATTATTTTGACTCGCTTATCCTTTGCGAATGTTTTTCTGACATTTATGTTTTGTTCGCGATTCCTTTTCGAGGGAAGGAATTGAATGGGGTGGGAATGCTTATTTCCTATTCATAAAGTGCCGTCTTTGTCGCGAACTTCGTGTGTCGTTTTGCATATCAAATCAGTTGACCATTTCACATATATTTTTAATTCATCACTTTTTGCCGGTCACTGGCGGTATCCAGAGTTGGTAAGAAATGCGGTGTTTTTTTTTTGGTTCGCCACGACCAGAAATCACACGCGCTATCACTCACGAAACGTAGCAAAAAATAACGCCAAAAGGACAAGAACGAAATCCTCGCGAACGCGTGCGACAAGCGATGAAAACGAAGCGTGCGCCACCGCAGACCAACAAGCACTGACACGACTTCAAAGGACCAAAGCTAAAAACACAGAGCAAGAGGGAAATTTTCCAAGGACATTTCTCGCTCACTGGAAGCGCCGCCTTTCAACCTCCCCCGCAGACTGCATTTGACCTTAGCCTTCGGAAATATCCTTCTCCATGCCGGCTTTGGTTCAATGCACCACGAGTAAAGGACGAAAATTAAAGCCCTCTCCCCTCGCAGGGATATTTTCTCCTTCCTGCGGCCTGTTGGGCTTTGTGCCAGGTCCTTGCTCTGCTTACGAGGAATGCCACAGGTTTAACAGGTTGAATTGTGACGTCACAAACGATAAGGGGAAGCAGTCACAAAGGATATTAAGGAGGGGCTAGGGAAATATTGTATATCGCGGTGAGGGATTATTTTATTATCTCTAACAGGTAAAACTCATGAACGATTTTATTAAATATATATTTAAATAGAATTGCTAAAGGGTTATTATTTTTACTCATATTACTGAGTTAACTTACACTAAAATAAGTAATAATTTTGGCAACAATTGTTTTAAAAAAGCAGGGTTGAGAAGTGAAAGTACAAGGCCCCGGAAAGAGTTAGACATTTTATTATACATTCAAGAATATTGTTGCAAAATTCTATTGTTTGTTTGCTTCTTGTTGGAAATGATTCCAATGCAGCAATCCTCCGCCATTTTCTAAAATATTTTCCCTACCGCTTGTTCATCATGTGATAACTCCCCAATGCGACTATAAAACAATGGAGCTCCAATTTCCATAGCGCAGACCCACACATTCATGAAAGCAAAATAAAACCCAAGTGGCATAGAAAATGGCTAAAGCCGTCTGGGGAATTTTTGGGGCAATAACTATAAAATGTCCGTCGAGTCGCGTCGTGTCGTGTCGCGTGTATGCAGTCAACCAGGACGCAACCAGGCCAACACAAACAAAAAAGGGTCCTTCGTTGTCGCAGTCAATGGGTAAAGGATTAAAAACAAGGCAACAGCGACAACAAAATACTATCTCAATAGAAAAATCTCAGGCACAAGGGCCACACAAAAGCAAAGTTACAAAAAATGGGAGAAAACGAATTAAGGACAGACTTTGATAAAACAAAGTGAAAATTTATGCAAAACGCTGATAGAAAGCCTCGCAAAGAAGAGAATCTCACAAAAAAAGAGGATAGCGTAGAACATTGAAAGAAATTGAAAATTATCGTTATTTAAAATAGGAACGAAACTCTGATCGAGTGAAGAAGACCCATTTTACTGTTAATATCTCCAAGTTACAAAAGAGCCTGTGGATAATAAATTCGCATTTATGGAGCACAAGTTGTATTGGAATTTAAAGATCCAGAGAGACATGTGATAGGTCTTGCGTTGTATTAAAGAACTAGCTGAATTTCTGTACAAAACTATACAAATTAGGACTGCGCAATTATTTAAAAAAATCAATATATAAGGTGAAGTAAAAAGTTCGTTCGTTTTTTATCTAAGAGATGACTTTATTGTCCATAGTACCAGTGTTACGTGTCGCATCATGTTACGGCGTTAAAAAGGTGTTTATTCGCGCTACAAGTTTGTCTTTGACAGTTTTTCGATTGATTGACTCAGTACGTTGTGAGCGCTCATCAAAGATGGACACCAGAAAATAGAAAATGTACTATATTTTACAATTTTTCTTCGATCAAAGCGAAAAAACAGCCAAATCGGCTGAAAAAATTAATTTAGTTTATGTGCCCGATACTGTAATGGAATGTGTAGCACAAAAGTGGTTTGCTAGGTTCCGTTCCGGGAATTTCGATGTCAAAGATGCACCATGCGTCGGGAGACCTGTCGTCTAAAATTGCGATAAAATCATGGAAATGGTGGAAACAGATCGGCACGTGAGCACCGCCGAGGAACCAAGGATAAGCCAGAAAGTCGTTTGGACTATTTGCATAACCTTGGATTTAAAAAAAGCTCGATGTTTGGGTGCCACACAAACTAACCCTAAAAACATGATAGGCCGAATTTCGATGCTGAATCGCAACAAAATCGACCCGTTTCTGAAGCCGATTGTGACTGGCGATGAAAAACCAACATCAGGCAACAACATGGAGCGCAAACGATCGTGGTCAAAACTCGGGAAGCCAGGAAGGTTTTGTTGTGTGTTTGGTGTAATTGGCAAGGAATCATCTGCTCCCTTATGGCCAAACGCTCAATTCGGCCCTCTACCGCCAACAACTGGACCGCTTGAAAGTAGCACTCATCCAGAAGTGGCCATATTTGATAAACAGAGGCCGAATTGTGTTTCATCAGGACAACGACAGGCCATACACAACTTTGGTGACGTGTCAGAAGCTGAGGGAGCTCGGATGGGAGGTCCTAATGTACCCATCTTATAGTCCGGACCTGGCACCAAGTGATTACCACCTTTTCCTGTCCATGGCGAACGCGCTTAATGGTGAAAAGTTGGATTCAAGAGAGGCCTGTGAAAATTGGCTCTCCGAGTTTTTTGCCAATAGGGACGCAGCCTTTTACTAGACGGGTATAATGAAGTTGGCATCTCGTTGGCAACAAGTTTACGAACAAAACGGCGTATATTTGACATAAATCGGACAGATGTACAAAGTTATCATCTCTTGAAAAATCAATAAAAAAAACGAACGAACTTTTTACTTCACCTTATATTTTACATTAAATTAAAATGGAACCAATAGCTATGGTTTATCCAATCATTTTTCATTAAACTCCAACCGGTTTACACCATTCTTAGAATATTTTACGATTTTTTTTAAAGAGGAATCTTTTTTTATAGTGAAATTAATTATTTTAGCATTGCTTTATTCTTAAAATTCGAAAATGACAAACGTTTCATCGGCAGGTGAAAAACTTTCTCTTCTTTCTTTTTTCTCTTTAAAATGAAAAGGAAAAAGTCAAGAACATTGAAGAAATTATGATAGATATCAATATAAATATCATAAATAAAGTTACTGATCGACTGCAACTTATGCTTAAAAGATTTGAAAATTGGTGTTGTAGGTGGAATATTTCCATAAGCCCTGATAAGGGGGGATCACTAGGGAAACCAGAACACATAGGTCACACGTGACCTTCACCTTACCCAGACAATCCAGATTTCGTCATTTTTTTTTTCTTTTAAATTTTAAAATACTTTCTTACACGGGCATCTTCTCCCAAATCAACTTAAGGAGTACCCCTATCTGGGGGTGGTCCTTGACAGAAGGCTAAATTTTTTGTCTACATATTTAAAAACAAAAAATGTAAATTGGATTACTCGCGCGTGCCAGAACTTAAGTTTTTCAACAAGAGGCGAATTTGTCTTAGTATTCTTGTTCCTTTTTGCTTGAAAATATGAACGTATTTTTATTTCATTCTGATACTTGGAATTTTCGAGAAATAATTTTCTAAAGTTCCCGTTTTAAAAAGATCTTACCCATTTACTGGTACGGCGTCAAAATTCAAACCTTAAAAAATCTTTCGGTACTTCCAATCTTAAATTCCTAAGATGCATTTCTGGAAGCAGACTGGTACATCCGGAACACGAGGCATTCAAATCGCGATCTTAAAGTTCCTTTAATTGGGGATTACATAAACGAGGCGGCATAGAAGACACTGGGAAAGGCTTCTGACTGGAACCCGAATCCTCTGGCAGAGGGACACTACTAAACCACTTCAAAGTAGAAGACTCAAGAGGACCATCTATAGCTCAGCTGGCTTCGTCGGAGGATCGACCTTAAGCACTGATTCCAAATTCACTACTCCCAAAGTACGCTTTTCCACTCTAACACCTTTTAACAACCATAACCTCACCTTTTAAAAATCCATTCTTAGGAAAATGTTAGCCTGAAATTACTCAAATTTTATTCATGTTTAACATCAGCACTACTGCAGTAAACAAATTGTTTTTTAATAATTAAAGTGAATTAGCGCTAACAAGCCGCGTTTAATAAACCTATTATAATTAGATTTCAATAAATGCAAAAAAAAAAATATCTTTTAAAAAAACGTTTCATATAATTATTCCCGAAAATCAATTCAGAATAATAAAAACGTATCCTATATGTTCAAGCAGTAAAAAAAAATTAAAAAGTGGCATTTTGCGTGAAGCCTATTAAAATCTGGATGATAGATCACAGCCAGCCAAACCACACTCTAGGGACTATTTTTTTATAGAAAAAAATCAGATTCGTATAAGTATTTTAATTCTAAGAATTTTAAAAAATAAAAAATAATTAATAAAAAACAACAAGGAATAATATTGATTGGTCTAAGGCTAAGCCCCTCATTTATATGTCATCACTTCAAGGAATCCTTATTTCTCATTCAGTCTAACTTCAAAGCAAAATTTAATACGAAATTTTAAGTGTGGATCTGCATCCGATCAAAGCGAGGATTCAATAGCGGGCCCTCTAGTCTAAATATAAATCTGTCAACTTTCTCTCAAGTTGTGCAACATTCTCCGATGAGAAAAGTCAATTAGTATATAAATTAATAATTAAAAAAAAAAAATTAAAACTAAAATAAACAACAAATAACCTATTATTCTCCACTGTCTAAAAAAAAGTTTCTTACAAACAGAAAATCCAATCCTAAAAGCAGAGTTGACAACCCTTAAAAGCCAAGTCCGAAAAATTAGAATCGCTCTGTGGACATTTCGGACGTATTCCCATTAAAATCTTTTCAAATTGAAAACCGGTTTCTGGAAAACCCAGTATCAAATTTGTCTACATAGCAATGTTAAACATTTGGCCGAATTAAGGAGTAAAAAAATGGCGTGTTAATATTTTAAAAGCCTTACTATTTTATCTCAGACCCACACCAGCAGATACATTTCCGGCACACGCCAATTTCGGAATGTTCAAAACTGAATAGCAGATACATCAACCCAGTATTATAGGTATAAAATAATAAATTCCCTAAATGACACAAGGTCTTGACACAAAAAGGATTTTACAAAATAAATTTCCCTTTGCTTTTGCTATCAGCTGAAGGTTTGAGTCCTTGGCAAAAGGATAAAGGATAAGGGAAGTATATTTTTTAAATAAAACTCAAGCTTTCTTTAAGATTTCTGTTATGCAGGAAACGCTTCTGTCAGACTCCTTGAACTTTCAAATTAAAAAAATCATATTTCAGCCTTTCTTAGATAATTAAACAAGAATATTCGAAAATTGTACCCAAAGAAGCAATAAATGAGCAAATATTAAAATTGGTAATGCCAACCTTTGATGCATTCCATGGTATCAGCATGGTATCCACCTGTATCCAATATGGTATTCACCTGCAACAATTACAGTCATACTTTTTCCTTTACATTTAACCAATGTTTTAAATCTGCAAAAATAAAATGAATTTCATTCAAATAAAACCAAAATTAAATACAAAATGGACGTGTCAAGTTAAATTAAAATTGTTGACAACTAACATTTCATCAAAAAATCGTAGTTCACAATATTTCGAAATAAAATGTAGTTTGTATATAAAAAAATATATTTAAATTTAAATAAATAGAAATTTATAAAAATGAAAATGTATTCAAAGACCTTCAATTTGTTATCATGACTTACCACAGGCAGGGTAGAAGTGGTTGGGAATTATAATAATGCAGAAGCATAAACATTCTCTTCCAACTTAGGGGATGATACCTAAACAGAAATTTGGCTACACTATTCATATCATTTTGTTTGAAATCTGGAAACATAACACAAAGTAAGGATAATGCTAGAAATTGCCTTTGTATCTCTTTCCAAAGAGCCCATTACGCTTTGTGAAAAAATTGTAGTTAACCGCAAACTTAAATTGGATTATAAGTATACATTCTCAGATTTCCGCATTTTTTCTTTTCAACCATTTTCTTTAAATTCTAATTGAATAATATTATCTTCTTTGGCCATTCCCAGGGCGAGCCTTACAATAAAACCTCTTCATCAATGCCGGATTTCTCTTTGCATAAATATCGCATAAATTGAGAAGAGCGAAAAAAGGCAAGAAATCCAAATCCAAATCAGTGCTACATGCCTGGCATTGACAAAAAGTAGGCTAAGCGTAAAAAATGAAATATGTTCGGGGGGTCAGGGGTCACTTCGGAATTACATTTGCCTAGTTCATGAAAAGGAAACGCAGCCCAGCACCCCGTCTCTGGAGTTTGACCAACGTTCCGCTTCGGGAATTTGCGGCTTGCTACCTTTTTGAGGGTCTAAATTAGCCTGCGAAATAAATGGCACCGAAGGCTGGGCCCAAGTTTCTCCAAAGGCAAAGGAAAAACTAACAAGCAGTAAATTTATATTGAAGTTAAAGGATTCCGTTTCCGTTGCCGTTTCCTCCTGTCTCATTTGAACTACAAAAAGGGAAAAATCTAGCCAAAGGAAAAACTTTCCAGTCACATAAACATAAATTGCGGCAGTAATTTTCGGTCAGGAACGTTTGGGGAATTCTCCGCCAGAAATTGGTGTGCTCCTGATGGTTATACGACTCAGCCAAAGTGTTGTTGTTGCTGGAGTAGGCTAAATGGGAATTAACATTAAGTTTAATTTGTCTAATGCCCCTTGAACCCTTTCGTAGCTTCCCTTGTGTAACTTGGGAGGGAGATGCTTGATCCAAACGACACAAATTAATGGCTCAAGCCATTTGTGTGCACTTCTAAACCGGCTTAGGGCTTAGGCAAACTAAAGTGTTTATCATAGTTATTTGGTCGTTAAATTCTAATGACTCATCAAGATCTAATCTGGGCCATAGTTCCGACCATAAACACATTTTAATGCCTGGCTCGAGATAACATCTGAGAGTCACGCTCTTTTGAAACGTTAAATATGTTTAAATTTATTATTAATTGGCCCTCTCGGGCTCCCAAAAATTGCCGTAGCGGACGGTTTTTCACGTCCTCATGGCGGGGTATTGGTTAAAGTTTTCAACTAGCAATAATCGCACCTCAGTAGAACTTCATTGGTTACGATATTGCCGCTGCGCAAAGATAACTTTCAGCCCCGAATGAGTCCCTACTACAGTCGGCAGTGGCTAGAATCAGTTGAGAATTATACAAAAAATGGTTGCATAAGTAAGTGAACGAAACTGTTGCATACTTTTTAACCACTTGCTACCTGGAAATGAGATTCTACCTACCCACAAGGCCTTTCAAGGGGTTTGTTTTCTTACAAAGAACCATATTCAAAGGACATGGAGGACATACAAAAAGGATATTAAATAGAATAGAAAAACATTCAAAAATATTTAACTTCATATTTATTGCAAATGAATTGAGATATTTTAAAGTCGGCGCAAAATCTGCTAAGTTTAAAATATAGAAGTACATTAACCAACTAATAACACATTTATTACATTTTTGACAACGCATAAACACTCTATTCATTTACCAGTTTTCTTAAATTCAACCATTTATTTTTGTCATCCTATTGGCAGCAAAATAAATACAAAATTCATAGGCAGGAGCAAAGCGAAATCAGCGGAGAGGGACACAGGGAAGGGACTTGGCTCCTTGAGGTCATGTTCGCCTACTCTAAAATGCTAAATAGCCACTTTAGCGACCAGACACGCTTTTCTTTTGTTTTCAGCCAGTGCTGTCTTGCAGATACAAGTTAGAAAAAAAGCTATACAAATGGCTAATATAAACAATTCATGAAACATATAATTACCTATTCAAGAAAGTTTAGTGAGAAGATAAAAAAAATTGTATTTTAAATTTTATAAGCCAGAAAAATACACTTAAGAAATCCGTAGAAAGGTCAAATTGCCAGCACTGCTCTGTTCCTCAAAGGTTCTGTCATAAAAAATTGAACAAGTTTTCTGGGGGGAAAGTCAAGAGCGCGGCATGGTATCCAGTGGGGTGGCAAAGACAGCGTCGACAATACCGGAAATCCGTTTCATGACAAATGCGCCACATTGTCCTGGCTGAGTGTTAAGAGAGGCGTTCCATCCGCTTCCCTCTCCCGCTGCTAGTTCCCTAATTTTGCTCTCCTTTACGAGCCAGCCGGCAATGAAATTCCTTCAATGGCAGCACGTGACTTGCCAAAAAGAGAGCGGCGAAATGCCAAAGGGAGAATCATTTGGAGACCGACATTGACATTGGGGAGAGCACAACAAACGAAAGGCGCAGGCGTCGCTCTCGCAGGACTCGCAGGACTCCCAGTATGCCCATCTACGTGCCGGCATAACTTTGGCATTTTAATGAGAAATCCATATTTATGTTGTTTGTTTTGCCAAAAAAAAGCAAAAAGGGCAGCCTCCAAGCGGACAGCATATGCGGCGAAAAGTGAAATTACTTTTGTGGGAGGAAGTGTGCAAAGGCATTTCTATAATCATTTTTAATGGGCAGCGGCGTCTGCGGGTACACGGACCGGCTTACGTTTTTTTTTTTTAGAAATATTGATACATATATTGAAAGGTATTAATACTATTTCAAAATATGCTTTAAAAATAAATTAAAGAGAATAAAAGCGACGATCAAGTTAGCATAACAAAAGTGCGAAGATGTGGAAATTCGTACCCTTTCTCTGAAAGACCAGATGGAAAATCTGGTAATGTTAAATACTCTTATATCATTTAACCTTATATTAATTTTAAACAGGCTCGCATAAATTTTTACATCTGATAAAGCGATTACCTGGGAATTAGTTATCATTCTTCCACACGCTTTTTGTCCTCACATTTCTCCTAAGCCTTGTTTGCGAGTCTTGACAATGAACTCACAACGTTATCATTCCAACATGAAGGCTATATAAAAAAACCAAAGGCTTATAACAACAGCCAGCATGTCTAGCTTGGCAAAAAGGATGCGTTTGGAGCGAAAAATTCCGTCGCGAAAAAGTACGCTTCACACCGTTTACTTTTTTCACAGCAAAAAATGCTTTTATTGTGCAAATAAAAACGCGCAGAAACTACTTAATCAAGTTTCATAGACGGAGGCTCTTCCCCCCGGAAGCCGCGTTTTATATATAAAGGAAAAACAAAACAAAATCAAGTGCAAGGGATAAAAAGCAACAGCAGCCAGGGAGGACTTTCCCGTCATTGTTTTCTTGCGCTTTCCCTTTTGTGTGAAAAACGGGAGAATTGGCCGGGAAACGCGGGAACTTGCAAAGCTGAGACAACATGCAAACCAAAGTCAACGAGAATAAGCTAACAATTTTAGCTTACTCTATCCTGGCATTGCAGTAAAAACTTTAAACAAATTGGATGCTGGAAAAATCGTATTTTCAATTTGTCAATATATATAGAATAAGGAAGGAATTAAATATATGTCTATAAAATATTTCGGGAACCATAATATTGTTTGTTTAAATTTTTTTCTGTTTTCGTAAAAGTGTCAGAAAATCTACCACTTTGAAATTCATATCATATTAATTTATGGTTCGAACACTTAAAGATTAATATAAATATTTAGCTGGTTACTTTTCTTAAAATGCTTTACAATGCCCCTTAGTTATTTTTCCTCCTTGAAATTACAATCCTTTCGTGATAGTAGATCTACCCCGTTATTCAATTTTCTCCGAGTGCAGAGTATAACAATTTGCCGAAGGAATGCTTCGTTGCGAGTTGAGTTGAAAATGTATGACAGCAATTAGCGGGACGATAGGCGTGTTTTGGGGTTGCTCCAATGTCACACCATCCCCGATTCCGGGAAAAACACGAAAACTCTTCAATTAATTTGTTTAGCTCTGCGCAAACAGCCAAGCAACTGTGCACATCAATCAAGTCAAGGAGCAAGTCGAACGTAAAGTCTCTATTCGGACGATGTCCTGACCCCCTGACCCCGGTGTCTTTGGTGTGAAATATCGCTGGGATGAACACGGTCGCGTGCCGCGTTCTCAGCTCGTAAATTGTTCGTTTCATTTTTAATTACCGCACTCAAGGTGCACTTTTTTTAATGCCCTACAGAAGGCAATTCCACTTAGGTTGTAGGAAATTTTGCGGAGCAGAAGTAACTCACCTGAATCGTTTCCGTGGCGGAATATTTTCGATTGTAGTCGACGTGATGGAGGTTCGGCATGTTGGCTATTAATGACTGTGATAAGGCCACTTAACACGTGTCCTTTGGCTGGTGGCACTTCCGTTTTCCGTCCTCTTTCCGTCTCATCAAGATATGTCAGTTTATGCAGCATTTGTGTTAATTTCTGTCGTCGCCCGGCTTTTTTTCTTTACGGGTGGGCTTGCTGCTAGAAAAGAAGAAAAAAAAACTGTGTAAAGTTCAAGTTGCAAAAGTATAAATTACTTGAAGCAATCTAGCTTCTCCACCAGCCTCCTGCCTCCATCCTCCCCTGATCCCCCTTGGGCATTTGTTTACTCATGTCGATATTGTTAATACGCCACGTGTTTCGCAGCGGGATGCGTGTAAGTCAGGCCGAGAGAGGGTGCGAGCCGAATGGCACAGGACCACGGACGGTTGGGCTTACGGATTTATTGCCAAGTTTACGCTACGTGCTTCGACTAAATTTATAAGCCAAAAACCCACAAAGAACGGAGCGATGGCCCAAAGGCACTGCCAGAAACAAATACGCACGCACACCCAAATGTGTACACTTAGCAGCCATTGGAAGACAGTTGGATTCAAGCAATTAGAAGCGGTTACGGGTCTGAGCGAGAGCTAAGAGAGCTCAGCATATTGTGATTACCTAAAATTTGAACGTTAAGTTTGTTGTTTCGTTTCTTTTTATTTCCCAGCTAGCTCGCTTCTGTTCGACAGACTTTTAGTAAACCAAGTTCAATATACTGTCAATCTGCCAGAATCTTATCTATATAGGAAACTTACAATCTCTATTTGTTAGCTCCAAAAGAACAAGAAAGCTTATATTCCAATGAATAATACAATTGTTTTAATTATTTAATTAAAATGAAGAAAGGTAAGCTTATTACAGCACTAGTTAATATCTCCACTTCCTTTTAAATAATTTAAAAAATAAAGAACTATATTGTATTGTATTAAATTTGCATGGATCGATAAATATTAAATTATGCAGTGAATTAGTGGGATCCCTTCAGTTCACTAATTACACTCAGTAACAACTCAAATGTTTGCCCTCCAGTGGGGGTCCGTTGGAGCTGGACATCGCGTGTTGAAACGAAGGGAACTGAGACTCCCCAAAAGCCCTCCATATGCTCAATGACCAAAATGTATTAGCTGTTTATGGATTAGAAGTGCCTGGTTGTGTGAGTCTCTGGGCACTTGGGATGGGGACATGTTAATCTCGAGCCATTCAGATTGCCAGAAGCAACAGGAAGTCTGCCCAACGCCAGGCTGTGCATCCAAATGAAATTGTTCAATAATTGAGTTATTTCCCATTGGCCCGAGGGCACTTAAAGAGTTTGGCTCGGTGTTGTGCAAGGGACCCTGTCGTATTTCAATCGATTTCCAACTGATTTAAGACTGCGCCATGAGATCCTGCCCTGCGTTGTTGGCTAACAAAAACAGCTTTAGTGCCAGCCGGGCAGTAAGAAGTCATAAATTATGCAGCGACATAGTCAAAGGACAACAGCCAGGACATGGCCCAACAGCAAGGCTGTGCAGTTGCACAGTCAAGTTGCCACTGCTGGAGTCCTCTGGCAAGGTCCGCCCCCTGTCCCCCCCAATGGCAGTCTATTAACTCCTCTGGAAAACTGAAAATGGCTGAGCAGTTAATAAGAACAACTTGTGCAGCGACAAGGGGCAGGCAGGCGGTTACAAGGCAGCAGTTGCAAATTATGACAAAGTAGTGAAAAAGAGTTGTTGCAACGGGGTTGAGGAAGACCAGTGGCACGGCAAAGGATTCCCCGGAGAGGTGTCAACTATGAGAGACATATAACATGTACGTACAGTTTTCAATTATGAAACTTATGGTTTAGTTGTGTAGGTTTTTCAAATGAAATTAAACAAAATGATTTCAAAGAATGATCCTGCATTTTGTTATAAATTTGCTTGCGTTGCGAGGAAATAAAATATATATTTTGATGTTTTGAAATCACATATTAAAGGCAAATTATTATATTAGTGTATGTATAAGTAAGAAAAAGCATGAAACCCCAAGTAGATTAACGTATTAAAGCTAGATTCTTTACATTACTATATTCTAGTGGTTTAAAAGAAGAAAAGAGGGAAACAAGTGATTTAAAGACGCCACAACAGTCCTTTCAGATTGCAGACCAACGTATTCGGTTTTTAGGAACTTTCTCCTTTTTTTTAAAGAAAGAATTGGCAAACGAAAAACTTAATCCCCTGCAAAAATGTAATAAAATTAAATGAAATTTTGTGAAAAATAGCTGGGCACAACAATCATTCCAGCAAAGTTCACATCATTTGTCAGACAGAGCATTGGCCTTCAATATTACCAACGTCGAGCCTTTGCAAAGATATTTGAAAATTCACAAAAAAAAAACAATAAGAGCGAGACCCAAGCAGCCAGAAGAAACCCAAAACACACACAAAACAAGCAAGTAAAAACAAAATTCGGCCGTAACAGCAATAAAAATTTATTGTTATCCCTTGAAGGAGTGAAACAATCAGCTATAAAATCCAAATGTAAAAGCCAAAGAATCGCTCGTTGGTTGCTATACCCTAGTAATAATCGAAAAACAACTCAAGAATACTTTTGAAAGTCTGAGCATACTCAAACAAAATGGGAGACTACCTTTTAGACAGGGCTTACCCTTTAAACTTTTATTTTCATAAGAGTTTTTCTTGAACATTTCTCTTAAACTATAGAAATCTTTTGCTGTAAACATTACTGAAACATTGCTAAAACATTCTTAAGTTAGAAATTTATAGTAATGCTTTTTAATAAATATATTTAAAGATTCTACATTTTCACAGGGTAAATCGACTACCAAAAAGTCCCAAAACATCAGGTAAAATCAAATAATAACCTAACACGTATCATCCCACCCAACCTTACAGCTCAGGCCGCAGAAGCGCGTGCAAATAGCAAGTATTTAGAATGGGAGGGGCTTAAGGCATAATCCTGCCAGGACTTAGCACTGTTGTTAGGCGTATGAAACTCGGAGATGAAAAGCAGTTAAAGCTGGGGATTCTGAAGAGGTTGGGCTGGAGCCAAGAAGCAAAGTTGCCAGCTAGGCAGTTTAAACACGGAACACCCAAGATGGGCCATCTGCCATTTTTAATTCAACAGAGAGGAAAGTTTCCTTTGTATATGTAACGAAGATACACTCAGAAGCAAAAGGACTGAAAAAAAATTCAAATTCCAGTTTAAATTAAAGTGCTATCGAATTGAATCCCATCTTTTTTAGGGGAAAGAGAGAACAATCTGTCTCAATAATAAAACTAAAAGAATTCAACAAAAAATATATATAAAAAAAATAAGAAAATTAAGATATTTACAATGAAGTTTAGGAATATATGGACATATTACTACTATAAAAGCTAAAAATGAAAATAGGATATTTAAATATTTAACTAAATACGATTTTTGAAAACATTTTGGGAAGGATTCCTGTGAAGAAATCTATTAGAAGATTTTGCTGTTCCATTTTTCTCAAGAGTCTCTAGAACTCTTTGTTTAAGAGATGGGATTTCCCATATAATATGCGGTATAATGCTTCAAGTCTAACTTTTATCTTGAATACAACACCGATAGCAATCCCAAAGAAATTCAATATTAAGGGCTTTAGTATCACAATCGGAATATTTGAATCCAAATGCTAGTTGAATCTGCAGGTGAACAAGTGGTAATCTCCCTTACCTCTCTACTACTTTCTCTACTCCTGCTGTCTGTGTCAATGGAAATGTCCAGTGGGAAAATTGAAAATCAAAATGCGCGCAAAATGGGGGCCAACTGGGGTTACAGAAGCACAAGCACAGCCAATTCCCACGAGGGAAAAAGTATCCTCTTCTGAACAGTGGGACAAGTTTATAATTTATTCAAAAATTATTTAAGTTTTTGTCAAGTCGTAACCCTTCCCACCCTTCCGCCAAGTAAAGTCACACAAGCCAACAAGCTTCTTTCGGTCTTAAAATCAATCAAAATATCAAACTTAAAGGGGTAAATTTCTATAAAATAGCATATATTTTGGCTTATTTAAATGACATAAATAAATCTGTTTAACTCTAACACAGAAATAAATCCATGAATATTGACAATTGATTTTAAGTTACGGTCAAATGTAACTTTCCACCAATGTCCGCCACAGCCCTTGGGGAACCTGAGTGCCGGAGTGTTCCCTTAGAATGGCATTGGTTGAAATTGAAGTTGGCAAACGGTGTTCAGAGGGTGGATTTTAAAATGCAAACATACTCGATACTGAAACACAGGCCTGGGGTCGTTTGGGGTTCCCGGGTCGCGGCGAGTAGGTTGGGAAACCCGTAGCATAGCGTTACATGCCACAAGACCCCAACACGTGTCCTGCTTTTTAGCCTCCCGCTTCTGTAGTTGCCAATTCCACAGCTTGCCTGAATGGCTTGGTTTTTGTTTTCTGGCCAAATCAAAACAGCCAAGAATCCCAAACAAAGACGGAGAACTTATCTCGAAGCAGTTAAATCAAGAACGTTTCTCCATCGCGTGCCAATAAAAACGGGATGGCGGTAGAGGGAGTCAGGTGGATGGGGCTAATAACCAAACCTTAACAACAACAAAAATAATTTGATTATACTCGCTTCCCGTGCTATTTGCATTAACAACCAGACCATAAAAGTCAGCCAAGCAACGGCTAAACGCATTTTTTTCATTTTTTAATATTGAAGACAATCATAATGATATAAAGAAACAATTCTAAATGATATCAAAGCCAATAAGACGTGAAAACCTTCCTTGAAATATAGTCCCTACATTCCCTGTAAGGTAATTTTTTGGTTTAAGTCAAAACATAAATTGTTAAAATAAAATTAGCCAACCAACCAAGCTCCTACATCTAGTCTACTAGTATTTAATTTTTTGTCATATTTTATTTAAGTCCAAAAAATGGAAAGAAACTGAAACCAGGCAACGAGGAGCGTTCTGCAAAATGGAAATGGATTTATGCGTCTTTTGATATCTAATTCCCTTTGGGCAGCTGTCAACAAGCAGATAAAGTGCTAGGCAACCTAACAAAAAAATACACAAGTGTAACCAAACTCAAGTTCAACCGACAAGGGAGCGCCCCGAAAAGAGGGGAAGCCTTAAAGAACTTTGACTACTGTATACTGCTGCAGAGAACTTTGTCTCATTTCAGATTGGCATTAAACGAAGGAAAAGTATTCTTATCCTTACACTCCGTCACACCCTCACCATGTGCAGGGCCACAGTTAAACGCCTGCCAAATGTGTTCAAAAAATGTGAGAAAACAATTTGAAGCAATCAACTGGCAAGGGTACGTGACATGGGGTTTCCCCCACATATAATATTTGATTTACACGTTCAGAAAATAATTTAAAATTTGAATTTAATATTTAATTAAAAAAACAGAAGTTTTTAAATTGTACATTTTATGTATTACAAGGAGAAAACTAAGAAAAGGCATATTTATAGCTTTTCGAAAGTTATATTGATTTTGAATTGTCAATAAATGTCGCATTTAACGTAAATATTGATACTTTCTAAAATGTTAATTAATTTTTTTAATGTCTATTTAACTTAAAGTTTGATAATCTCTTTACATTAGCTTCCAATCAAGAATTTTTAAACTAACTGGAAAATTGATCCGGTAAATCGGACATATGTACATCTGCCACGGTTAGTCGTAATAAAATATATAATAAAATATAATATTTCTTTCTTTTAGATTTTTTTAGTAAAATTATACCTTCTTAAGGTAACCCTTATTTTCAGTGCATAAATAGAACTCTTCACTTGAGTTTGGCAAAAGGCTAACATCTGCTACCGAATGGCACCGAGACTAAATAGGAAAAATCTGACTGGTCGGGGAAAGCTCGACAAGTGTCAATGACCTGCTGATGCCTTGGCTAGATGCTAACGAGCACGTGAGCCAAGTGTAGCGGAAAATGAGCTAATTTGTGCTGCTTTTCCTTTTGGCCAACATCGCCGGCCACGTGTGGCCCCAACTGTCTGCAGTCTCTTCCAAGGAAAGAGTCAAGAAATTCTATTGCAAACATAAATCATGCTCGATGCAGGACAGCGGACAGGATGAACACGCAATCAACTGTTTGTCACAAAGCAGATCGGGTGAATGAGGCTGACTCGAGTGGCTGGGTGGGTTCGGTGGGTGCTTGTGTGAGGGGCATGTCAATCAAGCCACAAGCTACCACGCTGGCCCCACAACCTTGGGATTCAACCACCATCCGCCATTCACAGGCAGACAGTTAAAAGGGAGTGAACCGAAGCCAAAGGACCCAAATCGAACCACACCAAATTCCTGACGTGGGTGTCAAGTTCAACTAAAATCGTAACGAAAGTAGGTTTACCCTCTCGAAATATTTTATTTCTTATTTTATTTATTGAAAATTATTTCTTAACATAACAAAAATTATATAGACCATAAATATTTTGAAACATCAAGTAACTGTCCCGTGATTCAGTTTTCTCTAAAAACAACAATAAAGACTTTGGTAATAAAAAGATAGGCGTAAGCTTATTTTGCTGAATGTGTCTTTAATATCCAAATATACAATTTAAATGATAATAAAAAAATCTAAGTAAAAGGTCTTTGCCTAACAGCTATCGTAGGATAATTCTGTTAAAAAAATACATATTAAAAATTTACTATGCATATGGAAAAAAAGTTAATATTGCGGAAGTTAGTAATTGTAAACTGACTAAAAATTCTTTAGTATAAAAGTTTTCATTTGGCACATCCGCACCAATGAATCAATGGATGCAATTTTATCTCTGGTCTCCCTTAAAGTAGGTGATAATTTATTTATCCATGTGTGTTGTTTTTCTGGGAACCAGATCTAAAGCTTATATCCACTGAAATGTGAACGGCTACGAGAAGCGTTGGGGTTTGTCAGCCTGGCCAGCAGCGAGCTCGGCCCGTTGTGTTGGCTGGGAACATTTGTGGCCCGGGGCCAGAACAAAGGAGAGAATCGTTTTATCTGCCACAGCATTCACTCCTTTATTTGCCAAGTGCAAATTGCAAAATGATATTAGAGCGCCGGGTTCGATGGCGACAGGGGTTCCATCGCTGCACCAACGGGGTTGAAAAGGCGGAGTGAAAGTGGAAAGTGCGTCCGGCACCAGCCAAAGCGGACGGGCAGCTCGTCCGTAATGAGCACGAGCAAATTTAATGTGATTTGTGTCGAAGGGTGCAACGACTGTATTATCGAGCAGGAAGCTCCGGGCCCTTATTGTGGGTGGTGGCAGATTTATATTTGCTCTTGTAATTGGCGGATGGCAAGGGGACTTATCCCAATAAGGAGGCCATAGAGTTTTTCCAATCGCACAGCACAGTCATTGACTATAATGAATAATTGAGCTTGTACATTTTTAATACTTTCAATTTTTCAATACCCAAATATTTGGTTGTGAATCTGACGGCCAAATTTAATAAAATTAAACGTTTAAAAATGTACTTTTGCAATATAATATAATATTCATTGTCCAAATTTCGTGTTTGTCCCCATTTTCAATATGATGAAGATACCATTGAGCTACTTTCTCAACCAACTGGTCCCGAGTAAAACGAATTATAATAACTTATGACCAAAAATCAACCCCCTGGGCAACTTAACAAGGATATATGATGATGATGATGATTTTCACAAAACACAGGAACAAAAACAAAGGCCGTCAAAGCCACAAAGAGACACTCGACCCAAGCAGATGCCCGAAGGTGTTTAGCCGACCCAACAAAAACCAGAAAGAATGCTTAGCTGGAGTGCTCCGACTACGGGATACCCGGTACTCAACAATATAAACATGTTTCCTTATGCTCATCTGAAGTGGTTTTGGGGTTTATTTGCTTTATCCAATATGCATTAAGTTCGTCTCCTTATGAATACATTGAATTTAACTCTAAAGATATACAAAATATTATTTATAATTGTGAAAACTTGAAGAAAAAGGTATGTGTAAAGTATGTGTATAAAACTATAAGAGCTATAAATTGTTCATAAATCTGGTTTGTTTAATTGGTTTAGATACGCTTTCTTGGTCCAATTATATGGAATACAAGGCATCTAGGATAGCATATAATCTACAAATACTGAAAAATATGGAACCATTTACCCTGTAATCTATATTAAAATCTCCTGGCTCCATTTATTTCTTGTCTGAACTTTAAGCCAATCCAAAAATATTAAATATGTATGTATTATTAAACATAAAATCATCACTTCTAAAACAAACTTTGAATGCTCAAACCTCTTTAAGGTGTCTTAGATAATTTATGCTTAAATATTTTATATTTAAAACTAAGGAGAACTTTTCATTGTATTATACCCCTATACTTTTTGTGTGTGGGGTATTAAAAATGAAAAACTTGTGTTAAGCGAAAGTGCAAAAGTTATTCAAGTAATTTTTTGGCGCAGCCAACCATCCCCGAAAAGAGCATAAGAAAAATTCCCAACTTGGATGCGGCAAGGGAAGCCAACATTGTTGTTATGATTAGCATTTTATCAGAAGATCCTTTGGCTTATCAAACCGTGTCTTAGGACAAGCATTCCAGCGTCTTTATGGTAATTTAGTTTTTGCCAAGATGCGCGGCAACAGCTGACAAAGTTGTAGTAAGTACATATACATCCTCCCCCTAACTGAGAAAAACTTTACTTCACTCCCTTAAAGTAGGCAAGGAGCACAGCCACGGGAAAAAACTGCGTGTCACATAATCAAAATTGAGAAAAACACGACCTGCAGGGTGCTTTTCATGTTTATATGTGCGGATCCCATTAATTTATTGCCGGAGACATTGAGACACCTCCAGCCGAACAAAAGGCGACATTATTATTTCATTATTATGCCAAACGCATCAGGAGCTCTCCTCCAGCCATCCCAATGCACGTGAGCAGGCTCATATTACACACGGCGTATCATGGAGGATGGAAAAGGACAGAGGCTTTTGGAGGTGGCAGATGATTCATGCTCTGGCAAATTTTTTGACGCCCGCCACATAAATAAAACAGGCAGCCCCGGGGAGCTCAGACATATGTTTGGATAGTCCCCAGGTCAAAGGGGCCAGGTCAGAGGCTGTAATATTTAGTCGTAAATATTTTTATAGGCACTACGGTTTCCGCTGCAGATGAACAAAGCGCGAAGAGCACACAAAGGCAGGTGCTTTGGCAAATCAAATATTTGCTATAAAGTATACAACTTTTCTTAAAAGGAAATTCTAAAACATTTCTTTGTTAATAGTGGCCCTTGAACTAGAGATTTTGGGTTATTAATCTAGAATAACAGAAGTTACTGTTTTTAACATTGTGTCATTATCCAAAATCTCTAGTACGGTACGTGTTCTTTGATTTGACCAAATACAACATACTTTCAATGAATTAAGCAAAAACATTTCATTTTCTGAGTAGAACAAAATATTGATATCTTTAAATATAAGTAATCAAAAATATAACTTGAAATCAAGTCAAGAGACCTAACCTAAATAATAATGATAATTAAAAAGTTAAAGTTACTCCGAAAATTTAAGAAAGTGGAACAGTAGAGTTTGAAGTTTCGGAGCGCATCTGGTAGTGACAATTTCTACCATTTAGAAGTTGGGCTCTCTTCTCAAAAGCCAAATTAAACCTTTTCAATTACTCTCCCCATCAATAACATCAACAAACAATACCCACCGTTTTTACAATGAAGCTCCGAACCTGCTGCTAATCCTTTATCCATAATTACGATATGCGTGTATAAGCCATTAAGTGCCAATTAAGGCTTAATTGAGGCATCCGCTGATTCGAATTTTGGCATTGAATTATTTGGCTTCGCAACAAAAGCAAATTGCTCTGATAAAACGCGGAACGAATACACACATGCCCGTGGTGATGTTATGACGGGCGTTTACCGCACCATTTAGGGCTTTTATTCAATCTGATTCGCACTTTATCATTCACGCACTTGTACCGCTGATTAAAAACACAGTACCGGCCGCACCACTGCACTGTACACACTTGGCTTTAAGGACGAAGGACGTAATTCCTGCGCTATGCTAGCTGAAATTCTCGAGCCCAGCAAACACCCGCAAATACAACCAGACCCCGCCGGCTGAGAGCAATAACTGTTATTTCGTCCTTTTGGGGAATTTCTCTGGCCGGTGGTGTATTTTGATCAGCTGTGTTTGGGGTACAGCACAGGCACCGGAAATGGGGGTGGAATTCTCTCCAATTTGGCGCGGCTTTCACCGACTTGTGTCAAACTCATGTTGAAGTTACAAAATTTCAAAGCATCTGGACCCTTTTTTGAATAACCGGCATAATGTTATAATTATTTTGTTTTTAGAAACACTAGAGTGAAACGACCTGTACGGAAAGTAAATATTATAGTGGGCAACCAATTCTATAAAAAAATAAAATAAGTGTCTTTCAAAAGTCTCTTTCTTTAGACCCCCGATTCACTAGATAAATTTCGATAATTGTTTTGACGGACCATATAAATCTTAAATCATTATAATGCTCAATAAACAATAGATAACAAATTTTTTAAGATTACAAAAAAATTTTAACCGTTGAAATAAACATCATCATCATATCCTTTATTTATATACGATGATATATATGTATAAAAATGTATATAAAACATTCAAAATGAACATCGAACATGAACATCGTCGAAATAAACACTAAATTTTTTTTAGTTCTGAAAAATGAAACTAAAAAGATCCTATTTTGCGCTAAAGATAATGTTTTAAATGACAAGTGATGATCACATTAAAATATGTGTAAACTAAGAATATTTTTTAATATATTTAAATGTATATTTTTGCATAATTTTGTTTCCCATATTTTACGATTTATAATATTTGCATCTGTGTAAAAATTTAAAAATATCCTAACTTTTCAAACCCATGCGTGCTGTTACAAAATGCTGTCGCTAGTAAAAACGGTATATATTTTTCGGAACTCTTCAGGTTACACTGATGTGTGTATTTATTGGCACGCTCCCCACGGTCACACTGCGCGTTGATATAGAGGAAGTCGGACTATACCGAATTGTTTTACATATTTGCCGACAAATTCAGAACTAAAATGCCTGCGGTTGTGCGGATAAAGCGACGCATCGACGAAGAGCCTCACACGGCCTTTGTGCTAAATGGCAAGCGGAGACGCCTTCACAACAATGAGAACGCCGTGGACGAGGCGGGAGCAGTGGCGTCTGTAGAGCCGGAATCAGACAAGGACGAGTTGACCACCGTGCTCAAGTTTGCCGGCACGCTCGAGAAACAGGTAAGAGTTCGGAGATGACCGAGGATGGGAAACGCCTAAGCAGGCAATGCGCTCGCTGTGCCCGTGATTTGAGCATTCAGTCTGGAAACTATGTAAATTTGTTCTTTATGCATACATACACATACGTATGAATTATGTAGTTCCTCTGTAAGAATATTCCATTAAATTTGTAGCAAGGGGGGCAACGAACCGTTTAGTGTCGAGACTTAAAGCCAAGCTAAATCAAAGAAAGTTTACTTCGGGAACCGAATTAACTAATTTTGTATATCTATTTGCAGGACGACTGCGCCACTCGACAATTTGCTGCGGCCCGACTGAACAAAGCCAGTGCCCATGAGTTGGTGCAACGGCAACGATCCACTGATGCGACCATAGCTACTGCATTACGTAGGGATCGTCAGCGCCAGAAGGCGCAACAAAATGCCCGAGAGGAAAGATTCCGAGTCGTCAACTGCCTTCGCAGTACCCTTGAGGACGACGCCACGGCAATAGTAACCCCCGAAGGCCAAAATCAAGAATCCCAGCCCAGTGAAAGCCAGATAACTATTGTGGACATCGAGTCCCAATCGCAACAACTGCATCGTGCCGGAACAGAGAGTTCTGCAAGCCAAGAGGAGCATCATCGGGACTCAGACGCAGCCCTAGACCAACAACCAGCTGACTCCGATATTGGCTATGTTTACGATCTATACGTGCCAGAGAACGAGACGCAGGCCGCCTATGTGGATATGATGGACGACAACTATTTAAGGTTCGTCATACACATTGAGCCAGAGCAAACGTTTAGCCTTCTGAATTACTATATGTAGCCGATCGATTACTGTGTGTCGTCGTGGCTACCGTATCTGTGGGTGTGCTTGTGTCCTTGTTCATAGTACTCGGTCGGAGTCTCTCATATGCATTTTACCCTTACCATCTAGACCTAATTATGATTAAATGTTTATTGCCCAATAATATGATTCGTTCTCCATAAGGTTACATTATCCGTTTAATTACTACAACAACTGCTACTGGTAAGCACAGCACACATCAACTGTAGACAAAAGTGAGAGGGGAGAACGAGGGAGAGAGAGTGGTACTGAGCCCGGGAGAGAACGATGTGTGATGATGCCTCTGAACTAACTATCCAGCAACGACAATAAGGACTGCAAACTGGCAACACACATTACAAAAAACAAACCTTTACAATTATGTGTTTTTGGCAAATATGCTGCCTACTTTCATGATAATTTAAGGGCGTGATCAAACCCCAGAACGCAAAATGATTCCTTATTTTAGTCACATTAAAGAAATGCAGAACATTTTGTAATTTTAAGCAATTGGTACAAAAGCCTTTTCTAATATGTTTCAAAGATTTATATGCAAAAGATGTTGATTATTAATTTAATTTCATAATTACAGTAGAATCCGACTTTCAAGGGACCGACGATTTTACGTCGTTATAGCCGGTAGTACTTTGCATACAATACCAATTAAGCCATCGAGTTTTCGTCGCAATAAACGGATCCGTTATAACCGGATTCTACTGTAATTTCAAATCTTCAATCAAAAATCACAACATTTGCTAGTTCTTAGCAATAATAAAATGTAACACTAATGTTCGGCGTGCCAAAGTTTTCAAGTAGAATATTTAGAAAAAAAATCAGTTTTGGTAATTGCATTATTTGTGACACCATAATCCTAAGTTTATACATTTAATTAGCTTTTAAAATACATAGAACGATAGAAATGCCCAAGCACACACACCACGCATAATCTGTTTACTCCTAGTTTTTGTATTTCCTTTTATTTTTGTCCGTTTCTACTTTACTTCGTTTTCGTAAAAAAAAAATACAGTAAGATTGTTGCGGTCTTTAGCTGCCCAAAATCAAAAATAAATTGAATAAAGAAATCGACTAGTATATAGAAGACAAAACTATGTACATGTGTTTCAATTTCAAAGTGCCCAATGGTCAAGAGCTCCACAAATAAACTTTACCGTTATTTCGCCTATTCCGCAGAGTGATTCCTGTGGGAGAAATTGTGCTAGAGGATTGTTACAACGATCAGGACGAAGATTACGATTCGGAGGACTCTAATCAGGAGAACTACTACACGAATGATTACCCGGACGATGAGGAGGCGGCCATGGGCTCAGACGATGAACTTTGTAGGCAGATGAACAAATTCATGATGGGTAAGCTTCCAAAACGGACAGCACTTTGGTATTAGGTTTTTCAATGCCAATAAACTTTCAGATGACGACGAGGACGATCCGGCCGAGTCCAGCGATGATGAGGACTATGCCACCTATCATGATCCCTATGTTCATACCATTGACACCGAAGCCGACAGCTTTGTGGACGATGTGGACTTCTATCAATGCGAGCCGGGAGAGAGGTAGTGCCTATGAGCGATATAAGCGGCGTGTTCTAAGGGAGTTGGAGGATCAGAAAGATGACGAGGATGATGATGATGGCAGTGAATCATTTGCAAGTGCAGATGGCGAATGAAAATTATAGATATTTCGAATCTTAACTCGTTTTCGCGTCCTATGTTATCACGAAAACTGAAAATCTTTATACAAAACTGTTTTATTTGTTTTCAAAAGTACATTTCTACCCCAATTCATGCGCTTCGTTGTATTTCGTTGCACTTAAGACTATATTATTTTTCTGCTTTTATTATATTAACTAATTCCTTAACTGAGACTAGACGGCTTGTACAAATTATTTGTAGGGCTTTCTTTCTTTCGATTTCTCCGTTTTTACCTGTGACAGCTGCGGCTTCGGTGCACATCCCTCCATATAGAGCCGAAGAGTCTCTTCGTCCATTTTCTCGTTTTCCTTTGGAGGTTTGTAGTCCGCCACATGATCCACGCGCAACGTTCGGTCGATTATCTTAATACCGTTAAGATTGTCGACGGCCAAAACAGTGGATCTTTGGTCCTCATAGCACAGGAAACAAAAGCCCTGCAGAAATGAGAAATAGTACATCTAATTGAGAATGAGACTCGGTAAAGTTTGGGTAGTTGTCTGACCTTGGACTTGCCCGTCTTGGAGTCTCGTACTAGATTGATGTTGACCACCTCTCCGTACTGCGAAAACACGCAGATCAAGTCTCCCTCCGAAAGAGTGTAGGGAAATCCGGCGACAAATATCCAGGCTGAATCTCGGTACATGTCGTGCCAACTCTTCTTGCCTCCATGGTGTAACTCGTGCTCGCTCAACTTGAGCACATTTTTCATGTTAGTTAAAGGATTCATCTCGAAACAAGTTAATTGTTTATAATTTTGCCGCAGTATGGCATTTGATTATCCACAGAAAAGAAGGTACTGAGGCGTTTTTATGCGGCCCTGGAAATACTGAATAAAGTATTAATCGTAAAAATATCGCATAAATAGTTTATTGGATTGGTATTTTTTATACTTTTCTGCGAAAGCAATTTGGTAAATTGCAACTACCACCACGCGGTCACACTATTTCCAGCTCCGCCGCACATTTGTTGTCGCGTTGTAAAAGGCCGTGGAAGCCAGTTAATTGGGCAGTGAAAAATGTAATACTAATGAGTGTTCACTACCAGTGATCTATTTCACTAATAAGGTGTGTACGAATGTCGAAATTTGCGCTTTTCGCTGGATTACATAGCTTTCATGAGTGTGCGTGCGTGCGGGTGTGTGTGTGTGACCGTGTACGTGCGTGTCGGGCAAAAGAAATAAGATAAGCTGAAAAGAAGCAGCAGATGAGGAAAAGTATCTCGTCTCTATTTAAAAATGTGTGTCAGTGTATTGTGCGACAGCCGAGGCAGCGACAAAAATAATAAATAATAGCTCCCGCTGCTGCTGCTTCTTCTGAAAACAGTTTGGCGTCTTTGCGGTCTTTTAATTGTGTCGTGCCATTGTTTTATAATTTTCCCATCATCATTCAAGACGCGTTCTGTGCCGAATAACAGCGAATTGCCAACAACAACGCCCCGTTTTTTGCCAAGGAAGTGCTTGGTTGTCTATCTCCCTCTTTGTCTGGCCCACGCACTATGACCGCTCCTGGCTATTGGAATAGTTGGTATGTGAAAGACTCTGAAAGACCACTACAACTCACAATGAAGCACGAAAATAAGTGCGATATGTCCGTTTCTCACTGGATTTTGTCACCCTGTGGTAGCTCGCACACACACAGTCTCACCTGAGACAACTCCGCCATATGTCCGCCTGTCTGTCTGCGTTTCTATTTTCCTTAACACATTCCACCCCATTGGCATTGCTGCCTCTGCACGTACAGCTGCAGTCAATATAGTAGTAATGGATTTCGGGAAACAGCCACCAGAAGTGTTCGTTCCTTTACACTCGCCTTGTTTTTCTGACAACTGCAACCCTTCAGTGTACGTTTTTCTTTATTCATTATTCATTATGTTTATGTTCATTGTATTGTATTTCATTTTGTACTATTGGAGTCGGTAAAAGCCCGATAGTATAACTTTACGCTCCAAAGTTAAAAACTTCATAAATCAACTCAAGCAAAGCTTTGTTTTAGTTTAATTAAAAATTTTATTTTCTCAATATGTTCATATTATTAATTCGAAAACTTGAAACCTATCATTTTTACCACCACTGTAATCGGTTGGTCGTTTCTGTCGCAAAAAAAAAAAACTGAAAGGAAATATGTATTTTTCTTTACTTGTTTTAATGTTTAGGTGTGGTCATGCTTTAGTTGCGGGCTTACACACATCCAGTTTTGTGTATTTTTTCAACCGGAAGCGGCTCTAAAAAGTTTTCGTGCCGTTGTCCACACAGTTGACATTGAACTCTCGCCAGTCTCTCTTCGTAGCTCTCTCCTCCAAGGCCTGAATCCCTAACCCGCTCTCCCTGCCGCCTACTGACTGGAATTTGACTTGCTCTGTTACTTTCCAAAAAAGCACACTCCTGGCCTTTCAATTTCTTCGCTTACCGAGCACATTTACGGATTTATAAAGTAGAGTTTTGTGAAAGGAGATTTGCAGAAGGAATTTTGTGCTAAAGAGAGGTAAAACGAAATTACAGATTATTTTGGGGAAAAGAAAAATAAAATGTGCTATACCACACCAGTGGATGCAATTTAGCCGTTTTAGCATGCCCATCTGCAGGTCTAGTAAGATTTTTAGCATGGATTAATGTTGATTGTAGTATTGTACAAGCTCCACATATAAAGCTGGTTTATAGTGTGCCCTCATGCCCACCTGTCTTGCACCATTGTTTAGCTACTATCTACCCAATCTGAAATTATTGTTACATTAGTCATTGTCCGATTTGTGCTACAAATACTTTGCGAGCATCTGGCGTGCTGCTATTTAGTTTATATTTAATGTTCTTATATAAATTGTTTTTATATGAATTCTACGTTTCTTTGGTATCTAATTTACATGTTATTTTTCTTACTTCTTTGAGTGGAGAAACGATTTTTTTCAGTGTCTATTTTTCCGTTGTGTGGGAGGTGGTGTAAAAGAATTAGAAAAACAGGTGCATTGCTGAAGTCAACTGCATCGACTAAGAGATACACTACAACCAAGTATAAATATTGCGATTTTTTTTCCTATTTGTTCTATATTAAATTTGAGAAAGCCCTTTTTGGCCAGGCTGACTCATTTGTATCATTTGGTCTTGAGTGGTATTGGTCTTGAGCTGGCAGCTTTCTCGTTGTTATTATTATGAGATGTATAGTTATGTTTGTATGTAATAAAGGGGCCGTACATACAAATATATGTCTTCGCGCCGCGACTGCGCACGATTATGCCACATTTCGAATGACGAGAGCACAGTTGAATGCGCTGCGCCCGCCTGTTGCAGAAAACGTGTCAAGTTTTCCCATCTACTACATCTACTATATGTTCGTTTGTTGCTTTTCCATGAGGCTATGTGCAAGAGCATAACGTGCTGCCCCAGCAAGAGCCCGATTTGAGTTCGATTAATTTCGTTGCGCCTCGGTAACTGTGCACTCAACTCAAACATCCGCTCAAACGGGTGGCAAACTCACAGTAACTCCTTGGCCAACGCACCGATATTGCCGTGAGAGGGAAGGTTTTGCCGCACTATGTCAGTCTGGGCTCTAGTTGGATGCACAATATCGTATTATACTTCAATACCTTCTTAGCATCCTTTAAAACTAAAAAACATTACAATTCTGAACTGTTTCGACTACCTGATACCGTATACACTTTATACAGCAATAACATGCAATAAATTCAGACTTAAAAACATTTGTTTTCAAACATGAAATATATTTAAAAATAAATTCCCGGATTCATACAAATAAATAAATTTATGCACGATCTTTTATGCAACTTAGACAGTAAGGAATAGTAATCTGAGAAAGGCACACTAGCTAAGTTGTCTATGTGAAAGTCGTCTAATGCAACAGAATATCTGGTATTAAGTTTTTGAATTCCGAGCAGGCTCTCTCTAATTTCTCCGACGTTGTGGCGCCATAGAGCTCTTCCCATCTTCCTTGTGGTATACGACACAATTTGAATAATATATGAACACCCTCTCGTCCTCACAAATGAAAGTTATAAAAATTCTTGGCATTTCACGCTTTGGGTTACTCTAATTTTGTCTTGTGTCTTTTAGCTATTTACACTTTTAAAGGCTGCCTTTTTGTTCTTTCTAGCGAATCATTTTTTCAGCATATGTATATTTAGTACTCCTACATAGAGCACTTTAATTTTAATCACAAGGTTGAAGCGCAATTTAAAACAGACCCTTAAGGATTTAAAAATACGTTCAACGTTCTGAAAATGAAAAAAAACCGTGGACTTTATCATATAAATAAAATAAACTTGTTTATATTTGTATAGCCTGGGATCGAATTTGATCAAATTTTAAGCTAGAAAAGTATTCAAACTTCGGTTTCCCGATGTTAGCTTCCTTTATTTTTGTTGTTTTTTTATATCACTCTGTATTTGGCGATTGACACGCCCCAGCTTTTGTGGTTGTGTGCGCAAAACGCCAAACCCACACAGACGCTAAGAATTTTTGGGTTTGCTTGCTTTTCGTAGCTGCTGATGTTGAGTTTCATATGCGTATAAAATAATTGAGCTCAATTGATTTCAATTAAAACTGACAACTTGCTGATGCTTTTGTTATTGCTTCTGTTATGGTTGTTAGTCATATGAAACAAAAACCATCAAAACGCTTGAAATGTGGTCGCTGTGTGCTTCATGAGTGGAGAAAAGTGCACTGCGAGACGTTTTGTTAATTTTAATTATTTGTATTTTAAAAAAGAAATATTTTCAAGCAAGTGTGAGAATAAAAAAATATAACAACGACCTTTTTTCTTACTTTTTCCCTTAATTTATTTTTATTTTTTATTATATATTTTTATTATTACTTTTCTTTACTGAAAATCGTACTGGCTTTTAATTTACTATAAAAGGCTATGGGTACCTCACAGATTAAGAAACTTCCCTGCAGCTTTCTTACTTGTTATTTTTAGAAGCATAAAAACCTCAAACAATTCGAAGCAGTTGCTATACATCTACTTAATTTTCGCTCTACGGCATAAATAGACATCTAAAGATAGAGATTTGAAATACCAAATTCCTATTAAAGGATTCCGCAGCAGCTAACATTAACCCCTTGCATTGTAAACTATTTAAATGTTTAGCATGTTATTTGATAAATTAGATTTGTCTATATAACAAGACATTTTTCTATTATATTTATAAATTTGTTTATAATTTTTGATCTTTGAACAAGTGCCTCCGTCGTCTTATGTCCTATTGAAGTTTCTAAGCTTTAAAAGTCTAAAGTTTTCATCTATATAGTGTGCTTTCTTCCAGTAGCGGAGAATACTAATCATATTTATTAATGCGATTTTTATTGTAAATTTTTGCTTTGTATATTATTAAAAATTCGGCATGCCGGCGCCTCGACCCTAACACAGCCATACATACAAAAAATAAAAAATACTTGGATATGGCCGCATGTGTTTGGCTTACGTTTTGCAGATATTTCGTTTGATGCGCGCAAAACTTTCACTTCCATTAAAAATATAAACTCGTCGGTTTGTGTGAGAGTTTATGGTACCTGTTTGTCGACAACGTTAAATGACATTAGGCTAAGTTTTATGGTTCGTTGGGACAGCGAGCAGTGGAGCGGAGGCGAAATTCTGCAAAAAATGTCTATAGTAGAAAATTTACATGGCCACGGAATTGGACGATTTCGCTTTTCTTTCTTACCCTTTAGCTTTTCTTTTCAAAACTAACTTGATGGCTGCGGGTTTTAATGCTCTAAAAATGAGATTTTAATGGGAAGTGAGTACTGAGTTACTTTTTCTGTAAGAGCTTTGTACGTTCAGAAAAATAATGCAATGAAACCTACATTAAAATATGCATATGAAAGTATGTTAATGAGGTTGTAACCATTCAGGGCCAATTAGTTTTGAATGTACTTTATATCTATACAAATATATCAAGTACATTTTGATTTTGATGATTAATACCTAATAATTAAAACAACTAAAGATTTACATAAAAAGTTAAACAAAGGTTAAATTGATTTTCATACAAATATTTTAATTATCTAGCGTACAACTTAGAGTCAGAAGTACATATACATACATCCACCTGATCAGCCTTGGGCAGCCATTTGTCCAGACGGCATAGTTTATAGAAGCGCTTTAATTACTGGGCTACTTTAATGAGTCATGATAACTCGTGAGTCACTTTTTGATATGTCCGCGGTGAAATTACTTTCATATGATGTATTCGTAGGAATAGAAATAATGTTTAACATTGGTAAGCTGGGAAATCCTAGGTCATAAAACTTTCAAAAGAGTCTATGAATTTAAACAAGTTACTAATAAGGTATTTTATTATATTTTTATTAGTAACCACAGCTCAAGATAATGTTTTGACTTATTGCAAATAAATCAAAATCAATTTTCCGCTTTTCCTCCCAGTTGAACATCAGCGCATCCATTTGATTTTGATGCACAACGGTATCGTTTAGCACTTGCCGACCGACTGGCGAACAAAACAACTAGGTTTAAGCACATTATGCATTCATTTGCAGCCTCGTAAGTCTTTTATGTCCGACAATTGCTCGCTCTAGAAACCAGTAAGTCAGTGACCCAGTTTGAGCCATAAATTAGCTCAAACAAGAGCAGCCTAGACAGGCAACTTTTATTCCGCTTATTAAATAAGTGTATACACACGTACAAACGTCCGTGGAAAGAGACGTCTATGTCTAGTTAGGATCCCAGTCACGCACTGAAAATCCAGTTTGGCTTTTATAGATCATTGTCATGTTTAGCTTTCAATTTCTCGCTGCAAGTCAATTAGGTCAAACTTAAGAAGACGGCGGGAAGAAGAGGAAAAGCGAGCTTGCAACCTGCCATTAAAAAATCATTAGCTATTGTCCAATATTAAATTATTTCACATCATTAAGTTATCCTCATGCAAAGCCGATTAAGGTGTTTACCCATCCAGTGGTCATTCCCTCTCTTCAGTACGGATATAGACAATGTTGTTTAATTGATTGGAGAAAGTGAGCGGGCCGAATCGATGGGAAAATGTCTAGATCGCTCGCTCTTGACCCGAGCGCAATGAACCAGCCAGAAAATTGAATATTCGATACCCTCATGATGCTCTTGTTTAGGGTATATGTTGGCTTTGATGTTTGTTTTAGGTGTTAACTAGAGTGTTGATTTTGTGCCTAGTGTTTGTTCCTATCCCACCAATGATTGGGTTGAAGTAAATTATTGTTTTGGGATGATCATGTTTGGTTTACTTTTATCACTAACCGAATACGTATTTTCTAAGTTTTCTTGGAATATGGTTGTTATCTTCGTTAAATGCTAATTTATGGTCATTTATAATTCATTCCCTTTACCATTCATTGTTGGGTACTAGCAGGTTGCAAGACTAACTGTTAGGCATCGACTTAATCTTTTGTTTTCTTTGGCGATTGTTTTTATTTTTGTTTTATCGGACTTTATATGCACACATTTAACATATCTATTGACCGGTCGCTGTGTCTGGCTGCATTTGAACACCGTTAGCGTTGGCATTTCTTAATGGTATCGCAGAGTTATCGCTGCATTTGATGGACTGCCTCAACCGTACTCTGGCCTCCAGACTCTCCTAGAGAAGCCGAACGAAACTCGTTTGGATGCCGCTCTACGATTCGTTTCGGCCAACAGCCAAAGCTGTCTGCTACCCCTGTCTCCTGTCCCCTGTCCCCTGTCCCGGTGTTTTGTTGCCTGTCCTCTCTGTTGGTTTGTTCGCTTAATTTATGAAAGTTTAAATACTGCAGCCTGCAGCCGGTTGCATTTCGTGTCGCTCTAAATCAGAACCGCTAGGCATCTAACGTTGACCGTCCAGGTCTCCTCCGGTTGCGTTCGTTTTGAATCCCAAATCGAGACCTCTTCCCAACTGGTTTGAACATAATAAATGTGTACTGTATATATTTGTCTAGCTATACGCGTGAATGTGCCACATCCTGCCGCGTGTCTGAACCAGTGACCTAAATTATTCCGCAGACAGATCCAGGAGAACTTGCATCCGAGGTGGAGAGAGTGGAAGCTTCAGCTTCAGCTCGAAAGTAGAATGGTCTATTGGGGTTTATTGATAAGAAGGTCATGCGTGCCATTAGAAAGTAAACGAAAATCAAGGCCCAACAATGAACGAGCCCCGAATGTATAATATTTTACTATTTGCACATTGATTTAAATGTACACTGTAATTTTTTCTGAGAGAGTGATACACTTACTATGTTGATGCTGTGGATTACATGATTTCATTAATGCATGGAATAGATATAGCGAAACACATGAATTCATTTTTTCATATTAAATGAGATGTATTATTATACCCTTGCAGGGTATTATAATTTTAGTCAGAAGTTTGCAACGCAGTGAAGGAGACATTTCTTGATCAGCATCAACAGCCGCGTCGATCTAGCCATGTCCGTATGTCCGTCTGTCCGTTTCTACGCAAACTAGTCCCTCAGTTTTGAAGCTATCTGAATGAAACTTTGCACATAGACTTCTATATGCTCTCACTACTATATATGTCGGAACTATATCAACTATATCATATAGCTGCCATAGGACCGATCGATAAATTTTATCTTACTTAGCCAATTTTCAACATATTTTCATAAAATTCCATTTTGGCCATTTTGGCCATTTTGTAATATTTTAGAATTTCGGTTTTAATTTGATCAAAATCGGACCACTAAATCACATAGCTGCCATAGGAATATATAATATGTCAATTCATTTAATTTGTTCGCAACATTTATTATTTCGCAACATTTTTTGCTCGCAACATTTTACGCTCGCGACCCGAAAAAAAGAAAAAGTCGGAACATTTCCTTTTTCTTCTACTTACTGCAAGGGTATTTAAGCTTCGGCATGCCGAAGTTAGCTCCTTTCTTGTTTCATATTAAATGAGATGTATTATTTTAACTAAAAGTAATTTTTTGATGTACTACCATTTAAATATATTAAGCTGTGCTCACGCCTTGAAATCGAAAGTTCCAAAACCAAATCATTGGGATTTAAAGCTTATAGCCTCCTCAGTTGCTTTCTCATTGTACTTTTTTAACTGGCACCAAACAGCCAAGAAAACCTTACATTTACATTTACCTACAATTTGAATACGATTTAAAAAACGCCTTATCACATGATCTCTGGTTGTCCTTTGCAGATGTGGCTGCTGCTGGCGTAAAGTGATCCAGAGTCCGAGATCATGGCGGAAAGGGTGAGCACGTCCTTGGCGGCCCAACTGCATTCCCATGCAATGGCTTCGGCGGAGGGCGCAGGTGCAGGAGCATCCGCCTGTCATGCCAGCTCTGTGGTGAAGGAAGCGCAGGCTCCACCGCTGCAGTTCGAAATGGATGCTCCGGCAGCCGCGATCAGTGCGCACCTGAATTTCAAGATTGTCCCCGCCGATAGTCTGCCGGGACTAAACTATCAGGACATGTTTGCTTCCATGAACACATCACAAATCTCGAACGCTTCCACGGAGTCCAGCTGCAGTCCGCCCACGCAGGGCGTGGTCCCGCCTCCGAAGCCCAGCCGCCACATGAGCGTGCAGCCGCTGAACAGCGTGAGTACTGACCAGAGGCAAGGGTAACTGCCCCCGTGAGTATGCCCACTTAACGACTCTTTTCAATCCGCAGAAATCCTGTCGCTTTCCCAAGCTGGAGGAGTGCGCCCACTTTCATTACGAGCGCGTGCAACTGGGCCCCCTCTCGGTGCAGTTGCTGGACGACAAGTCGGAGCACCTGGGCAGCAGCATCGCCTCGCAATCCATTGGCGGCGACTTGCCGCACAGCTCTCTGCGCAGCTTCTCGCCCGAGAGCTGCTGGTTCATCATTCGCGTCAGCCCACAGCGATGTGAGCCCTTCCTGATCAAGCGCAGCTTCGAGAACATGCAGCTGCTGGACGAAATGCTCCACCGCTGTGTATACGATCGCAAGATCAGCGGACTACGCAACATGGAAGAGCTGGCGGCGGAGCTGCCCAGTGAGTCGGACGTGGAGTATGCGGTGGCCAAGTACCTCGAACGTTTCTCGAAGATCGCATCGGACTCGCTGACCTGTGGCACCATTTTGACTTGGCTGCAGCTGGACAACAAGGGAAGGCGCCTGCCGTTGGCGGATGGCGAGACGCAACGGACAATCAACACGCCGGCTGTGGGCGCCGCCTATGGTGTCCGTCGGTATCAGGCCCAGGCTCCCGATGAGATCAACATTGAGGTGGGCGACATGATCTCGGTGATCGATATGCCCAGTCCGGCGGAGTCCATTTGGTGGCGCGGAAAGAAGTCTCATCTGCAAAAGTCCCTCTACGAAGTCGGGTTCTTTCCGCAATCCTGTGTGGCCACCATCGGCGACAAGGTGCCAAGGAACTTTCCCATGCCGGCTCCTCTGGTGGGTCATCTGGATGCCTCGCCCACTAAGCCGGTGCTGCGGAAGCACGGCAAGTTGATCGCCTTCTTCCGTTCCTTCATACTCTCGCGACCATCGCGACGTCGATTGAAGCAGAGCGGCATTTACCGCGAGCGCGTCTTCAACTGCGACTTGTCCGAGCACCTCCTCAACAGCGGCCAGGACATTCCCATGGTTCTCCGCTCCTGCGCCGAGTTTATCGAGAATTACGGCGTAATTGATGGCATCTACAGGCTCTCTGGCATCACCTCCAATATTCAACGACTCCGACGCGCTTTCGACGAGGAGCGTGTGCCAGACTTGGGCAATCCGGAGATGAAGCAGGACATCCATGCCGTCAGTTCGCTGCTCAAGATGTATTTCAGGGAGCTTCCGAATCCCCTGTGCACCTACCAGCTGTACGACAATTTCGTCGAGGCCATTCAGGTGAAGGCCGACGAGGCGGACGAGCGGCTGCGGCTCATGAAGGAGACGGTGCTCAAGTTGCCGCCACCTCACTACCGGTGAGTAAGCGCAAGACTGCTGAAAAACTTTACAAAGAAATAAGGCAAGGGTTTAAGCACAACAAAAATGATCGAAAAAAAATGTTTTTAAAGTGCTCCATCAATTCGTCTTGACATTATCTTAGATTTTATCAAGCTTAAGGGGGGTCTTCTACTTACAATTTTTTTATAAATCGATTTTTTAATTTTTTAAATATAGAGGATCTGAGAAATACGCCATTAAAAGGGTTTTGTAAAATTCGCATTCCTTCATGGGTAAACGAAGCCCGAAAGATAGCCACCTGCATACGTTTTGACCATTTCTCTAATCTTTAAACGCGTTTTCCCGAAAATCACCTTTTTTAAACTTTCTGGTATCACTTCTACCAATAATTTTCATTGAATTGAACTACATTTTTCCCCACTTCTTTATCAAACGATTCTCTATGCTTCTCCTAGTACGATTTTTTTTTTATAATATTTTGTTTAATTTGTACACCCTCCAACAGGTGAAAAAACATCGATGAAAATGGAACTTTTTACAAAAAAAATGTATATTAAAAACAATTTTTAATTAAAAAAATCGTACTCGGAGAAGCATAGCCAACGTAAAACTGAAAATAATTAAAAACAACTTCGGCATGCCGAAGTTTAAATACCCTTGCAGTAAGTAGAAGAAGAAGAAAAATGTTCTGACTTTCCGCTTTCTCGGGTACCATTGCCATAGCTATAGCAGCTATATGAACCATAGTGCATAGTCGTCCGATCCGGCCCGTTCCGACATATATAGTAGAAGACTATCTGCAAAGTTTCATTGAGATAGCTTCAAAACTGAGGGACTAGACAGACAGACCAATTATAATACCCTGCAAGGGTATAAAAAGGACCCCTAAAATTCTGATGACCCCACTTTGACCCCATATAAACAAAGAATGATTAGCTATACACACTTCAAATTTTAAATAGTGTTAAGATTAAAGATGTAGAAAAGTCATAAAAAGAAAAATTATCTCAATATCTTATACAGTTTTCTCAGAATTAATTTCTGAAAATAGGCCAAAATTTCGGCCTCGTAAGTAGAAGAACCCCTTAAGTACAACAAAAATGATCGAAAACAAATTTTTAAAGTGCTCAATCACTGACCTTATCTTACGATTTATCAAGCTAAAGATAAAGACCTAAATAATTTATTATTTGTCCGATTAATTGGTTTACATTTTAACACGTGACTAATTTAAGATTTAATATGACTGCTTAACAGAACCCTCAAATATTTGGCCGAACACCTGTACAAGGTGTCGCAGCACCACGAGCGTACCGGAATGACGGACAAGAACCTGGCCATTGTGTGGGCCCCGAATCTTCTGCGATCGCCGGCTCTGGAGTCGGGTGGCGTGGCCGCTCTGCGGGGCGTTGGTGTGCAGGCTGTGGTCACTGAGTACCTGATACGCAATTGCCATAACATCTTCGATCCTCTGGAGGATCACCCGGCGCGCCACAGCTTGGTGGCGAACACTGTTGCCGCGAGTGTGGGCGGAGGGGGGGAGCTGCGTCTGGAATCGCTCACCGACTGCGAGAGTCTGCTTGTCGAGCAACGAGAACAAGATCAGTCCTTGGGCCTGGTGGTGGAGCGACCGAAGAGCCTGAGCACCGGCGGGGCCAAGTTAATCAGTTTGGAGGAGGCCCAGGAGCGGCACTCTCGGATCGACGGCGGCGACCTCAAGCAGTCCCTGCCCATCAGCATGCTGGCCGGCGGGAATGGAGGCAACGCTGCCACAAACATCGGCTCCTACATCGAAGTGGGTGGTGGCCCATCCAGCCTTCCCGACAAATACCACACGGTGCTCTCTGCGCCACCCAGCTGGCAGAAGCGCAAGCCAGAGTCCAGCAAGACCACGTCCTGGAAGTCGCTGTTCACTCGCGGTCAGCGCCAAGGCAACCACGATCCAGGCCAAAAGACGTGCGACGATGCAGCCAAAGACCCGGTTACTGCGTCCCGGGTCAGCTTCGTGAAGGCCGCCCATGCACACGCCAGCAAGGAGCTGACGAAGCACGACAAACCCAAGTCCATCGAGCTGCTGGAGACGACGAGCAGCGAACGCGACCCGAAACCGATGGACCTCTGCATCCGTTCCAACTCCATTGACAGCCTGCGCACTGTGGGCCATTCGCGTAGCGTTTCGCACGACTCCTACTTCGACCTGCTTCAGTCGCCGCAACGGGGCCACGTGACCACTTGCCCGTCCCGCGAGCTCTCCGAACTGGGACTCAATTTCGACCGTGAGGAGCCCGAGATGCGCATTTTCTCGGAGAGCGAGTCGCTGGTTAGCTCCCCGCGCGTGGGGAAGGAGAACGTGCCACCTGCTTCGGGCTGTGCCACCCGTCGCATAATGCGGGCTCGCCCCGAGGACTTCTCCAGTCAGACGAACAGCGTCAACCCCAGTCCCAAGAAGCAGCCGCGTCTGAATCTGCTCTCACCCAGCTCGGCCAGAACCATGCCCCCACCTCCTCCTCCGGCCGGGGGTGCGGGTGCGGGTGCTTCTTCCTGTGGCCACGAGCCCGCTGGAGCGGAGAACTGCTGCAAGCGCTACAAGTTGGAGGATCAGCTCTGCGACATACAGTTCATTGACTGCGGCACCCCCGAAACCGTGCCTACCACCCAGCAGCAGTTTGCCAGCGTCGAGGTTCACCCGCCGCCCAAGCCGGCGAGGGCAGCCCCATCGCCATCGACCCCGCCGTCAATGGTGACCTCGGGTGGCTCCTCCTCATCCTCGACCCGCTACAGCTACCCGACTGTGCAGTTGTCGGCCAAGCGGAAGGACCAGCTGGCGGCCAAGGAGCGATTCAGTTACCAGGGCACTTTCACGCAGCCCGGCCAGAAGCAGGAGCCCCAAGCTTCTCCCCGACCAAGGCAGTAAGTGAAGCTATCTGAACTTTATGGAGACTTGAAACAGAACCAACCTTTCGTGCCCCACTTAAAAGTTGTTAATGTTTCTTGCAGAACCAACAGCAACACTGTTCCCCTGCGCAAGCCGCGAGCGGAACCTTCTCTCAGTGACTGCGCCCAGACGAAGCTTTCTGTCCCCACGCCGACCACGCCAGCGCACAGTCCCCGCTACTCCCTTCTGTTGTGCGACACCGAGAGCTCCGAGAACAGTTCGGCGGTAAACACGCCGCAGTACGACATGGATCCCTTGATGGTGACCTCGGTCATGTCCGGTGTGTCCGGCGTTTCGTCGAACATGCAGCAGCAGCAACAGCTGCTTCTCGAAGTCGATGCAGCTAGCAGCTACCTGGGCAGCTCGCACGAGAGTCTCGGACACCAGGTAAGGTGGCAGGTGGTTCCGAGAGGTGTACGCAATAAAACGAACGTTTTTTTGGCAGTTTAACAACCTGCAAGAGGTGGAACATCGCGATATGAATGCTCTGAAGCGAGAGCTGTCCCTGGACCTCCAGCCAATCCAGTCGCGTTTGCCGCCGCAGAAGAGTCGGGCTGCCACATTGCCAGTAAAGGAGCAACTGCAGGCGGCGGCGGCGGCGGCCTCGCCCAACACTTCAAACTTCACGGACAACACTAGTCAGTCGGTGACGCCCAGCGAGTTTGGCTACCAGCACCTGCAGCGCCACCCGAGCATGCACTCGCTGCTGGCCACCGACGAGAGCTCGCCGGTCTATGAGGATTTCGAGCAGCAGACCACCGTCAAGCTGCCAGTGGCCACCAGTCCCATCAAGTCCACCATTAGCATCACCTACAAGTCGCCCGAGAAGGAGAAGAAGCCGCTGCTGCTGCTGGAGACCAACTTTGACGAGACTATTGTGTACGAGCAGGTCAAGCTGTTCCGCAACTCGGTCACCGAGGTGAACCAGATGCTTCACGAGAGAAGCAGCCTCAAGCAGATTGACGAGGAGGAGCAGCAGCAGGATGGCGGAGCCTTTAAGGCAGCCGAGATGACGAATCAATTGTTGCAACTGGAACAGCAACAGCAGGAGCAGGAGCAGCACCAGCAACACCAGCTGTTGCCGGAGGTCGAAGATGAGCAGTCGCATTTGCTCTATGAAAACATTGAGCTGCGCAAGCCCCAAACGGTCTATGAAAACCTACGTGGCGAGGAGATGAAATTCAATATTCCAAAATTGGAGAAATCAAGCAGTGATAGGATCGAACTCGACAGCCTAGACAGTTTGCCGGACACTATGGAGCAAGAGCAAGAGCAAGAGCACGACCTGGAGCTGACTCCTTGCAGCAAGTCACCCTCGTTCAGTGTCAAAGAGTTGGCCAACAAATTCGAGAGTTCGCCAGTGGAGCAACTGCCCAGCTTCGACTTCTCTGTGCGCGGCGGCTCAATGAAGAAGCCCAACGAACTGAGCGTTCCCCAAGGCGATGCCCCCCGCACCGGTGCCCCTCAAGAAACTGAATAGCAATGCCCAGCAGAAGATTACGCGTTCGCTGGATGAGAACGCCTTTGTCCGTGAGTTTGGCGGCAAGCATCTGCAGGATCTTTCTGCATCGGGAAAGCTGCTGGCCGAGCATCCGGCACCCGACTCCGTCAACAGTCGCCGCAAGAGCTTCGACTTCACGCGTCCCAAAATGCTGAACCCCCCCAAGCGACTGCCAGGCATGAGCATCACGGAGGAGGTGTGTCAGAAGCGGGGAATGGAACCGGAGCAGATAACGACGCCGAGCACAGAGAACCGCATCTCGCTCATCCAGTTGAACAACGGGCCCAAGGAGCAGCAGCAGCAGTTCCTGCCGCCTGCAGGACGCAAGACCGTGCTCACTGGCGTCATTCTGGACCGCGAGCGGATCGACAAGATCAAGGAGGAACGGCGGCTGCAGTTGACGCAGAAATACTATGGCGATACACTGAAATCTCGCTCGCGGACAGAACTGAACGCGGAGGACGGCCACTGTCAGCCGGTGACAGAGTCTCTTCGCATCAAGTCCAAGTCCCGCGGCGACATGAGTGCCTTGCAAAACGACATGGACATGAATCTGAAGCAGATGACCCGCGTGGCTGGCGGTGGGTCCGAGAATACATTGCACCAGGGCAATGGACAGGAGCTGGGACAGCAGCTGGGACAGCAGCGTGTGCGCCGCATTTCCGACGAGAAAAACCAAAATTGTGATACCAGCAACAACGGCGGAGTGCCTGCCACATCGATGCTAAGTGTAAAGACGACGGCGAAGAACTTTGGCAGCACCGCCAAGCAAGCGCCATCGAATAAGTTCGAGCAACGCGGGCACGGGCACCCCGCGCTGCCCCGCGAGCGACTGCAGCGCAACTCCATGGCCGAGAGCAGTCCCAGCGTTGCCAAGTAAGTGGAGAATCTAGATCTTTCATTTATCTCACGTCTCCGACACTAATCGAGTTTCTTCTTGCAGCAACAGAGAACGGATCTCACCACAATTTTCAATACGCGACGTGACAGCGATGTTCGAGTCTCGTTCACAAAACCAATAGGCGACTAAGGCAACTTTAGCAACTAATTACATCGAAACAATAAGACCGCTACATATAATCACATTGCTCTGGAGCAGGGGCGTTATATTTGCTTATGAAACAAGCCTATATGCGAGTATATTTTATTTAGTTTTTAGAAATTCACTTAAGCGACTCACTGAAGCTATCGATATAGTTCTTCATATATCCGGCGCGATCGGCTCCAAAGACATTCAGAAATTATAACGCCGTGCTTGGTTTTAACAGCAGTAATAAGACGATATTAACAATACGAAATGTAATTGTAAACCCAAATTATTTGCAAAATGCAAATTTTGTTTTTAAGAAGAAGGAGGGAGGAGGAGCGTTTCACTAAAAGACCGACGAGCCTCTCGAATCTGAGCTTGCTAATTGTTCGTGCATTTTAGACCTTATTTTTACACAGGTGTTAAGTTTCATTCGATTAATCTGGAAGAATAAAACTCCAACTCGATATTTTTGAATTCAATTCTGGTTTGTTTTCTGCGTTATGTCTCGAATATTTGAATCTTTGTTTCTGCGTCTAAACTCGGACGCTATTGAAAATTGCATATTTCCTAATTCCTAAGATAAGATCACTGACAAACACAGAACAAAGCGAATTGTAATAAGGTTTTACTATACGAATAATTTATATACCTATATTTGTAAACCAATAAACTCAATTGCATTGTCACCCGAATATGTAATAATTATTTAAAAATTGATTTGGAAGTGTTGTTATTCTGAAGTCGAGAGAACTTTGCTGAAATATAATTTGTCAAAGTCTGTGAACGTAATTAAGGGAATTGTTGACATGATTAACATAATTACACTGAAACCGGATATTTTTGGCAAAAATGAAAATAATATATATTTAGAATATCTTCGGTTCATCGATAAAAGTCCTAATCTAAATAAATAAATTTGCATTTATATTGAGGGAATGAAAGGTGTGCACTAAAAGAATGGTTGTCTTTAAATATACAATAATACCAATTAATCTATCTGGTAACCGTTCTCTAGATAATTGCGCCGGAAACTAATAGGAAAGTTGAACAAACTAAACTTTTCTTAGACGACAGACTAGGCAAAAATTACTCCTATTCAAATTTGGACTTAAATACGAGTTAAAATGTGACTTAAAGCTTCGGCTTTTTAGAATTGTCTAAATTGAAGCCCAATAATGTACATATATATTAATACAAAGTCGAAGTTTTCTTATTAAATATATTTTATTTTGTTTTTTTTTTTTTTAACAGATGTGTGTTTTTCTTCACTTTTAACTAAGTTGTTTTCCGTGTAATTATTGGTGTTGCTCTCTTGGTGTTTATTTATTTTGGGAGTACATTTGCGAACCTATTTTTTATTTATGTTGGCTACTAGTGCTAGCCGAAGAATAGTACAGAAAATATGAGCGACAGCATTATGGTATCCCATACAAATAATTGCAAATTTCCAAAAAATTGACTCTAAAATAAATGTAAATTTAAAACCAATTCAACAATTAATTTATTTTCTCTTCATTTATTCTTATATTTTATTTTGTAACTTTTTAAATGAATCTAACAATATATTATATTACTAACAAACAATAAACAAAAATTGTGTTAATTTTCAGTAATGTTCGAATTTCTAATTTTGGTAAGAAAAAAGCACTCGATTTTTATATATAAACAAATTAAAGGGACTGGACAACTCTTTTCTTAAAATCCTGGGTTCTATCAATTAATTTAATGCAGAAGAAAAATTTGTGAGTAACATTTGTTAAATCTGCATAAATCTTTTTGTTTTCAAAGTAGAATGCATCGTCATTGCAGTGTATATAATATTTTTTATAAAAACCAACACCATCTTTATAGTTTACTCCCAATACTCCTAATGAGATTCGAAGTAATATAATTTAATCACAGTTTGCAGCTTAGTAGAGGATCCACTTTTCTATAAAGTATACTTTCTTAATTAGCCACGCCCTTCTCCCTTTCGCTTAGGTTTAAGGCTAACTCGTGATTAATATTTCAATAAATTTTCTGGTGCAGTAATGTAGGTCAGAGCGGAATTGGGAAAGTATATTAAGTCTGTCATAGGAAGGGTCGGAGAAGATAATAAAACAAAAACGTCGTTAACATTTTCGCATATAATTAAATATAATATTGTTTTATTCGATTTGAAAACAAACGCATTTCTTTTATTTGATTGAAATCCGTCAACCATATTTACCAAATGTAAAAGGAATTATTGGGCCAACATCTTTTTTCAAATTTACCTGATCGTTGTTGTTTAAAATCCGATTGGTTTATAAAGATAAAATCATTTTCGAGCTGAAAACAATTTAAGGCTTATATAATTTGAAAATACTTGTTAGTTTTGATGCTAATGAAAATCGGTTATTGACAATGGTATAAAAAATAAAACCGAAAAAACATTAAAAAATCGAATCTAATTTTATATTTACAAAATTTCAAGGAATACCATACAATATTTTTTACAAACGACCACTGAAAAGAAATAGAATAGATTAGACGGCCCCTCTAAAGACAAAATTATACTTATACTGTTTATCACTTTATATCGGAAATATCCTCTTTTACTGCATTGCAAACTTCTGGCTGAAACAAAAATCGACCTGGTAATTTTCAGATCGATAGATTTTAATCCGAGCAAGAAACATCGGACTCCTTGATCTTTTTGATCAGTATATAGATTGATCCGTATACATCACTGTACTTGTGACCAACATAGAAATATTCTTTAAATGGTATAACAAATGTCGCTAGAAAAAATGCAATTTCAATAGCAGATGTCACACTTTTATATTTAAATCGATAGACAAACAACTAAAGCAAATGTTACCCAATAATTATATAACGGAGATTAACAGAATGGTAATATTGAAACTAAATAAAAAGCTTTAAAACATAAGATAGCACATAATATATATTTTGATAAAAAGAAAAATAATGAAAATGTACTTATAAACAACTGCAAATTGATCCAAATAAAAACCAACAAGAAGATAAACATTTACATGACGCTTGCAATAATATTTACATAAAAAACATTATTGTATTTCTAACATATAAACTTAATGCAATCATGCTATGAAATGGAATCTAGTATAATATCACATAATTTTATAAGCCACATTATACCACATGAATAAAAAAAAGAAAAGCTTATTTAAAGTGTATCGAAAATTGTTATATTAAAATAGGCAGATAATGGGGTTAAAAATCAGAAACGTCTTGAGAACATTTCAAGTTGTATCCAAGTTTAATTATGCGTTTTACCTAGATTACCCATTTCGAGAAAAGTTTAATTTATTATGTATTATTATTATAAAAATACAGAAAACATATTTAAAATCTTCGGCGATTTAAAGGCCTCATTAGAATTTAATTGCTAAGAAAATTGCGAACAAATCGTAAATGGTTGCTTCCAGTTTAAGAGCATAAAAATCCTTCGCTCGTCCCACCTGAACGAATTCCCTAACTTGTCATTCCCGTTGGGCCAAACATCCTCCATCCACTTTAGCATGTCTCCGTTGTCATCCATTGTTATCCTGTTGACATGAACGTGCAAAAGGGCGTCTATGTAAACGCTTCGTTTTAGAATCGCCTATTGAGTGTGCCCCTTATCTCAAATGACTCATAAAGATATATTTATTCCCACAGACGAGGCTGATCATATTTTTTGCAATCATTAGTCCTCTTAATTTGCCTGAGCTTACGTTTCCATTGTTGCACGTGTCCCGTCAGTTGAGCTAAGCCTAATTTTTATAATAATAAAAATGTAGCTACATCACGGCCAAGGAATCGCCCAGCCACTTTGCGGTTGAGACCGACGGAGCTTCCTCATCCTCGGGCAATTACAACATTTTGTGTCAGTTGGCTGGCAAATCCTTTTGTATTGTCGAAGACATCCCTTGTTTTTTGTTAGCATAATTCCCTGAAATCAAAGCTGAAGTGTGCCAACGATCAGGTTGCACAGGGCTTAGGGTCGTGCTCGGTTTCGGAATGGGGGCATTTGTTAGCGTTTTAAGTATCTCCTTAGATCCTTTTCCGCCTTTAAGTTTGATTCTCGGTAAATTAACTTCTGAAGCAAGCATGCAGAACTTCTACGTTCTTAGGGGTCCTTTGTTTATGGAGCAAAGTTCAAAGGGGATGCTCAAGTAGTTACATCCTTAGGGAGGATCACCAGCAATAAAAGGTTCCATAACTGGGTACTAGTTACTTGAAACATGTTTATTTTAAAATCGATAACTGATAACTAAGCAAGTGTTTCAGAGAACTAAAAGGATAAACCTGACGTGATTGAAAAAATCGAACTTATGGCACTATTTACATATGTAGATAATTTTTTCTGTAGGGTAACGTGATCAAAATAAATCAATTCTATTCTCTTTCTATATGGAAAGATTTAAAAGAACGTTTTTAAAAAAATGACTTTCGTTTTGAAGCTGAAACCAAAATAAGAAATTCATCAGAGGATTGTTTTTCAGTTCTTTAAATATTGAAAATAAATACATATATGTATATTTTCGACAATATCTGAAAATAGGGCTAAATCAGATCAAGACTTTTCCCAATCTCGAAACAATCTGATTACGCCTGCTTTATAATGCTCTTTGCCATGTCATAAAATCATATAGTGAGCCAAAAAGTGGCAGTTTGACTGCATTTAAATAGGAAATACGTTCCCAAATTGTCCGGTGACGCCCTCCTTGAGTGCCTTATCCGGAAATCTGGTCTCGAAACAATCCCTCATTATGCACTGTTTAGCAGGGCAGTGAAATTTGCGACAATTACGCGAGATAAATTGAATTAAATAGCACACTACATGACTGTAGAATTCAACAAATGTATCAAAATATCAGCGGTGCTTCTGAACCACTTCCGCACCCACCGCTGCCTGCCTGAAATCGAAAAATGCCAGCAAATTACAAACTGCCCCTCGACAAATCATCGTGTGTTCGATGTAATTTAATATGTGGCACGCGTTCGTAGAACTTTTGCCTTTGCTGTTTTGCACTCTCCTAGCTCTGATTTTTCCCTCCGCACGTATTTCACTTTTTTTTCCTTTCGAATTTCGGTTTGCTGGCTGGGAAAGGACTTGAAGGACTGGTGCCTTCGGCTGCCGGGTTCATCTGCAATTGTTGCCAATGAGAGTAATTGTGTGCCGCAAGGGGTGAAGAAATTCTGCTCAAACGGAGGGAGGTGTCTGCATAATTGCATTTGTTAGTGCTCTAATTGTTTGGGCGGCCGAAGGGCCGGGTGAAAAGGTTACTCCGACTAGGATCACAACAAGAGACTTTTAATAAGAAACCGACCGCTCCAATGTATAAACAGCCACTGGACTCGGCTGGGAATGCGAGTAAACTAGAGGGAGATTATAGTGGGTGTTTTCATTATCAAACATATGATACATGGAAGTAGTAGTTTTCCTGAAAAAAATGGTTTAAAATGTTTGTTCAGTAAAAAAAAGAATACCGAAAAATTAAACTATTCTGGTAGAAATGAATTTCGAAACCTGCTTTTATCTAAATGTGCTTATTACTACCAAAAACATTTCAATTCAATTAAATAGTACAGATAAAAATAGTACAAACAATTATTAAGTCAGGTAAACTATGCTATTATTATAAGTCTTGCTTCAACGTCAATTTTAAAATTTGTTAACCATCGTAATAGTCTAACCTATGGGTATTACTTACAGTGACAGAAATTCGGTATCCTTTGAAACCGTAAATTACAAGGGTGTACCAACTTAGCAACAGTTAAGGGGTTATATATACATACATACACTTGCGCGCGTGAAAAATAAGCTTTTTTACGATTTTTTTTTTTAATAACAACACAACTTTTCTTAAAACTGAGATGCTTCATGAATTTTTTCAAAAGAAAATATTTATATTAGTAGTTACAGTAGCCATTATGGAAAAGCACAATTTTCCCAGCATCGTCCGCGGAGACCACGATTACTAAAGAACCGTTAACTCTGTCAGTCTGAAATTTTGCAGGCTTATTAACAACAATATTAGCCTGTGCGTGAACGAAGGATTTTGCAAAATACAATTTTTTACGAAATTTATGATCGTTTTACTAAATAGTACGAGTTTTGAACGTATACATTTTTGGTTTTTACATCAGGAAAAAAAAGTTTTGCTTCAAATTCAAAATCCTTCGTTCACGCACAGGCTAATATTGTTGTTACTAAGCCTGCAATTTCAGACTGACCGAGTGAACGGTTCTTTTGTAATCGTGGTCACCGCAACCACACTTTTTGAAAACAAATTTTGATTTTTTCTACCAACGCAAGTGTATATAACCCCTTAAGAGAGGCATATATATACATACATATATATAATTTTTTGATAATTGTTGATAAAAATGTCCCATTATGCCTCAAAAACAGAATTTAAACCTAGTTGTGCATAGAATATTATTTTTTTTCCGGATCCGACTACTGTTGTTGTAGCTGTTTTAATAGCGATCGTCAATGATCAGACGATAAAACGTCTTGAACGTTTTCAGAACATTGCTCCTGATTTGTTGTACAAAATAAAAGGAATCATGGTTCATTCATTCATATATTAAGAACACTTTGGTAATGAACCATTTATTATTTAAAAAATGTTGTCCGTTTTTTTTGTCTATCGATTTGCATGACTTCTTTCCCTTCGACCCTAACAAGAAAACATATAATTTGACCGTGTCTAAGAGGGAGAGAAGTCATCTGCTGATTTGGCCCCATGCAAAAGCTTGTTATGTTTATTCTAAAATAATTGAGGACACGTGCCCTATCAGCGTCAATCAAGCCAAACAGAGAGTCAGAGGGCAAGGTGGAGTGGCGAGGAGACTTTCCATAGCAAAACGTTTTCGCACTTATGCACATCATTTAGTGCATTCAACGCTGGGAACCCGCATGAAAGGAACTGCAGCGTGTCCCTTGGTGGTTGCTCGGCGTCTGCGTTAAGTAGCAGGCTAACAATAACAACGGATTCTGCGATAAGAAATCTTATTTCGCTACCCTTCATCGGGCCACACTTCTGGCCCGCTGCGCGTTTCCATGCCAATTTAATCAAATTAATATTCTCACGTGCTCTTTTCTGCTGTCGCACAGCAGGTCCAAAGATGAAGGCAAAGGACGAAGCACCCAGCTAATAAAATGATGGACATATGCCCTAGCTGTAGGTGGTCTACGCCTTCTTTCTGGGCTGATTTTTATGAGCTAACAATTACGAAAATGGGAAGGAGGTGTGTCTGAGTCAGTTGGCAGAATGATGTTAAGCCAGGAAATGCTTATATGTATTAATAATTATGCAAAGCTTACAAATATCGAATTCGACATTCGAACGCATTCAAAGTGAGAAAAATCACGTGTAAAACGTAACTTTATTTCAACAAACCCTGATTTTGTCCAGCTCTTGGTTAACTATTTAATTTTTTGCTATTTTTGAATATGTTAATATTTTGTTTTCAAGTTAATCCTAACAAGAAAGGAAACAAATTTCTGGAAGTCACTGTTTTTTACCCGCGCATCAAATCTAAGTTAACAATATATTAATTCAATTATGAAAGCTCTTTTGTGACGGTTTTTATTATTTAAACTATTTCATTATTTATTATTATTATTTTATTAATTAAAAATTGTGAAAAAAATTTGTTGATGCTAATGAAGAATTTATGGGGTTAGACATGACTAAAATAATAATACCCTGAGAGGGTGTCGCAAACCAGTTCAAATATTTATTTTAGAAAAAACTAAAGAAATATGTAATTGGACAGCTATAATTTGTACTCACATGATTATTAATTTTTCATCATTGAATCAGTTTACTACAGACTTTCAGTGGTTGTTGAGACACTCATAGTAAATCTATGTTCAAGCTCGGACTTATCTTCTGTGCTATTTGGCTGCCTGGAGTCTGTGGCATGGATAAGCATCCGGTGGACGGTGGATCGGGCTACGTATGGCTTCTAACTGTGATCAACCAAATTAATAGATGCTTGGATAAAGAGATCACGCAGGTAGACAGGTGGAAGCACAACTACACAAGGTGCTAGCGATACAGATAGCCAACTACTGGAAAGCCAACTGCAGGCGGTACTTAAAGTCAAACAAGTCATTTAGAAGACTAACAGCACCAGGAAAAATGCGTTTATTAGCTTTTTTGACAAGCAGACGTTGAGGTCTGAGTAAAATTCACATTATAAATATTCAATAATTTATAAATATTCGCAATTTTTAGATCTAAGCCAAACCTTTTTTAACGCTCGGTTATATGGTTTGGTTTTCGTCATTTAAAATACTAACAGTTCGGAGGATCTTACTTCTTCGCCCACTTAATGCTAATTGGGTTTTCGAATAATTTAATTGATTGATGTCCTCACAAAATCAGAGACATTTTCCACTCCAGGGACGTAACGCTTCGCTCGCTTTTCCCGTGATCTTTCGAACACCACCCTAATGCGCCCGCTTTAGGGCTTTAACCTAATAATGATGTTCGACTTACTTTGCGTGACTTATTTTATTAATAAAACGAGCAAATTTGTCTTGCTTTTTGGTCGCATCATCAGCATTCTGTTCCTTTCTCTCCCTGCCTCTGCCGCCTCGGCTCTGTCTTACTAGCTGTCCTTCCCCACCCCCATCAGAGAGTGGCTCCCACTCGTGAGACCTTGCTCAGAAGAGGACGAACATACTGCGAAAAAGCAACCCCTTTTCGAGCTGACCGCTGATTGGCTGGCAGGAAAACAGGACTTACGCCCCCTTTCTGGGTGCTGAGTGGCACGGTGGGTTGGACGGGATGGCTCGTATTGTGGGTGGTGTACGGCTATGCCACCGGGCTTTGATTTTATTAAAGCAAGCACATCTCTGGCACAACACCGAGGAAAACATGTGTCAATGCGAGGAGAGCAATATGTATCGAAGCAGAGGCCGCCCCACCCCCTTGGTAGGTACAGTTGTGTTGGCTCCTCTTGGCGCCCACGGAAACGATTGTTTAATTCAATTATAATAATTGTGGCATTTAATGAATTCAATACCTTGTGACATCAACCAGCCGACAACAATGGCGGCCGTGACACGTTAATTACCAGAAACGGTAGTTGGATGGCGGCGGCGGTGGGTGGGTGGGTGTATTTAATAGTCTGTACAAAATGGCGGCAGAGCAGCGACGTCGTGCAGCGTTGTTGTGCAAATTATTTGCGGTTATCATGGGTCAATTAAACAACGTTTTTGCCGCATAAGGACCAAAGGACCTGGCTAATCGTGCCAAGAGCGGATGCCTGAAGAGACGGAGAAATGGGGGCTAAAATCGAGCGAGCGGGACAACTAGATGCGCATGCAAATAATGGAGGGTGTTTTCAAGGGGATTTCCCGGAAATTTGGTGGATTCCCCCATTGGTATCTTCACTAAGCGGCACCGCAAGCAGCCAGCTGCATTGGATTCAGGGGGCGGAAAGCACAGCCGTGTTGCAGGAGGTGCCGGGATGCAGGGTTGCTGGACAAGGACTCACCCAGGCGCTCTCTCGCTCGCACACGCCTCCTGCAGCTCGCCCGCTCGCACATGGCTGCTGGCAGCTCGTTTAGAGCAATTTGCTGGTTGATGTGCGGTGATTGCCGCAAAGTCAACGCGACCGTCAACGAGCAAACAACATAAGCGCGTAGCCCAAGGACATACGAGCCACGGCACACCCTTGCTCCGCTCTCCGCATCCGCATCCGTATCCGTTTCTGCATCCAGTCCCTCCGACATGGCAATGCTTAATGAGGCCAGCTTGAGTCCCGTGGATGCACATGCAACCACACCTACGCACAGCAAGGCTGCGGTGTCCAGTGCCACCACAATGCTGACCACAAAAACGCCGTTCTCCATCGAGCATATATTGTTTCAAAATTTAAATAGTGCCAATAACAACAGTAGTAGTAATAGCCATAATTATGGGCACAGTCAGAAAAGCAGCAGAAGTGCAGTGAAAAATGCCAGGAGTGGCAGCTTTGCCCACGACAATAATCCACACAAGCATCCGTCGCAACACTCGCACCCATCGCCATCGCATCCGTCGGCATCTTCTTCCGCGGCAACTGCAACGCGTGGCGAGCAGGGAGCATCGGGATATGGGAGCGATAATTACGCCAAGTCCTTGCACAGCAACCAACGGTTAGTTACGAAAATTTTGTATTTTAGACCTTTAGTGTGACAATCTGAAACAAACCACCAACAGATTAATCACAAATAATATAACAAATACTTCTTGACTTCTTTAAACTATATGTTTCGAAAAAGTTTCCCAATTTATTGCCTATCTTAAGACTAGATTCTTATTAACAAATTATAAAGCAGTGAGCATGAGAGTTAAAGGATTTTCCCTAAACATTAATAATTTTAAACTGAAATCCCTGCATCACATACTAATTTAAACAAAGCTTCGACCAAGTTTTAAATATGAGACTTTTTAAAACCTAATAGGAGCAAAGCAAGCTAACTTCGGTACACAGAAGTTTAAATACCCTTGGAGTAGGTAAATAAAAATTCGCATGTTTATGAATTGCGTAGAAAAATTTATGTTTCCGCATCGAAGGCAGCTCACCGAATCAGAAATGAATATTCCGACAACTGAAATCTAGACTTCTCAAATAACGCAGATTGACAAAAACAGCAGCTCATTCTGAAAGATCTTGGAAATATGTTGAATTAAAGCTATAATATATAGTCGTCCGGGTCTAATAAAATTAAAACCGAAATTCTAGACTAATAAAAAATTGCCATACAAAGTATATTGCCTCGACTATTTCAAATAATTCTTGTTGGAACGTTGACTTTAAGAGATGGCCAACACACAGACGAACATGTCGAGATTTGAATTGTTAAAGCTTAAAATGTCAATCTTGTGATTTAAGCTGTGTATTTCAGCCATTTTTTTTACTTCGTTTTAAAAACTTTAAACCAAGTATAGGCATTAAATTAATTTACATTTTTATTCTAGAATAATTTATATATCCTTTGACACCGAGTTTATTCCAATATGTATGTATTCCGTATAGTTAACATTATTAATTTAAAAGGAATGACAAACCGTCGCACATACAATACTTTTGTAAAAATGCGTCTATTTAAAACCATAAACTAGTTTAACACAGTTTTTTCAACTACTGTGTTTAAGCGTTGGCCAACACTCACGTTTAGGAGCTTCTCTTTATAGTGGTGATCAAACGTTGCCGCCATTGGGATCTACGGCAGGACATCCGCCACCCCCTCCAGTACCAACGTCGCATCCACAGCCTCCTCCTCCACAGAATGGAGGATCGGGACCACCTAATGGAATCCTATATCCCAATGCACCGTACACGGATCATGGATTCCTTCAAATGACCCTTGGATATCTGTCTCCATCGTCGGGCACTTACAAGTCCGTGGATCCATATTTTCTCTCCCAAGGCAAGTGGCATTTTTAAGACAAAAACAAAAAAAACATTTTTTAGAATTAGTGTAAACGTTGAACTTTGGCTTCCAGCTTACAAAATCCGACGTTCAATCTTTAACCTAACGTTTAGGATATTGCTAAAATTATTACTATGTATTTCCAAAATCATAAAAATTTACTCAATTATAACGATGAATTAAAAAAAATGTATGAATTCTTTATAAATAATTTTGATCAGTCGTTAAATTGTAGTGCGCTCAGTGAATAGTGAACAAGTGAGAAACTAGGAAATGAACAGCCATGATAATTATGGAAATTACAATACAGGGCATTGGACATTCTGAACGTTATTGGACACGTTATTGGTCAAATCATATCAATACTTCCTAAAAAATTAAAATACCATATTAGATTTACATATTCAAAACTTGTATCCTATAAATTCTTAGTGTTTGAAGTTGTTATTCTTATTAAGGGCCCCATTATATAATTGTCCGGTTCGTTTCGTTTTCTAGTTTAATTCACCATATATATGTATGATTGTTCACCTTAAAACTTCTTGTCAGAAGCTATGCATATCAAATCGCCTGACATATTTCTTGATGATTTCGTGACAAATTTTAAAAATATTTATATGAAAGCTTATAACGCTCTGCAGGAGTATTAAAATGATTCTCTTCCGAAGTCTGATTAATTATGAAAATAAAACAATACAACTACTATAAATCTTAGGTAATACTATACGTTTAATCCAAAAATGTAGCTTTTAATTAGGAAGAATATATAGAGTCCAGGCTATAAAAAACAATTTTTTGTGACAGTTCAGCTTCAAATTTGAATAACCAAATGGTGACTAATTTTGTAAAGTGGTATTTAGAAGGACCAACTCTAAATATTGGCGTATGTATACATTTTGAGTGGACTTTCTAGTATCAGGAGTCGGTGTAAATGGACATTAACACTGAAAGTTTCCATTTTTGAAAACTATAACAAAGTTAACGAATTTCGACTTTCGACCTTGCAGCCAGCCTTTTCGGGGGAGCACCCTTCTTCGGAGCACCCGGCTGTGTGCCGGAGCTGGCCCTCGGCTTGGGAATGGGTGTGAATGCTCTTCGTCACTGCCGTCGGAGGAAAGCGCGCACGGTGTTCAGCGATCCGCAATTGTCCGGCCTGGAAAAGCGTTTCGAGGCGCAGCGCTACCTGTCGACGCCAGAGCGCGTGGAACTGGCCACGGCACTTGGACTAAGCGAGACGCAGGTGAAAACCTGGTTTCAGAACCGGCGCATGAAGCATAAGAAACAATTGCGTCGGCGTGATAATACAAATGGTAAGTGCCCTGAGAAAATACTGAACTATTAAGGACATCAATTTATTGGAGTTATATTTTCAAAAAATTGTTTAAGCATTAAGCATTGCCGCAATACCTAAAAAGTTAATTATAAAGAAAAGTGTTTAGTTTTACTAAAGGAATGGGAAGCAGAAATATGCAAGTATGAAAATATAACTAAGTATTTACAATAAAATAACTATTTTAAAAATAAGTTTTCTGTGGTTAAAAAATTGTTTCATGATCAAAGGTGAAGAAACAGCACTTCAAAGAGTTGCTGGGTAGCTTCTTTGAGGAACTTTTCGTCGTTCAATTAACCCTTCTTGCTTTTAGCTGGTGCTTTGAGTTGCCGAAAGTTTGCTTCAAGTTTCTCCTCAAATTAAATTAGTTCTAAAATCTGTGCAATTTTCTTTGACTTTTCCATTCCGCAGAGCCCGTTGACTTCTCACGCACCGAGCTGGGCAAACAGCCAGGCGAAGCCTCCTCCTCCTCCGTGGACGCCAAGCACGCCAAGCTGAACTCTGTATCCGGCGACACGCCTACTCAGCATACAAACGAACACCAGCAACTGCAAATGTGTCTGATGCAGCAGGGCTACTCCACGGATGATTATTCGGACCTCGAGGCGGAAACCGAGGACGACGAGGACAACTGCAGCGATGTGGACATCGTTGGGGACTCGAAACTCTACCAGTTAACATAGGCGGTTTGATCAGCACCAATAAATCGACTTAAGCTAGTTTTTGTTAAATTTTATTTCGGGGAAATACGTCGGTAAAAAAATGATTGTTTTTCACTATTTATGTTGGTTTTCTTTCCAAAGAATCATGCATCTTATTATTAATGTAAGCCTGGACAATATTAGGTGTTAATAGTTTACAATTTTTGCACTTTTTCTGTACCTTTAAAAGCTGCCAATCCATGTGCGTAATTAAAGAGTAACGTCTGATTGTATTTCCCCAGATAAAAATTAGTAGCAAAGCCTTGTAAATACTAAAGAATTCTTTGATGAGCTGCGTTCTAGTCGTGTATTAACCATCTAATAAAACTTAGTGATTGTATTCTAGTTTACAATAAAGGAACAGATCAGAAAAGCATGAAGAGTCTGAATTGCCCTACCTGGTTGCCGGGGTGGGCACTTATTCTTCCTTAATGTAGAGTCAATCAAATCCAATTGACAAAATAAAGTAGCATCTAATATCGTTAAGCACAAGGCGTTTGATTATGGGGTTGACTGGATAGGTTAAATTGGGGTTGAATGAACCCAGTCAACAATTGTTAATTTCAGCCTGGCATTTGGGTGGATATGTGGGCGTATGTTTAATAATTCAATTTGAATGGTAATTATGGTTTAACAGGAATGTCCAACGAGCAAAAGTTTAATACAAAAAATATATTACTTTTTGAATTTGAAAAATTCCCCGTCTTCTAGCTACAGGATCATTGAAATCATAATTGACTTACATTTTCGCTATACTATACACTATAGTTTTTTAACCAGTTTTTTATATTACAGTTTGTACAACTGATAACTTTGTTGTTAATAAGGTATATAAAAATATTTTAAAATCACTGTTAATTGACATTTAGGGAAGACTGAAGAACGATTAAAGTCTATGTGGCATAGATGAAATAATACGTTAGAGTAAAACGAATCAAATCAGCTTGGGCATTTTTGAAAACATCCATGGTATATGATTACATTTTGTATTACGTATGTATTTATTAACATGTATTACCATCATTCATTCAATATACTACTTTTTTAAAAGTATATATATTTTTTAGGTTCTAATTAATACGTCTAGTCGGAAGAAAATTAACAACAAAGACGTAAACAAATAATCTAATCAAAGGTCGAAGCAATGACAAGTATAAATCTACATATATGTATGTATGTACTATATGTACGCTTTCTTATGTATGTAAGCTTTCTTAGGTTTATATGTACTTAAGCTATAGCTTATCATTCTTGATAAGTTAAATCTAAGGAGACGAGCCTCCCATCGATCCGGAGAAGTTGTGGTGATACACACAATTATACTAGGTGAGATCCTTAGTTTTATAGAGCTAGTACTATTTTAAAATATGAAATATGTAGGTATGATATACATAAAAGGTGTTTAACACATTTTATATTTTGAAAAAAGAAAAAAATATATTTTATTTTTCTCTTCATTTACCAACTTCCGATTGTCTCTGTATCTGCAGACTCTCTTCAAGCTGGGAACCCTCTCTCTTTCATATACTGGTGTTTGTATACTATTTACGCGATATCAGTCCGTTCCGTTGCCAGCTGCAAAGTGTAGAAAATAAAATGAAAAGAGTAGCCGTACTCTTAATACCCTTAAACCTAGATCTAAAAGATAACAATAAATAATAATAAGAACAATTTACAATCATTAACATGAACATAATGTTCAACAATGTCCACACAATGAATACAAAAGTAGAAAAAATTCATCAAAATTGTGAAAAGTTACGTTGAGGCGACTTTTTCGGAGTCGTGACATCTAATTCTTATCGCTGTAAAGTGTGGGCAAGTCCATCCTAAATATCAAAATGTATCTTCGAAAGAGTATGCCACAAGCAGTGGCGTTTTCTGTGTTGCCGCGGACGTGGACTAAAGCCAACAAACAGTCTCTTTAGTACAGCCGACGCCTGCGGTTCGTTTTTTGTTGGTTGCCAGTCTTGTCTTCCCCGTGTTGTAAGTGAAAGTGCATTTCGTTCTCTTAAATTTTTCGAAGCTCCACAAGTGTCCCGGGGGTCACGGACAAGTTGAGGACAAGTCTGAATATCAATTGGTTCCCTTTTGTACGGATGAGTGCAAAACAACATACACATGATTAGCTCTTTAAAAGGCAGTGCCTACATATGTATATCCGTTTGTACATATTCAGCTAATCGGGTCTTCCTCCTAGTCGTTCCAAAAATAAATAAGGGGGCACGTGTCAATATATGTATGTACATATGTATGTATTTATAAAAATTGGCCGGAAGAAATATTATTTTTTTCCAGTTCGGTTTTATATAATTTCTTTGATACATTTGTACATATTTGTAGAACAAACCGGTTATCATCTACCGAAAACCAAAACAAGACACACAAAAAACACGTATACGTAGAGTGTCAAGTTTTGATAGTGGTTTTCCACGCAACAAGCCCCTTAAAGGAAAGAGAGATAAGGCATATGTTATAAGTGACACAAACGAACTCAAAAGGTCCCCTGATTTGACCTTCATAGAAGGAACATGGGCACTGATATTTGTTATTGTTTTTATTTTAATGGATCCCCGCAGGAACCGCATAATTTACAGAGCATACTAGTGCCCAATAATGGCGGCCAGTAATGGTAATTGTAAGTGACCTTGCTTTCTACTCCTTGCCTGCTGTTGCCTGCATTTGTCCCGCTTTCCCACAATGGCGACTATTTCCACCCTGCACGTCCTGCAACTCCTTCACCTTCCTTTACTTACTGATTTTTCCAAGCTAGTTACTTGCTTTATTTCTGATTGTTGACCAATTCTAATTTATTTGTGACATTTGATCCCAAAGAGTGATTTACATAGGCAGAATTTTTAAAAGGTTTTGACTCATTGCCTATTTCACTTATGCTTTGTAATAAAATTATAAAATGCATTTGTTGTTACGTTTAGTAAGCTATACATCCACTTATAAGTTAAAAATGAACTTATGGCTTTGTATCTGTACCTAAAAATAAGATATAATATAATTAATCTCAATGGAAATGATTTTTAATAGTATATATAGTAACAAATAATAATTTGTTTGATATTTCTAGATATTTTCGATAGTAACTACAATATTTACAAAAAACCTTTTTGTTTGCAAGTTAACAATTATTGCTCTTTACCGTTATTTGTTAATTCTATAAACTAGCTAAAAACAATAACAATGTTATTTACTTCCACATTTAATCTCCCAAATACACATTTACCAAATAATTATTTTGTATTTTCATAGCCAAAATGAGTCAACAAGGACCTGCCTTCGACTCCAATGCGATGACGCTGACCCGTTTCGTGCTCCAGGAGCAGCGAAAGTTCAAAAACGCCACCGGAGATTTGTCGCAGCTCCTTAACTGCATTCAAACGGCTATCAAGGCAACGGCTTCGGCTGTACGAAAGGCCGGAATTGCCAAGCTCCATGGCATAGCCGGTGACGTTAACGTCCAGGGTGAGGAAGTGAAGAAGTTGGATGTTTTGTCCAATGAGCTGTTCATCAACATGCTTAAGTCGTCATATACAACATGTCTGATGGTTTCCGAGGAGAACGAAAACGTGATAGAGGTGGAGTTGGATAAGCAGGTAAGAATTTTGAGACCCCCATTCCGTCTTGATATCAATTATATCTTGTTTACCGTTTCAAATTATATTAAGAAAAATATGAATACTGACAATTTTCAATGTAAACGTAAAACTATTTGTCTTTACTTTAATTTAATTTTAAAATTATAACCAGAACTTCCAATATTTTATTTCTGTCTTAGGGTAAATACATTGTTTGCTTTGATCCGCTGGACGGATCCTCAAATATAGACTGCCTCGTATCCATTGGTTCGATCTTTGCCATTTACCGCAAGAAAAACGACGGCCCACCCACAGTTGAGGATGCTCTGCAGCCGGGCAACCAGTTGGTGGCCGCTGGATACGCACTTTACGGGTCTGCCACTGCCATTGTTCTTGGCCTTGGCTCTGGAGTTAACTGCTTTACTTATGATCCGGCTATCGGTGAGTTCATCCTGACCGATCCCAACATGCGGGTGCCAGAGAAGGGCAAGATCTACTCGATCAACGAGGGATACGCGAGCGACTGGGAGGCGGGAGTTCAAAATTATATTTCAGCTAAGAAGGATCCCACCAAGGGCAAGCCATACGGAGCCCGTTACGTCGGTTCAATGGTGGCTGATGTTCACCGCACCATCAAATACGGAGGCATCTTCATCTACCCAGCAACCAAGTCGGCTCCCAACGGCAAGCTGCGCCTTCTCTACGAGTGCAACCCCATGGCCTATCTGATGATCCAGGCCGGTGGACTGGCCAGCGATGGAAAGATTAGCATTCTAGACATTGTCCCCAAAAAGATACACGAACGCAGTCCCATCTTCCTGGGTTCCAAGTCTGACGTCGAGGAAGCACTTAGTTATCTGAAGTGATTTTATATAATTAACGAATAAAGACAATTTTAAAATTAAATATTACTTATTACTACTTTAAAAAATTGGTAAAGATTAAAATATTACATTACCTTAATGAATGCACAAACATTTTAAAACTATATACCTTCAATTAGGAAGAAACCAATTTTTTGGCTCTTGAAATTACGTCCCCTACGTCAAGTTTGCAAATTAAAACATTGTCCTTTAAGGGGTTATATACCTTTTTCAGCGGAAAAATTGAGCAAACTTTGGATTTTTTTTTAAATATGTAGCAGTAATTTTTTTACAAAAATGTTAATATATATTGATTGTACATCTTTTGAAGAAAAAAGGAAGCTATTGTTCTTGAAAAATTATAAATAAATAACGGAGTTATGGCGATTCTACCAAAACCATTTTTTTTTTAGAGGGTCGCGGTGACTACGATTGAAGGTCAGGAGGTCAACTGATATCAAAAAACAGAAAAAAATTCATTAGTATAAAGTTGTATCTTGTTCGTGAACGATTCCTTTTTGGAATATCTCGTTTTTTCTGTAAACAGTAACGATTTTTTTAAAAAGTTGACTTTTTTTGCTCTAAAAATTTTATTCAAAAATTCTTATTTAAAAAATTAAAATTTTTTCCTGTAAACTGAATCGTTCACGAACTCCGCACATTCATTACGAACAATTCAAAAAAAAAATTTAGCAGATCGATCAAATGGTTCTTGCGGAATCGTAGTCACCGCAAAGGCACTTTTTTAAAAAAACGATTTCGAGATAATCGCATTTAAAGTTCGAGGTTGAGTGTGTTTTGTGTGACAACCGCGGCACAAAAAACTGTTTTCCTATGGAACTATTGTTCGGATCTTTATGAAAATTTGGGAAAATGTTCTTTATGAATTGTACGTTAGGATTCTTAAAAAAAAATTTTCGATTTTTTGAAAAATAAAAAAGGTATATAACCCCTTAAAAAATATATTTTTTTTAACTGTGATAATTATTACTATCAAGTATTTTCGGTCACATTGTTCCAATTGCCGCAAAACATGGTTTTCATACAAGATTTACATATAGAATACACAAAGCGAAAAATGTTTCGTTTTGCGCATCTATGTACGTCACGGAGCACTGGTACTCAATGAAAATTTTGTTGTATAGAAGGCAATATCAGTGCCCTGTGACGTAAAAAGCGCTATGCACGAATAACGGACCTGCGCAATGCGCAATCTTAGTACTTTATGAATCTTGGTTTTCATATAAAGGGTGTTTTTTTAGGAGGTTTATGTTTTTAAATTGAAAAAGAAAATGCACAGGTTGCGGTAGAGAGCAGATTTTTTTTTTATTTGAAAGATAATTCGATGGCATTAGTGATGCAATATAACTTTGGGCAAATGGCCACCACGTGAGTTTCACAAACTGCACTCTGGAAGTCAAATTTTCCACATTTTCAAGCATCTGGGGCCGTATGTCGGCAATAGCTCGTTTAATTTTGGCTTCTTGGGCCGGAATCGAGGTGGGCTTGTTTGCATAGACCCACGACTTCAAATACCCCCACAAAAAATAATCCAATGGTGTAATGTCGCACGATATTGGAGGCTATGGCACATGAGCACCATAAAACGGGCGCAGCAAACAAACTACCTCTGATTTTCGAAATAAAATTCAACGATTTGGTATCGCTGGTCAGCGGTTAAGCTATTCATCATGAATTGCCAAACCAAACAGAACATAAAGCACTCGACAGATGTCAGCTGACATCAAAGATGGGCGAACTTAACCCTATATATATGTACATATATGTCCGAGAATTAATTTGATCGATATTTTCCATCGTTAGCGATAGCGAGTCCGATCGCGGCAAGAGTTCAAATCGAAGGGGCCGTACGTTCCTAGAGAACGTCCCTTCACCACCGAGCTCATCTTCTTTGTTCTATAGTCATCTCTTTCTCTCTTGCGCGACCGGACCACACTCGATGGTCTGGCAACACCGGCTCCAATACTTTGGATTCTAAGAATTTGTAGTTTCTTGGTAATATGAAATCTGCCTTGGTAGCCGCCAAACAAGTTTGCGATTTTACTAATTAGTACTTAAGTACTGCGACATATACATACATACATACATACTTTAGATATGCACACAGTTACCACAAAACCACGAAGAGAAAATAGGCTCGAAAAGTGATAATTAATATAAAATTCCGAAATTTGAAAGTAATGGGCGCTATATAACAGTTAATAACTTTAAGTTTTAATGATGCAGCACATGTGTGGCGATAATAAGTAGTATTTGAAAAACTCTTTGGGAAACCAAATATAAAGCTCACCTCGGCATCCTTCTCCACGCGAAGTTGCTCCAGGTGCTGCTCGGCGGCTGGGTTGCTCTGGTGCAAGTTCTGAGAGTTCCCGTTGCAGCGACTGGATGGTGGCACTTCCGCAGAAAGCCATGCCACCTCCTGCTCGGCCTCCTGGCGCTCGCGTCGGAGCTCAGCTGGCGCTGGTCTAGTCCTCGCTGACGGCGGTCGGGAAGTCCCACATATGAATAATGGAATAATTGATAATAAGAGAAAAACAATGAAGTCCCACATATGATAATGAAATAAAAGATCAGGAAAATAATTCTAATTCAAACAATACGCGCGAGTTATCTCCTTTTAGTAGGTCCGGGAGTTTGAGTTTCGTAGTTGAGCGGTTGGTTGTCTCCAAATAACACCCATTTGAGTTGAGTTTATGAATCAGAATGAATTCTTATATTTCTTTTTAGTTCTTTACAGTTTGGTTTCATACATTGTGTTTGTTTTAAACTACTGATCGGCCAAAAGTAGAAGTGGAGCGGATGCGATTCGGTGTTGCAAGAGGTTTTGTTTAGCCCGATGTTTGTGTTGATTCAGCAATTCCAGTGTTACTGGATATGACGACTCGGCGTTCCAAATGGGTAGTAACGAAGTATTTCTTGGCCCTCTAGGTCTCTGGTTGTCGAGGGGGCTTTGGCGGGGAACCGCCGAGGGTGAATGCTGAGGCGGTAACTTGCGCGCCAGTGCCAAAATGAAGGGGCACACTGGCCCACAGAAGGGTGGGCACACTAAAACGGCAAAAATAAGGCAACATAGGCGGGCACACTACGTCACGCCGGAGCCCTATATAAAGCGGGCCACCGCATTGCTGAGAATCAGATCGCCGGCGATCGGCGAAGTAAGTCCAGCAGCAGCAGAAGCTCGGACCTCTCACAATTGAGCTGTCTACATTTAGAACAATTATTTGAAAATGCAATCCATCGTGTGAGAGGAGTGCAAATGTGTGCATCTTTTACGGAGCAAAGGTTTCAACGGAAACTTTACAGAGATGGAACTGAGAAAGAAGAAAGGCAAAGAAGAAAATCACGGTACAACAATAAGTGTGTTGCGTCGACGTCAGAATACACATACATTTAAAAATATTTAATTTTATATTTGTTTAATTCCACTGCACTATGGGGCCAACGACCCCTAAACATTTTAAATTCACATATATGTATATACTCACCTGTGGCATATACAAGGAGTCAAAACAAATGTAGAAAGCCCTAAGATTAACAGAATCATCTTTTACTAATTTCAAGTTAACATATTTTAGGAAGTTGTTGTGGATCTTTGGATGTTGTGGTAGGTCCCGTTTGGCGTCCGATTACCTCCACTAGTCCGAGGTGTGCTTTGTGGGTTTTCCGAGTGGCGATTTGCAATATTTGCAGCAGAAAGTTCACTTTCAGAAGAGCGAAAGAGATTCGCCAGCTGTTGATTACCTCCACTGCGAGGTGTGCTTTCTCCACTTTCAGAAGAGCGAACGAGATTCGCCAGCTGTTGACTACCTTCACTACGAGGTGTGCTTTCTGGGTTTTCCGAGTGGCGATTTGCATTATTTGCAGCAGAAAGTCCACTTTCAGAAGAGCGAAAGAGATTCGGCGATTCCGGTGAAATATTCCGAAGTATTTTGGATCTTTTGATGTTGTGGTAGGTCCCGTTCTGCGTCCGTTTACTTCCACTAGTGCGAGGAGGGCTTTCCGAAGTTGTCGACGACGACCTGGAAGCAGATGCGGCCGGAAAAGATACATATATATCACCGTATATAACAATTTTCATTTCCATCCGTTAGGAATAGTTGCCAGACGAAATGAAACAAAAACATGCTGTACATACAAAAATTCATTTCCGACAGAGTTGCCAGACGAAATGATACAAAAAGGCTCTGTGAAATAAGTCCCCAACCGAAAAATGAAATAATTCCCCAAACTTTGGGGAGTTATTTCATAATGAAATAATGGGGAGTTATTTCATAATGAAATAAGTCCCCAAATTTAAAAATTAAATAACTCCCCAATCTTAAAAAAAATGACACATGGAAAAATGAAATAAGTCCCCAAAAATTTGTATGGAATACAACAACAATTTTTGCCGTATATACAAAAATTCATTTCCGGAGCGCTAAAATGTTTATTCTTTTGAAGCGTGACCGCTCTTTCTACTTGTAGTTCGGCATTTTTTTATATGAAGTTTGGCAGCTTTAAGAAAATTTGGTTTATGTTAGTACCTAGCTTAAATATCAAAAGTGCGATATTTTTTCGTTGTTTTTGTGGGAGTGAGAATAGGTAATCCTTTATTGCGAAAATTATAAAGTTAAAATAAGAGTATATATGTTCTGCACGTGGCCGCTGCTGGTGGAAAATAGCGATAGTCCTCGAAAGCTATCAAAAAAGCTAACTATCAAAAATGTCCGTCAAAATAGCGTCCTATTAACGAAATAAATAAAAAGCCTTCCCCGTGTTCCATTTTCCCACCGTTCCATTTCGACGCTAACTCACCGACGCTATTTTGACGGACATCTATCAAAAAGTGCCATTCGCGGCGTTGGCTGTTTGCCATTCACCGACGGACGCAGGCACGGTATGGAAGCTTATCAATGTTTTTCCACCAATATCAAAAATAAGGAACATGGCCAGCGAAACAAACGCTTTTGATTACAGAAATTCATTAATTTCTATAGTTAATGAGTTTCAATACCTCACTAAAAGGTACACTGCTGATGCATTAAACCGGAAAATTTGTATCATTCAGAAGGTGTTGGAGAGCAGCGCAAAAAACGGTTCTGTGGATCTTATTAAAACTATAGATCCGAAATCGTGGGCAGTGCCATATTACTGTGTAATGGATGGACTGAGTACGCCATGTGTAAGTATCTAAATGAAACTTTGCAGATAGTCTTCTATATGCTCTCACTACTATATATGTCGGAATGGGCCAGATCGGACGACTATATCATATAGCTGCCATAGGAACGACCGAACAATTTTTAGGAAAAATATTATAACGTAGGCAATTTTCAACATATTTTCATGAAATTTCAGACATGGCCATTTTGTAATATTTCAGAATTTCAATTTTAATTTGATCAAAATCGGACCACTATATCATATAGCTGCCATAGGAATATATATGTATATAAATTCATTTAGTTTGTTCGCAACATTTTCGTTCGCAACATTTTTCGCTCGCAACATTTATGTCAGTACCCGAGAAAACGAAAAAGTCTTACTTACTTAATGCAAGGGTATTTAAACTTCGGCATACCGAAGTTAGCTTTCTTTCTTGTTATAGTTTATAAAGTTATAAAAAATAACTTAACAATACAAAATAACATAATTAATAAATAATATTAAAAATTTAAATAAATATTGATATAGTAAATGTATGTATATATTATTCTAGTAGCTCAATAGTAAACTTTAAAAGTTTTGATTTTTCTTTGCACTGAAGTTGTCTTTAACCAGAAATAAAAGGGTCGGAGCTTAAAATAATTCTCCTCGTCATCGTCGGAGAGCAGCCAGACTGCTGGTGGAGTGAGGCGTGCTTGAGGATCCCATCCTTCGGGTAGGGCCTGGAGCAACTCCTCGATTTCCGCGGGAACTTCCTCCATTAGTAGGCTGCATGTCCCTGGTGACATGCTGGGTCAGCCTCGCTGGACATGGGTGTGCTGGTAAGGGCGTGCTCTGGTTCCGGAGGCTCCTGGTCGCCTGCCACGGAAACTAACGGCGGCATGATGTGCTGTCCGGTGTGAGTGGGTTCGTCCAGGGGCATTACCTCCTGTGGCCTCTCGCGTCGTCGGAACTTCTGGCCCGTGTCTTCCTCGTCGTCACTAGTCTCGCTTTCCCACTCCATGGCCTTGCTGGCCGGCGGTATGTAAGTGGCTGGGGCGCTGGGCACGAGTGGCGGTGCCGACTGTGCGGTCGTTGTTTTCAGCTACGGTGTGGGGTGGTCGCCATTCTCCGCGACGCTTTCCTGGGTTAATGATGGGGCTCGGTGTTGGACGAAATGGTGCCTCTACCTGGATCACCCGATACGTTGTATGGGTTAGGTACACCCAGGAGCCGCGGTGGAACGCAAAACGGTCTTCACCTTCATATACGTAGTGTGCGGCTCCTTCCCCTGGGTGTTCCTCTTCATAGTGGTCGTCGTCGTTGTATGACTCGTTGGTCGAATCGTCTTCTACGTGTGCGGATAAGGTTCTTCCTACCGGGTCTGGACATGGGGAGCTACGGAATTCCCTCTCGTCGTCATCGTCCTCGCGACCGCACGGGTCGTACACTCTCTCGCAGTCATCGTCCTCTGAGACGGACATGTACTCGTAGTCGGTGGTTGGGCTAGGTGGACGCGCTGCTCCTGGGTTGATGCGGAAGCTGCCGCCTGACGGTGTCGGTTGGCCCGCATAGCAGGGCGATGGACCCCGGTTGGCTCGGGGCGATGGCGGTGGGCAGTCTGAGAAAATGCTCTCGTCGCTGTCGTAGGTTGGGGAGGCATTCGGCGCTGCCCGGTGGGTATGTGTCCTAGCGGAGGAGGCCTCTGGTGAGGATGGGAACGCTCGCCCAGAGTCTCCTTGCTGGCTCTCACCCACCGGACATGGCCGTGTGGACCGCCCGACATACGCCGTTCCCGGACGTAGTCGGGGGTCGCGGTTGGCTGCCGGCTGCCTGGAGGGTGCTACTGCGCCGTCTTCGCTATCACTGGAGATGCAGATGGTCTCCATGTTGATCCTGCGGAAGAAACAAGAGAAAACCCTATCTATCTGGCCGTGTGGCCAGCAGTAGGGTTCTTCTTGGTAAGTCTGTCGGTTTGGGTCGGTCATTGACAAATCGGGCGAGGCTATAGGCACGGGCAGGTCTTCAGAGGCCAGGGCTCTGGTTTCAGTGGGCGAGAGAGTCGTCCACGCCGCCGTCTTCGGCGTCAGGGGCTTCGAGAGGGGATGAATGAAACTCTTTTAGGTCGCCTATGTTGACCAGTCGACCCTTGCGGTGACCTGGTAAGCGGACGCGAACTACGCTCGGGGATGGGAACGCTACCACTTTGTACGGCCCGTCGAATTTTGGGGCGAGCTTCGCAGCAAAAACTTCCACTGCTTTAGACAGGTGGTGCTGTCGTACTAAGACCAGGGATCCCATCGCGGGTTTCCAGAGTCTTCGGCGCAAATTTAAATGTCGCCCTTGTTCCCGGCTAGCCCGCTGCAGGTTGTTCTGGACGATGGCGAAGATCTCCTTTATGTGTTCCGATTTCTCGAGTGGTGACTCGTTCGTACCAGGATCCGGGTAATCTCGGTTCTCGTGCCTGAAGCAGGAATGTAGGACTATATCCCGCCGTCTCTGAGATGCTGGTGTTGATTGCGAGTGACAATTCCGGCAATAAACTATCCCACGTGTTCTGGCCGGCCTCAACGTACTGAGAGATCATGGTTTTGACCGTACGGTTAGCTCGGTCGGTCGGATTTTCTCTGGGGCAGTATGGGGCGGTGAATTGGATGTCTACTCCCATCTCCTGGAGGAAGTCCTAAAATGCCTTACTTGTGAATTGGGTGCCATTATCGCACACCAATTTCCTGGGCGCTCCGAAGTGACTGAGGATCCTCTCGCGAAAAGCTCGTATCAGTGCAGCCGTGGTTGCCTTCCGTAGGGGTATCAACTCGACCCATTTCGTGAAACTGTCGAAAAATACTAAGAGCATCGTATTTCCTTCCTTAGACCGGGGCAACGGTCCCACGAAGTCTGCGCATAAGATGCCGAATGGTTCGCTGACTTGCCGGGTTAGCATCCTGCCGGCTTGTTGTCACACATTCTGAAAATCAGCACTCTGCTGCAAGTGCACATTCTGAAAATCAGCACTCTGCTGCAAGTGCTGGGACTCGGCGCTCGGAAAGCCCACCGCGCACAAGTGCAGGTCAACGGACGCCGAACGGGACCTTCCACAAGATCCCAAGATCCCAAATACTTCGGAAGGTGACGGTACAATCGCCGCCGGTTTTTCCCAATTTTTCACCGGAATCGCCGAAAGAAGGCAGACAAATGTTAAAAAAAGATTGGGAAATACAAAATGGAGAAATTATTGCTCGCATTGCTTCAAGTTCATAAAAAGCATAGAAGATTTTAAGAGGCACGAGTGCATAAGTTTCAAATATAAATGCAAGATCACTGGCTGCATATTTAATACGAAACGCCAACGACTATGGAGAAGGCACATGAACCAAACTCATCAGAATGAGAATTCCCTATTTAATAAGGAGACCGTAGTGCAGAGGGCTTCAAAGGAATATAACATCGATATTTGAATGGAGGCCGATCAACTTCTACGAGGTCGTCCTGCCATACGAGGACGACGAGGACCTGCCAGACGAGGACTGCCCTTCAAATCAACCCAAAATTGTTTATAGGGGGGAAAGAGGGGGTTTCGGTGCACCAAATGCAGCGGAAATGTGGATAAACAAAAGGATCATACATGCATTGAAGGGAAGAAATTTTCATGTATTCTGTGCCCTTTCAATACAAAGATCGGAACAATACCTCAAATGTCATATGACGCGGTTGCAAAACAAAATGTTGTGGGGAACCATCCTGGTTCCTCTTTGTCTATGATCATTACATTATGAACTTAGCGATTCGCGAATGTGACCTAAGTGGTCCCTAAAATTTGGGATCTATAAACAGAAACAAGGCGGAAGACCGGCGGCGGCTACCGCGGCAATGGCTGCAATGGCGCCAATTCGCAATCCGCCAATGAGAGTCGAGAGTCGAGTAATGGCGGCCACCGCGGAAGAAGGGGTATGAACCGATCTGAGCGCATGGCCATTGCTTTCCGGGTCTCCCGCTCCTCGGGAGGTACAGCTGAGGAGCAGTGTAATATGCGCCGTCGAATAATGGAAATACCGCCACAAAGGGACTTCAAATCACAAAAAAGAAGTAAACGAACTAAAAAAGTAGCTATATTTAGCTATTAAAATTGATGGAAATTATTTACCGATTAATGGATATGATCGTCTTCGACTTTGATTCAGGAACGACAACTAGATCGTAGAACACTGCGACGATCAACCGAACGCTGTCGGATAGTGACGCCAGCCGCTCGCTTTATATAGGGTTTGGCGAGGCTTAGTGTGCCCGCCGTCGGTGTGGAATCTGCCCCTTTACGTTTCGTTCAGTGCTGCCAACATTTTTTCACAAAAAAAAAGCTGTTTGAAACTGGAAGGAAAGAAGAAAAAAGCTAAAAAATTTGGGGGAAAAGGCGTAAAAAAGGCTGTTTTTATATAAGCACGGTATCCAGAGAGAAGAAAACTGTTGCAAAGCAGTGAGAGAGAGCGAGAGGCAAATAGTTTGAAACAGCTTGTCACCTAGGTCTGTTTCAAAGGGTGGTATCCAGTACAGGTTCGGAAATACTAGAACGGTGCAAGATTTAGGAGATTTTTGGTTTAGTATTTCCATAACGCGTAGCGAAAAAGAATAAAATTTTTAATAAAACGCTTTGTCTCCAATGTTTGCCTCTCGCTCTGCCCTTCACATATTGCAAATTAAGAATCCCGGCATGAACAAAAATGCGTGGAAAAGTCGAATTAAAAGAGCGAATACAGTCCTAATTGACTAGATAAAGGCAAATACAATATATTGGGAATTGGGAAATTATATGAATTTGCATTAAAAGACCTGGGACGAAAAAGTAAAATTTAAAATATATATGCAGGACTGTCGAAGGGAAAATGGGCCACTTTTGCATCTCGTTATGCAACTGGCACAGGACAGCTTCTCCTCCATGGGTATAGGCACTGGTTCCATCAGGTTCTCCCTGAACGGAACACCCAACCATGCCTAAAAGAGCCCACATACAATCATCCGAGTTCTTTAGACATGTACTATGAGCAGTCCAAGGCAGGCGCAGCCGCCGGAACGCATGTCAATAGCTTTGGGACTATTAGTAATCTAAAACAAATCATAAAAAGATGAATGTGTGTGATGTTTCAAATTTTGCCGGTTGTCAACAAAGTATGACTGCATCAAAGCCGTCAAAAAATGCTGAACTGCAAGTAGAAAGAGCGGTCACACTTCAAAAGAATAAACATTTTTGCGCTGCGTGACAACTTTATTTGCTGGATACTGAGCTATATCTATATATATAAAATGCTTTGTCCTGACTGACTGACTGACTGATATATCACAGCCATGGCCAAACCACATGTCTTAGAGACTTGAAGTTTTTTTTAAAAAATCAGAAAAAAAAATTCCAGATTCGTATGGGTATTTTAATTTTCTAATTTCACCTGCAACCTATTTAAAAAAAAAAAAAAATTAAAAAAAATAATATTAATGGGATAATATTGATATTCGTCTAAGGCTTAGAGTAGGCCTTGCCTCATTTTATATTTGTCATTCGACTTCAAAGAGTCTTTATTTCTCATTCAGTGCGCTAACTTCAAAGCGAAATTTAATACGAAATTTTAAGTGTGGATCTGCATCCGATCAAAGCGAGGATGCAATAGCGGGCCCTCTAGTGTATGTATATACTTTTTAATATTTATTTCAAAGATATTCATTAATTCATCCAACTCTGCATCTGGATCATCTTTTTATTTTCATAGGCTTTGGTTGTCCCAATCATGCGAAGATAATTATTTGGTATTTTGTAATCGTAACAGTCTTCGCAAACCATATCTGTAATTGAAGAAAAAATTTTAATTTGAAATGCCATCAACTCAAAATAAATGTTTACCTTATGCAGAGAATTTTGTTGATCGTCAAACAGAGAGAATTTCGTAACTCTTTGTTCGTCAGTTAGGTCTGCGAATCCATGCCTCGTCAGATGACTCGTCACTTTTTAGCCAAGCTTAGCGACACTTCTGCTTGTATTCTTTTGGCATGTTTAGTTTTTAATCACTGTTAGGTTTCACCATAAACTTAAACGCACTTTTAAAACAGAGATGACAGCTTGCGTCAAAATAAAGATCATCTTGGCAATGATCGATAAGAATACTATCGACTTTACACTAAACGTCTGTTCAGTAACAGCGCTCTGTACAGTCTTTAACAGGGACTGCAAAAGCGTTAACAGAGCCTTAATAGTTCCCTCAGCGCGACGGTATGCCTCACCTTGTCTAATTGCACCACGCGTGGCAACTTTGAAAAACGCGGAAAAAAGCGGAAAACATTTTACAAAAATCGATAATTCCCGCTTCCCGCAATTCTTAAATTTCTCCCGCTGTCGGCATTAAAAAACCACCAGATTTGACGGGAAAAAAGCGGAATTGGCAGCCTTGATTTCGTTGCCATTTTTATACCCTGGCAGGGTATTATAATTTTAGTAAGAAGTTTGCAACGCAGTGAAGGAGACATTTCCGACCCTATATAGTATATACATATATTCTTGATCAGCATCAACAGCCGAGTCGATCTAGCCATGTCCGTCTGTCCGTTTCTACGCAAACTAGTCCCTCAGTTTTGAAGCTATCTGAATGAAACTTTGCAAATAGTCTTCTATATGCTCTCACTGCTATATATGTCGGAACGGGCCGGATCGGACGACTATATCATATAGCTGCCATAGGAACGATCGGAATTTTTTTTTTTTTAAATATTAACTATGCCAATTTTCAATATATTTTCATATAATTTGAGATATGGCCATTTTATATCTATTATTCCAGAATTTCGGTTTTAATTTTATTCAAATCGGACCACTACATCATATAGCTACCATAGGAATAAATATGTATATCAATTCATTTTGTTTGTTCGCAACATTTTTTTGGCTAGCAACATTTTTCGCCCGCAACATTTACCTTATGTCAGTACCCGAGAAAGCGGAAAGTCAGAACATTTTTCTTCTTCTTCTTCTACTTACTGCAAGGGTATTTAAACTTCGGCATGCCGAAAGTAGCTTCCTTTCTTGTTTGCTGTAAAAAACATATGAATTAGAGTTGGGCATGGACCAAGAACGATAGAACACAAGATTGCGCAATGCGCAGGTCCGTTATTCGTGCATAGCGTTTCTGACGTCACAAAGTACTGGATATTGCCTTATAAGGCAATAGACACAACAACAATTTCATTGGTACCAGTGCTCTGTGACGTAGATGCGCAGAACGAAAAAATTTTCGCTTCGTCTTTGCGCAATCTTGTATTCTATCGTTCTTGGGCATGGACCGTGTTTTCTTCGTGTCACATCGTGTCACGACGGGCGCACGCGTGTGCGGTTGCAAAATTAAGATTGTGTCCATGGGCGTGCGTGTTCGTGTTTCGAAATTCGTCACGAAATAACACGAACAAATATTGCACGTAATTTTTTTTTTAAGTAAGAGGCTAACATCAGTATTCAGTTAGTCCTTAGAAAAATGTTAAGTATACCAGCAAGTTCAGCTACTAGTGAACGAGTATTTTCTACATCTGCGAAAATCATTAATACCCGTAGGACTAGATTCCCAAGTTCTAATCTTGACAAATTGTAATTTTTTAATTTAAAGTTAATGTTAAGCTCCTTAATTTTAAGCTATTTTCAAAGAAATATAATGAATTAATGATTTAAAAAATTATTTTAAAAACGTATTAAGTTTCGTGTTGGACCGTGTTGGGAAAATTTTTGAGCGTGGTTGTTCGTGCGTGTTGAAAAATTTAATTTTCGTGTCGTGCTGGGTCGTGCCGAAAAATGACAGTCCATGCCCATCTCTAATATGAATACAAGAATGATAGAATACCAAGATTGCGCATTGCGCAGGTCCGTTATTCGTGCAAAACGTAAACAAACGCGCGCATGCATACGTCACAGAGCACAAATAAATAAGAAAAAATGAAGTGCGTAGTAAGCGGTTGCACAAACGATCGGAATAATAAATATGAAAAGAAAAGTTTTTTTAAATTTCCAAAAGAAAAAACTTTAAAAAACAAGTGGCTGGAGTTTTGTAGAAAAGATGGACAATTTAATCCGAAAACGTGGCATGTGTGCATTGACCATTTCAACAAAGAAGACATTTTTGGAAATGGAATGTACGGATTGGGTAGGTTAAGTTAATAGTGCAGTTTTACTTTATATTCACATAAACAATTTATTAGGTTTGGCTGTGAAAACAACGCTCAAGCATGGGGCAATTCCTTGTCGGCTTAATGGAGCAGAAACTACAAACTACAACAACTACAAGAAAATCGTGGCGGAGCTGCTAATCAAAGAAGAAAAAGATGAAGAAGATGCATTGTCCCAGAAACTTAACGATGAAAATAAAATTAAGGAGCTGCAGAACGAAATGTAAGGCAAATGGTAGTGTTGGTATATTAGTCATGCATAATTATAAAACTCATTTTTTTCAGATTACTTCTTAAAAGGGAAAACAGAAATCTTGAAGATAATTTTCGGCACACAAAACTAAAGCTTGAATATGAAATACGTGAACTTAAAACTGAAGTCACTAAGTCCCAGTTTCAATGCAAAAACTTCGAAGAGAAATTGAAAGGAATTTTCACTGATGGCCAGATCCGAAAATTGAAAAATGGAACGAAGAAGCAAAACTGGACTCAAGCTGACATTGCCAATTCGATCACTCTGTATTCGGCAAGTCCTAAGGGATACAGACTTCTAAAAAAAAAGAATTTTCCTCTGCCGGCAGTCCGAACTCTTCAGCATTGGGCACAGAAATCGGAAATTAGCCAAAGCGTTCTAGAGCCAGTTATAAAAATCGAAACAAGGGAAATGATAACTCACAGTGGTCGACCCCAAAGGCCAAAAATAAAAAAAGAAAGTTAAAATATTAGATAAAAATAATATATAATATTTTAAAGAATGGTATTAGCTACTATTTTTAATTATATTCATGCACTCAGCATGTTTTGTTTATTTTTAAGTCCAATTTAAGTAAAAATGTATATGAGTATAACTCGTCAAAACAAACAATTTTTGTAAGATTGCCAACTTAGCAACTCGAGAGGAGACGATTTCTGAGCTCACTTCCCTTTGGAAAGAGTAAATGTAAAATCATGTAAAATCCCAACTGGCAAAATATCCAGTACCTCCAAGTGGAATGATGGAGCTGAGGGAAAGAACAAAGGACGTCTGGTACGCTATTCCTCCTGAAATGGTGCTACGCTATACCCAAAGTATGCCAAATCGCATAGGGGAGCTACAAAAAATCAGAAGGGCTGTGGACTCATTATTAAAATAATCTCAAATAAAATTATAACCCCAGTGCAAAACTGTAACAATTGACTTTTTTTACATTTTGCTTTGGCATATTTATTCCAGATGATCAAATCGCATTATATTTTCACAAGCGATAGTCAAATATAGTAGCAAAAAAAAAAAAAACAAGTCTAAGATTATTATCGTACATGAAATAGGAGAGAAGATACTGACCGTTGAAGTTAGAATATGCAACTCGTGTTACAGGTTTGCTCGTCAGTGTACTTTCTGATACTTCGGCAGACGTACTTTCAATTACCAGCAAAATAAGCTCTCGTCATTTGCGAGTTGCCGGTACTGAACGGCAAAAAGTCAAATTGGCGGGAAAACTTTTTTTTACATACTGTAGCGCAATTATGTAGTAACCAGAGCGGCGAGCCAGGGGCATTTGGATGGAAAAAATTGGAAAGAATGCTATAAGATGATAAAAATCGTAAGCACATATAATATTAAAGTTTCTCAATGTATTATTTTTAACCCATATCTGTATCTATTTATTTATTTAGACAAATGATTGGTTCGACGTTATGAATGTGAGAGTTCCACACCCTGACAGCAGAGAACGTTCGCATGCTTATGGACTTGCTCTTCAGACGCAGATTTCAATTATTGACGATATGAGCAAAATGATAAATGAAATGAGAGCAATAAATAAAAAGTCGTTGTTTCCTTTTCAAAAAGGTATATATATATTAGTTGCAAGCTCAATATAAAATTTTTGTCATACGTCCCTTAATTTCATGAATTATTTAAACAAAAAAACGCACTCAAAGTGCTGTATGGTGAATTGCAATCGCGTTTTGGAATAAAATACATATACCCATTAAACCAAGATGTACTTGAAAACTTCTTTGGGATCATTCGATCCAAAGGCGGGATGCACGATCATCCGGATACCCAGGAATTTAAATACAGGCTTCGATCCTATCTCTTGGAACATAACCAAGGGCTTTTGTCTGGCAATGCTAACGTGGAAGAAACTTCTAGAAACTCTTCCCTTAACAGGTTTTAAAATATTCCAGTATTCTCCTATAGCAATTATTTTATTGAAAATTGTAAAAAAGCTTACAACTACTGCTTTAGAAGACGTACCAGAAATGGATGAGCTACAGTACGACGCAATTGGAGGCGTAGCTGGCTACATTTGCCACAGACTGAAGGGTGCGCTTCTACCTATTGTTAAAAATTCAACTTCTAACTCCGCGTACACATGAGTGGATAATTTAAATGAAGGCGGCCTATCTAAACCTATCTAAATTTAGTAGAAAAAGTAGGGCAGCTAGAAAGCGTTTTTTAAAAAATAAACGGAGACTCTCTAATGGTGTGCTCCGGATTTCTCAACAAATTACTATATTGATTGCGAACTAGATAAAAAAGCTGTTTTTTCGATCTCGCATGTATTTTACAATTCGAAAGCTAAATGCAAACTTAAAAAACACAGACTATCAGAAAAAAAGAAAAATAAAAATACATATTTAAAACATAATTGAAAAAATGTTTATGTAGTTTTCTTTGAATCTCTTTTTTTTAAGATGCGTTTAATGGTTTTCAGCGTCAAACAGTCTAAAGTAAGGGAACTGTCTGCATGCAGTTTCATTTAAATTTTTTTCATCACAAAGTATTTTTCTATCCTTAAAACATCCTACCCAAACACACAAAATTCCCTGTCATAATAAAAATCATAAATCAATTTGTTCAGTTTATTTTCGTATACAGTGGCTCGCAGCTTATTTCGTGCAGAGGTAAACTTGATGTTCAAACTCGTATATCTGCCAAACTATACGAGTTATCAACAAAATTTAAATGCAGTTATGTTAAGAATAGTTTTGGCATTTATTAAGGTTTTTCATTATTTTTAAACTCGATTAAATAACGCTTAAATCTTAAAAATACTAAAAATACTGCCTATTTTGATGTCGCAGCTTATTTCGTGCAGGAAACTTTACCTTCAATTCTTTAGTTTTTATTAAACCTAATATTTTTTTTGGCCTCCCTGTTGATTAATGACATCCTTAAAAATAGTTTTTATCAAAGAAACCAACTTTTCCGACGACTCCTTTGGAATCCTGGACCATTCTTCGAAGAGGCCTGTTTTGAGCTGATTTTTACTCGAAATCGACCTCTTCCGGATAGCCAGATCCAAAATTACCCACAAATTCTCTATAACGTTTTGGTCCGGTGACTGGACAGACGGATTCACTATGTTAGGGCACTTCCAGGTCAACCAGCTCGGCACAAGAGCCGATTTGTGCTTGGGGTCATTATCCTAGTATATTCGAAAAGTGTCTTCTGTGCCCAATTTCTAGGCGCCTGGACCAAGTTATCCTTCAAAAGTTGAAGATACATTTGTTTGTCTATATTTCCTTCGATAAATCCCAGGTTTCCAAACGCCGGATGCCTCCATACACGCCATACCCACGACATTACTTTCACCATCCTTGGCCGTAGGCTTAAGATTTTTTTCTACAGCTCGGTATTGCATTCCGACCGACCCAAAATACCCAAAAATGTTGAATTTGGACTCGTCTGCGAATATAACATCATTCCAGAACGATTCCTGATGTGTACGTTCGCCGTCAACCCAATACCGAGCTGTAGAACAAAAATCTTAAGCCTACGGCCAAGGATGGTGAAAGTAATGTCGTGGGTATGGCGTGTATGGAGGCATCCGGCGTTTGGAAACCTGGGGTTTATCGAAGGAAATATAGACAAACAAATGTATCTTCAACTTTTGAAGGATAACTTGGTCCAGGCGCCTAGAAATTGGGCACAGAAGACACTTTTCGAATATACTAGGATAATGACCCCAAGCACAAATCGGCTCTTGTGCCGAGCTGGTTGACCTGGAAGTGCCCTAACATAGTGAATCCGTCTGTCCAGTCACCGGACCAAAACGTTATAGAGAATTTGTGGGTAATTTTGGATCTGGCTATCCGGAAGAGGTCGATTTCGAGTAAAAATCAGCTCAAAACAGGCCTCTTCGAAGAATGGTCCAGGATTCCAAAGGAGTCGTCGGAAAAGTTGGTTTCTTTGATAAAAACTATTTTTAAGGATGTCATTAATCAACAGGGAGGCCAAAAAAAATATTAGGTTTAATAAAAACTAAAGAATTGAAGGTAAAGTTTCCTGCACGAAATAAGCTGCGACATCAAAATAGGCAGTATTTTTAGTATTTTTAAGATTTAAGCGTTATTTAACCGAGTTTAAAAGTAATGAAAAGCCTTAATAAATGCCAAAACTATTCTTAACATAACTGCATTTAAATTTTGTTGATAACTCGTATAGTTTGGCAGATATAAGAGTTTGAACATCAACTTTACCTCTGCACGAAATAAGCTGCGAGCCACTGTAAGTCTTAACCATATGAACTAACTTGCTACACTGATTGTGGTCAGTGATTTGGTTTACGACACGATTGTTGTTTGCCGAAAACTCCTTGTATGTGTTGAGTACTTTTGAGGTTATGCAAATGTAATTACATTAATTCACTGCATGATCAAACTGACAATGTCCTCGCTTGACAAAAAATCGTATAATTTTAGGAGGACCGCGTACACGTATGGATTGAGAGGGGGCCCGGGGAGCGATTAAGCGCTGCCACAAAACTTCGTAGGGACTAACACCTTCGCTTGCGCAATTATATGTATTTTATGATGCCACATTATAAAAACATTAAAGAAAAACACAAAATGTAGGGGCGGACTACCCTTTTCACTTAGTGGTGCGAAAATAAAGGTTAGCCGATTCTCAGAGGAGTATGATGTCTAACACGACGACACAGAATTTTATATACAGTTTGTCAAGTATGTATGTACATAATTCTTTGCAAAATGAAAAATGACATAGAAATTACTTTTTAAACTCAAAATTTACTGATTAAAACACTTATTCTTTTTGTTTTTTTTTTAAATATTATAAAATTATATATAAGGTATTTATTAGAATAACAAAAATAAAACATTTCCATAAGAAAGAGAGTGAACAGAAACAAAAACAAAAAAACCGCTAGTTTTCAGCTGTCAAAAAATTCTTTGCAAAATGCAAACACCAGTTAAAAAGATTCCCAGAATTAGACAACGCCAACTTAAATCCGAGAAATATGAACGCGTGCCACTTTGGAGTGCTTTTGGCTGTAGTCTTCGTATAAAAATTCGTTTGGAAAAGTTCGCATTTGATCGTATGTACATATGTACATATGTAGTTCGATTTTAAATCATGCCTGGCAAACGAAGTGATAACAAAACCATTGAATTGGTTTATTTCAACTATTATAAGGATAAATCGGCCAAGGAACTCTCAGAAATGTTCAATATTAAATTAAGAATAATATAATAAAACGTGCTAAAGAGGAAGAGAGACTTCACCTGAACAATTCTGGAGGCAGACCAGCAAAGCTTAGTAGACGCGATCATTCAAAAATTTTGAAACAAATAGATAATAACCCGCAAACAACCCTCAGACAGTTGGCATTGGACTAGAGGGCTGCATAACACCATTCAAACCGGCAAATGAGACACTCGTGTTAAAATGAACGAAATGAATTCGGCGCGTTCGGAAATGATCGTGTATTTGAAGGCGCGCGTTGCCGACTTCAATTCATTCAATTCAAACGGCACATTCTGAAACGAATGAAGTGAAGACCGAGTAAAATGAATGGGTGATTCGAATGACTTGTCTGCGTCTGTGTGTGTGTAAGTTTCAATAAAAGACAGTTCATTTTAGACAAATGCTACAATACTATTAAATAAGACGCACATGCACATAATAATACACAAACACATAGACACCTTAGACTTCTCTCCGCGCTATCCGAACTCATTTTGCACACAGACAACATAAAGTATTTACAGTACTCTGAATTTTTGTTGAAAATTCATAGGCTTCATTCGGGCTTTGAACGACTTCATTCAGTTCATTTCGATCGGGCGCCTAAAACTCCGAATACATACGAAGTGAACGCAAAGAGAACGCGACAAATGAATGGCAAGTATTCTGAATACTTACTAAAACGAATGAGTACTCTAAATGCAAACAAAGAGAATGGTGATATGCAGCCCTCTACATTGGACCTAAAAAATGATTCCGGTAAACTAGTGAGCCATGAGACTGTGAGAAAGGTTCTTAATTTACACAAGTACACATCACACGTAGCACAATAGACGGAAAGATATTTTTGGGTTGCAAAAATCATAACTCTTGAACCAGTTCAGATATTTTATTTTTAAAGGAAAGGTTGTTTTAGTACCTTTCGATTGAGTGGTCATACTATATGGTGTGATTAATAGTAGATTTTATACTCGAAAATTAATGTTTTTTGAGGCAGTTTTCTCAATTTTTATCCAATTTCAAACAATACTTTTCGTTTGTTTTCTCTGAAAATGCTAATATGGTGCATATTTAATATTTTAAAAACAATAAAAGAATACATTTTAAAGAAAAAAAAAAAATTTTTGTGTTGACCAAATTTTTGACCAATTTTCAATCATTTATGCACTTTTTGTTCAAAATAATCATTCAATTTTACATTATTTAATATTGTTGAAGAATAATTAATCATTATACATTTATTTCAAATCATTAAGTGTCCTTACAAATTCAGGAATTGAAAAACAAGCCGCCAATACAGGAAAAAATGTATGCCCGCCATACAATTTCGTACTGCGCAACGACTGCGCTCGTACCGGAATTTGCACGAAACCGCGCATTTTTTACGCTGAGTTGAAAGTATCTTTTGTTTGGGAAATCCGGGGTGGGACGTCGGGGGACCCGATCTCTTTTGATTGTGATAAAGAACATATTCAAGAACAACACCTCATACGCCAAACAGAAAATGCACCAAAATGCCATTTTTGACATTCCATCAAAGTTTAAAAATAGGTGAAAAATTAGTATTTCGGTAAAACAGGTATACCTGCCCGTGCAAAAGACATTAGAATTTTATTCTACCTTGATTTTACCGAGATTTGATGTCCCTTTCGATAGAGACCATAACCATTACCTAAAAATCGACCTCAAAGTCAGAATTTTTCTAAAAAACGACAAGTTTTTTTTGCAACCCAAAAGGTGTCCAACTTTGAATTTGAATTTAAAAAGCCGGTTAGTGCCCGCCCAGTTAGATGGTTGGAGTCTGCGCTAACCACAGAGTTGCATTTTAAGGTGGTTCGAAACTCGGAGAAATTATAACAGTTTATAACAGATCTTCGTCACCCTCTGCTGATTCTGTTCGCCTGGTGCATGAAATCCAAATATTGAAGAATTTGTACTGAAAATGGGAGAATTCAAGCCTCGTATTTACCTACAACAACAACTGCAACTCTTTTACAACAAAAACAACTATTAAAACAACAAAATAAAAATTAAATATATTAATTTAACCGTCAAATTTAAATTCGAATTTATAATGTTAATTAAGTTAACCGCCCAATTTGAATATTATTTGAAAACGAAAATAAGTTTCCGTCAAATTAAGGGCCACTTTTGAATTTGAATTTAAAAAGACGGTTAGTGCCCGCCCAGTTAGATGGTTGGAGTCTGCGCTAACCACAGCGTTGCATTTTAAGGCGGTTCGAAACTCGGAGAAATTATAACAGTTTATAACAGATCTTCGTCACCCTCTGCTGATTCTGTTCGCCTGGTGCATGAAATCCAAAAATTGAAGAATTTGTACTGAAAATGGGAGAATTCAAGCCTCGTTTTTACCTACAACAACAACTGCAACTCTTTTACAACAAAAACAACTATTAAAATAAAATATATTAAATATATTAATTTAACCGTCAAATTTAAATTCGAATTCAAAATGACAAGTTTCCGCCAAATAAGTTAACCGTCACATTTAAATTCGAATTTATAATGTTAATTAAGTTAACCGCCCAATTTGAATATTATTTGAAAACGAAAATAAGTTTCCGTCAAATTAGTTAACGGCCACTTTTGAATTTGAATTTAAAAAGACGGTTAGTGCCCGCCCAGTTAGATGGTTGGAGTCTGCGCTAACCACAGAGTTGCATTTTAAGGTGGTTCGAAACTCGGGATATAACAGTTATTTTCAATTAATTGTTTAAAAATTGAAAATAATAGTTATTACCAAACTTGTATATAAAAATTGTAAATAATAATTATTTGGCAATTTTTATTTTAAAAATTAAAAATAATAGTTAATTAAAATTTTTTTGTAATTAATTAGAAAATAACTCTTATTTTATGATTTTTATTTAAAAAATTGTAACTGTTACGATCCCTGCTAAAATTATAATACCCTGCAAGGGTATAAAAATCCAAAGTAATGGGCACTATATAACAGTTAATAACTTTAAGTTTTATTAATGTTTATGAAACGTAAAAGGAAAGTGTTTAAAAGGCGTTTGCCTTGTGCTTTGGCACGAAACTAAAGCCTTCGGGCACCCGACCCAGCAGCGATTCACTCAGCTTTACCCAGTCGGCGGCGTTCCCGGAGCTCATTAGGGTCTCCATTTCGTCACGCCCGCGGTATTTTTGAGGTCGAGCGTTGATCTTCTGCGGAGGGGCCTGCTGCAACGCCTCCGGTATGTAGCGGTATAAGAACGACTGCCACTCGAGGAGAAAGCGCCGCGTCGTCTCCACACCCTTGGTGTCCGAGCCCCAATGCTCGAGTCCATAGTTGCAGTACTTGCGTAATAATTCGTAGCGTTGGCCGGAAGACGGCTCCCATGCCTTGTGCTCCTTTATCTCCTGGAAGATCCAGGGCTTAATAAGCGCTCCTCGTCCAATCATCACTGAGCTGACGTGCGGAGCCAGCTTTCGTCTCTCCACGTAGTCCTCGTAGCTAAGGATATCCCCGTTGCCGATCACTGGCATGCACTTGGCTTTGGCAGCGCACTCCTCAATGTAGCTCCAGTTGGCGTGCTTGGTGTAGCGCTGCTCTCTGGATCGCCCGTGGAGGGTTACGGCGGAAGCACCCCACTCCTCCACCAAGGGGAGCAGCTCGTGCGCCACCGATTTGTCCGCATAAATGCCGGTGCGCATCTTAACCGTGAAGGGCAGGCGATCTGACAAGGCCGCACAGCTGCGAACTGTGAGCTCCAGGATGTTTGTGCGCCTCATCAATGCGCTGCCTCCACCCTGCTGGTAAATCAAATCGATGGGACAGCCTATGTTAAGATCTATGAAATTCACTTGGGCGGTCTCTGCAATGACCTGCGCAGCCTGGGCGATCATGTTGGGATTGTTCCCGCACAATTGCACACCAAAGACGTCCTCGCTTTCGTGGCGCTTGGTCAAGGCCCACTCCTGACCGAGGCCCTTAACCAAGGGCATAGCGCAGGCCATCTCGCCGCAAGTAATATCCGCACCGAACTCCTTGCAAATGCGCCGAAAAGGCAAGTTCCCGACAGTGGTCAACGGGGACAGAAGGAGTTTATCGCAGAAATCGACGGCAGGTTTTTTCTCGGCATCTCTTCCAGTATTAGAATCAAAAATGACACAACCCGCTGGAGTTTCAGTGTCGACGGCGTGGCTATCTTGTTTTACCGAATCGGTGCACTCTGCCTGCGTCTCCGTTGCAGACTCTGGCTGCTCGCCAGCTTCACTGGCTTGGATAGCGTTTTCGGACTGTGGCGGTTCCTGGTCACTTTCCCGTTTCTCTGTTTGTTTTCGCGAATCTCGTAGTTTCTCTGCCCGCTTAATTAGCTCCTTGCTACGACTAAAATCATAGTCACGCTTCCGCAGACGCACCTGAAGTTCTGAAAAGGCGAGATTAGTTGGGCTGTTTTGTAGTTTTGTTTTATAACACCAACCTGAGCTTATGCCATTGCATGTTGTGGGTGCCTTTTCGTTGTATTCCTGCTTCCTTATGTTCCTGCCAAGCTCATCCGTGTGGCTCTTGGCAAACCGACAACTTACTCCCCGCGCACAGTAGCCTTTTGTAGTATAAACGTAGCACTCTGGACCAAGGTCCTCGCCCTTGGCTGCCAGAAAGGCATCCAGGTCATGAACATAGCGGCAATTCGGCACGGAACAGGGTTCTCCCCCAGTTCCGTCGATCAGCGAGTGACAGAGATGCGAATACCGCTCATCCTTGAACACTGGACGATTCTTTGTGAAAACACAAATTAATTATACTCTCATTGTAATTGAGGTATTTCATTATTTACTAACTTTGTTCTGACCCCGCTTGCGCTCCTTATTGTTCCATTTTTTATTCCCACCGGCTTCCTTAGCTGCGCCAGCTTCAGGTTCACCTTCCTCGCGCTTTCTTTTGTTGGTTTCGCCCTTGTCGGTGGTGACCGCCAAGCCGCTCTCGTTGCATTCTTGGAGAAGGTATCTGAAGTAGACTCGTCTATATTATTGTTATTTATCAAGATTTTAGGAGTAACTCACTCTGGTTTTATATAGCAAATACCCGCCTCCATTTCACGTGTTGGTCCGTTTGCTTTATTGTTTTCTTTATCAATCAGCCGGTCAAAGAATAAACGTGCAAAGAACCGACCGATAGAATTATCGATAGGTTAAAAAGAAATTTTAAAATGAAACCTCCGACTTTTTACTTTTAAAAACTGGAAACTCTCATAAGACTTGTGGACAAATAAAATTGAACTAGCACGTAATATTGGAACACTTTAAATAGTTAACTAGAAAAAAGATTAAGTGCATTAAAAAATAAAAGTGTTGGAAAATGGAACAACAGCCCAGTACTATCGATAATACTACCGCGAATAGAACTATCGACTCAGAAAACGCATTTTGATGGTTCAGCTGTTTAAATTTCTGTTAAAATCCACAAAGGCGGTAGGAATGTGGTTGCAATACGAAATTAAAATAATCCAATTGCTATTCCGCCGCAGCCCGCACGAGCCCACTTCCGGCCCAGCTTCCTGGACACTTTGCGGCTGGCTGTCCGAGGGGGACATGGAGGAAACGGATTGCCCAAGTACGGAGGAGTCGGCGGTCAGGGTGGCTGCGTCTATTTGGTGGCCAAGGATGGGCTTACGCTGCGCAAAGTGGCCCAGGGATTGCGGGACAAGCGTGTGGCTGCCTCCAGCGGCGAGGACAGCAGCAAGGCAAGCATCTTCGGCCGGCGAGGAGTGGACCAACGCATCGAGGTACCGGTGGGCGTGCAGGTGTACGACGAGCGCCATAAGCTGATCGCTGATCTCAACGAAAACGACTCAACTTGCATAGTGGCGGGCGGAGGAACTGGTGGCTGCACAGGAACTAATTTTTTGGGACGTCCTGGCGAGAGCCGCACTGTGAATCTGGACTTGAAGCTGATAGCGGACGTGGGACTAGTCGGGTTTCCCAATTCGGGAAAGAGCACGCTGTTAAAGGCCGTCTCAAATGCAAAACCAAAGATTGCGGCGTATCCCTGTAAGTAATTTGTTTGCTAGCATTCGGTCTTTCCGTGAAATAAATATGATTATCCCCACCTCCAGTTACCACCATCCGGCCGCAAATTGGAACCGTGGAATACAGCGACTTGCGCTCCATTACCGTGGCAGATCTTCCCGGCCTCATCGAGGGTGCCCACGCCAACTTCGGCATGGGCCATAAGTTTCTCAAGCACATCGAACGCACCCGCCTACTCCTCTTCATGGTGGACATCTTCGGTTTCCAACTGAGTCCCCGACACCCGCATCGCGATTGCCTGTCCAACATCTATGCCCTGAACAAGGAGCTGGAGCTCTACGACCCATCTCTGCTGGAGAAGCCCAGTGTGCTGTTGCTCAATAAAATGGACAAGGACGGCGCCAGCGAGATCTTCACCAGGCTAAATCCGGTCATCACCGACCTGGCTAGCGGGCTGGCGCAATGCCCTGAGGAACTGCGTCCGAAGCAGGTACTAAAGTTCGAGAGCGTCGTGCCCATATCGGCAATAAACTCCACGAAAGTGACACAAGTAAAGTCGCAGCTGCGGCGGACGCTCCTGCGACTGGCGGAGAAGCAGTTCCTGGCTGACGAGAAGCAAATTAAGGATCAGTTGCAGGAGCGCGTCGGTCTCGTCGGGCCGAGAATTACATAGCTTATATCCATAGAAAAATATAACGTACAGATGTGATTCGTGAATAAAGTATATATGTTTTTGGTAAGCATATAGAGCCCAAGTTGATCGCTCCCTGAATTCTTGTTTTTATACCCTGACAGGGTATTATAATTTTAGTCAGAAGTTTGCAACGCAGTGAAGGAGACATTTCCTATAAAGTATATAAGTTCTTGTTCAGCATCGCATCAATAGCCGAGTGATCTAGCCATGTCCGTCTGTCTGTCCGTCCGTTTCTACGCAAACTAGTCCCACAGTTTTGAAGCTATCTGAATGAAATATTGCAGATAGGCTTCTATATGCTCTCACTACTTTATGTGTCGGAACGGGCCGGATCGGACGACTATATCATATAGCTGCCATAGGAACGATCGGAAATTTTTGAGAAAAAAAATGTTTACTTTGCCAATTTTCAATATATTTTCATATAATTTAATACATGGCCATTTTGTATTATTCCAGAATTTCGGTTTTAATTTTATTCAAATCGGACCACTATATCATATAGCTGCCATAGGAATATATATTAATTTAATTTGTTCGCAACATATGTATTTCGTTAGCAACATTTTCCGAGAAAGCGGAAAGTTAGAACATGTTTCTTCTTCTTCTTCTATTTACTGCAAGGGAATTTAAACTTCGGCATACCGAAGATAGCTTCCTTTCTTGTTAAACAAATGAGATCCTCTGCTTTGGATCTTCCAAACTGGTTGAAAAACAAGGATCTCTAGAAAATTTGTTAACTGTTCAATTACCTTAAAATATAAAATATAACGTTTAATTTTCAGTTAATTAAAAAACGAAAAGTAATGACGAGTTACTAAATCCTTGAAGCTTTTAAAGAAAGTATTACTATTAAAATTCATAATGAGAAAATTTAAAAACATTCGCGGTCACAAACATTTGGAAGCACCGACAAAAAGCTTGCTGATTTGGTATACTTTCGGTATTTTGCGTACAATTAAAAGGCTATTGGGGCACACTTTCGGTATATTCCAACGACCAAGCTGCAGCCCCACTTTGTTGTTGTCTGGTGGTCGCCTCGTCGTCGCGCGTCGGGAGAAGCAAAGCATAATAAAATGATTAAAATCCAACGGCCGCCCAAAAGCCTCTCGATCTGCAATTGGATTCTAGTCGCAGAGTGTCATCTGTGAAGTGCCGTGCCCGAGGGCGTGGAACGCCGCCGAAGGACGACCGCCAGCGGACTCCTCGACAATGACAGTTCGACACATACACACAGACGGCCGAGGAAAAACTGGTATATAAAAGACGCCAGTGCAAAAAACAGAGCGTGCGACGAAAGAGAGGAATCGCGCGCGCCCCTAAGTTCGGTGTTCGGGAGCCACAACAAGCGACTCGGGCGCCGCGGAGTGGAGCAATCGCAGTCACCCGTCCGTGATGTCACAACACAACCCCAATCACGCCCACCCACACTACCACTACCCGTCCCATGCGACGCCGCTGGCTCTGCAGCAGCAGCACCAGCACCATCAGGAGCAGCAGCAGCAGCACGGCAGTAGTTGGTACTCACATGTTGCTTCCTACCCAGCAGCCTCCCACTCCCACTCCCACCCCCTCTCTCACTCGGCCTTCGGCCCTGCGCCCGCTTGCAAGGCCAGCATCAGCAACAACAACTCCAACAACATTATGGGCGGCTACGGAGCAGTGGGAGGGGGTGGAGGCTCGCATGGATATTTCGGCGCCGCTGGCGGTGGCCTCAATGTCAGCGGGGCGGGGGGTGGTGCTGGGTCGTCCTACGGCCTTGGGGCCAACACGGTGGCATATGCTCACAACCAACTGCTGCAGTACCAGCACCATCATCAGCACAACCAGCAGCCGCAGCAGCAGCACCTGGGCCTGGGACAGCGGTCCTATATGGGCCACGATGTCATGGCCGGGAGCTATCCCTACATCAAGAGCGAACCCTTGGAGGGGTTCCAGCAGCCGGCCAATCCAATGGCCCCACCCCCGGCCCCCGAAATGATAATAAAATGTGAGCCAACTCGAAATAATGGTGTTACTGTGTACAGTAGATGCATGTATAATCGATTTTATAATAACTTCAGTAGTGATGGGCCCCCCGAATACCTGCATCCCGTAGATGAAGCTTCGGATAGAAAAACTACCTCACACACACCGACGCTATTCGAAGCCATTTCCCCCATAAGTAGTGTAATTTCAGCTCAGTTTTGGCGTCGAATCAATAAAACATTTGTTGAGTTTCGCTGAGGTTTGGCGCTTGTTTCGTTCGGTTGGTTTCGTATCCAGTCGCTCGTCAACTTACGGCGCTGTATCTCTATCTCTGCTCAGTTCGGTTCGGTTCCGTTCCGTACGGTTCTGTTTCTGTTCTCTCGGTGTGTTGTGTGCGAAAGTACTGATGATGTCTGTATGTATCCATTTAGCGAATGTATACTCTCGGATAGATGCTTTATACTACCGGCGAGCCCTATGCCGACTCGATACTTACGCACACACATCCAACCAGTACGTCTCCCATTTCATCTCATCTCCTCCTCCCCCTACGGGTTTCGGAATGGTTGGTTGGTTGGTTGTCTTCCAAGTCGTATCTTATATAACGTGCGTTCCCTAGGCTAACCTACAAAATTCCGACCAAACGCCCAGCCGCCCTCTGCAGCTCTTGAGATACTATGTATGTGGGCGGGGCAGTTCCGAATTGCGCACACAAATATTAATTTGTACGCCAACAGATCAACATAATTCCGGTTTTAGCTTCTGATTGCAAGATACTATCTTAGCCCCTGCATAGTTTCATTTTCAAATATTTATTCAAGACACTTTATTTGTCAGCAGAACCCTTTCTCATCATTCTATAAATCGATATTCCTGCACATACTAATACATTTTTTTAAGTGCGCTTTAGCCGGGCGAAAGCAGGAGGGGATAATAAATACATATTGTAAATAGGAAAAATATCCGATGGTACAAAATACTCAGAGTTATCTCTACTATTATGTGTGGACGTATCAGGCTTATCAGCTGGAACTGGGTGGGAGGCACCTACCGCCCCGAAATATTATTAGAAAACCATAGAAACCGACTCTGGGTACATACTTTTTCATCTGCGCATAGATATCCCGGACTGCATAGTTTGTTATACTCGTAAATATTTAATCAAACTAATAACATAAAATAAAACACATTCAACTATACAAAAGTTTGTTTTTAGTTCAGAAAACTGTTTTGACTTTGGCGTACAGAAATGCATAATTATATAATTACATAATTATATAAGTAGTGTATATATTCATATTTTTGACAATCTTCGTTGTTGCCGATGGTACTTCAAAATAGATATATATATATGTATATGTATTTATATATATTACCAATTGATGAGAATCCTAAACGTTTTAGTGCTAGAGAGAATTAGATATCATAAGAAAGAAAGATAAAAACCTTTCAAGTTTTTGCATTCTTAATAAAAGATACAAATTTATAAACTAAACAAACAAGAAAGGAAGCTAGCTTCGGCAAGTCGAAGTTTAAATACCCTTGCAGTAAGTAAGTAAGACTTTCGTTTTCTCGGGTACTGACATAAATGTTGCGAACGAACTAAATGAATTTATATATATGTACTAGCTGACCCGGCGAACTTCGTCCCACCTATCCGTGATTCAATTCATGCTGTATAAACAAAAACCAAGCTGTCAGAAAATGAGCAGTCAGTCTCAGGCTGACACGATTGAAAACTGTTTTGAAAAGACACTTCAGCTGTGTTTTTTTTTCGACTCGCTCTTTGCTCAACCAGTGGACAACCCTTATCGGTTAGGGGTACGAAAAATAGATGTTAGCCGATTCTCAGGCCTACAGAATATCCCCTCAAAATTTCATCCAAATCGGTCAAGTAGTTTCGGAGGAGTTTGGATACAAACACCGTGACAGCAGAATTTTATATATAAGTATATTTCTATGACAGCTATATGATATAGTGGTCCGATTTTGATCAAATTAAAAACGAAATTCTAGAATATTACAAAATGGCCATGTCTCAAATTTGATAAAAATATGTTGAAAATTGGCAAAGTTAACATTTTTTTCCTCAAAAATTTCCGATCGTTCCTATGGCAGCTATATGATATAGTCGACCGATACGGCCCGTTCCGACATATATAGTAGTGAGAGCATATAGAAGACTATCTGCAAAGTTTCATTCAGATAGCTTCAAAACTGAGGGACTAGTTTGCGTAGAAACGGACGGACAGACATTGCTAGATCGACTCGGCTGTTGATGCTGATCAAGAATATATACACTTTATAGGAAATGCGCCTTCACTGCGTTGCAAACTTCTGACTAAAATTTAATACCCTGCAAGGGTATACAAATATTTTCCTATTTATGTTCATTTTGAATTGCATCGTATAATTCCCAAGTAATATAGAATAATTTTCTCACATGACATTGTTCTACTCATGTAGAGGGCTTAATTTAAGTTAAGAATTTAAGTTATTTCAGTTATTTAAACTCACAAAAGCATTCTTGTTTACAGCGGAACCCATTGACGACCTGGCCTACAAGTCAAACTACATAGACGACAATACGCCGTTTGCGGACTTCAGTAAGTTTAGCGAATTCAGCGAAGACATGCTGAGTCCCAAAGTCGAGCTGACAGTCAAGGATGAGTCCTTTGTCAGGGTAGGTGGACAGAGCCGCCATTACGCACTTCAGAACTAAATATTAAACCCTCTTCAGAACCCCAATAGCTTTTTACGCCGCAAGCAACAATCGGACCTGGCGACAGCAGAGAGCCTGCCCGTCTGCCAGCGCTGCAAGGAGGTGTTCTTCAAGAAGCAGACTTACCTGCGGCACGTCGCCGAGAGCAGCTGCGGCATCCAGGAGTACGACTTCAAGTGCACCATATGCCCCATGTCCTTCATGACCACCGAGGAGCTGCACCTGCACAAGCAGCAGCATCGAGCGGACAGGTTCTTCTGCCACAAGTACTGCGGAAAGCACTTCGGCACGATCGCGGAGTGCGAGGCACACGAGTACATGCAGCACGAGTACGAGAGCATTGTTTGCAACGTAAGATGCTCCTTGGGTGCGCTTTGGTTAGTAAGTTAATTGCTAGCTTTATTTGCAGATGTGCTCGGGGTCCTTCTCCACGCGGGAACAGTTGTGTGCCCACCTGCCGCAGCACAAGTTCCAGCAGCGCTTCGACTGCCCCGTATGCCGCCTGTGGTACCAAACGGCTCTGGAGCTGCACGAGCACCGCCTGGCCGCACCCTACTTCTGCGGTAAATACTACGCGGGCGGCCAGTCTCCGTCCCCGTCCTCCCAGCAGCCACAGCAGCAGCAGCAGCACCAGAGCCAGACGAACTACAAGCTTCAGGACTGTCACATGGGAACCATGGAGAGTAAGTTTTGGGCTACGAAAACACCCAGTTTTCATTGTCGATAACGAAATAATTCAAAATGACTTCTCTCGTTCCTCCCTAGTGCCAAGCGCACCGCTCCTTAAGTCGAACCCCTCCAACTCGCCTGCCCTGCCCGCGACAGCAGCGCTGAACTCACTGCTGCAACAGCGCCAGGCCAATGCCGATGGAGCGCCCATTTTTGCGGCATCCTCGCTGAAGAATGAGGTCGCTGTGAAGCTGGAGCGCAGCTACAGTAACTCGACCAATGAATCCTCCTACAGCGTCCAGGAGAGCGGCTACGGTAATGTGTATGGCAGCAGCGACAGCTCGGGCCACGGGGCCATCGCCGGACCACAGGCGCACTCTTCGACGCTGGACGACTCCGAGGACGCGCTGTGCTGTGTGCCACTGTGCGGGGTGCGGAAGAGCACGAGTCCCACCCTGCAGTTCTTCACGTTCCCGAAGGACGAGAAGTACCTCAACCAGTGGCTGCACAACCTCAAGATGTTCCACATACCCGCCGCCAGCTACGTGAGTTTCCGGATCTGCAGCATGCACTTTCCCAAGCGGTGCATCAACCGCTACTCGCTGTGCTACTGGGCGGTGCCGACGTTCAACCTCGGCCACGACGACGTGGCCAATCTCTACCAGAACCGGGAGCTGACCAACACATTCACCACCGGCGAAGTGGCGCGCTGCAGCATGCCGCACTGCACCAGCCAGCGGGGCGAGAGCAACCTCAAGTTCTACAACTTCCCCAAGGACATCAAGAGCCTGATCAAGTGGTGCCAGAACGCCCGCCTTCCCGTGCAGGCGAAGGAGCCGCGCCACTTCTGCAGCCGCCACTTCGAGGAGCGGTGCATTGGCAAGTTCCGACTGAAGCCCTGGGCGGTGCCCACCCTGCACCTGGGCGCCCAGTACGGCAAGATCCACGACAACCCGAAGAACCTGTATGTGGAGGAGAAGCGCTGCTGCCTCAACTTCTGCCGTCGGAGCCGCTCCTCCGACTTCAACATGTCGCTGTATCGGTTTCCCAGAGACGAGGTCCTGCTGCGGCGCTGGTGCTACAACCTCCGCCTCGATCCAGGAGTGTACCGCGGGAAGAATCACAAAATATGCAGCGCCCACTTCATAAAGGAGGCGCTGGGTCTCCGCAAACTATCTCCTGGTAAGTTGTGCTGTGTTTTTGGTATTTATTTAATTTCAAAGTGCTTAAAAAATGTGATTTACTTCCCAGGAGCCGTGCCCACACTTCATCTGGGCCACAATGACACCTTCAACATCTACGAGAACGAGCTGTGGCCACCGCCAACTCCGACGCCCTCCTCTTGCCACCTCCAGCAGCAGCAGCAGCAGCAGTCGTCCCTGCATTCGCTGCAACAGCAGATGCACAGCAAGTCCTACCAGCGCCGTTCGGTGGCGTCCACTTCGTCGTCGGCGAGCTCGGCAGCCTCGCACTACGTGGACCCGGAGATGAGCGCCTCTTACCACCTGGCCATGTCCGCCTCCGCCTCCGCGACGCTCAACGCCAGCGACAGCATGGACGTCTGCTGCGTGCCCAGTTGCGAGAGCAAGCGACACAACAGCGAGAACATTACATTCCACACGATCCCGCGGCGGCCCGAGCAGATGCGCAAGTGGTGCCACAACCTGAAGATTGCCGAGGACAAGATGCACAAGGGCATGCGGATCTGCAGCCTCCACTTCGAGCCCTACTGCATCGGCGGCTGCATGCGCCCGTTTGCTGTGCCCACTCTGCACTTGGGCCACGACGACGACGACATCCACCGCAACCCGGACGTGATCAAGAAGCTGAACATCCGGGAGACGTGCTGCGTGGCTGTGTGCAAGCGGAACAGGGACAGAGACCACGCCAACCTGCATCGCTTCCCCAGCAACGTGGCGCTGCTGAAGAAGTGGTGCGCCAACTTGCAGCGCAGCGTGCCCGACGGCAGCAAGCTCTTCAACGATGCCATCTGTGAGGTGCACTTTGAGGACCGCTGCCTGCGCAACAAGAGACTGGAGAAGTGGGCCGTGCCCACCCTCATCCTGGGGCACGAGGACATTCCCTATCCGCTGCCCACGCCGGAGCAGGTGACCGAGTTCTACGCCCGGCCCTCGGCCCCGAACAATGGAGAGGAGCAGGGCGAGTGCTGTGTGGAGACCTGCAAGAGGAACCCCAGCGTGGACGACATAAAGCTGTACCGCCCTCCGGAGGACGCCGCCGTGCTGGCCAAGTGGGCGCACAACCTGCAGACGGAGGCCAACCAACTGACGAGCATGCGGATCTGCAACCTTCACTTCGAGGCGCACTGCATCGGCAAGAGGATGCGGCAGTGGGCCATACCGACGTTGAATCTGGCCGGCAACATTGAGAATCTCTACGAGAATCCAGAGCAATCGCTGCTCTACAGGCGACGCACGACCCACCTGAAGGCGAAGCTGCCGCCAAGCTCCGCGAAGCCCACCTGGGTGCCCAGGTGCTGTCTTCCACATTGTCGCAAGGTCAGGGCCCTGCACAATGTCCAGCTATACCGCTTCCCCAAGCTCAATCGGTCCACGTTGGCCAAGTGGGCGCACAATCTGCAGGTTCCAACGGTGGGCAGTGCCCAGCGCAGGCTCTGCTCGGCCCACTTCGAGCCCCACGTGCTCAGCAAGAAGTGTCCGGTGCCGCTGGCGGTGCCCACGATCGACCTGAACTCACCGCCCGGCTTGAAGATCTACCAGAATCCGGCCAAGCTGAAGGCCAGCAAGCTGTGCCTGCAGCGAGTGTGCATCGTCGAGAGCTGCCGCAAGACGAGGGCGCAGGGCGTGCAGCTCTTCCGGCTGCCGCACAGCCCCACGCAGCTGCGGAAGTGGATGCACAACATCAGGACGCGGCCACGAGCGGCTATGCGGGCTCAGTACCGGGTCTGTTCCCGCCACTTTGAGACGCACTCCTTCAATGGCCGGAGACTGAGTGCAGGCGCCATTCCGACCCTGGAACTGGGCCACGATGGCGACGATATCTATCCGAACGAGGCGCAGGCATTTGTGGACGAGCACTGTGCCGTCGAGGGCTGCGAGGCGTCCAAGGAGCAGCCGGAGGTGCGCCTGTTCCGCTTCCCCACCGACGACGACGACATGTTGTGGAAGTGGTGCAACAACCTGAAGATGAATCCCGTGGACTGCATTGGGGTGCGCATCTGCAACAAGCACTTCGAGGACGACTGCATCGGCCCCAAGCACCTGTACAAGTGGGCGATTCCCACGCAGCAGCTGGGCCACGACGACGCGCAGATCGAGCTGATCCCGAATCCCAAGCCGGAGGAGAGGTACGTGGATCCCGTCTTCAAGTGCGTCGTTCCCACCTGCGGCAAGACGCGACGGTTCGACGAGGTGCAAATGAACAGCTTCCCCAAGGACCCGGATCTCTTCCAGCGATGGCGGCACAACCTGCGCCTGGAACACCTCAGTTTCCAGGAGCGCGAGCGCTACAAGATCTGCAACGCCCACTTCGAGGAGATCTGCATTGGGAAGACGCGGCTCAACATGGGATCCGTGCCAACCCTGGAGCTCGGTCACGACGATGAGGATGACATCTTCCAAGTAAATCCAGCGGAGCTGCAGAGCAATTTGTTCGGGCGACAGCGTCGACTGCTCGAGAGATCCGGCGAACTGACTGTCAAGCAGGAGCTGTCGGAGACAGAGGACAACAACAAAGCGGATGCGGATGTGACGGCCACAGGCTCCAACTCCAGGCAGGTCAAGATCAAGAGGTCTACTTCGGATCTAAAGTGCTGTGTGCACAGCTGTGGCAGAAGTCGCCTGGAGCACGGGGCACGGCTGTTTCCCTTTCCCACCGGCAAGCAGCAACACCTCAAGTGGCGCCACAATCTGCACCTGGAACCAGAGGAGGTGGACCGGTCGACCCGCGTGTGCAGCGCTCACTTCAATCGACGCTGCATTGAGGGCAAGCAACTCAGGAGTTGGGCGATGCCCACCCAGCAGTTGGGACACAACGACCAGCCGATCTACGAGAACCCGAAGAACATTCCGGGCTTCTTCACACCCACCTGTGCCCTGGGGCACTGTCGCAAGCGGAGGAGCATTGACAACGACCTGCGTACCTACCGGTATCCCAGGAGCGAGGATCTCTTGGAGAAATGGCGAGCTAATCTGCGGCTGGCTCCGGATCAGTGTCGTGGTCGGATCTGCGCCAATCACTTCGAGCCGCAGGTGCGGGGAAAGCTAAAGCTGAAGACGGGAGCCGTTCCCACACTGCAACTGGGACACGATGAGGGACTAATCTATGACAACGAAGCCATTAAGGCTGGCATGGGCGAGGAAGAGGAGGGCATAGCCCCAGAGTTCCCGAGACTGAAACTAAAACAAGAGGTGTTCGACGAGGAGGAGGTGGAGGGCGAAGGCAATGACGGTGAGCAGCAGAACCCCGATGACCTGGATGATAATGCAGATGAAGAGGACAAAGACGATCAGTATTTTGATCCCCTTGAACTGGTCGAGACTTTTGCTGAGCATCGCAGCGACGACGAAGCCCAGGACAATGAGGATGAAGAAGACGAGGGTCGAGTTGCAGACGCTCCCTCCGGCGGGTACGATGTCAACGAGGAGATAGAACAGCTTCCAAGCTCCCCACCGCGACGACACCAGGCTCCGCGACGTGACAAGCCGGCCAACAATGTGACGCCCATTTGCTGCCTGAGACACTGCAGAAAGGAGCGCACTGCCTTCCACCTGCTGAGCACTTTCGGCTTCCCAAAGGACCGCCAGTTGCTGCTGAAGTGGTGTGTCAACTTGCACCTAAACCCGGACGACTGCATCGGCAGGGTGTGCATCGAGCACTTCCAGCCGGAGGTACTCGGCACCCGCAAGCTCAAGCAGAATGCGGTGCCCACTCTCAATGTGGGACACGAGGAACCGCTCAGGTACTCGTGCCATGGCGTGGACCAGAACCTCGAGGAGCGGGACCCCCAGCCGCAGCATTCGGTTTTTCGGCTTTGGAGCCTGAAACACTGCCGGAAAAGGAAGCTAACGGAGCCGCCGGATATTCCCCAAGCCAAGAGGAAGGCACTGGAGATGCCGATAATGAAGCGAGAGTGGGAGATGGAGTTGGCGGAGGCAAGGAGCGCGACTCAAACTGAATGTGAATCTCATATATGCTGCATAGGCAGTTGCGGAAGCCGGGAAGTTGGCCATTTGCTGCCTTTTCCCGAGGAGAAGACCCTGCTAAGAAAGTGGAGCCACAACTTAAGGCTGCCGCCTGAGACTGAGGCCACTTCTCTTGGCCTGAAAAGGGTTTGCTTGGCTCACTTCGAGTCGCAGCTGCTGGAGAATGGCAAGCTCTCGAAGGAAGCAGAGGCAGAGGCTGTGCCCACCTTGAACCTGGGTCACAGCAGCTGGAACCTATACAGGGCCAATGGGATCTGCCTAGTGCCTGACTGCAGGCACAATTCCCTCGGACGCTCAAGCTTCATCGATCTGCCGGACAACAGCATAATTAGGGACGCTTACTTCTCCTGCCTCAACCTGCCTGAACCCCGCGAGGAGCAGGCAAGACTGTGTCGTATCCACTTTATGGAGGCCTATAAGAAGTTGGCTCTTCCCAACGTTCTACACCCTCAAGCCATAATGGAGCTACAAAGTGCTGTGGACGAACTGCAATGCGCGGTGCCCGGCTGCTATCTCGAAGATGCCGATATGGATTTGTACCTAATCCAGCTTCCCGATAACAAGGAGCTCCTGGCGAAGTGGCTGCACAACACCAAGCTTCCCTATGACCCTTCAAGGCACCAAAGCTATCGCATTTGCACGCTCCACTTTGAATCAAAGTACTTGGATTCGAGTGGCCCGCTAAACGGGGCTATACCGACGCTCCATCTCCACCATGAAGATGAGGTTCACTTGAACACCAGACCTTCGCCAGAGGAGCAGGACTCTGTGTTGACTCCACTGCGGATAAAGACGGACCTAGCCTCCTTGGGCAGTCCCTGTGCAAGTGCAAGCCCCAGTCCCCGCGGCAGGATTCGAATATGCTGCATTCCCGCATGCGGACAGTTTGGGAGCAGTCAGGTGAGGCTGTTTCGTTTTCCCACCGAGGAGCAGGCGCTGCTTCGGTGGCTGGTGAATACACAACAGCAGCCGAGACTGGTGGATCCAACGGATTTGTATGTGTGCCAGTCGCACTTTGAGCCCGAGGCTATTTGCATGAAGCAACTGCGAAGCTGGGCTGAGCCCACCTTGAACCTGGGACACGACGGACACGTAATCCCGAATGCCAAGCACAATGGAAATATTTCCGACAGCCAGGACACAGAGCAAGCCATGAGGTTTATTCGCGAACGCTTCTGCTCCGTCCTTTCCTGCTTTCAAGCAGGCGGAGAGGAGGAGGAGGGAGTGAGGCTATTTGATTATCCCGAGGATATGGCGACCACTCGGAAGTGGGCGGCCGCATGCAGACATCGCTCCATGCAGGCCAGGAGCCACGGGTTCAAGGTGTGCCAGTTCCACTTCGCCAAGGAATGCTTTGACCCCAACACTGGAGAACTGACTGAGGACGCCGTCCCCACCCTGGAGTTGAGCAGAGATGAAATGGAGAGGCAATGTCTTGTGGCCGGATGTGTGAAAGATGATGCCAATGGAACCCGCCTCCGCTACTTTAAGATACCAAAAGTTGCTGCTCAGCTGGAAGCGTGGAGCAACAACCTTAAAGTCCATCCGACTGATCTCATGCAGGCGGAGCAGCAGTACATCTGCGAGAAACACTTTGAAGCCTTCTGCTTTGGGGCCAACAAGGGCCTGCGGTCCGGTGCTCTGCCAACGCTCCTGCTGGGTCATGATGAGGGGGTGGATATGCTTCCGAATCCTGAAAGCCTCCTCTGCCAGAACAAGACGGAGAAGTGCTGCGTGCCAGGCTGCGGGCTTGTCTGGCAGACTGGGGACCGTAGGTTCCGTGGATTTCCCAAATTGCTGGCCATGGCCAATAAATGGCGGCACAACCTTCGTTTGGAAGTGCCCGTGGAGCAACTCGGCAAACTGAAGGTCTGCAATGCTCATTTCGAGACCACCTCGCCCAACGTGGGTTCCAATGGACTGAGCCCTAGTGCCTCGATACCAACTCTGGAACTGGGTCATTCCTCTCCGGATATTTACCCAGCGGACGTGAGCTTAAAGTTCCAAAAGCGGTCAGGAATACCCCCGAAAATGTATTGTTGTTATCCCAAGTGCGAGGAAACCTGCTTGCCCAGGAACCATTCGTACGGGCTTCCCCAGGAGGAGCATCTGAGGAATGCCTGGCTAAGCCACATGGATATAGAAAATCCGACAGACGAGGGAGGCGCACTGCTTTGCCCGCTGCACTATGCCATCCTCTACCAGTACAGTGCCACCCACCATCCGGAGCATCATGCTCTAAGCCGGATTCATCTCGATGACAATTACAAGGAAGCGCGGAACAACAGGCGCGTGAGGATTGTGAGCTGCACAATCAAGGGCTGCGACGTGGTTAAGCCCCGGGACGGGGTTCCACTGCACGGCATGCCGCAAAGCAGGGAAATCCTGCAGATGTGGATAGACAATGGCCAGTTTGAGTTCTTGGAGCAACAGCGGTATATGTTCAAGGTGTGCCACAATCATTTTGAGCCATGCTGTTTCTTCGACGACAGACGTCTGCACTCGTGGAGCGTGCCCACTTTGCGCCTGCCTGGCGACGCAATCCACCAAAATCCTAGCGCCGAACAGTGGCAGAATATGATCAAGCAAGCAGCAGCAAAGACATACGCAGAGGATGACGAGGAGCCAGATCCACATGGGGTTGTGGTTAAGACCGAACCCATTTTGAAGATGGAGCACATCGAATCGGAATATGAGGATGAGACCCCAGAGATGCAGGCTCTTGAGGTCCTCCTGGAAGTTGGCCATGTGGAGCGAATGGAGAGCTACGAGAAAGTGGATAAATCACCGCTGATCTACACCGATAATGCACCCTTCCGATCGTCACCCATACGTTGCCAATACAATGCTAATCACTGTGCCGTAGATGGGTGCCAGGTGACTGCCGAAGATGTGGGCGGCACGATCAAGCTGCACAAATTCCCCGCGTCGCAGGAAGCCGCACAGAAGTGGATGCACAACACCCAAGTGGACATGGACGAAAAGTACTGGTGGCGCTACCGCATATGCAGTTACCACTTCGCTCAAGAGTGCTTTCAGAGTGCCAGAATCCGAAAGGGCGCGATGCCCACGCTTTTATTAGGACCCCGGCGACCGGACGAGGTGTACGATAATGAGTTTTCACCACCAGAGGGGGAAGAGCCCTTTCCAGAGCCACCGGACACTCAGCTAGAGGAAGCTACGACTGTGGTGTCAAGCGTTCGAAAGGAGGTGTCCAGTTTATGCCTGCCCCCACGGGCGCCGCCTCGAAAGTCAAGCAAGTTTTGCCAGATTGATTCCTGCTCGAACCACTTGACCACTGAGAACATGACACTTCACAAGTTTCCCCACTCGGAGGACATGTGCCTCAAGTGGCAGCACAACACGCAAGTGCCATTTGACCCCTACTACCGTTGGCGCTACCGAATCTGCAGTGCGCACTTCCATCCGGTGTGCTTGGTCAACATGCGTCTGGTCCACGGAAGCGTTCCCACCTTGAAGCTGGGTCCCAAGGCTCCTCCAGAGCTGTTTGACAACGACTTTGAAGCCATTAACCTGAGGTTGGATAAAAGGCTGACAGAGTCCAATGCCAATGTGTATATCAAGCACGAAAGAAGGGAGGAGGATGAGGATTCGATGGTGTTCCCGGAGCCCGAGCTGCAGGTACACGAGGATCAGGACGATGAGACACCAAGCTGGAACAGAAAACTGCAGTTACCACCTGTGAAGCAAGAGAAAATTGTATACGGCCAGATCAAGTCCGGCTATGATAAGTGTTCGCTGGCTCACTGCCAGCGGCAAAGATCCCAGCACGGCGTCCACATCTACAAGTTTCCCAGATCGAAGCGTCAGCAGGAGCGTTGGATGCACAACCTGCGCATCCGCTATGATGAGCGGACACCGTGGAAATTCATGATCTGCAGCGTTCACTTCGAGCCCCACTGCGTCAGCCTGAGGAAGCTGCGACCTTGGGCGGTTCCCACGCTGGAACTGGGTGACAATGTACCGGAGAAGATCTTTACTAACGAGCAGTGCGAGGAGGAGCTGGTGACCGATCGCAGTGAGCTCGATAGCGACGCGGACGAAGAGGACGGCTTGCAGGAGGATGACGATGATGACGACGAAGACGATGTCAAGCCGGATGTTATTGACATGAAAAGGAGGAGGCGTTTCAAGACAGATTCCGGCTGCCCTCCTAGCCAGATTCCACCCTGGAAAGTCAAACAATGCTGCCTCCCCTATTGCCGTGCCTTCCGCGGCGATGGCATCAAGCTGTTCCGGCTTCCGAACAACCGAAACTCCATTAGCAACTGGGAACGGGCCACCGGAATGGTCTTCAAGGAGTCTCAGCGGAACACTCGTCTGATATGCAGCCGTCACTTCGAGCCGGAGCTGATTGGAGTCAGGCGTCTGATGCGCAACGCCATTCCCACGAAGCACTTGAACCCCCATGCAGCTGACCAGATCCGCACGAAGAAGGAAAGGAATCCTCCTGCCACTAAGACACCCATATGCTGCATGGCCGACTGCCACTACAACGGAAATGTGAAGCTGCACAAGTTTCCAAGTGGTAAGCAACCAAACGGGAATTCAGTTCCTCTTACTCTCTTTTATAACCTGATATGTAGTTAGATTTTAAACGATTCTAAAATAATGTTCCTCGGCAGATCCCACTCTTCTTAGACAGTGGTGCCAGGCCCTCCGGCTCACTGATACACAGCGGTATTTGGGGAAGCACATCTGCTCCATGCACCTGCCAATGAACAAGACGCTGAGCTGTGTCATCTGCGGTGGGGACAACGTGGAGTTGCCGATGCTTGGGTTTCCGGAGAACCGCAACCAGCGCGCCAAATGGTGTTACAATCTCAAAATTGAGACAATACCCAAGTGGGACCACTCGAAGCACATTTGCTGCCGGCACTTTGAGCCCCATTGCTTCGACACCCCGGGTGAGCTACGTCCAGGAGCGGCTCCCACGCTCCATCTCAATCACGATGACACGAACATATTCCTCAGCGACTATGCCACTGGTCTTCCGTCCTCGCCACTAGGCAATCGGATCAAAGACGAGCCCCTGGAATCGGAGTCCGACGAGACGCTGCTGGTGTAGTCTCCCCGCTCCCACACACATCATTTTAATCTAGGTTTTAGCTGTACTATTTCATAGGCCCTTTTGTACATTTCTTGTACCCGTGCCACACACATCACGTCTTCTAGTTTTACCAAGTAGTCCCTACATCTACCAGTGATTTTAATCCGTTATTTATTCGTAAGTGACTTGAGGAAAAAGGCCATACATAGAAACGTATAACACAAAATGTTCCTTAAGTTTTTGTTTTTACTTTTATACACACACACATGCAAATGTACTGCGAGAAAAACATGATTTAGTTTCCACGATATTAGATATACATACCTACATATATACCATAAATATACAAATGTAATGAGTAATATCCTTGAGCGTATATGTATGTGTAGAAATGTAGAGAACCCAGAAATAATTGGTGTTTGAAAACGAAACTAAAAGCTACTCGGAGAGTGGTTCGCATCTCAACCATAAGCTGTGTTTTATTTCGAGTTTACTGAAGTTTTGGGAGTGGAAAATCTACAAATAATATGCATAATTTTTGGCGTTGAGCTTCGATTGTTTGCTAAATTCTATCTAGTCACGAGCGACCGATATATGCAAGCAACATTACAAGTTCGGATTTAATGCTTTAAATCGTATTGCCGACTATCCTGCCACCTCCTATTTCTGAGCCTTTGTGGAAGTGGCTATAAAACTGCCAAGACATGGAGACATTAGACTGAGCGAGTGAAAATGTTCCTTCCTAAATGTGTTTTCACTTGTTCTATTTTGCTTTCTTGCGATTTGCAAGGTCGATGAAAGCCCTAAGGCTAAAATGCCAGGAGAGGCTCTTCGCTGTTAGTTAAATAAGCCGTAAAACTTGTTCTGGAAAGGTTCCCGAGTGTTTGAAGTGCTGCAAGAAAATGATGGGATGGCCAGACAAGAGGGCTATTATACGGTACGATCCGACGGAAACTAAAGGCAACAATGAGTGTTTTGTTATGATATTTGCTAATGTAATAAATGTATTAGATTAATGAAAACACAGTTTTAAATTAACAAAATTCCATTGAAGGTCGTGAAGTAGACTTTGAAGGCGAATCAAATACATACACATTTAAATATATATTTCAATATTTCGCATTAAATTGTTTTAAAACCCGTATAATTTAAACGTATAAACTAAGTGGTATTTAAAAATGATTATAAAAAAAAAACACTTAAATAATAATTTTTTTCTTACACGGCGTACTTTTTCCCTTAAAATTGGTGTGCAATATATCTGCATTCGACATCCCACCCCATATACCCCGGCTACTGCTGCTTTCCTCCCTCGTTCGTGGACGAACCATCTTCATTTTGAGCATAGCTGGCGTCCAGGAAAAGATTTCGATCCGATTTGTTGGACTGCAGGAAGGAAGGCGAGGAATTAGAGAGGATTTTCGTGGGGACAAGCAACTTCACTTCTCACCTCTCGATACTTTTGCAAATATATGGATAGCGGCTCCACGTAATTGTCGAACCCAAGATTACTGAAGGCCACCAGTAGGTCGTCCCCGTTGACGGTCTTCCGGTTCTCGGCCACGCTGCGCTCTATGGCCTCGCTGCTGATGAAGGAAATAAACTCGGAAACGCACTCCTGGATGCACTCGCGGGCATCCTTTGCTATCTTGCCGTTCTGCGGCACCGGCACCTTCATGATTTTGATAATGTTGCAGATGGGCAGAAAGCGGTCCTGTTCCCGCAACATAATACTGCCGTCCTGTTTATCTGACTCGTCTGAGGGGAGGAATGCATGTGAACACAGGGGGCAGGGAAAACTATTTACCCAAGCCTACCGCCTGAAGCCTCGTCCTCCTCCTTGACCAGCATGTCGTTTAAATACTGCTGAGAGTCCTCGCTGTTGCTCATTTTCTAAACGCTGATGTGCCTTGATATCTTATTGTTACTTCTTGGCGGCTGAATTTTATTATCTAGGAGTAAGAATGCAGGTATCCGGAGCGTTTGCTCAGTGCAAATCCACTTTGTTTATTTTGATTTGTTTTTTATTGCACAGCGAATAGATTTTTGTTGTTTTCCAATTTAGCGATTCACAATCTAGTGGTGGGTCGTGGCCTGCTGCGCACCTATCGATATGGTCCTGCCGATAGTCGATTGGTGTGCATGCGATACCTTGCACATATCGATACTTGATTGGCAGCCGATCGCAGCGCAGCGGTATATTTTTTTGCGTTCTGCTTGGAAAGCATCCTCAATTTGAAGCCCAAATGCACGTGGATTTGGCCATAGTGAAGCAGGAAGTGGACATTGACGATACTAAGATCAAGCTGGAGCCGGGTGATGAGTTCTTGGATAACAGTACCGTTCCAATATCTTGGGGTAAGCGTGCGTGCGATTCGCGGCGTCTGTGTACATGTATGCATGTGTGTGACTCTGGGCTTTGTGTGCCTCTCGTTTTATTACGCACTTTACCGTTAGCTTTTTAGCATTTGAAAATATATTGCATTGCAGCGGGCGAAACTTGGAAAATGATCGGCGCAGAGGACTCAGGAATGCCAACAACGCCGGTCAGCGAGGGCACGCAGGACGATCGCATATCCAAATCAAAAAACGGCGGTCGTTGGAGCCAGCAACAGGTAAGCGGAGAAAAGCCGCCCATAACCTAAAATCGAATTGGAATAAAGGTCACAGGGATGTAATGGTGTCCGAATGCTATTATATTATTGTCGTAAATATGTAGATCTTTGAATCCAAAAGATAAGATATATAAGATATTGGGTATTTTCTTGCCTTTTGCAACTTGAGTTCCCTACTTACGTGGACTTGTGTTTGATTTTAGGCATCAAAGCCACTCAAGTGCAGGATCTGTCACTACCCCTTCAAAAATCACCTGGACATTTCGGAGCATATGGTGGACCATCAGTTAAACCGACACTTCTGTAAGTTCATATGTGGCGCCTGGTTTGACACTCTGGAGAAGATCCTGGAACATGAGTATCGGCAGCATTCCTTTCCCGGGCTCGTACTCTGTTGCAGGGTGAGTTTTCGCAACCTCCTTTTGATTATGATTTCATTATCACAGCTTCATCTTTAACTAGATTTGCGCTTTCGTGACAAAAGAAGCGGACAACTTGATTAGCCATATGCAAAGTCATGTTTACGTCTATCGTTTTGTCTGCTCCATTTGCCGTCATCACTTCGATTCCATCGATAAAATCATGCGGCACCGGAAAAATAGCAGCTACCTCTGTGGTCAGATAGAATACATCGATGAAGCATCTACCAAAGCAGAGCTGGTGGCAGTCAGTGCAGCGCCCGTGTCCAGCCTGGCACCGTGCGATGTGCAGATAAAGGAGGAATCACTGGAATTGGGAGAAGAAATTGCGCAGATGCCTGTGGAGGTCGTGAAGGTAGAACCTGGCGATGTTGAAGCTCATGAAGTTAAAATCGAGGAGGATCCGGATGCCGTAGAGGAGGCCATGAACAGTTATGGTGCTTTCTGGTCAAGCATACCTAATCCACTGCGGAGCAAACTGCGCCTGCCCGCCTTGAAGCCAAACAATGAGCAGATTAAACCAAAATGTAAGTCCTGTTTAGTATTAAACAATCAAATTGTATTAACTTTTTGGTAACTGTCTCTCTCTAGCTGTTGCAGATGAAATTCTTTTGTGCGAAGGAAGCCAGTCGAACATTTTACAACTGCCTTTCGACAAGAAACCAGCACAGCCTCCAGCGAATATATTAAAAACATTGCCCAGTAATTGCATGGTCATCAAACTGCCACCCAACACCAAGATAATTAAGATGGCCGGTCAAGCTGTTCCCCCAGTCCAAAATAAGTTGAGCATTTATGGTCAGAGTGTCCTGGAAAATTCGGCACCCAGAAATATTTTGCTTCCGCAGGCGATAACAATCAGCCAAATTAAGCCGCAGGAAGCCACACCAATATTACCCGTTGTAAATTCAATTCCGCTGCCGCCGCAGACCCACTATCGGAACACAACATTACTTCAAGACGCGTTCAACAAAGCTGAAAGCCACCCAGAGTCCATGAAGATCATTTCAGATATTCGCAATCAAATACGTTCCATCGAGAAGACATTGCCGCTGCCAGGAACAGTTCTGCAATCAGCAAAAACCAGAAGCAATTATCCTGCTGTATGCCCCAATAAGGCTGCACTCGAAAACACTCCAAAGTCCATGCAGCTACACCTCAGTCCGTTGTCCGTTGCGGTGGTGAAGGAGTTGCGTTCAAATTATCCGCACCACGGCTTCCTGTGGAAGTGTCCGTTCTGCCATCGAGCATACGACCAGAATTACGCCATTCGCATGCATCTGATAAGCAATCACAACATGAGCCAGGAACAATTAAATAATATAAAAGTGATATTAATGCCATTTAAATGTAAGTACATTGGTGCTGCTGCTCAAATACATAATATTCATTTATATGGAAATATATTATATAGAAATACAATGAAATATTTTATTCTCTTCTTTATTTCAGTACTCTCACAGGACACTACACCTCTGGAATCTAATCAACAAGCGCCGAATTCAATTCCAGATGTGAAGGTGGAAAATGTAGCTTCGCTGCTGCCGGTTGCGACGGTTCCAATGCCAACACCTCCACCAACTGTTAGTGCTGAAGATGCTTTACCACTCGCAAATGCAAAAACTGATAAATCACCAAAAACTGCAAGGCAGAGCAAAAGGAGCAATGTAAAATGTACGGAATTCCAGTGCACAGAGTGCTCTAAGATGTTTACAACACTCGGAGCGCTTCGCATCCACAAGACAATACACACAGGGGAATTGCCGCATAAGTGCGACTACTGCGATAAGCGTTTCCGGACCCCAGGACAAGTTCGAGTACACCGTCGTCGTCACACTGGAGAGAAGCCCTTCAAATGCAAAGTGAGCACCATTACATGGAGCAATGAAACTAAGAATAGTTTCTTAGTACTGACTAAAAACGTTACTTTACTTTACCTTTGCAGGTCTGCTCCTTGGACTTCACTCATAGGGAAACGCTTATTTCCCACTTGTCGCGCCATATTGGAATGAAACGCTACAAGTGCTATGGGTGCGACAAATACTTTGTAGTCGTCAGCGGTTTACGTGCTCATCGGCGCCTCCGGCCGGATACATGCGGCAAGGTTAAGTTCACGGCGCGAGCCCACGGCCCCCGGGTAAGAGTTGTCCGGGGCGAAGTGATATTCGAGCCGCACCCCGAACACAATGGCTACCTGCGAAGTGAGGATCCCGTGAACATATTGACGGAACTTGCTCAGACCTCCGACTTAACCACTGCGAAACCTCCTGAAGGTCTAAACTGATTGTTAAGTTTATGTTATTTCGATTAAGTTTTCTTTATGCAGTTTATACTTTACTCTTATTATAATATTCCAAACACTCAATAAATTTGAAAAATTAATGTAAGATATAATAGAATTTAATGTTGTACAAACGTACCAAAGCGCATTTGACATTTACAAAACAAAATCACCAACTGCTGGATCTGTTCGCGTTACAACTACTCAATTACCAAATTCCCAATTTGCTCGATGATTTTCAAAGGAGTAAAATGGAAAACTGTCGTTGTTAAGGGGTTACACCACTGTAAAACACCAAATAAGGCATATTTTCGAAATTTCCGTAGGTAAACACAATGGAGTTATTGAAATTCTGTCAAAAGTATTTTATAATATCAATATTAAACTACAAAAAAAACATACATTTCAATTAATTAAAAAAAAAAAATGGTGACTCCGCAGCAGTTCTTCGCTGGCATGATTTTTCTCAAATGGGTCCACGGCCGGAAACGTATCATCTACAATTTTTGATCTAGAACAAAAAACCAAACATTTTCTGATTCCATTTTGTAGTAGCTAGAGAACTACGTAGGGGTTTTTTTTTAAATAACTGTTTCGTAAAATGGCGACATTTAAAAAAGAAAATCACAATTTGACCATAAAATTCATCACAATTTTGTTAAAAAAAAAAAAACTATTCACTTTTTCAAAAAACCCCTACGTACTTCTCTGGAGACAACAATTTCAAATACTGTAAAAATTTGAAATCGATCGGTAAATATTTGTTTAAGTTATGTTTCCGGCCAGCTCAAAAAAAAAGGGTTTTGAGATAAACGCATTTAAAGTTTTCAGTGGCTGTAAAATCGTGTGTAAAATCGTGAGAGGTCCTGCGGCAGAACTCGAAAATCAGGCATGATAAAATGTTTCTCGGACGTCATCTTTTAGTATATTATTTTTAAGACCCTAAATGACCTTTAGCAATAAAATTTTTTTTTAATTTTTTTTAAATTCTACAGTGGTGTAAATTAGTTTTGTTGTAGAATTATTGTTTTTGTTTTGATTTTGTTGGCTCTACAACAACATTTTTGCAACAACATCAATATCCCAAAAATTCGCCTACAAATTGTATTCCCTCCATTTCCTATGGCAGCTATGTGATATCATCCGACGATAGCTGATATATACGAGTAGTAATGCAAATCGAAAGAAGACTGTCTTCAAAGTTTCATTCAGATAGCATTAAATCTAAGGGACTAGTTTGTGTAGCAACCCCGAAGTGCCACCAAACTCTGATCGTACCCTATATCATGTTTCAAAGACAATCATTGCCAAGGAAAAATAATACTTTCAGTTATATTTTCTTTTACGTGTTATTCCATCTTTATTATTTTTTGCGTTGGTTTTTGCATTGTTTTCTGAAAATGATATATCATTTATACGGTATTTTTAAACGTAATATGTTTTCCTATTCATACATTTATGCGAAATACATACGCTCGTCGCAGCTTGATTAGTATAATCATTATAATGCTTTTTGCTTGTGAGTCCGGTTACCTTCGAACCCTTTACATAATCCGGCTACTGGATAAAACATACATTAAACAATTTATATTTCAACGAAATTCGACAAGCCGACAAAATGTAATATACAATGTACTCACTCGTGTTTCCCAAGTGAATTGTATGGTATATTTATTTATATTAGTTTGCAAAACTCTGCGGGGTTATCTTTATTTAGACATCTATTCCTGCTAACGCTAATGTGTTTAATTTCATTTCCCGACTTATTCTGAGTGCCCAGCAGGAGGCCAACAGCGCTGCAAATTTACTACTTCTTAACACATCCGGATCTGTTGGCGGGGGCAACATGCTAGGGGTTTCGTAACAAATATCTTGTATTTCGTATAAATATTTAGTTTACATATATTAATAATTACTTTTTAACATGTGTTTCGGTTAATAATTTCGTGTATGCCTTATTGCATTTGCTATGCTATATATATATATAGGGGCCCGACTTGAACGATCTGCAAAACATCTCATCAGTTATATACATAATTGTGTACCTAGAGTACTATGCCAGTGTCTCGTTTCATTTGATGGGGTAAAAGTGTATATGTATATGCTACAGTACATATCTACAGTTATTCCTCTAGTCTGCTGGCTGAATATTAACTTCGTCGTCACCTTAGGTACAGTAATTGTTTAGCTGTTCGGTCTAAAATTGGATACTGGCTGTGGTATATACAGGAATGTAGGTGGAAACTAAATTGAAGTCGGGGGAATGAGGTTAAAGTTCCAATTAGCTGATAAGCTGGAAGTTGCAAAGTATCTCGTGGCGATTAGGTCTTTATGTGTCACCAGAATCTCAAGTGGGGCTCAAACCTAGTTTTAAAAATTAAGACTATCTGTCCTATAAATTATGTTCTACGCAAGACTTTTGACTAATTGCACGGGTTATTTAAGCCAACCAAGTTTACAGTTTACAAACTGATTAACATATTAGTGTTTGATTGATTGATTGTGGTGTTTCCTATACACTTCTAAGTTGTAATGGCGATTTGATTTACTTCAAAACTCCCCAACCGTACGTGAGATTTAACTCAAACGACAACTACCTTCGACTCTATACATGCGTCACTTTGAGATTCTCTTTAGGAGGTAAGTCTAATAGCTACCAAGTCCTTAGTTCAAATATGTATCGGTTTCCAGTGGTCCGCCCTAAGCATGGCTCCACGAACATCAAGTGATTGGCCGCCTCTCTCCAGCTATGTAGTTCGAGCAAAGACTTGATGCATATATATATGAGCTGATATAAAATTACTGATAATTAAACCTGTACCAGTCTTTTTAAGTTCACATTATCAATAAAATCAAACGCAGTAAGAGACTAGGGCTGTAACGTAATCTGGGGGCGGGGGGTGCGCTTATTGGCTAATCATATTGACGTATGCATATAAGAATAGGTGTATTCAATTGTAGGCAGTAGCTGGTTATAATACTTTAGAGTCATCGTGATATCGTAAATGCGTATTATGCGTAAGGGGTTTGCTCTATAGCTCTATTGCCTGGGAAATCGCTTTCACTTGTCAGTTTCCTCTCTAATTAGCGTAGTTGTCGAACGAGCCCAAGTACTCCAGTGCAGCGCGGTAGCAGAAGTGGTATTGGTCCTGAGATAAGAAATGCATAATTGGTATTTAATTCAATATTGTTTTGTGCTAAATGAGTTCACCTCTGTTTGAACCATCGCCGGACGCTGGGAACGCAGAATGCGGACAGTCTGGAAGACGTCAAGCACGCCCTCGTACTGCATTCGCTCCAGTACGATGCTCAGGGTGATGAAGACACCGGAGCGACCGACTCCCGCCGAGCAGTGCACGGTAATGGGCCCATCCTGGCCGAACTGCTCCTTGGTCTTGTGCACTTGTCCGATGAAGTCGATGAAGCCCTCGCCGGACTTAGGTACCCCCTGTTCCGGCCAGTCGATGAACTGAAACTGGCGGACTGTACGCGAAGAGCCGTCGCGGGCATCGGTGACCTATGCACAAGATGATCGTTTCAATGCGATTAAAAATACGGTTCAAACTAGTTTTAAATGGTAAAAAATTAATAATAAATTTATAAGGAAAGAAAAATTGTTTCGGTAACACAACACTTGATATCACTCACCTTAAATTCACGCAGCTTGTACTGCGGCATGTTGTACTCTGCGATTGGGTCTACCACATAATACTGGTATCGGACAGAGCGCTCGTGGGGCCAGTACTGGAAGCACTTTTCCTGTGAAAGTAAGCATTGATTGAGTTCTTAGTTTCAATGAAGGATTCCTGTTGTTCATAGAACACAAACCTGTACTGATTCAGTACTTACCCGGCCCATTTCCTTGAGCTTGGTCAGCATGACCACTATAGTCGAGTTGTGCTCCCAGAGCATGCGCCAGAAGTCCTCGGCTGTGTCCTGGAGCGGACCCTGGGCGGCAATGTAGGCGGAACGGTAGCGATAGCCGTCTATGAAGCTGGCGTTGACATAGTCACTGCCCTCGATGCCGTGGATGGGGGTGAGATAGACGCGACTCGATTCATAGGGCAAGATGTGCACCAAACGATTCTTGTGCTTGTTGCAAGGCAGGTTGGCCGTAACGAACTTGGACGAGTCCATCTTGACGTTGGACAACTTCTTGAACTCCACCTCCATCCCAGAGATGCTTTCGCCCGGCTCCGTGGTTAGCAGCTTCTGCAGGTGGGTGTGTAGGTTGCGTGCCGGCACCTCCGTAAGCCCACAGATGATGGCCTCCAAAATAGCGTCGTGAATGAAGATGTACTGGTCCTCCGTCTGCACCATGTAATTGCGCTGCGCCCGCAGGCAGGTCACGTGTCCGTAGATGTCGATGATCTTCTCGTGCTTCATGCGCTCCAGCATCGAATCGATAACGATGTAGCAGCCCGTGCGCCCAACTCCCGCCGAGCAGTGGACAATCACGGGTCCGGACTCGGGCGGGGTAAGAGCGCGGCACCGGCGCAGGAACTGGAGGAACGGAGCTGGGTGGTCGGGGACTCCATGATCCGGCCAGGCGGTGAACTGCAGCTGCTTGATCTCGCGGCGGTCGTTGAAGCCCTGACGGCACAGTTGGAATGTTCGGATGCTGTACGTGGCCAGCTCCTGCGTTTCGGTGATCGTCACAAAGATCTGGCCGTACGTCTCCGTTCCTCGAGTTGGCCAGTACTGGTCGCACTTAATGCGCGTCCGCTCCTCCAGCCGCGTCATCATCACGATGGTGGCCGTCTTCAGTTCCCAGCACATTCGCCAGAAGTCAATGAAGGTCTCCTGCAGCGGGCCCTGGGTGGCCACGTACGCGTTGTGCTTTCTGTAACCATCGCAGTAGTTGGCGTTGATGTAGTCGGACCCGGCGACGTTTTCCGACGGTGGCAGCTGGACGCGGGAGTGGTCGTAGGCTGTGACGTTGGCGTAGCGGTTCTTTGACTTATTGTGCTCCAGGTTTGAGTTGTCCCACGTGAACTGCTGGCCCGGCTCGATGCTCTCGTACTCCTGCGAGAACTTCTGATTGTCATTCGATTTGAGGCGCTCGATGTGGTTGGCGAATTCCGATATCGGTATGGGCGGATGGGAGATCATGCCGGGCGTCTGGAAGTTGAGGCGCCTCATGTCCACAGGGTCACTTGGCGTGGGTCCGGCGCCCAGGTCGGCGGCCATCAGTGGCCGGGTCACAGCCGCTTGATCTGGGGTCTTGCACGGCTGACGGCGGCGCTTCACCACACAGAACACAATCAGGGCAGTGGAAACAATGAAAGTGGAAACCATCAGAGGCAACACTACCCACAATATCTCAGGCTCGTCCTTGTTTCGATTTACGGACACCTCTGGTTCCGAAGGCCAGTTGGGATCCGGCCGGTGGGGCCGCTCCCCAGGTGGTGCTTCCCTCATGTCCAGCGATAGGAACTCCGAGAAGGGACTCGATGTGTACAGATGCTTCTGTGGCGTGTCCACAACCGCACGGACGAAGATTCGGTAGCGCTTCTCGCGCTCCAGCTTGCGATTGGTGAAGTTGTGGTAGTCATCGCCCGACCCGAGGTGGAACGTGAAGGGTATGGATCGCTGCGGGAACTTGGCCGCTATATACGGGGCGTTGGGCCGCTCCGGCTTATTCCTGCCTGGTAGGAGGTCATCGGTGAGAAACTGATCAGGTATCTTGTGCAGGTTCGACTTGTCCTCCGGCACTACGACCAAATAGTAGTGCGAGATGGGGCCGTACTCCTCGGAGGCCTGGGGCAGTATCACCAGGATCTCTTCCCCATTAACCACCCCGTAGAAATCCGGCTTGACCATCGGCTGGGGCGCAGCCATTTGCGTGGTGACAGTGATCTTGGTGGGCGGGCGATACGAATAGTCCGACGGTATGGCACTCACGTTCACGTTGTATGTGGTGAACGGGCTCAGCTCGTTTATCGTGTGAGTCTTTACGTAGTGCTTCAGAATGATCTCCCGCTTCTGGACAATCTGCGTCTGAGAGAATCCCTGGGAGTCCACGAACACCTTCATGGCATCGAAGCTGATCTTGTAGTTAACGGGCGTCAGTCGGATGGGCGGTGACCAGCTCAGGGTCATCGAGTGTGTGCTTACGTCGTGGGCTCGCAGATTTAGGGGCACATCCTCCGGCTTGATGCGCACCGTCACCTTCTCACTGAGCCGTCCCAGTCCGTTCTTAAACCGCGCTGCAATGGCCACCGCATATTGGGCAAACTTCTCGAGATTCACCAGGTCAGCGGACTCGGTGAGGCCGACGGTTTTGGTTTGCCAGTCATCGAGATCCTCGACAGCCGTCATTGTGTAGAATATCTTGTAACCGAGCAGCTTGCCCCGGCTAGGCACCGGCTCCCACCATATCTCTGCCGTCTGCTCGGAAGTGGCCTCCGCCTGCACGGACATCGGCGCACGACCCATATCCCGCTCCGTCTCCACTATCAACTTATCGCTGAAGGGCCCAGCTCCCTGCTTCGTGTAGGCCCTGACGCGAAAGATGTACTCAGTGTTCTCCTCCAGGTTCGTAAACACCGCCTTGCGTAGCGTCATGTTTCGCTCGGAGCCGAGGCCGTGGTCGATTTTCTTGTGGAACTGCACGTCATATCGGGTAATCAAGCCATTTCGGTGCTCTCTGGTGGGCGGATCCCAGGTTACGCACACCACGTCCGGTGTCTGGAAGCGAATGGTGATGTTTGAAGGTGGTCCGCCGGGCGTCCCTTCGGGTGTCTGGAAGATTTTCACCGACTCCTGGCCGATACCGATGTGGTTACTGCCAGCCACCCGGAACTCGTACTCAACACCGCGCTCCAAGTTGTCGAAGCGCTTCTTTGTCATCTGGGGTCCGGACAGCATATCTTCCTTTAGGGCCTGGTCCTTGACGCCCCATCGAAGCCGGTAGCCGCGCAGCTCCCCGTATGTCTGTGCCGGGCGCTCCCATTCCAGCTCGATCGACACCACCGGCTCTCGCTCCATTATCTTCAGACTCACCGTGGGACGCACGGGAACTCCGCCGGGCGTTTTGACCACAATTGCTGCACTACGGTCGCCATCCCCCTTCCGCGTCAAGGCGGCCACCTGGATGGAGTACTTGGTGTCCGGCTGCAGTCCTGTCACATTGAATTCCAGGGTGTCGACTACATCGAACTTGAACGGTTCGTTCAAAAAGCCCTTGCCCTTCAATAAAAAAGGGACAATAGAAATTCATGTTTTTGCTATAATAGGTAGGATGTAGGCGTTGTCTCACCTCATCGCGTAGCTCCTGGGCATGTATATGGTAACCTCGGATAATGCCGTTGCGGTCCTTTTCGAGTGGCGGCTTCCAGCTGACGTGGATTGAAGTAGAGTTCAGGGGCGTAGCCTTAACGTCTTGGGGATCGCCGGGCACTATAGACGACGACGGAGAGAAGTGCGATTAGATCGAGGTACTCATAATGGCGAATTCAACTGGAGAGTATTTCGGGTTAGGGAGGCCTTACTTAAGCCAACGGTATTGGCTTACCATAACTTACTTAGCTTTAACTTACTTAACTCTGTAATAAATGTGTGTTGAACTGTAATTATATACAGACGGAGAGATAACTAGGTTGCTAGTACTAATGCTTAGACCGAAGGAGAGAATACATTTACAAGAGTATATGTTTATTGGTATACAGAACCAGAACGATCTTAGCTCAAAGTCAAAGTCATCACCACATCACAGACAAAAACAAATCAAATCGAAAGGGAATTGTAAATGGGAACTGGAACCAAGGTGCTTAAGTGCTAGATAGTTGTAGAGTATACGGACGGGGTGCTTAATTGGTGCTCAAAATTCTATTGGAAGTGCACTTAATACCTTGCTATAGTATCGAGATTGAGTACTAAAATCATTTCTTAGAGTATGCCAAAAATTACACAAAAACACTGGCTCGAGATCGAGATCGAGATCGAGACTCTATTGACTTCGATATTCACCTCGATTCACTTGGCAAAAACAAACATGTAAGCATTCAAAAATGGATTACTTATCCGTGTGCAAAAAACAAAAACATATACATTGGTGAACCCAAAAAATACTTTTTATATGTAAGTATGTATATGCTATACACTTATGCTGCCCTTTCGAGAGCATGTAAATCCTTGCCGACCTTAAAAACGGTTTGGTAAGATTTTCAAAAAATGTCGAAATAGAGAATCGTAGGAAAATAAAGGAAACATGAATTATATAATTGTAATTGTATGTATATTGGTCAACAGGTTCTGGACCAATTCAAAAATCAGTTTTGGGATAAAAAGTACAGGTATAGAAGTAGAGATTCGCAGTAAAGTATATAGTATAGTATAGTATAGATAGTATGTTGCTATAGGGCATTCTTAAACATAATACATAGTCAACCATTGAATATACTCACTCTTTTTCTCTAAATATTTTTTAAAATGTTTTATTTTCATTATATATGTATATAGAAATCACCATCCATTAAAGGTTGCGTTCAAAAATCAAATTTCGCAATAATTTGGTATTCACATCAAAAAAGTTTCAAAAAGATTTGGGTTTTATTTATTTTCCATTTTGATTTGCATTCAAAAAAGGTGCACGAAACAGAGCAAGTAGTGCAAGGTGCGAGTGGCCAAGCAAAGTTATTTTTTGTTTTTTTTTTTTATAGTAAGTATATGAAAAGATATAAAATATAGGTTTTTAGTTTACGGTATACAGTTTCAAAAAGGTTTACTGGTGCAAAAATGAGGAAAATTCACAAAAGGTTAGGAGAAAGCATAAAGAAGGAGAACACATGATACAAAATCTACATATTTGTTGGCACACTTTGATACTGTTTTGTCTTTTACAGATGTCTGTTACAGATGTCATTTGGAGTTTTCAGGAGACTATTGATATTTATAGAATAGCCTTATATACATATGCATGTAAATAACTTACCTCAATGAATGAATTAATTAATGAATTTATTGACTTAAAAATACCTTGAAATATGTTAAAACTTAGCTATAATTAAATGAATATAACCCTTATTTATATTATATATAATTTATATTATATAAAACATTTTTAACACTAATACACGACGACTCCTGGCTGCCAGTCGGTGTCTTGCCCCCAATCACTGGTGGCATTTGGGGTTCATTAAAAATGTTAAATTAATGCATAATATAAATAATTCAAATGCGACTGACAGCGCAAAAATGTTAAATTATGCTTCATTAGTGTTCTTGCTCCTGCACCTGCACTGGCAGGTGTCGCAGGTGGGAGCCAGTGGAATGGGTCAACTACACCGCACTCTGCTGCAATTTTGTCTTCATTTTTTGTCATTTCGCATGTATTCACCTCACACTCACACTCTCGCACACTTAAAATATAAAATAATTAAAATGTTGCCGTTAGAGGAGTGCTCTCTATTTTGTGAATCCTTTTTTCTCGTGCAGTGCAGTGCTTTCTCCGTTGAATGGAACAAACGAAGCAATGAGCGCGTGCTAAGCTTCCAATGCTCGAGGTGCTCATTTTTTATGTGTATTTCCTTTTTATTTTGTAGTTTTCATGTGAGCAGAACGAGGCAAGAGTGCGACTGTCTATGTGCACAAAAGGGATGGGACTGCCTGGTCTACGAATTTTCAGAAGGGCGGGATCGGGATCGGGATCCTGCCGGGGTGGGGCTCGGGTTGTGAAAAGCAAGTGCCCAGCTTTAGACAGGTGGAATGCATTTGCAATTGCATTTGCATCTGGCTGTGGCAGCTAACAAGCACATCACATCATAAAGAAATACGCTCCCGACGTACGGGACGGAACGCAAAAATTAGTAGAAAAGAAAAAGGCAAATAGTGTGGCATGTTCATGGGAGGCTGACCCTCTGATGCTGACTCAGGTGCTGCTGCCACTGTATCTTGTGAGCTCTTCGCTAAAGGCGACGGATGTGCATGCAGTCTGAGATACAGATATGGCTGCCAGCCGCTACGTCAAATAAAGTACAATTAAAATAAAATTAAAGTCAGACGCAGGTATAAATCTCAATAGAAATGCGGTGCTCTGGTGCTTTTCTGGTGTCTGGTGCTTGCTTCTACTTAAATGAATAAACAAATCGTTACAGTTCCCTGGATTTAAGTTTAAATATGATTTAAACTAGTTAATTTTTTAGTTACGTAAACGAACGCATAAGTTGTAATAGATGAGTGAATTCCTTTTTTTATTTAAATTTGATAAATTTTGTTATGTTTTCTAAGCAGTTTGTTATAGTGTTTATTTAGAATATAAAGATTTTCCTCAACATGTAAGAAAGGTATCCATCATAGCTAAGCCAAAGATTCATTAATTTTGATTGGAAAAATAAGACTAACATGGATAGCTGACTCGTCTGGTGAAGCTGATCAAAGTACTCGCAAGCAAGTATAAAAATTCAGGATATTTATAAGCTGGGAAATTACTCCTATTCTGAAAGCTTTCGTTTAAAATGATGTAGATCTGCAGTGCTATGAACAATTTGACCTAATAGATACTGCAGCTATAAAATATTTAAACATTTTGCTAAGGCTATACAGTTCACATGTCACTGCTGATAGACAGTTCCTTTTCTGCCTTTTATCGTTGTATTTGCAAGTATTAATTAAGTGCTAGGCATACAGTGCTATCAGTGCCGAAATGTGGTCTTAATTCTAAGCTTATTTTAACATATAGAGTTAGCTAAGGAGATGACAGGGGTGGAGGAAGAGCAAGTGATACGTACACTAATGTGCTTAACGATAGATACATTTAAAGTACGGTGCTTAACCAAAATAAAACGAAGGAAACAATGGGCAACCCCCCACTCAAATGTTGTTTGCGCATTGAAAACACACACAAGTTGAGTAGGTACTTTGAAAAGAAAACGCTTCTCCTTAAGCAAGCTAGCTAACAGGTAACAAGCAGGGGTAAACTTTGTGTGTGGATAATTGTAGAGCTTAAAAACTATAAATGTGGGAACACAACAAATTAAAGCATTTAAGTAAGTGAAACCTACGTGGCTTCCTCAGTCAGAAATAAAAATATTTTAAACTTGCAGAAATACGAGCTCGAATTAGACTATATAAGCAGTCTTCATATACAGAATTGTTTGATACTTTGATAAGATTATAATCTTATAAATGGTATCAATGCACGTCTGCATAGTACGATCAAATAATTAAGAAGTTTAACTGCTGTCGCAGTCCTGATGTCGGACAGGGAGGACTTAAAGTCGGACAAAAACTCGAAGGGAAACTTGTGAAACTGGGAGGACAAATAATATAGAATGCAGACACGCATTCACAGATGTGTTAAGTGTGCAAACATGCAGGTGATTGCAAATAAAACATAATAAAATGGGTCAACAACATAAAATGTATATGTAAAATTATGTTCGCAAATAAAAATCGGTTAATTTTGTGCAGAAATCAATTTAAGGATTTTCTGTGCTGGGTCCGCTATTTGCATAGCAATAAGCAAAAAACAAAATTCATTAAAAAACGTGCGACATTGTGGGGATTAACAGGCATTCGTGGCGGAATGAGTGGAGCTTCACTTATGGTAAAAGTGCAGAAATCGTGTGCCAAAAAGCAAACAGATGGGACAGGAGTTGTATAGTTGAAAGGGCTCAAAAATTACAGTACACCGAGCTTTTGTAAACTTTATAAAATATGTACGCGTTGAGGTAAATATCACACAAAAGTAGATGTAGGGTTGGAGGGAGGTGCGTTTGCAGGTAAGTGGAACTCATAAAAAATAAACAATAAATAGAGCGAAATATTTTGCGCTATTTGCGTTGGGTAAACACATAAAATGAATAAAAATTGTACGGGGAAATGTTAGGGGCCAGGAGCAAGGTTATTATGGTAATAGCAGTGGGCCAGTTTGGCCTGGCATGGGTTTGTTTTTACATTTATAATTGCATAAATTTACTTATGCAAATAATTAAATTAAATATTTAATGCAAACAATCTAAAATCAAATTCGTGTATTGGTTTAGATAATTAGGTTATGGTGCAGAATGTGTTGGTTGTGCTTACAAAAACTATATACAAATTCCAAAAATACAAAAAGATTACATAGAGTTCATGGCTTATTTAGGTGCTATACAAATTACCACAAACAGTTGATGCATTATATTCAAAAATATTTGTTATGAAAGAGGTTGTTTTTGTTTATAATCAAAGATATACATACATCTTGATTGTGCATTTTAAGAGACCGTTTAGCGGCCGTGAAGAAAATAACAAAAAGTTGTTGCTTGCATGTAGTGCACAATACATAGGAGTTCTTCTATAAGGACTTCGTTTTCGTTTTCATAGAAACATGATTATGTGCAAAAAGTAGTCAAAAATTGCGCCAAAAAATATGCAATTTCATAGTGCCAATTATAAAATTTCATTTATGTTTTCGTACTCTCTTTTTCAACGTACAAATAAATTGTTCATAATTAAAAGTTAATACAGAAACGAACGTGAAATACAAAGAATAATTCAAACAAAACGGAGGGTGTGAAGAAAACGCAAATCGTTTTCTTTAATTTAAAGATATTGATGGATTTAAAGCGATCCTTTGACGGTGGGATTTGAAATATGAGTCCGGATGGACATTATAATTTTCAGTGAAAAATAAAGATCGAAATAAAAATAATAGCTTAGCTGAAACGCCGCGCTGGCCGAACTTGTTGTGAAATTATAAATAATTTTTAACTAAACTACAACTCAAAATATTGCTGTTTTCAAAAGGTGATTAACAGCTATTTGCGGGTGTGGGGAATAATATTTAAAACCCGAATAAACTAAATTTTGTTGACAAAATATATATTTAGATATATCGTTAGATATTAGATAATGCTCCATTGTGCCAGCCGATCCTGTGGTGACTGCTCTTGATATCAAAATTCAAAAATAGTACAGAATACTTTCGATTAGTTTCAGGGTGATTTCTTTTTCAGAGGGATGGCATGATAATGGGTACGAAATGAACGCAGGACTAAGACATAACTTAAAATGAGGGTTAAAAAATATGTAAAAAAATAGTAAGAAAAACTATAACTTGAACAAACTGTAAATGAAAACGAAGGCCAAAGATTTTGATAGGACTTACGCTTAGGTAAGAAGGTCATTGGCATACATACCATCCTCTTGGGTGCGCAAAATAATGGGATGGGAGCGCGGCCCGTCGCCAACGGAGGTGCCGGCCAGCACCCAAATCTTGTACTCCGTCCAGCGCTTCAGTTCGTCCAGCACAATGCTGGTCATATTGAGGGTCATCGTGGTGGCCTCGTCGTCTTCGCGGCCCACCTCCACGAAGAAGACCTTATAATAAATGATGCGACCGTTGGAACGCTCGACGGGAGGAGGCAGCCAGTTAAGCGATATAGTTGTCGAGCTGGTGGCTACGGCAGTGATATTTCGGGGCGGTGCACCTGGTACTAATTACATAGATGGGAACGGAACGTATTTGTGTGTGCATTTCGATTTTTTGTTTTGTTGGTTTTGTTGGTTTTATTAGGTGTTCATTGATGTTCATTGTTGTTGATGCATAGCCAAGGTTTGGTGGTATGGTTTTTCATAGCGTTCAGCAATTAGCCAGATTACAAAATAAATTTCAAACCGAAATAATTGGTAACATGAAACGAAAAATCCGGAAAGCAAAATAATATTAAAATCAAACAGAACAATATGGTTTATAAAGGCATATAGGTAGGTTAATATCGAAATAAATCAAATGTCAAGACACAGATCCAATGGTTTATGCAAATAAGGTTGACTCCTTTTTTCGTTTGTCAATAATTTGTGCATATTTTTTGACTTTTTGGGCTGAAATATCCAAATCCAAATACATATCTACAAAATAAATAGAATCCAAGTCAAGCTTAGCTTAGAGAGTTCATTTTAAATTGTCAGCTAGACATACATACATACAGCAAGTACATTCAAAAATAAATAAATACATTAATTTGCATAAACCATAGGAGTTTTTCTTAAAACATACAAACAAATTTGTACAAATATTAAAAAACTGCGAAATCTAAAAGATACAAATGTAAAATCAAAGCATCTATGATGGAAACAATTATCTAGTTTATATGTCAGCAACCCAACGTGGAAATAACATCAAAAATAACTTATTAAAGATACATATGTACACATCTCAGCAGACAATCAACTAAAACTGAAGCTTTAGGAGTAAAGCATTCCAGAATAGCATGCTGGCTGGTCTTCATTGCCATTTGCTTCGTAACTATGCGAATAACAATCGTGCAAAAAGAGTAACTAAAAGTTATACATATTTCTTGCACAGACAAGAACTTTGCACTTTCGGAAATTGTCTTCGCGTCCGTATATTAAAATATCATTCAAAATCCATTTGTAAGACACTTTGGATGAAATAGAGAATTTACATAAGTGATATCTTGGTTTTGGTTATGTGGTCAGAGTGCTTATGGTGCAAAGTGCAGGGTGCAAATTGTGCTAAATATTGCTAAATAAATTTAAATTAAATTGAGGTCTTAGTTCGGAAATAGTTTTTCGCATAATTTACATGGTTTAACACTCGCAGAGCCACAAATGATAAATGGAACATAATCGAGCATCGCAAAACACACACGCAAACTGAAAAGGGCAATAGCTTGGTTTTTCTCTTTTGTTTTGCATTTCATTATGAAATTTAGCTTTCAACTGAAAAAGGCATACATGTTTGGTAAATTGTTGGTGGTCGCTGTTTATGGGTTTCTATGGGTCCCTATCCTGTGGTGTGGTGAGGCTGGTGGACTGTTAGCTAGTTAATGTTCAATGAATTTTGGTCTGTAATTGGATTGGTCCAACAGATCGCAAAATGAGTCACAAAAGGGTGTTCCATGTTAATGAGGCAGAGAAATCCAAAAACGAAAAAATATCTACAAATTAAATTTGTAATGGAGAACTTTGTATAGAGCATTAGAATGGCTAGACAAATTGGGGCTGAAAAATAACTATAATCATGTTTACAATTTTGCGATCTGTTGAAGGCTCGAAACCATTTGGAAAATATGTTCGTGTAATGCTAAATGTCTTATTTTCTATGTTTATTTTTGTACTAGGATATGTTTAGGTGTAAGCTATGTATCTGTCTCGGTTTGTATAAACTAACTATGAGAGTATATAGTGTATTTAGTGTAATATATTGTGTTTGTCAACTACTAAAACTTATGGATAACTTGCAAGGAACCATAACAATTACATATCAAACAATATATATATATATGTATATGTATAAATCGACTTAGATATATATAGGAATGGTGTAGGTGCATATAACTCATCGCTCACTCGCATCACTCATCCGATATCATTTATTCACTACACTGAACACTCTTTACCTTTTTCCACGAAAGCATAACTCAGCAGGGCCTAAAATCACACTCAGACATTTCGGTTTGTTTTGGTTTTGGTAACAGAACTGAATCTGAATAGTCACTACATGTTTAGTTTATGTATAGTTATTAATATATCAAATATATATGTGGATGTTTCAAAACCAAATATAAATTGCACACTGTTCTTAGGTCTATGGAAACTCGTACGACTACGGCGGTTCGACTTAACTTAGAGAGTTAGTGGAATCGGCTGTGGCCTGGCCAACTTACCATATTGCTTGGTGCGAACGGGAATGGGCGGCGTGGTGGCCCCCTCGCCCCGCTGAGACCGGGCTGCCAGCCAGATATAGTACAGCGTGTCGGGATAGAGGCCGTCCAGCGTATATGCCTCCGAGTTGGAAATGCGTCTAAACAGATGGCAAATCAGGATTGCTTTTGTGTAGTTTTGGATTTCAACTCACTTGTGATGGGCCTGATTGGCGTATGTGTCATTCCAGTAGAGCTCGTAGTGTACGATATTCTCACTGGAATGAGTCGGCTTCGTCCATTGCAATGTGACTGCGGTCTCGCCGATATCGGTGGCCCGGAAATTGCTCGGTTGTGATGGCACACCTTTGTAGACATATCCGTATTTCATATTCGGGGTTGGTGTGTTGGTGCGATGGTGCGATGGTGCGACGGCGATGGCGACGTTGGGGAATTGCATTTGGTTTTGGTTTCGGTTTGGTTTGGTAATAATGAAACGGAAATTACGGAAATTAAATAAAATACAAACAAATCAATGTGGGCATTTGTTTGTATGCCGATGATTTCGATAGCGATTGCGAATCGGTTTCCAATTCCGAATGCTGCACGATATTGATGAGGTGAAACACGCACAGCACAGCAATCGCTGCATCAGCATTTTGGATTCATATTGGTTTTGCATGAAATTGATTGACATGTGTCCATCCCATCCCCCTTCTATGCATGAATATTTGAGCTGAGCGCTCACCGCAAAGCCGACAGGGGAAGCCCAACAGAGAAAATGATTATCAATTTTAAAATTATTTCTAGTCCCCGGGGAACCCAGCCCCGAGCGCCTGTCGTCGGTGCTTTGAACTTAACGGTTTTAAATGAAGAATCCGTAACCATTTTCAAAGCTGTCACTTGTCTTATCTACGGTTTGTCTAGCATAGACTTACAGGTCAATTGAATAAGGCAATGGCTGCCAGACGTCACCGCCTGACCCCAAATGGAAGTGAGCACCTGCAGCTTACATAACCTCAGGTAATAAGTCGAAGCAGTTCAAAGTTGAGACCCCGTTTGTTGTTATTTATTTAATGATTTAAAGCTGCTTAAGAGACCGGCCACAGAGAGCAGTTAGTCCCCCGCCTAAGCCCGGATTTGTGCCCAGAGTACGCAGTCTAATGCATTCGCCTCCACTCACTGATTGCCACCAGTTAATGAATATCTGCTGAACACGTACACAGACAGCAAATGTTGTTTCTGCATGAGCACAGATAAATATTTCATTGAACGTACACACACGTTACGCCCGACATTTTGTACTATGATTAAATAATTGGCGTGATCTATGTATGTGGCCCGATTGAGTTGAGTTGAGTTGAGCAATTAAATTGCGAATTGTGTTCGTTTCAAAATGCAATGGGTGCTTGTGCGTGTCCGTATGTGTGTGTCAAGTGCCTAATTGAAGTTGATTGCCCAATCAATTTGGCTTAGCCTACCTTGTTGCGCCTTCACTTGGACCGGCGTGGACATTGGACCGGCTCCCATGGAGGTGTAGGCCTGGACCCGAACCGTATAGATGGCATGGGGTGTTAGCTCCGATACTGTCGTCAGTTCGCTGTTGTCAACCATCTGCGAGTTCCACGAGGCCTCCGGTTGATTCGAGTTGGTTGTATAGTACACCTTATAGCCCTGTGTTTTAAAAAAAGATAATGTAATGCCGTTCTTATCTATATATTTGGAGGTAATCCTAATTAAGTCATTGTCAGTTATTAGAGGATTACAATTTATGATTGCTATTATGTAGTATCGATGGAAGCATTTCTAATATCCACCTTCGTAATCCTACTTATTGGGACCAGTAAAATGCTCTTCCCGAACAAAGTCAGCAACTGGCTTGGAACAACTTGCACAATTTTCATATCTAATTTGTTTGGTGGACAACCCCCCCTCAAATCTCATCCTCTGCCCTCGTGATGACAGATTCTTTACTTACGGTCACTTGTCCATTGGGCGTCTCTGGAGGTTCCCAGGTAATAACCATAGTGGAGGAGCTCAACGTCCGCACTTGAACATTACGGGGTGCACTTTCCATTTCTGTGAGTGAGAAGGACAGAGAACAAAAGTGAATATTTGAATTGACAAAGAATTGTTCGATTAGTTTCATAAAAGTCCTCTGAATAGGATTGAATCATTTGAACCAATACAAAATTCGTATATATTATAAATTCTCGTATATTCCATTAATATATAAAGTATATTTTGTACACCTATAATTTGCCTATGCTTATTGTTATTTTAATATTACCCCCTTTAAAAGTATTCCCCTTTGCTTGAACAGTTGTTAACTTCTTTTAACCTATTTTGTAAGGCAAATGAACACAACGCCGAATAAATGGAATTATCGATCAAGTGCAGAGGCGCAAAAGGAGGAGTATTTTTTGACGGGGGGCTATATGCCATTAGGGCAGCACAAATGTTTTGCAAAGCAAACAATCCCCATCCATCACAATTTGTTTTTCGAATGAACCATTGGTTGGCTGTTGTTTTAGCTGCTGCTGCTGGAGATGCGTATTTCGTGTCGTTTTATGGATAGAGCTGGTCAGGCAGGCAGCGCGGTGGAGCGGCGGAGAGTCGGATGCTGCATTTCCGGGGAAAATTGAGGAAATTGTTTCGGCGCGTTGAAGCCTGGAGGCGGTTATACGGAATTTTGCATTTATAAACTGATTTTTGCGCGCCACAACAGTATGAATCTAGCTAGCTATTCGCAATTTGACGCAATGCATTCGCACGATCAAAAATTTGTCGGTCAACTGCATTGCCAGCCACAAATCAACGGTGGGCATCCTTGGCAGCTGGCCCCCAGCATTAAGGGCCGTTTTGAATAGCAATTAGTGTGGAACGTCTTTCACTCAATTTGCATTATGGCTGGAGGTGGGAGTGTGCAGGAGTGTGTGGTGTGTGTGAAACCGATTCGTAACTCGTTTGGTTAATGGGCAATCGATAAATTCCAATTTCTCACAATTTTACTGCAATATTCACAAACGGTATAGCAGTTTTATCCACAATTTATATCGCAGTCATCTCATCTGTTACACAAGTGCTCCTCCCGGATGTGGTTGTGCGCCTGCCCTCGTTCGTGTGGTCCATTGCTTGTTATAGCCAAGATTTGCATGCAGCTCACACTCACCGCTCCCACGCTCACCGATAGATTCAGATTCAGGCAAAAACTTCCCCTTGGCACTTGAGCGCGTGTGGCTGTGGGTGTGGGTGTGGGCGTTACCACGTTAGCTGCATTTCAGGGTAGATACATTACATACGGATATGCTCCATTAATAGCATGTATTCCTTGCATGCACGCCTACTTCTTGCATACACGAAAAGAACCCAATTGAAGTGGCTTTAAAATGCAGATACTCATACTCGACACTCCCAGAGTTAAAGGTCTGTATTCCAATATTCGATCTAGTCATTTAGGTTAGAGCATGGGCTATTAATTTTGATTAACCAAATGTGCATATTTTCATTTTATAAACCTAACCGACAGCTATGAACAATCTAATCTAGTTTTAGTTAATGCAGACGCTGCAGGTCAGTTGGTAATTCATAGAAAATATAGTTGCCTCCTATCTATATATTTAGCATGTTGTAAGATAATCCATCTATGCAATCTGTCATGTACTGCTGTGTTGGGGCACAGGTGCGTCACAGATACGGTTACATACCGTAAAGAAATCTGCTACCTAAGCCAATGACACGTGTTAAGCTTTGCTTTGACCTGCTGGAGCCAGCCTGCTGGGTGGCGTTCTGCCTGACTCAATAGCCAGCCTCCTGCTGCCCGACCGTAAACGTTGCCATCGAGATATTATTTCGAAACGATATTGGGCAAGCGATAAGTATAATTGCGGCAATAAAAGTTTTCAACATTTGTGCGACACGCTGCTGGGTCTTTTGTTGGAACTGCAGTTGCAGCTGCTGTTGCATAAAAAAATAAATAAAGGACTACCTATGAAGAGTGCATACCGAATACTCTTCCAGAATAATCCTTCCCAAGGAAGTTAAATTACAATAAAATTAGGGAAATATGAAGTGATTGACATTTAGGAACAATTAAGTGTACAGATAAATAAATACTTTTGAGAGGCAAAACCAACCTACCAACTCTCATTAATTGAATTTAACATGGAAGTGTGTGTGGTTCAAGATGTGAATTTATTCTTGATTCACATCTCGGGGAAAGATAAAACACAATGTGTCTTATTTACATTTTAATTAACCGTTTCAGGGTTTTACCAATAATCAATTTGCAGAAATCAGTTCATAACAATGCGTGGCAATATAATCCCAGGCCAAAAGTTATGCCAGACAAAAGCCCAATTGCCCGGGCTAAGACCCAGATGCAAGCACCCGCCCAGACAGGCACTCAGAAGCGCATAACAATGCAAACTTTATAACATCCGAGGAGTAGGGGCAGCTCCCATAAGCATACGTCAGACAATCGCGGATACTTGTGTTTTTTTTTGGGGAACGCAGCTGCGTATGCAACGATTTTGGAAACATTGCATTTACCTTTGATTATATCTATCTACTTGTTATTTCCCCGCCATCTCTTTTGCTCTTTTTACATTCCTCTGGGTCTGCGATTTCCTCTTGCTCAACACAATTGTTATTGAAATTGTTTTGGCATTTCTTTTGGCCAACCATAAAATTTTGTTTGCCTAGGATACTTACTTGTGCCACCGAATGAGAAATCGCCTGAGCAGGCATACGCATGGATGGAGGGAGTAGAAAAGAGAGAGCGGAGGGATAGACAATTTGGAAAAGAGGTTAGTACCATTGCCGACATAACGGACCGTGGAGCATAAAAGGGGATCTAAGGGAGTAGCTGCTAAACTTAAAATGAAATTGGTTAAAAATCCTTTTGTGCAGCATGTGAAAGACGGAATGGAGAAGCAGGCAGTTAGTTAAATGACCTTCCCCGGGGCAGCTCATACGCGATACTCACTTGTCTCACCGGTGGTACAGGTCGCAGGAGCCGACGGCGGGCCACGTCCGATGTTGTTCACGGCTATCACGTAGAACTCGTACTCCGTATAGGGACTCAACGCACGGACCACGTAGTACATGGTGATGATGCCGCTTATCTCGCTGAAGGCCTGGTTAGCGTTCTTCGGCTTGTACTGAATCACATAATACTGCAAGTCCTCGGGACCCTTGTATGACCACTCCAGACGCACCGAAGTGGCGGTCACCTCGGAAATTTGCACGTCGGTGGGTGCCGTAGGTAAAGCTGTTGGTCGGTACAAAAAAGAAATGAAATGGAAGGTGCATCATTTTAAATGTATTTTATACTTACACTGGACCTTAACCACCGAAACGGAGTCGAGTTGCCCTAGCGTGGAAGCTGCTATGCAAGTGTAGTTGGCGCTCTCTTGAATATTTATCAGTTGCAACACATTTCGTCCTATTGGCATTTCATTCTCGGGAGTGAGATCCTCGGAGCCTAAGATGATCAACGTTTTAATCTTGACCAAGAAACCTGTTAACAATCGATAGAATTCTCACCCTTCATCCATTTGACATGTGGCATGGGCGACCCGACTGCTATGCAGGATAGATTCAGATTGGAGCCTAGCATTACCTCGTTGATGGGCTCTGGTGGGCGGGAGAAAGTGGGAGGAACACGGCGAACCTTCACGTACAAATTGGTTGCCTTGGAGTGCTCGGTGCCAACGGAGTTCTCAGCTACGCACTCGTACTTTCCCTGATCCTCTTCCCGACTGTTCTCAATTTGCAAGAAACCTTTAAAGAGCAGATTCAAATGTTTTAGTTAGTGTTTAGTTAAGAAAAGTAACCCTATTATTAACCTTAACCTTATATTATTATGTACCTATCAATAGTTGGAAAAATAACCGCAGAATTTTCATTCTAGCAACACACTAACAAACTAACAGTAACTCAGTAGCTCTTAGGTATGAAACTAATTTTATGGCCCTTATAGGGAGTTACCTGATCAAGTTAAACTAGTGGGGAAAACCCTAAACCCTTTTACAATAAGCCTTCTACTTTAAATACCTGCTGTTAGGGAGATTATCAGTTTGTGAGACCTACCTGAACTGGCATATAAGACTCCGTTTCTAGGACTCAGAATTCAGTGCAATTTACAATTTTGCTGAGAACACACCATGATGATATCCATCGCGCTTTTGACGACTATCCTGATACATATCGTTCGGGGTACAACCTATATAACCTCAAACAGCAATGCCGAGCTACCAACCTATTCAGATCGTCCGCTCAGCCAACAAATGGAAATGATTGACCTTTTGGATTTGGGGGACCGACCAAGGCGACAAGCACAGCCGAATATAGATAACTCGGCTTCTAAGTTTCTTCTGGAAGTCTACAACGAGATCAGCGAGGACCAGGAGCCCAAAGAGGTCCTGCATCAGAGACATAAACGCTCGCTAGAAGACGACATTTTGATTTCCGAGGAGGATCGCCAGGAGATTGCCAACTGCAATTCCATTCTGACTTTTTCGAGTAGAGTGAAACCGCCGGCGCCGTTGGAGAACGACCTGGACCTTCACATTACCTTCAATACAAACGACGTTCCAGCGGATTTGTCTTTGGTTCATGCCGCGTTTAGGATATACAAGAACCCCAGTTTGTTCGAGAGAAAGGATAACTTCACGGTCTCTGTGTACAGAAGACTGGACAACCGGCAGGATTTCTCGTACCGCATACTGGGCTCAGTGAACACCACATCTGATCACCGAGGCTGGTTGGAATTCAATTTAACTGAAACCCTGCGAATGTGGCTGCTCAAGAATGGGCAACGAAAGAGTTTGAGGATATCAATTGGCGACTCTCAACTGAGTGCCTTTGCAGCGGGACTGGCTAATCAGGCGACGCGCTCCAGTCTGGAGCCCTTCATCGTGGGCTACTTCAATGGACCCGAGCTCTTGGTCAAAATTCAGAAGCTTCGGTTCAAGAGGGAACTGCACAAGCGCCGCAGCAACAGCCCGGTTCATCCACCGCCGTCGCCCGCGGACCTGTACAAGCCACCGCAAGCGTGCGAACGCCTTAACTTTACGGTGGATTTCAAGGAGCTACAGATGCACAACTGGGTAATTGCCCCGAAAAAGTTCGAGGCTTACTTCTGTGGTGGCGGTTGCAATTTCCCGCTGGGCACGAAAATGAATGCCACAAACCATGCGATAGTCCAAACCCTGATGCACCTCAAGCAGCCGCATCTGCCCAAGCCCTGCTGTGTGCCCACGGTTTTGGGTGCCATTACCATTCTGAGGTACCTCAACGAGGACATCATCGACCTGACCAAATATCAGAAGTCAGTGGCAAAAGAGTGTGGATGCCATTAGAATAGGCTATGCTTAATTTAATTATAATGTAATGTTAATAAATAGTTAAACAAAATAAACCTAAAAACAAGACTTCGCTGAGTTTTTAAAGTAGTTAAAAATCTAGTCTATATCCTTTCGAATGGAGTCATTAGTTGTCGGCTCACTTTTCTTTTGCAAGGTTAAGTTTCTACTAATATGTAAAGCCAAAATAAAGGAACCCCTCACCCAGGGGAATCTTAAGCCCATTAGAATATTGCACATATTCTGTTCCTGTTTATATAGCAAAACCTTTACGTGTTGCGCTCTTTTATGATGTACCTTAGGCTTGGGGCGCCTGGGCTTAACCGTAATCGAGTCGTAAGATCTTAGATTTATCAATAAATTTGAAAGTCAAATGATGTTTGTTTATCTCACATCACTTTAATAGGCAACCCACACATTATCCTCATTGCCCCATAAAAATGTTCCCAATTCACCTTGCTTTTATGGAGGGAATCCATCCCATCCACTTCAGGGTGCCCCCTTTGCAGCAGAAGCAACACATGGAAAATTAACACTTTTTATATGATTTTAAAAGCTATATAAATTTTACGACAAGTCGCCAACCCCCGTTGCAATCTTTCAGAAGCGTAAAATCCACACACGCAAAGTATAGAGGCTCGCTTTTCCGGCGTATTACGCTAATGTGAACGACACATAAGGTGGAGTATTTGGAAATTGGGGGTAGAAAGTCGCTTTGGCATAATATTTATATGACTAATAAACAACGGAACACGAGACACGAAACACCGATGAGTAGACAATGTGTAATGTATGTAAAATCAACTTCTTCTTTGTCATTGTCCCAGGGCTTTTAGGGCTTCTAGCTTTAAATCAGGAATTATTAAAAGTACTGCAGTTTTTCCGCAAGAAATTTAGGTAATATTGAACCAGTAGCCAAAGGGAAATCGCAGATATACAAATTTAATTGAACTTCTAAACGCTTAAACACCCAAATATGTCAAATTGTTGTTCGTTTCCATGTGCGTATGTCCGTAATTAATCATATTGAGTTCGATATTCAATTTTCTCTCTGTCGTACAATTAATGAGCCACCTGGATTCAACACACACATACGCACACAAATACTGTAAAAGTTTGTGCTCAGGTAGGCAAATTTAAAATATGCGTGAATTATGACAATTAATTTGCGAAACAAGAGACTTTCGTGCGTAATATTATCGTTTAATTATTTATTGCACCATTTTGTGCATATATGTATTGTATATTCGGTGAATATTGATCAGGCTTAAGCGGAAAGCTTATATAACAGAATTATATTCTTCATTTAATAAACTACGCCAAGGCATTGGGTACGATATTTTTAGTATGTAAAATATTGCCAATCAAATGAAGCGGACCTTCTGAAGGGACATCATTCATGAAATCATTATAGATATGTAAAAAAGCTAATAATAATGGGAATACAATTTCTCTGAAAGGAAATTATTTTCTATATTCTATATTTTTCTAAATTACCATCATAAAATTCTTTAATTTTGGAGTTCAAAGCTATTTAAAAATCCTTGTACGCCACGAGAACTGGTCACAAAAATAGGCCTGCTCGCAATATATATATCCTGTATATTGTTCAACGAGTTCTATGCCCGACTATTGCTAACGTCCTTGTTTTATTTACCTTTCCCGTGTATTATGGGGTTCGTTCTGTATTTGATACAAGCGAAAAAGGCAACAAAATAAAGGAACACACGGACTAAAAATGATGTATGCTGGAGAGATTGTTGCGCGGTTTTTAGTGCACAGCCATTTGCAGCTGGATGGCTTTTGTGATGTATGTATTGTATTTTTTTTTTTTTGTTTATTTTTTTTTGTTTGGGGCTAAGGGCGACGTGAGCTTATTTTTTTATGGTTACCGCCGCTCACCTACAACATGCATCAAAGTTGATTGTTGTGAAATTTATTGCATACTATTTAGCCCGTATAGCTGAATATTTATTACGCTTGTTGCGCTTCCTGTGCAGTCTGCTGTCTGGACCATTGTTTACAAATCGCTGAACCATTTAAACAACAACAATTAAATGTTGAAACATTTTCTTAAATAATCGAGAACTTTAAACTTGAACTAACACAGTGCGACACAGCGAACTTAAATTTGTGGCACAGATCTTAGTCTGACTAATGTAATTCTCCGCTGGTGATGGTGGTAAGAAAACCCAAATTTTTATAATTATATAAAAATTGTGAATGGTTTCTATAAAGATCATAATATTTATTATAGCTTTACAATATTATTATTGGTAGAACAAATAAGAATTCTATAAATAAATAAATGGGGTCTCCTTTCCAAGCAGACAACTGAAACTTTAGAATTTAAAAACGCAAATACAGATAAGTACTTCTTAAATTTATTTGTATTTTAAAAAACAACAAGACCAGTATTCGGAGACAAGAGTTCGTCTCTTTAAACTCCCAATTCCAATCCAGTTTGCTGAGCTGTTACCAATTCAATCGGAAAAATTGACGGATTCGTTGCACAAAGTCCAGGGCCTCCCGGCTCTGGCCCCCAAATCCGCTAAAACTTTCTGGCCGCGCGCTAACTGAGTCAAGACAATGCCTGCGGGCTGTGCGGCGGTTAGCTTGAACGTTGCACACATGTGGCACGCCACACAGCTGCACTTCCGCTAGCGCAGTCATTTTCATATTCTGCAACTTCCGCAAGCGCACACTGCCACAAAACGGCACGAGGACGAGGACGAGGACGAGGCAAGGCACAACGCTCTCGCACCCCACTTCCTTGCCAAGGCGGCTGAGCTGACTCGGCTTTGGCTTCGGCATTGGGCTTCGGCGACGGCTTCAACTGCTTGGCTGCACGCCCAAATGGGATTATTAATTTAATTATGCCTTAATTTAAGTAGTCGTCGTTGTCGTCGTTACAAAGTGACATTTATGGGGCGACGTGCCCCCACCGCTTTCGCCCAAGTTCATCCACATAAAAGTGTGCAAAGTTTCAATTTTGGTAATGCAAGTGACGACGACTTATCGTCAACCGAAAAGAAACCCAACTGACCCCACCGACAGCGAGACAGGGAGACGGGAGGGGCCCTGCCTCCATTACCCTTGAGCCGCCCGTTGGGAAAAGCCGTTCTAGTCATGCACATTTTGGCAATTACTGTCTCATTTTCAACAAAAGTGACTGTCAACTCTTTCGTTGAGACTGGGCGGGAGCAGGCGGCCAAAGCGAGTGACAAGGAGAAGCTCATAATTTAAGCATTAAACTTTTCCCAAAATGCTTTCAAGTTGACTTGCCTTAACTACAGTTTTACGGCTCAAGTAAATAATTGCGTGCAGACCCGCGTTTCCCTCTTCCCTCAACCTCTACCTCTGCCCTGCCCCACAGGTTGGTCACGTCAAGTGGCAAGGCGATTGTAATGATGGAGCCCAGCAATTAAAGAGTTGGAGCGTAGAGAGCGCAGGTCGTCGCCGTCACAGCTGCTGCCCCTTTTCGGTGGCAGTGGGGAGCGTTGCCACGTGTAAGTTTTGAACAAAAGAAGGCATAAAATGGCATATAAAAAGGCAAACGATGTTGCAAGCTAAGCTTTGCTAAGTACAGCCCGGTCGGTCTCCTGTATACACGGCTCAAGGAGGGGTCTAAGTTGATTTTAAGTTTTCTCCATAAAGGTTAACCTGCTGAGCAGCTATATGGCCCCATCGCCATTCGTTGTTTTACGCCCCTGCAATACCGCGAGCGTTGAAACTCAATATTCAGCTAGTTTGAACTTTAGTATCCACTTAAGGAAACTTCCACTTAATTTTAACACTTTTTTTTTATTGAAAAATATCTTGCTGATAGTGTATTCTAGGGTAAACCTAAAACAATTAGAACAAAATATTAAAGTAATCATTTGAAGCTACACTTCATGCCTCTAAGCTGCTGCCAAGACATCACAAGAAACTGAAAGGCACTTGGACAGCCCCGTCCGGCTTTTCAATATTAGCAGTGAATGAAAATTGAAATCAAATATCTATACACAAACGAGTCGTTAAGTTCTCTGAAGTCCCATGACCCTATTGCACCTGATCAAACAAAGGAAACCATTAACGTTCCCATTGCTTCCCGACACCCCTTCGCTGACACTTCAACCGAGTTGAGTTGAGTTCATCTGCTCACACACAAAACCATTAAGACAATTGGCTCTGGCGAAACCAATTTCTGATAAGCCTCTTTTGCGTAAAAGCCAAATTATGATATTTGAAAAAGACCCAACATTTTTACTACCCTTTCCCCGCCCCTAATAAGAATTTCAACCCCGAGAAAGTAATTTCCCCAGACGCTGCGGCAGGACCGTTCTAAAAAATAAAGGAGACGGAAAATAAACCGTGGTCACTCACTACAGCATTGGCTTTTTACTCCTTCTTTTATGCTTTTTATTGAACAAAAGCCCTAAGGGACTACTTGGCGAAATAAAAATAAAGGTATAATACTCAATATTATCGTTGCTGGGCGCTCGCTGTCCTCACCGTTCTAGGGCTAGCCTACCCTTTGACTCGGCTCTGAGGACTAAATTAACTACCAACGGGAAACGAGGTATTTTAAAATAAATTATTTAGGAATATATTTGTGCAACGAAGTGCGACCGTTGTCATTTTGCTTTGGCCACATGCTACACCGAACAAATTGAGGTATCTGCTAGACTTATATATACTTTTATTCTTATAACAAATATATAAGTTCTTCAAGTTTAATGTACCAAAACTATAAGGATTGGACTACTTTTGCAAATATAATATGAGGACTAAATTAAATTCGGAATGAGAGAAACCTCTCAGATCGGGGAAGACTCATTTAAGTTTTTTGATGGATAATTTTAGAGAAAAGAGATCAAAATGACTGAGCACATTTTATTGGTTTTAATTTTTACTAATGTGATTGACGAAATGACCTATTTAGATACTGTTATTAACGTTTTAGTGCGACTTTAAATTTAATTTTTTTAATTAATTTTAATTTAATTTTTCTTGGACCTTGAGAAGGGAGTGTTACTTATATATAGGAGTGTATAATAATCACATTTACGCGTATATACAGTGCTGGCGATTTGTGTTACCCCCAGAGCAATGGAAGTAAGCCTTTTGCATGGGGACCTGCAGGCACCCGAGACGGCTTTATTAAAATAATAAAGTTATAATTTAATTATGGCGCGAATAAATGAAGTACGACTGCCAAGTTAGTTTTCATTTGATAACTCACGTATCCCTGCTGGGTCCGTTCCCCGCCCAGAACCCACTACCCACCATCCACCACCCACCGCGTGTCCCTGCAGGCTCTAATTAGCAGGCGGCGGCCGTATAACCGAAAAATCAACGCGCAAAGGAAAAGGCCGCTGCGTTTGGGTGCGGGAGGAGCACAATAAGGGACCATAAAGTGCTAATTGAATAAAACGGCACATGACTTGAATAACTTATTACGAGAAGTATATATCCTCGCACCCCGGACTGGCGTCATTGAGACTGCGGGCTCGGGACGCGGATGTCTACAATAGAGCGAACCCGTCCGAGTCCAAGCCTCACCGCGGGCGAAATATTTATTTTCATAAATTTAAGGCGCGTTTTAAGGCATTCACGCGGAGGGACAAGGGCAGGGCGCACAGGGACTCTTAGGGCACCCAAAAGGATATTTAGCTGGCGGAAATACTTTTACGTTTCGTTTAACGCGCCAAAGATGGTGCCAGTCCGAGCAGTATGCTTCCCCGAAACTCACTCCCCTCATTCTGCTCATTCCTTACCTTTTTTTGGGCAAAAAAAAGTTACTTTGGCCCACGTAAAACTAATTTAACCCGCTACAGCCCCTCATCCCCACCATGCCCACAAGCGAACATGGCCACTTTGGTTCGTGTTGTCCTAAATTAGTCGACCCCCAATTCCGGCATGAAAAGCGAGCAAAAAACCAACCAAATCCAACAAAAATTCCTCGTTGTGTGAGGTCCCATCGTAGAAACGGTGGAAATAATTTTACCTTGGGGAAATACATGAAACAGTTTTTAATTTGCATTGCTCTAGCCCAACAAAAGGCGGTGGATAGTTTGGTTTGGTGGTCAAGTGGAACAGAGGCCTATCTTTATGAGTTTTTTGATAATTGCTTTCCGTGCTCAATAGGTCATTATTAAATTCATTATATATGCTGTATTTTTTACTTTTTACTAGCTTAGTAAACATGACCGCTAGTGTATTTTTCAAGTGGTTTAGTTTATGTTTTTAATAGAAACTTAATTTCAAATAATCCAAAAATAGCTAGCGGAATTCTTTTATCCATTTCGAATTTAACACTCCACTGGACATATTTTAAAGCATTTGAAGGCCAGAAAGAATGCTTTGATGGAGCTCCACCGATTGTTCGCCGTGCTGTCATTATGCGTAAGCGACCATTACATTAGCATCGCGCCTCCATAGGTCTGGATTACGTCGTTGCACAATGTTTTTTGTCATCCCCGTTGTTTTCTTTTGCCAAGCTCAACACGTTTCAATTGTTAAGGCCTGGCTAGGTGGGGACCGAAACCTCCTGCCTGCCATGTCATTAAAAACATTTGTCCGATCAGCGCGTCCCGGCAATTGAAATAATGCCCGCCAGCAACGCTCAACTCCCGACACTCACCTCGGGGCTGCCTTTTGCCGCGCCCGCCCGATTTGGTTGTCAACGTGACCGTTATTGATGTCGTTTTAAAAGACACTCTTTAATGCATATTAATGTCAATATTAATGTCAATATTTGAGCCTCTAATGACCAGAGGCCCTGGCCGCTGCTACTGGCAGCTTTTGTGTTAGTTTGGCCTGCCATTTGATGTGACACAGCAGCCCGGAGATCGGCGCTAACGATGCGACCTGACATTGAACATCTAATTATTAAATGCTGTGAATGCTGGGACGGCTGATTAAAGGACCTGGCGACATTATGTTGACATTTTGAAAGTTTCCGTAAGCAGAAAAAGGTCTCGGCCTATGCATCAAAGGACAAACTTTGCAAATTTGACAGTGCCAGTCGGAGGAGCTCATAGCAGGTAGCTGACAAAAGTCAAACGTTAACTAAGCGTCCAAAAACTTGCAACAGAAAATGCGTTGAAGCGTAAGTAAACTCCTAAGAAATTCAAATGAACGTAAGGAAGATGGCGCAAATAAAAATTAAGAAGCTGGAACCTGCTCAAAAAGGTAGTGGATACCGTTCGGGGGCTAGAAAGGTAAAAGTCCGATGGATGGATGGGCCCTGGCACATGTTGAACAGATTAAAGATAATGAACCACTTCTGAAATTACAACGGAGCAAGCGGAAAATTATGTATATTTTAAAGGACACTCGGGCAGCTGTAGGAGTTTGTGTCTTTAATTTATTCCCTTAAGAATCTTTCTGCCTCCGGCTTAACAAGGCTTTAACAACAGTGCATATACGACATGTTTTAAAATACAACGGCTAAAGTGGTAGGGTAGTATCACATTTTTATAATAATGGAACCAAGTATAGGATTATTTTAATTGAACGAAAAAACTGTATGGAAAAAGGTCGTCTTAAAGTAAGATTATAGTCGTACCTCTTCACTTTGTTTCGATAAGCCATGTTTAGGAAGTGTGACTTGGTCCTAAAAATTTAGTTTAGTTTGTGAATCATTTTCGAAAGGGTGTTTTATAATTTCCTGCTATCCTTGCGATCCTGTTTAATGCTATTTAAGTTTGATATTTTATTTTGCAAATGTTAAGAAAATCAATGTTAAAACCTATCTTCTTTGTTCTCATTTTTTAACCGAGCACTTAACACCCTTAAGCCAGGCTTAACTTTTATTGTGACTGTACTTACCATCTTTAAGCGAGTATCGCGGATTGCTCATATCAACCTTTGTCTGATTCTTAATCCAGTAAATGTTTGGTGCCGGATTGCCGATAGCTTTGCATGTCATGAGGACCGTGTGACCCACTTCAATGACGCGGGTGCCTGGACTTTGTGTTATAACCGGAAAGCCTGCGGGTGTTTTATCGCCTGCAACGAAGAGAAAGGCACAATCAACAAAGGGTTAAAATTATTATGTTGCAAAAAATACAAAATACAAGTAGCGAGCGAAAATTGTTCATATGTAGCTTAAGAAGGGGATCGCGAGGGGGTTTGCCTAGGAGTTTTGGACAAACAATATGGCGTCGTAGTGCTCACACACACACTCGCGAAAAGTATTGTTTTACACGACTCTTTTATATACGGAAGTTGCCGTTTTCTGCTTTTTTTCTCCTTTTTTGTATGGGAAAGAGCTTGCCTGTGTCGTCAGTCGCCATTGTTGGTACTTTTTTTTTGTGCCATTTTGTAAGTCAAACAATGGTGTCCCTACACACCCACAAACACGCACAAGTACACCGAGAAAACAATTTAAAACTCTACTTATTTATAGTTATTAAAATTAAATGATTTTTTAAGCATAAAGCTTAAGATGCTTATAAGACATTTATATTCAGAAAAATATATAAAATATTTATATATTTTAGAAAGAGAAGCTTAAAAAAAAAGACATATCTCAAAACACACTTGCATTTTGTTGAGGTCAGATTTACACCCTCTTTTCGTGACATTTCTTTTGTTGGAACGTGGGTCGGTTTGGCTTTAAAAGAATTTCAGTTTTGTTGTTTCCCTCCCCTCCACAATTTACTTCTTTCACTTTCTGCGACAAGCTTAAAGAAACCTCCCGTAGTGGCTGTCAAGTGCTCCCGGCTGCGACTGTCATCCGCTCTCCAAACTGCATCTTTCAAATGAACAAAGCTCATTTACATTTTCCAATTAAATCCGTCGGTGGCCACGGCAATTGGCAAAACCGAAGCGAGAAAGAGGGGGCGGCAATGAGGATGCAGATGCGAATGAGCATCCGGATGATTCTAGGTGCCACCGTCTCCGGCACCAGCTGCCAAGCCATTTAAAGAATCCTGTTGGTGGCTCTGGTTCTCTGTTGGAAAGGGTAGTTATGTCTTGACCCCTCCTTTTATTTAGTTATACATTTTTTGTAAAATATATTTGGTAAATTTACAAATATAATTAAACCACATGACTTTATTTTTTATAAAGAACACATTGAATACCACAGGTTTTAAAAATATTTTCTGACCGAGATAACCGCACTCAAAGGTTTGTAATTTTAGTCAAATTATTATTCTGTTGAAAGTTGTTCCTTTTAGGTTAAAATTGTAACAAATATTATTTTTGCCATGATTTTCCTACTACTGGACATTTGTGTTCTTTTACTGAAAAAGAAAAGAGTGCTACTGCTCGTGTCTGCCACCACCTAACATTGCCCCCAACTTGGTTGTTTGGGTTTGGACCGCATCATGGATACCAGATCCTAGGTATGTCGGCGTGATTTCACCGTGAAATTAAAATTTTAACATTCTGGCGAAAAAATGAGGTAGGTAGGTGGAATGTATGCATGAACTTAAGCGTACGCTTGCACAAATGCATAAAATGCAAAACAACAACAGTAATGCTGTTGACATTTGCCGCTGCCATCAGCATCATCATCCTGCATACATCCTGCTCCCCATACTCCATGTACGTCCGTCCCACATTCATCCTTTTATCACACATATTGTCATTGTCTCTAGCCATTTTCAGTCATTTTCCCCATCACCTCACTCCTCTCCATGCCCCGCCGCTTGTCTCATTGCTTTATTTATAGTTGCAGTGTCACTTCCTCACAAATGAATAACGAAAAACTCTGCCCCTGTGAATCAGAGCGGCAGTTAAAAAACCATACAACCACGGAAAACAATACAAACTGTAACTGTGCCAAAAAATTGCTAAATAAAACTGCACAGCATATATTAGGCAATGTGGAATAGTGCGTTCTAGTTGACTTCAAATATAAATGAGTGCAAACAGAGGCAAACAAATGCTGAATAAGCGTGGAGCTCTTGAAATTTATTTATTACTTAAAAAGTTTAAAACATTTTCTTTCTCCTAAACGTATTTGATTAGTATTCTCACAAGTCTAAAAAGAATAAAGCACGCATGAATTTATATGCAATCTTTAAATGTTATTATCCTAGAAATCGAATCTTTAATATTTCATTTCCTTATCATAAAAGAAGTTTTTAAAAATATATGTTTTTTTAGATGTTACAGCATTATAGGAGCATTAATAAAAATATGTCCAGGTGATTCCCTTCTCCATTAAATTAGAATTGAATCGCACTTCTGGCTAGCAATAGCAGGGGGCAGAACCAGCTGGGGGCAGGAGAGCTGGTCGCAGATGTCAGACGGCGCGGCGCGCCTTGGCATCTGCTGTATTCATGCGACATTTTCATGCATTTCAATTAGGCTGACGCCCAAGTGCGAGTTTGTTCAATGCTGAGAGGCTGGGGCCGAAGAATAGTGACAGACCAGGGACACCCCCGCCTTGGTGTCCGGGACAGCTTTTAATGAATTAGCTAATAAAAGGTGCACGGCACGAGCACAGCACACTCTCGAGTTCCTTTCACATGGGGAGCTCGTGTATCGTGCATCTTGGAAGGATAAAGATCATTAGAAGGTACAAAGGCACAGCGGTACAAAGGACTTTATTTGCATCATGTCTGCCTTTCGGAGCCACTGACCCCCCCACTGTCCCCGCAGCTGAATGGAGTCCGGAATCTCAGGTGTTTGCCTTATCGAGTCCGTTTCAAAAGGCGCATTTTCGCGCCACGCTTTTTTCTTTCAAAAACTTTGTTTGTTTTTCGTCCCCTGCCTTTGGTCAAAGGAGATGATGGCAAATGTGTTTTTCCCCAAGCAGGTTGTGAGGGTGTAGGCTACGCAAGAATGTATATGACTGTCACTCAAAGGAGGTGTTGGCATGGCAAACATTTCCGAGCAAAATGCTTAAAGCAAACTCTCCTTTTTGGCTTTAAAGGAGCCGACCGAGCGACAGCGACATCAACATCAACATCGACGAGTGCCCACAAAGCATAAATTTGCATATTTTAATTATTCATGCATTTTTAAGATTGATAAGAAATGTGGCGGCCGGGCGAAGGGTCGGCTGTCCAGGGACCGAGGTCCTTGTGCTCGAGGCAAGTAAAGTAACGTTTTCCAGTGGTCAGCGAGAGCAACAGATCCGGAAAATGTGGACCCCGAAAAGTGTTAACTAGCAAGAGTTGAATATCTGAGTAAGTTGAATTTTAAAGTCTTAAAACTTTAACTTTCTTAGAACATACAACACAAACTGCAAGTCTTTCACGCCGTTGTATATTTTCGCAACAAAATTGGAATCATGTTCTTTAATCATCACGCTTGAAAAATGTAAATATAAGAAATGCCAGGGGCGAAATCAAGTAATTTAAAGCAAATCAAACTTGGTGTCAACTTCTTTCCGGATTATGATCGACAAACTTTTAACTTCTTGAGTAGCCAAGCAATTGAAAACAAATCAGAATGCAGGGGCGGACTGGCGCCAGCCACAGTCAACAATTGACAATCTTCAAATACATTTATAGGCCGGAGCCAACCAGAAAGTTTCCCACTGCCTAAGCAAACAGTTGCGGGCTGCTCTGCCAAGTTGCGAGCAGGCCACCGCCCCGACTCCCAAGTCTTGGCTATAGTTGAATGGAATCCCAAACAAAACATGCTCGAAAATTGAGTGTTTATTGTGTTAAGTAGACACACACACATAGGCGCAGAGGGAGATCCGGCCAGGGGGAACAGGGAGGACACATCCAAAGCCTCGGGGAGGGAAGGCCACTTCCACAAGGAAGTATAGAGTGTGCGACAAGCCGAGCTAAAGCTGAAGCAAAAGAGCCCCGGGCAGAGTAAATAACCGTTTTTTAGTGGCAGGCCGGAAAAAAAGACAACTAGCTAAAGATGTTAGACAATGCCAACAATAAAGCCGCAAGTGCCGGCGGCCAGAGCAAAAAGATAGAAAAAACAGGAAAATAAGGCCGCCTAAGAAGTCCGAAGCTTAAAATGCCCTTGCAAACCATATACACTGCTTAACAGTAGTAAAAAATGGCAAAAAGAATGTATTATTAAAATATATTTAGAATGTTTAGGCCTTAAGTGTCACTTTACAAACTAAACTGAATATAAACATCTAGGTTCCAAGGTTCAGGTTCAGTTTCATGTCCCGCAGCTTGTTTGGTCAAGGAAAAAGACCATCAGGAAGGGTATTACCGAGTAAACCCAGAGTAAGAAGACCAAGTTTCATCCGCAAGACGTCGGCAGATTTGTGGCCAGTCAACACTTCCTGTTCCTAGTGTCGCATGTGTGCTTGTGCGTGTTCCGAACTGTCTATAAGTGGCATCGAGGAGCCCCATTGATCAGCGTAATGAAGGACCCGACGTTTCCCTAATTGCTGTCTCTACTAGGTCCACTCATATGTGCCTGGCAGACAGATTGCCCCTGTGCTCACCGGCAGTCACGCAACAGAAGATGGTGCGGATGAGCAGGCTTAAGGGTCCTTTAAGGAGGCTGCCATGATGGCAGTTAATAGATAATATCAGAGAGCACATCCCTTGCCCGCTTAAGGAGTTGACGAACTGATGCAAAGTGGGGATAGGTTTATGTAAAGCAGATGGGAAGCTCGATTATTTAAATTTACATTTGGGAGCACCCTGTGAAATGCCAACAAAAAATTGGTTTTCCAAAACAAATCACAGGGAGGGACTTTTGATATTTGTCTCGGTGCCTAGCAGGCGTGATTTAACAAGGTACATAGAAGTATTAAGTCTTAGACTTATTATGGATCATAAAAACTCATTTATAGTTTATTTTGCAGTTAAAGGTGGCTTCTTTCCTATCTAAAACAAACTGCACTTTAGGTTTAAACATCAAGTATTTACGGATCACAAATATACGGAAATAATTCATAGAAAAAACACAAGATGCTCGCAACCATTGCAACCGATTCCTGCTCTGTCTGGAAGCGGGGGTTGCGACTTCCCCTTCGACTGACAATCTGTCGGCCTTGGACGGCATGTCTGTTTGTCTAAATGTCAGTGCAGTCTGAACTGATAGTGCATGTGTATCCACTGACAGACGACATGCACAGCGTACATCTTATTAAGTTTGCATTACGATGTTGGATGTTGGACTCGAAGCTGGGAGAGTATGTCCTTGCCGTGCCTCGGCCATTGCAGATGGCCAAATCGTCTATTCACTCAACTTCTAAGATGGCCACACTGGGGGAAATGCCCCCTAATTTGAGTTCATCATGCTTCGAATACATAGTAACTTGTATGAATGATGTGTCCTCCTGGACATTTCCAGTATCAAACCTTAACTTTCTGTGTGGTGCAAGTAATTACGATTCGATCAAATTTCTTTCAGTGACAAGTAATGGGCGACACAGTGAGAGATAGAGACACTCGGAGCGGAGTGGATTGAAGTGAGCCAGAGTTTCAATTTCTCTGTCCGTCCTGCCCACGACCGGCGAAGTCTATTTTAACATACGTTTGCTCTCTCGCTTCCGCCGGTCTTCTTTCTGCATTTTGCTGGCTGAGTCTCTACAATTTAATTTAATTTTTCTTGTAGCAGACGTTTGATAATGCGGACCCGCCTGCCGTCCACGCCCACTTTACAGATACTATTGCCACTGCTACTGCTGCCACTGGTCGGTCCTCTTCTCAGTTATGGGATGGCGCATTTTATAAATTTTTAAACTTATGGCTCACTTTTATGCATTTCCACAGAATGCGCAGTGAGACCGAAAGGCGGGGCGAATGAAAAAAAAAAAAAAAAATGGGAATGAATCCGAGGATATGTCCTGTGGAAGGGATGAGAAAGTCGGAGACAGATAGAGAAATGCCTGGGAGGTATGCGGCCGATTCTGGCCTGCTCTCCTCCTCGTTCAACCCAGGGCACTGCACTTGTCTCGCCACGTCCATTTCTAATGCGTTTTAATGCGGTAATAAATCATTGGAAATCCATTTGTATTGTCAACACAAGTTGAGACCCGAAACGAATTCGAAACGCTTGGCTTGCATGCGTGCTGACCATTAAACGGCGACTGGTATGCAATAAAAAATCGATAAAGAAGAAATGTGTTATATTTAGACAGCGAGACACATAAACACCTTAGATATCGCATTTTCCAGATAGTTTCATAAATGATTTACCGGCTCAAGCTAGACTCGTGGGAAGAAAGCGCCTTTCAGAGATCATAAAATAATCAGAGTATTCAAAAATAAATATATTTCGAAATCGAGCCTTAGTTTGGCCCAAAACATTCAACCAACGGAAAAACTAATAAATAAATATATAATTTAAATATAATTTATCATGATTCACGCTCATATATGAGGTTGGGTCCGTGCTACGAGCCACCCTCCAGCCGTGGGCCTGTCTAATAAGTCTATTAGAGAAATGAAAATAAATTGCGTGCTTTCAGACTCCTGCCAGTTGCCACGGCAGGCCATCGATTGCCAACATGCCAAGTTGAGCAGACACACCGACGCACAGACAGCACAGACGGCGAAACAAGGGCGAAAACAAAAGCCAAATTCAATTATAAATGCGTGTAGCAGACATTGTCTCAATGCGACTACACACAACACGCCTAGAATGTGTGCATGTGGACTAAGTGTAAGTGATTAATTTTTGACAGGCACATTTGTTGTGCGATATTGAAAACAATCAATGCTCAATCTTCGACGCGACTCCCCACAGGATTCGCCCCGGCATCGGAGGGGTGAAAGATGGTCTTGCGGCCGGCAATTAGTGAACTCAATGGCAAAAATATTCAGTAACCCCAAGTGGATTGCTGCTCGGGATTGCGTTTATTGAGAACACAGCAACTGAAGACATGGCAAACGAATAAATAAATATTTTGCATATCTTCTTTAAGTGGGCTTGTGAAATGGAGGCCAGGCCTGACAGCCAACAAATATAATATGTGCTGTCGAGGTCAATTGTGGATTCAATTATCGTTTAGAATCTAAGTATTTATTGATTTAAATGTGCATTAAAAATGTAGAGTCGAATGTATTGAATTGAATGGCACAAATGAAATAACGCCCTTAGGTTTCTGTTGGTTTTTTCAGACAGAAAAAATATTCTATGTATGTATACTAAGCATAGATATATTCGGTGTTGGTGATTATTTATTAATATTTGTTTGCTAGAAAATCCAAAGTCTTAAATATGTGACTTCTAAATTTTACTCAGTAAAAATAATATTTTCTGGCAAGGAAAATATATTAAAGATATTCTGGATTGGCAGCAGTTTTAATATACGTAGTACAATTTTGGAAAGGCTCTGACAAAAAATCTTAAGCTGCTTCCCCATATCTTAGTATTTTTATCAAATTTAGTAGCCATTTCTCAAATATTTACATGCGGCCCGATTTTACGACTGTCTGCGCCACCCTGCCCCCCTGGTCAATTGGTAAATGGGTGTTTTGGGTAAAATTATAACATAAACCACATGCTCCCGCACCCGGCCCGCACACGCTCATGCCATTACTCGTGGCTCCGTGGCTCGTGCTCTCTTCTCGGGCAGGTGGTAAAATATAAAAATCAAGCGGAAACCCAAAAACCAATGCCGAAAGCCGCCAGAAACCCAGAGAAGCTGGCCATAATGCAAATTTATTATCAGAATTCAATTATGTGCTTATTGAAACGCAGCTGCTTCCAGCCCCAGATACCTGAAGGATACCAGAGGGGCGAGAAGCAAACAGAAGGGCTGGCGCTGGGGCTGGGGCTGGACTGGCCATTCACGCATCCGGCCAGCAGTTAATACTGCTCAGTTTAACGGTTAAAGCCCAAAGGCTATGATTTACCCACACACACAGATACTTAGTATATGTCCATGCACAAACACACGGAATAACAATTGCGGCTTAAAGTGCGTGGCCAGCGGTTTATGGGTAACGGGCGGCGCACAGAGGCGTCATTAAACCAGTTAACAAATAAATACCAGGGCACGGAGGCCCGAAAGGAGTCGGGGCCGGGCCAATGTCCTCTGTGGCTAAACGGGGAAGTATATTAGCCGCTGTGGGGAGCAGAATATTGACTTCATATTGGGCCGAAAGGGAAATGACAGATGGCCCAAAAGCTTTTTCATTTAACGTTAATTTCATTTGAATTTGTATATATTTCTTTTATATATGCATGTACACACATTCTCATGTTAATTCAAGTGATTAAAATGATTTTGTATGAATAATAAAATAATATATTTAATAATATAAGAGCAAGCCATGTTAGGAATATATTCTGCATTAATTGATTTTGTGTTACACATTATTATTATTAGCATTTAATTGTTATTGTTTTAGCTGGCATTATAACCTATAAAAAGAAAACGCTTTCCATAAAGTGACTTCACTACTCATTAAAACTTGGTTGAAGCAGGCCAAATATTAGCTCAGTTAAATAGCTGCCTCCTTCACTTCGCTCTACGGTTATTGTTATTGTTTTTATTTTTATTTACTGTTTGGTTGCCTTTTAAAGCGCTCCATTTAATTGAGACACAGAAACACACAGCAATGTGGCATAAACACCGCAGGCTGGGATGCAAAAATTTGTTTTCTTTTTATTGTTTTTGTTAGCCCGATGCTGGAGCTGGACCTGGAGCTGCTATGGCCATTCCCACTGGCTGGGCGTTCATGTATAAATGATTTGAAATTAATTACATGTAACATGCTACGGGTTCTCCCTCATGCATTTGCACATCTGCCCATCTGCTTTATTCCAGCTTGTTGTTGAAACAACGAAAAAAGCAAGCTTTCCGTTTTATCGTTGTCAAAGGTGGCCGCTCGGTCGGTGGGTCGGTCGGTCAATTGGCGGTGGTGTGTGGAGGCGGTGGGAGTTATAAAATATATATAAAGTATACGGCGAAACAAGATGTGCGAGGACTGCTGCACAGATTTATGGTACGCAATTAACAATGCCGGCCATTAAGCGCAACTATAACTACAGCTACAACCGACAACCGACAACTACAATTGCATATCGTTGTACTCGGAGTGCGTCCAACATTTATAGCATACTTTTATGGGGAAACAAACAGACTTTTATTCGCATTCGCAGCCACACACGAACACGAACACGGCACGCACACATGCACGCGCCCAGCTTAAATGTTTTTGAATTTAAACTTATAATTAAAAAACTTTTCTTCTCCGCTAGCCGTCACATTGTTAGCCCTTTAATTGGCTCTTTGTTACACTGGTTGTCCGTTCATCGCTTGCTGTTCCCCACTCTATTTTTGTTTTGGGCGCAGCGGCATTAAATCTTTAATATGTAAATGGAATGTTAAACATTGAAATGAACTTGCGTTAAGTTGCATAATTACATTTCGCAATAAACGTCGGACCCGCACCATATAATTGAGTGCGCGCCTCGGCCGTCCATTTGGATAGTACTCTGGCCCCGGACTGGGCATCCGGCATATACTATTTATTATTTATTGTAAATATACCCATAAAAAGCACAATGCAGTCGGGCTGACTATATGCAGGGAGAGTGCCGGTTGGAATGGCATCTGAGGTAAAATAATGGCAACTACCTTTTGCACTTTGACATATGACAACGGTTACGCTCGCTGCATGCTGTGCATAGCACTCTCGATGATATTGTGCATAAAAAATTATTACAACGCACAAAGCCAGGGGAACGTCACATCCTGTATAAGGCGGGGTTTTAAAGTATGTACTCCTTCCCGATATATGAGTTTTATTTAAAATCAGCCATTTGTTTTCTAGTTAGTTCCGAAATCGATCTTCGTTTACCTCTGACCTTAATTAACCACTGCCACTTAAATAAAGACAGTAATGGCAGAACAATAACAACAATAGCAGCCACCATGGAAGCGGACGGCGAAGCCTTTACTTCCATAAACACGAAAAAACCAGAGGGCACCACCGCATATGGTACATAAAAATGCCGGAAATTCCGTACAAAAACTAATAACCAAACGGAAATGCAAAAATGCCAACATATATACATGCATACGTATTTAAAAAGGAAAGAGAGAAAAATTAAATAAAATTCTGTTGCAGAAAAACCTTTGGCGAGCAGAAAAGGGCCACCAAGAACGATGGAAAAGACCTGCACTGGATCTGACACTATAGCGAAGGTAACGACCATAAAGCAAAGGACATTTAATGTTTAACTGACAGTGGAAAAAATAAATGTAATTAATTTCATATGCGAGTCAAATATTTTCAGTTGCAACCCGTTCGTAAGAGTGGCGCTGGGCGCGGTTCTTATCAGAGCCCTCTGTAAGTTAACCCGGTTATATTTATATGTATGGATTCATATATGTAGATATTTCAAACTTTTTTGCCTTAATTCGAAAATGGATAATTCCATTTTGGACCGTGCGTACGCGTTTCAATTTCTGTTTGACATCTATTAACATTTTTCTTGTTGCTGTATTATTGTTTAAACCCTTGGCCGGCAAAGGGTGGGGTTCCGTATTTTTGTTTTGCTTTGTTTGTTTTTTATGACCGGACATTTACATAATTAAATTTATAGACCTTATTGGTAGTAGCATGCTTTTAGCTTTATTAATTTTGTGCCCAATTTCGGTTGCATATGTCAGGGGAAATGACTGTGAACACACAGCGAGATACTCGGAGCCCATGAGTTTGAGGAGGCGGCGGTTGGGTTTGCTTCCTGTTGTTAGCCAACAACATATGGCAGTTGCGGGCTGTTTATTAATTATATTTGTTTGCATATGTATGGGAGCCTCTGTTTGCGTGGACGCATGTGTGCAGCTCATTTAATCAATTTACCTGTAGTTCCTGCTGTTGGTTGGCAGAGAAAAGGAGGTAATTTAATTAGAAATAATAGATTCGATCAAATTAATGATTTTTGGTCTATATTTCCAAATTTGTAATTTAAACCAAAAGTTTATTTTATTTAAAATTTTAAGAGAAATATCTTTCGGTATCCTAGCAGTGGGAAATATTTCTGACAAATATTCCTCGTAACAATTAGATAATATATGGCATCATGCCACACTATATACCAAAAAATATCGATTTTGTCAGAGGACAAGTGCTTCCACCACGAGAGTTCATTTTGCATAAGTAAATATAGGCTAAATAGGCTAACTATTTATTTTCCAAGTGATTCAAACATAGCTATATAATAAAAATACCCTCTACAAGAATATGTGCTCTCACAAAATTTTGTAAAGTATAGCGTTGCTCTAGAAATCCGTGCTGGCCAAGAACACAATTAAACAACAAACAATTAATGAAGGTTCAGTTAATTAAGACAGAAGTACATGGCTGCAGAAGCACTCGTGCGAGAGGGCGTGTCCGAGAGACAGAGGCTGTCGCTATGACAAGTGCAGAAGCCAATGAAGACGAGTTTTAAATTCCATCATCATCATCATCGTCATCATCATAAGCAAGTGCATTCTTAATTGCTTTCAAAGGGAGCTACAAGTTTTTCAGTCGTTCTGTTTCTTGGGCTTATTATCTGCGCATAAAGCAAATGCTTAAAGCGCCGCAGATAAGTTTATAATTATGCTGATTGCGGCGGCAGTGGCGTTGACGTTGATGAGCAGAGCGCAAAGTTTTCAGAGATATCGTTCTGCAGGGCTTGTTGTTAGAAGGTTTTGCTGGGTTCGGATTTTAGGCCAGAAATATATCGGTTAGCCGCATTTCCACTTCTGCCATAGATATGCAAATGTAATTAGTTGCATGCCAGGATGCCAGGATGCCGGGACATGGACAGGGATGCAGCCATGGACTGCAGGCACAGGATACGGACAGCAGCCAACTGTGAAACGCCACACGGCGCTCTTGACGCTTGGCGCCTTGTAAAATGTTAGCGTAACGAAACAATTTATTGCGAAAATAGAATTAAAACCACAAAAGCAAAACATGCCAACAAAAAGGCCAGCAAAAAAAGGCATCAGAGAAAAGAAAGGAAACGGTGAAAAGGGAGCTAAACGATAAAAAAGCGTACTATTCAAAAGGCAGGACCTACTGCAAAAAAGGGTGGGCGCAAAGAAAGAGCAGCCGGCTAAACCAAGATTTATATGCAAGAAAAAATTCGTGCTGTTCGTGCTGGTTTTGTAGGAGCCAAACAATACCTAAAAGTTTCACTGAATATTAGCAATCAAAACATTAAATATTAAATGGATACATTTTAATATTGAAATTTAATTTATAATATTGAATTTTATAGTGGCTGCTTGTATTTGCAGTGTTAATATCAATCTTTTTCTGAATAGTATTATCGCATAACTTACAAAATGGCAAATGACATTGTGGAAGGTAATGCATAATTTACAATTACCATGTTCTTAGTCAAGGACCAGACCATTCTCTTACTTGCATACCTGTGGTTACAGGGTATGCGCACACAAAGCAACAAAATCAAGATAGAAAAGAATGAAGTGGCCACCATCTGCGGAGTTGGAGTCGGGCGTCAGCCAACAAAAAATGTGCATAGATTTGGCCACAATGCCTGGAACGCGGCAGGAACTCTCCAGAGCGAGAACAACGAAGAAGGACGATGCATATAAATTTGTAATTCCTGATGCAACCGCAACGTTTATTAATTTAAAATTCAATTTCAAAGTGGTCAAGACTCCCCATAAAACGTGGCCATTTGAGAAAGTGCATACCACCTACGGTCAATCGAGGCACGTCCCTCAGTGGGAGGAAGGATGGAATCGATGTTACTTGTCTTAATGTTCTGGCAATTAGTGCCATCTAATTGTTTTTTAGCTGAGTCCGTCTTAAACAAATGGGGAAGAAATTATTCATGAACTGGACACTTGTTCTGTAGAACGCACTATCAAACTCCCGAATGCTGAAGAATTTAGACTGCACCCTCTTTGCATTTTTTTACATTAAAAATATATGTATTTATATTGAGAGAAAATGTCAGATGAGATAAATTGATTTATATTTCAATATGGCCAAAATATAGTAAAGTTTGGTAAATCGAAATTTAAAATATCGATATACTAAAGACTAGAAGCACAACAACAACGGTGGCAAACAACTAGCCATCACGGGCCCCCCACCACCACCCATATGTTCACGCCAGAAGGGCGCGAACTAGTGAGAGGCAGTGTGAGCGGCCAGCGCTCGCGCTCAAGCTTTCGCTCCTCTTGCTCTCCTCGTGCTCTCCCTCTTTTCCGCCAACGGCAAGTTCGCCACTCCGCGGTCCCGCGGCTTTTCTCTCGCTAGATTTAAGTTAATCTTAAGCAAACATTGTCCAACAGAAGTGCAATAAAAGTGAAGTGAAATCGAAGCTGCCCCGCCGCCTACTTATTCCGGGCCCCCACAACAACAACAACAGCAAGGCAGCACCCTGCCCATCCACTCCAGCGACGACCACGAGCCCACTCCTCCAGCGGCCGTACGGACCTTGGCTGATAATCCGCCCCCTCCATTTCATGGTCCTTCGAGCCGGATCGCTCCAGATCCACCAGCGCCCCCAGCGGAAATCCCAAAGATAAGTACGGCTTTTCTATTTCTAGTCCGTCCGTGGTCGCCATATTCTTTTTTCCAAAGGCGTTTGTTTCCAATTCTTTCCGTCCATCCGTGAACGATTTAAAAGTGAAAAGTGCAAGTGATATATATATATATACATAGTAACCTATGTACATTCGCCCAGCCGCAGTGAATTTTTCCTAATATATTTTAAAGTGCATACATAAGTGCTTTGCCAATTTCGGCCCCCTAATTCGGCTCACTGCGATCCGCTGGTGTCCAAGCGAGTATATACATACATATATATATTGCATATGCACATATGTACATCCGCATTCTCACATATATCGTCCGTCATTAAACTGCTGTTGTGTCTTCAATAAAAAAAAAAAAATAAATATCCCAAATACATACACAAAAGTTAAGTTCCAAAAAGTGCACAAAAATTTAATAAATATAAAATTCTCAAACTCATCCGCAGAAACTGCCATACATATTTAAAAATAAAATATATACATTAATACACAGTCCGACTTATAAGAACAAATAAATATCCGCAACACCAAAATTATTTTTAAATATATTTAAACTACATACAGAATATATATACATAATATACATACATAAAATATACATACATACAAGAAAAATTATCCAGCCACTTAACCTATTTTGTGTAAAAATATACAACTAATAAAAAAAAAAATAAATTAAACATCACATTTCTTTAACCCTTCGCTCCAGAAATAAATAAAATAAAATTAAAGTTCGACACACAAAAATCACACAAACAAATATTGAGTTTTTATTCCGCTCTTCAGACATACATACATATTTGCAGCGGAGCGCCAAACTCCGGCTTGTCCGCCTTCATACATATATATTTGCCAGCTTTCCGCTATACCGCTTCATACCTACATATTTCCATACTTACATACATAGACGCGCCTAAGTTCGAGTTCTCTCGTCTCCTCTTTCTCCTCTTGTTCAGACAGCAGGTGCACTCTATTCGGCATACATACAGACTGCACTGGCAAGAGCGGCGACACAGTGCCGACGAGGAAATACCCTCTACTCGAAACAAAATATTTCCGAGAACAAAAATTTTTAAAGGTTTAAAAATAAATTCTAAACATTTCACAACTGTTTATAGCCAAATTCCTTGGCTATTTTATAGCTACTCCAGAGAGTTTTGGCGGGTTTTCCCACAGAAATTTTTAAATATTTGTCGGGTTTCGGAAATACTAAACCGACAGTTGTAAATAATTATTTATTTTAATATCGCTAAATTTCCCCCTTGTTTTCTAGCTACTTTTTGGAAACTTTTAGCGGGTTTTTTCCCACTGAAATTTTAAACGAAAGATTTTGGGGTTCCTAAACACTAAAGCGAAATTTTCAAATAATTATTAAGTACCGCCAAATTTTCCGTATCGTTCCTAGCCATTTTTAGCTATTTTTTCGTATCAATTTTTGGCGGATTTGTTTTCAACAGAATTTGTTTACTTTTAAAAATTTTTTGTCCGTTTCCACACCACCCAAACAACCTAAATAATTCCCAATAATTATTTAATAATTCCCTCCGAATATTAGCTATTCCAGCTAGGTTTTTTGGCGTGTTTTATATTTTTGTTTCGCATTCTCTACTGGTCAGCGAGTTCCTAAATTCGATTTGAAAGATTTACGCGCGCGCGCCAATCGATACATCGTAATCCCGATAAAAGGGAAGATTCCACACCAACGGCGGGCACACTAAGTCTCGCCAAGCACTATATAAAGCGAGCTGCGAGCCCTCATATCCGCACTTAGCGTTCGACCGCTGCGAGGGTTTTTTGCAGATCCCATTCATTTTTTTTGATAGCCAGGTCTTGTTATTTTCCAGATCTTTTTGGCCAAATTTCCTGTATTCTACCGAGAGATTTTTTGGTCAATATTTTTTGGCGGGATTTCATCAGAATTTGTTCTTTTAATTTTCGTCCGGTTTCAACACCACCCAAAAAAACCTAAATAATTTTCAATAATTATTTAATAATTCCCTCCGAATTTATTAGCTATTCCTGCTAGGTTTTTTAAGGCTTGTTTGTTCTGTTTATGGTTCAAATTTCTCCATTTTTTGGCGAGTTCCTAAATTCAATCCATCCAGAGCCGAAGGGTTTGTTTGGTCGTTTCCCTCTCTCACTTTTCGTGGCGTGCAGGCCTCCGTGCCGTCATTTTATTCCGAGGGTATAACTGAGTATGCCCATAGAGGGAGACAAAAAAGCGACATCCGCGCTTGGAAAATCAACCAAACTAAATCCACACTCTCCGCTACCCGCTCGCGCTAAGCCAGCCCCCAAGTCCGTTAGTCCAAAGGTTAGACCTCCGATTTCCACTCCAAAAGGGAGAGATCTACCATCGACCAGTTCGAAGACTACTCCAAAGATATTAATTTCTCGTCCGCTGACGAAAGCGTCCAGCGAGTCTTCACTGGCGAAAAAATCCGAAAATCCCTCTACAGTCAAGACTGATTTTCTAAGGGTGACTCGCTCTATCAGCAAAAAGATGGAATCCGCAGAGTTGCCAACGCCCGCCGCCGCTGCATTGGACAAATTCATTGCCGTCAGCGATCGCGTGAGCATGTTCGAAGCCAAGATCAACACTCCTGATCAAGTTTCTCCTTCCCTACACACGTTAAATGTCCGTCTACAACAAGTGCGAGCCTTATGGGATAAAGTGGAAAGAGAATATGAAACATGCTCTGACCTTATTGCCCGAGAAGGATCCCTCAGCACATTTCCCCTGCTGCAGTCCAAATATGACTACTGCTACTCCGTATATGAGTCATGCGCAGCAAAGATTGGCGAAAGTATCGAACGGGCGACACCTCCAGTGGTTCAAACGACCTCCCAGCCGCTAATTTCATCAGGGTGCCGCTTACCTCCTTGCGACACTGAAATCTTCGATGGCGACTACCTCCGATGGCCCACTTTCCGGGACCTATTCACGGCAGTTTATGTTAATAACCCTAGGCTGACACCGGTCGAGAAGCTCTTTCACCTTCTCACAAAAACAAGCGGCGAGGCAAAGGCCATCGTGTCCAAGTCCCCTCTTACAAATGACGGGTTCGCTTCGGCGTGGGAATCGCTTCACGATCGGTTCCAAAATAAACGACTTTTAGTCAACAGCCAACTCAAGCTCCTGTTCAACTTGAGCTCAATCTCCCAAGAATCTGGTCATGCGCTCAAGGAGTTGCAGTCCACGATTCAAGGGTGTTTAACAGCGCTAGCCCATTCGCAGATATCAACTGATAACTGGGATTGTCTCCTAGTCTTCCTCTGCGCGAGCAAACTGCCGAAGGCAACCCTTTCTCTATGGGAACAGTCCCTTACGTCCAAATCCGAGATTCCGGCTTGGGAAGAAATGAACACCTTCCTGAGCGAACGGTATCGGACATTAGAGGCCATCGAGGATATGAAACCGATTCAGGCAATTCCAAAAAAGCTTCAATCCTTCGAGACAAAAGTCAGCACCAAACAGAGAGGGTGTGACTTATGCTCCAAGGAGAACCATCCGGTAAGATTGTGCCCGCGCTTTCTCCAAATGTCAGTTGACGCGCGTTCCGGCTACATCAAAAAGAAGCAGCTATGCCTAAATTGTTTCGCCAGAGGCCATCAACTGCGTGACTGCACGAGCACACACAGTTGTTTCACGTGTAGAGGGAGGCATCATACGCTGCTGCATCGCAGCACCCCAAATTCCGCGAGTACGAGTTCCGTAACCTCCTCGCCTTCCACGGAACAATCCTCTAGACCCTCTAGCAGGAATGAATCCGCCAGCACTTCAGAGGTGCAAAGTTTTTTCGTTTGCGGCACTTCATCAGTTCTTCTGAGCACGGCAGTCATTGACGTGTGCCATTTGGGAACCAACTATCGAGCACGAGCTTTGATCGACTCTGGATCCGAGGCGACGTTCATTTCCGAACGTCTGTTCAACCTCATGAAGTTGCCATTCCGCACCATCCAGGCCCAAGTATCCGGGCTAAACCATTCCGTCTCTGCGAAGTCCTCGAAGCTGTGCAATTTCGGGATTCGCTCTCCGCATAAGCCGGGTCTACATTTAGATACCACGGCGTACGTCCTTCCGGAACTGGCAGGCAAACTGCCCTCCTATCCGATTCCACGGAATTCTTTGAAGGACCTGCCCGCTCTCCGCTGGGCAGATCCTACCTTTTTTGAGAGCTCTCAAATTGACGTGTTGATCGGGGCTGACATTTTACCGTCCATAATGATGGAGGGTACCCGTCAAAATATTTGCGGCTCGCTCCTGGGCCAAGAAACGATTTTCGGGTGGGTGCTAACGGGGCCGATTTCCAACGGTAGTCCGACACAGGTCGCATCCTTCACGACTCAGGTGCACCAAATAAGGGACCCTGATTCGCTCGACTCGCTTCTCAGCAAGTTCTGGGAGGTGGAGGATCTACCAGTTAAGATGGTAAAAGAGTCCGATTCCTATTGCGAAAGGAACTTCCTCCAAACCACGAAGAAAGACGCAAGCGGGAGATACGTGGTGACGCTCCCGTTCCGTGACCCCGAGAATTCCGGATCCGATTTAGGATATTCAAGGTCCATTGCGTTAGCTCAGTTTCTTAGAAACGAGAACCGTTTACGAAGAGACTTTCCCCTAAAAGAGCAATATGACAGCGTGATCCAAGAATATCTGGATCTGGGTCATATGAAAGAAGTTCCGTCGACTTATGATTCTCCGACTTACCATCTTCCACACCACGCGGTAGTTAAACCCGAAAGCACCACTACAAAACTTCGCGTTGTATTTAACGCTTCAAGTCCGTCGGCAAATGGGACCAGCTTAAATGATATCCTTCATGCTGGTCCGGTCCTACAATCCGATCTTACGATCCAGATCCTGAAGTGGCGGTATTTCCAGTACGTCTTCAGTGCGGACATTACAAAAATGTACCGTCAGATCTGGGTCGATCCAAAGCATACACCCTTTCAAAGAATTCTGTTCCGAAATAAGGAAGGAGATATCCGCGATTTCGAGTTGAAAACCGTCACCTTCGGTGTCAACTGTGCCCCTTTCCTCGCCATTCGAGTACTGCAGCAGCTGGCAGAGGATGTCCAAATGTCATATCCAAAAGCCAGCCGCATCATTCAGCAGCACATGTACGTCGACGACGTTCTGGCAGGGGCAAATTCCGTGAACGACGCCCAAAGCTCCATTCAGGAGTTGCAAGCAGCCCTAAGTTCCTCCGGGTTTCCGCTGAGAAAGTGGACCTCCAACCACAAGGGCGTACTGAAAGACGTCCCGGCCGAACACCTCCTTCATTCCGAGTTCCTCGACATCGATGCCGAAAGCACAGCCAAAACGCTCGGTATTCGGTGGAGGGCCAAGTCCGACGAATTCTATTTCGTCCCTCCTGAAATAGCGTTGGAACCCTCCTATACTAAGCGAGAAGTTTTGTCCCAAATCGCGAGGTTGTTCGATCCTGCCGGGTGGCTCGCTCCGTTCATTATCCGTTCAAAAATATTTATGCAGGAGATATGGTTGCAGGACTTGGGCTGGGACGATAAGCTTCCCACCGAGATGAGTCTCAGGTGGCAATCGTTCTTAGATGAGTATTCCGACCTCAACCAGATCCGCGTCCCGAGATGGGTCTGGTACCAGCCTGAGGTAACCATAGAGCATCACGGATTCTGCGATGCGTCTCAAAAAGCCTATGGAGCGGCTATCTACGTCCGCGTCGAGATAGGGCAAGAAGTCTTGACTCGTCTGCTTACAGCCAAGACACGAGTGGCTCCAGTGAAAACCGTGTCTCTTCCCCGGCTGGAGCTCTGTGGTGCCGTCTTGTTAACCGAAATGGTGACAGCAATCCTTCCGCACATGCCAACCGCCAGTTCAGATATCCGCTGCTGGACAGATTCCACTATTGTTCTAGCCTGGTTAAGGAAGCCTGCTTGCAACTGGACCACATTTGTGGCCAACAGAGTTGCCAAGATCACTCAGGCGACACCAGTCGACTGTTGGGCACACGTTCGATCTGAACAAAACTCCGCCGATCTAGCCAGTCGAGGCGTACCCCTAAATGAATTGGCGGGCAATCAACTCTGGTGGCACGGACCAGAGTGGCTGCAAGGGCCACGAGAGCTATGGCCAGCGCAAGCCGATACGCCTCCAGTTACAGAGCTGGAGCAGCGCGCGGTCAAATCGCATTTTGTCAAGGCCCCTTCTATCGACTTCCTCGAACGGTTTTCCAAACTGGACAAGGCGCTACGAGTTCTAGCCTATGTTCGACGCTTCCTAAAAAGCTGCCGCAAGGGTTCGCTCTCGTCCAACTCACAACCCACTAGTGAGGAAATCCGAGAGGCAGAAAGGACTCTGATCTCCATGGCGCAGCGCAGAGTATACGGCCAAGAGCTGAAGCATCTGGCAGAAAAAAGGCCTCTTCCAGTGGCGAGTCCGTTGCTGAACCTGTTTCCGTTCATTGACCGGCACGGCCTTTTAAGGGCCTGTGGCCGCCTCACGGCCTCCAAAGCCCTACAATATGATGAACGCCATCCGATCATTCTTCCCTACGACTGCAGACTGTCGCGCCTTCTCATCCAATTTACTCACCAGATTACTCTTCATGGCGGTAGTCAATTAATCGTACGCCTGATCCGATCGAAGTATTGGATTCCTAAAATCAAGAATCTGGTGAAGGCTGTGGTCAATCCGTGCAAGATTTGCACGATTTACAAGAAGAGACTGCAAACACAGCTGATGGGCGATCTTCCGACAGATAGAGTTTCTTTTTCGAGGGCTTTTACCTACACGGGCATCGACTATGCCGGCCCTTTCGAGATAAAGAATTATACAGGGAGAGCGTGTCTCATAACGAAGGGGTATGTTTGTGTGTTTGTGTGCTTTTCCACGAAGGCTATCCATTTGGAACCCACTTCCGACCTGACAACCGAAAAATTCCTAGCGGCCTTTGCTCGTTTCGTAGCGAGGCGCGGTTGTCCTCAGCGGGTTCATTCCGATAACGGCAAGACCTTTGTGGGGGCAGCGACTCTGCTTTCCAGGGACTTCCTCCAAGCTGTCAAGGAGTCTGTGACTGATGCATATAGCCATCAGGGACTCGTGTGGCGGTTCATCCCACCAGGGGCTCCACATATGGGGGGTCTATGGGAAGCGGGGGTGAAAAGTTTCAAAACCCTTTTCTATAAATCGACGTCCGCCCGCAAATATACGTTTGAGGAGCTGGCGACGCTTCTCGCCAAGATCGAGGCCTGCCTCAATTCCAGACCCCTCTCCCCTATGTCTGAAGATCCCTCAGATTTGCTGGCCCTCACACCAGGCCATTTCCTTATCGGAGGGCCGTTGCTTTCCACGGCTGAGCCCGAGATAAAGGGCGACGCCAAGTCGATATTAAATCGATGGCAACACCTCAAGGCTCAACATCAGCAGTTTAGTGCACGGTGGAAAGAGGAGTATCTCAAAGAACTCCACAAACGTAACAAATGGCATTTTCCGACCCGGAATCTCCAAGTCGACGATATGGTTGTCGTCAAAGAGGACAATCTACCGTCAAACGAATGGCGGCTCGGCAGAATAGTTTCTGTCTTTCCTGGAGCCGATGACCGCATCCGTGTCGTCGAGATCCGTACGTCTCGCGGCACCATTAAGCGCCCTGTCCACAAGGTTATTCTCCTGCCTACGGATGACCAAGAGTCCTCCGTTCCAAGGGACTAGGGCTCCTCCCCCATTCCGGGGTCCAAGGTGTAGTCTGCCCATTCTAAACCCCGTTTCTTTTTTTGTTTCATCGACAGACAGCATCCTCCTCTTCATCTCCTCTTCACCATGGCTCCTCGTCGTCGTGCCACCAACTCCGCGGAGCGCAGACGTACTCGAGGTATTCAATCCTACCGCTGCCGAGTCTGCCCGGGAATCCATCCTCTTCGGAAATGCAAGAGGTTCCATAAATTGAGCGCGGAAAAGCGCCTTCGAGCAGCACTTATTAACAAGTACTGCTCGAACTGCCTCGCCCATGAGCACTCAGGAGGAGTCTGCAGCAGCCAAGAAGGATGCAAGAAGTGCGGGCAGAACCACCACACCCTCCTCCACATGCACGAGGAACCCTGCCCCGCTCCAAAGGGATCTGTGCTGCCACCTCCGGCCCGCAAAGTTCGTCAGCCCGCTGCACCCCGTCCGGACGCGATGTCCATTTCGCGGTCTCCGTCGCCAGCCCCAGGCGCCAACGATCGGCCGCATCCGGCAGTCTCCGTCCCGTCTCCGTCAGTGGCAATCCTGCCGACAGCCGTCGTCGTGCTTGATACGGGCGCGAAGACCTTCGAGGCTGGCGCCATGATCGACCCATGCATGGCAGTCAGCAGCATCGATCGGTCGTTGGCGGCTGCGTTCCGGCTGCCTACCACGCGGCAGGGAGACGACGAGGTTTGCTCGGTGACGCTCCGGTCCCGAACAAACCACTTCCAGCTCGGGGTCGTCCTGAAGATTGACCCCAGCCTCAGAATCCGGACACCCATTCGAGCGCTGAGCGACGCAGTAAGGGCCAAGTTCGACGATATCCGTCTCGCGGACGAGCGCTTCCACCGGCCGGCAACCATCTCCCTCGTGTTGGGGTCAGACGTTTACGCCAAGCTGATCAAACCGGGGTTCCTGAAACTCGACGATGAGTTGCCCGTCGCTCAGAACACGGTGTTCGGATGGACCGTATCCGGAGCCTGTTCGGAAAGATGAGTCTTTGCCTACGCAAGGGGGGGGGAGAATGTTCACGCCAGAAGGGCGCGAACTAGTGAGAGGCAGTGTGAGCGGCCAGCGCTCGCGCTCAAGCTTTCGCTCCTCTTGCTCTCCTCGTGCTCTCCCTCTTTTCCGCCAACGGCAAGTTCGCCACTCCGCGGTCCCGCGGCTTTTCTCTCGCTAGATTTAAGTTAATCTTAAGCAAGCATTGTCCACGATAAGAAGTGAATAAAGTGAAGTAATTGAAGCTGACTCCCGACGCCTATTTACTCTGGCCCCCACAACAACAACAACAGCAAGGCAGCACCCTGCCCATCCACTCCAGCGACGACCACGAGCCCACTCCTCCAGCGGCCGTACGGACCTTGGCTGATAATCCGCCCCCTCCATTTCACCATATTTATAATTATAATTATCTAACAACTGTTATATTTTTTCCAATTACTTGATATATTTAACAGAATATCTATATATCTACACAGGAGCCAGAGAGTAAATATTTGTTAACTGTCAGTTTGTCGATTTGAAACCTGTTCATTAAAATAAGCAAAGAAGTCCTATCACGAAAAAGGCTATAAAAAGTATCGCAAATTTTAATTTATATTTTACCTAGCGATAAAATTGCACAATATAATTAACCTAATGCGAATTATCACACTTACGATTGCCAAAGTCCAAGCCCTTCTCGGGGGAACTGAGTAACAAGAAAGGGTCGACGTAAAAAGACAGAATTAAGAAACGTTGGACGAACAAGTAGGGGATAAGCGAAAAGGAAAAACTATGCAGAACATTAAACACAACTGACAGCTCAACATACGTCACGTGGCGATGTCGTAAAGTTTCTGACGATGTTGCAGCCGCAGTTCGTGGGGGACGCAGGACGCAGGATGGAAAAATGGGCATGGGGATTGGGGCTTCCTGCGAGATCCCAGACAGCGGCAACAACAATGCGGCGCAGCAGCGACACGCTCACACCGACAGACACACATGCACAACACATCGATGACTCCGGGGCATTTTTAATGGAAACTCGTTTTTGAGGTTAATTGTAAGCAAAAGATGTCTGGTGGATGGTGGCTGGTGGCTGGTGGCTTCTGGGTCTTGCTGGGCTGTCCTGGCACGAAGCCCTTGTTTTGGCCCCATCCACAGGCAAATGCAGTCATATGGGAAACGGAGGGAGGGCCGGGCCACTCTCTCTCGGCTAGTAACGTTCATTGTATGCGGAAAATTATGAAAAGCACACTGGGTGTCCGTCGACCTGGTGGGCCGATGTGCAATGAAGGAGCTCACACATGCTACCATAGAACTATGAACTATGTATACGTATAGTGCACAAGCACCAGCAGCTGCGGTTAATGCTCGACGCTGCATTTAATAATGAGCGGAAGGACTTTAAACGCCTTTGCCTTGGAAAGACACCCTTAGCTTTCGAGGAAGTGCGTACATAAGTAACAACTGAATATGCTTTTATTTAATATCATAAATTGTAATATACTATTTTCAGCTGGAACACATTTATACTGATAGTTTAACTAAGTTCTTTCATGTTTATAATTAATTAGGCTGAGATTTATTTTTTAGCCCAGTGCTTTGACCAACAGAATCGATATATTTTCGTTACTAAATTACTATAATCATGGCTAAATAAAAACTGTAAATCGACATATTTTTCGAGCTCAACGTCCTGCTTAAGCGACATTTGGCAGGGCATAAAGAAGCCCCATTTAACGAAGAGCCTCTACGTAAAGCACCCAGCAGGCCCAACATCATCATTTGCCGCTGAGCAGTCAAATTCCACTAAGAACTTCCGTTTCTTGATGTTTACCCTTAACCGAAATGCTTTAATTATCCTTGGCGCACACACAAATTCAAGTTCAGCCCCAAACTTATTGCCGGGACCGGGTGCCAGGGCCAGGGCCAGGGCAAGGGTGCTTAACATTTTTCCGCTGCCTTGGCATAAATGGCTTAATCGTCGCCTTCAGCGACACTAGGAGAAATTCCATTTGCAATTACTTTAATTACGGAGAAGCAGATTTATTGGCTTGAGAACGGCAGAATTATTTTCTCGGGTGCCCCGAAAGTATGCAGGGTTATGATACTAGAAAATTGTTTGCATTTATTTCAAGTTGTACGATGACAACGATGCCGCACACAGATTCCGTTGGTGCTTGGTCCTCGTCCCCCATTTTCGCACACTCTGCATACCGAGAAAATGCGTTGTTTATAAAAATGACAGACACTTCTATTTCGCTTCTGGTCCGCTCTGTGTTTGCTGGGGGCAGATGCCCTATGCCCGATGCCGAGAAGGCGATGTGAAAAATGGTAATGTGTGCGCGTCACGTCGCAGACTCTCTGCGAGCTTGTCGCACATACCACACTAGATTAAATTATAATCGAGCGACGAATGGGCCCAGAACTTGGCCAGATTTGTGTGCAATTGACTGTGTAAGTGTTGCCGGCGCTGCCAGCATACCTCAAGTTGTTCAGTTGTTCTCCCCTCGTAGCGTTGTTTTTAATGAAATGTCACTCACTCGGTGAGATCATTTTTCATCGCAAGCCAACAACAACAACAACAACAGTGACTGATTAACTTTTAACAACCTTTGCCTTTGCATTAAAAAGAACGTTCGAATATTTTTATGCTTTGCCATTTTGGATAGGCGGCCATCGTAAATCATATAAGTCACAGCGTAGTCAGTTTCCCCCGGAGCGACCTTTAACCCTTCCGGCCCGACAGCAAGAAGTTTGACATTTTGCGTTAGTTTATGTGATATTTCATATGTGATAAGCTAGTGACATTTGGATAGGTCTCGCATTTTAACCAAGTGGGGGGAGGAACTATTTCTTTTTGTCCCTTTTTTGTTGACCAGCAGCAGCAGGACGGTCAGTGTCAGTGTCAAAGGGCCGTAGTCTAGGCCCCCCTTTGCATGCCTCATTGAGCAATTTGGGTTGGAGCGGAAAAAGGGTCGAGGAAACGGTTGAGCTAAGCTAAAATTATTTGAGCGGCAAGAATAAGTGATAAACTATGAGATGAAATGTCAGAAAAAAGTGTCAAATAAGAAATTTTACGGTATTAAGTTAAGCACAATGTTTACAGGCCAAAGAAGGAAGCTTTTAGGGGGAAGAATATAAGATAAAGTGGCTAAGAGCTGATAGGGCAAAAAAGGTTTCACCAAAATGGGAAAACAAATTGTGATCAATAAATAGAAAGACTTTGGGAGTAGTAAATATTACTTACTTTTATTTAATTAGAGCACTTTAACTTAGCATCTCCCCACGCACTGCTAGATCTTTAAAATCCTGACGGGGCCAAATAATTTTTCACTCCCTATTTTCAATTTTGGTTTGCTTCCACTGCTCCCTGCAATGTTTGCAATTGTTTTACGCGATTTATGCCACATGTCAAATGCCTGACAAAGGATGACCCGCCTCCATTTCACTCTCCTCCCACCCGCCTTAACCCAACTCTGAATGACAGATAAGTGAAAACTTTGTCTGCGTAACAAACACAGCAACCGGCAACAGAAGTGGAACCCCAAAAAACAACATCAGGGGGATGGGGGCACCATTTTCACATGTTCGAAATTTTTGTTCAAGTCTTTTCTTTTTTAACGGGGGCAAGCTCAAAGCAAATGCAAAACTTTGTTACACATGTAATGAAAAAAATAAATAAATAAATAACGCACAGAGAGCTTGGGGGGCAGGTGGCGTGGCGTAGGTTAGGCGGGGGCGCTTGTGACAAGTCGAAGGTCCTTGTCTGTCTCTGCCACCGATAAGAGCGTGCTGCATGTACCAAGCCCAGGCCCAGGCCCAGAATACAGGCGATTGCTAAGCGCTAAGTGTCGCCAAAGCCACGCGCCAAAAGTTGAGATATCAAAAGGCAAAGCAAACAGAAACAAACAAATAAGCCAAACAGGACGCGGGTCGGGGCAGGAAAACAAAGCAAACGTAACGAAAACGAAAACGTAAAAGAAACAAAGACATATCGTAAGTGGCATCGTATGTCAAGTCGTGTCAGACGCTCGTCAAGGTATCCTGAACACCACCAACAACCACCACCCACCATCTCCCCGCCACAGCACACCAACCACCATACACCATCCACCACCCACCACCCACCACCTCTTGTCATCTAATTTGCCTGCGAGGTGAACACACATCATGAAAAATGTTTGATTAAGTTGTAGGCATTTGACTGTTGAAGTGCAAAATATTTCAAGAGCATGAGAGGGGGAAAATGGGATTTTCCATTTCCACCCAACCGCCATTTCGAGTTCGCCGGAAATGTGTGAGTGTCGGGGAAATGCATTTATTATTTAGGAGACCAAAATATAACCACAGACCCGCTCGACAGCATCTCCGGCATTGTTTGGTGCTCTGTGGTTCCCGAAACAGACCCATCCCATCCTTGCCCCATCTCCATATCCGCCTCTAGCCCCAAAACTAGCCCCATGGCCGCTGCTCTAGCCTTCTGCAGCTGCTGCGCAACAAAGAGCCAATGCAGTTGGCAAACAAAGACCCCAACAGCCGAGGCTAAAGCCAACACACAAACAATGGCAGCGTCCGCAAAAGTATACTTTAAGAAATATTCCCTGTTCTTTTCGGCGGGGATAGAATGATAAACAAACTTCGCCAGCTTATGGAGACTAAAATTATGTATGTATGGCTGGTGCAAAAAAAAGAGAGGGAACTTTGCATTCCGAGTGTTTGTGGAAGCACATTCAACTTTCACAAAGAGGTTCCCAGTTGCTCCCTAATGACAGCCAGAACGGAATTAATTAAGTTGGGACAACAACAAATCGAGTTATGAAGCCATCAACTGACAGAGTATTGCTTATCCGAATTAAAGGAACTAATTACACTGTAAGTGCCATGGCACTACAATTTAACTTCTAAAATTATAATATTGAAAGTTTAAAATATTTTTCACAACGATTTAAGTTGAATGAGATTTTTAACAAGCGAAACAGCTTAAATTGACAAAGCTCTCTCTTTTTCTAACTCTCTGGTGTGGTATGGTATGGCGTTACGCATCTTATTCATATGATTTGTTTTTGTTACAGTTTAATGCTTTACGAATAAATGCTGACAGATGAACATACTTTTAAATTCTATAAACCTTAATTAGAATCCTTGAATATACATATAGCGGGTAAAAGTCAGTCGTAATGCTAACATAAAAATATTGCAAGGTCATGTTGCTGCCTAGAATCACACACTTAAGATCTAGAAGGCAATTAAACATGTTGCCATAATCTTCAGCTGTTTCTTGACCAGAGTTAGGCTGCAGGATAAATTCCAGCACACTTGGCCCTGTAGTGTACTCTCTGTACTAGTAATATTTTGCGTTTTAATAGTCAACTCCCCACCCAAATGAACTAAAGCGGAGCCAAAGAATCGCTTGTAAAACATACTAGTAAATTTCCACCCCGGCATGCACACCCCGAAAATAGCAATTTCACTTTTCATATATTTATGGCATTTTCGTTTTTCATCTATCGGAGATGTGGAAGCCAATAAAAGTTCAATTTTTAAGTCGCATCCAATTTTATTTAACGTCATTATATTTGAAACTTTAATGCAACAAAAATAAGAGGGCGAGAAAGGCAAGGATCTCGGCTGGCTTGCACATGCTTGGCAGCGGCAGACAGCCAGAAGTAAGTTGATTGGGAAGGGAACGGGCAGGGAAGATATGTCATGTGAGATTCTGGGTTTTCTACCTACTGCTTCTGATGAATTTCAAATGCATTTTCCGCCATAATAAGATCTGTGTATTAGAGATGGAAAAAAATCGATCGAAGGAAAAGTACGAACGAATAAAATATATTCCCAACGTCAGTTCGCTTTCATGTATATTTCGAGCTGGCTAATCTCCAAATAAGGTCTCAGTAGCGTCCTTCGATGCAATGGATAAACATATGTATGAAAATACATATTTGAAATATATTCTCATCGGCTGTTCGAACGAAGCTAAGCCTTTTGGATGTATTTGATTAAACTCCCAGCCCAGCTAGGCTTCTATTACTCCTCTATCCCTATGTAACTCTCTTCCCAGAAAATGCTTCTTGTACATTCTATGGCCACGCTCTGTTGTTGTGGTTCCACTGCATTTTCCTTCCACGACAAGAACCAAGTTGCTCAATTTAAAACGTCGGCAATGCTTGATACTTACGTGGGTGATTCGCTCACACGCAACCATTTTCGCCAGCCTCACATTCATACACTAATATATATAGTGACGTACTTACATAATATTGTGGCGGGTTTTTGAAATATTTTAGCAATTTAGCTCGGCACTTTATGGCTTTTTGGCAGCACAAATCATATTAAGTGAAATGTGAGCGAGTGAGCATGTGGCTTGAACGGCGCTACTGGTTCTTATTTTAAATTATAGCCATATGATGAAAGATATTTTATGCAGCTAAAGCGTACCCTTTAAGGGTATACTCATATATGATGGTTTCGATTTAAACATATTAATATTTTTGGCTTGACTTAAGTGTAATGAGCTCAACTTCATCTAGAATGAACCTATTAAAATCAGCAAATTGACTTTATTGTGAACACATTTCGGCTCTATCTTAGTGTTTCTGCTCTCGCCTTAAGTTCAGCACTTTGTCATGCATTACACATACTGGGCCCTCAACTTTTCAGCACACACACCCCTCATTGTATGGCTTTCAGTTTCCTCCTGCCGGGCACAGCTTGGCGCCGCATCTGCATTGCTGCAGGGCTATGAGGCCCTGCTACTCCGCAGCGAATTTCGTCCATTTAAACTTTTCGCTACTGTAGAATTTTCATTATTAATATGACTTTTTAGGCAAACCGCAAAACGGTGCCAAGAGCCGGAGAGAAGGAAACGGGGACGGGGCGGAAAAGGGAAAGGGAACGTGTACTTCAGTTAAGGCCAGTTAAACGCTGCCAGTGCATTGTCAATGTTTGCCTATGTGAGCACAGCGGGCGAGCCAAGGATGAAGTTTTCCCCAAAGCCCAGGACATGCCATTTGACTTTGCAACAAGTGCGGAAGACCAGCGCTAACATAACCGGCCCACTCCACTCCACCCCAGTCCGGTCCAGTCCAGTTCAGTCTACCATTTTAATCAAGCCCAACTAATGGTCCACCGAGGCAGGACTCGGACTCGGACTCCGACTCGGACTCGTTGGGCACAAAAAGGGAATACTACAAAAAGCCAAACCAGCCAAAACCGTAACCAGCAAAGCCGCTTATTACTATAAAGTGAAATTAATGAATGCGCGCGCCTGCGAATCGCCAGAACGATGCCATCGCAGGCTCCTTTTTGGGCTGGCAATTAATGAAATTTATTTCCACCTCCACAAACCAGCGACGGCATATTGTTTTGCCGAGGATTGCCAGGAAGGAGCTACACAACAAAAAGGCAAAATTCAGAGCTTTTTTGAGGTGCCAAAATGGTTTGTGGCAGGCAAATTTAAAAGCAAATTGTTTTGGTGTGCTTTAGACGCCACAGAGCGATGGCGTAGATTGGCTTCCAGATGATTTTATTGCAATTTGCGAAGGGGTTAAAGAAGATATTTTAATAGCCGTCTAGACAATGCCAGCGGAAACTTTGAAAGTGAATAATAATCAACTTTTTTTGGATGAATTAAAGCATTAATTTGGAGTTGGGAAAGAAATTTTGATAGATACCATGGACATTATTTTTACCATATTAAAAACTACGCAAACATCCGAGATTGTTTAGCATCTTCCCCTTTTTATCTCATAACGCTTCCATTTCTCCCTTTGGTTCCCCTTTAGCGGGCTTTCACTGCTACATTTTTTGTATTCTCTTTTTTGTGTGATAAATCCCAGTGTAAAAATGTTCACACACACAGAAAGGCGTGGGAAAATAAGCGCCACCCAAAATGCCAATAAAGGCGCCCACATATGCAGAGGAGCAGCGCGCAGGCACGTTTGAGTTTCACGTGAAAGCATTTTTAATCAAAATTCTCAACAGGCTAAAGCAGCGCGAGATCAGAAACACTTGCCACAGAGATGAACGTGTGCGTGTGTATATCCTTCTGCCGCGCTTCTGCCACGCTCCTTGCCACAAAAGCCGACACACCCACGAGGAGGCCCTCGATAGATTGCACCTGCAACACCTGCAAGTAACGTGACTCTGTCTCCTCACCTCCTGGCCGACGAGCTCTGTCGTGAGAAGGTGCAGGAGCAGGAGCGGGAATAAGAGCAGGAGCAGGAGCAGGAGCAGGCGTGGTAAATGCAGTAAATCCCTGCGTTTGCCTTTGCCGTTTTCAAAACGCTGCCAAACAGAATTAAAAGCAACCCGTGAGGCGGAATCCTCGCACTTATTTTTTGACATGTTTGTTTTTTATGCAAATATCGAAATAAATATTAGTTTCGTGGTGGTGGATGTTGGGAGCCACTGCTGCTGTTGCTACGGATGCTGCTTTAAGCGGATAAATTTCGCCTGCAGAAGGCGTGACTTCCCAGCATCCTTCTTCTTTTTGTTTCGCTCCGTATGTATTTATGCTCGAAACGCTTAACCAACTGACTCCGTTAGTCGTAGCGATTTAGTGATAATGTGGCCTTCCCCGCCAGTGCCCCCCATCCGCTGGCTGCTGAAATTTACTGTTTACAATTTGTTGGCTGATTGCTTCTGTTCTCTGCACGCTTTGGCCAAATTTATTGCATGCGATAATTTTTGTTTTTTTCCCTAGGTTCTGCTCTAGGTCTCGTGCTTGCGTTTGGTATTAGTGTATTTATTATTATGCTATCTTCCACTCGCTGTCTGCATTATTATTTTCCTATTACGCACCCTTCCTTCTGGCCTGGACTCTGCTTTTGGCCAGTCTGCTGCTGCTCCTGCTCATGGCTGTGTGACTTTGTTATCTGTCGGATGGCGGTCATGTTTTCGGTGGAGTCTCTGGATGAATGTTGGTGTTTTCCCTCATCCCAGAATGGAATGCAACATTTTAATTAAGTGTCAAAGCTAGATCGTACATAATACACATGCAGGCTTTAACTTAAAGCCAATTCATTTCGGGATATCTGTTTTTTTTTGTCGATAATAAGTAGGAGCACCCACTTCCCGTTTACACCCTCTACTGATGACTTCCAGGTGTTTGGCAGACATTTTGTAAACGGAAAATAATTACGTACCCGGGGGCTGGGTGGAAAATTTATGTACGCGGCGTATGAGTAATGTGCACTACTTTATCCCAGAGTCTACGAGTTAGAGCTCCAACTTATAATTTACTACTGTCTGCCAGCTATTTTAGCTTGTTTATTATTGCTGTTGTTTGTGTTGTTGTTCGGGCTTTAGCTAGTTGTTTGTTGGTTGTTTATGAGGCCGCCAAAGGGAACCACAAAATGTGTGAAAAGTGCACGTAGGCCAGGTGAATGGGGAAAAAGAACATATTTTCGTTGATATACTCTAGGACGGACTCCCTAGCTCCCTGCCCTACCGCATGGTCTTTTTATTCTGCCGGTGGCAACGTTTGCATTTTTAGTTGTTAATTATGCGAGTTGATTATGCTCTCTGTGCACTCTGGCGCCACGTAATTGGTGTGCATTTGATTTGTGGCAGGTTGTAACGGTAGCCGATGGACTCAAACGTCGGCCTCTACGCGGGAAGTAATTAGTGTAGATTAGCAAAGGACTAACAACCATGCAAGTGAAGGTAAAAGTTCTGTACAAAGGCCCAAAAGGCAGGCCAAGGTAAAGGTAACCCAGCACGACTTAGGGGAACATTTAAGCAGCCGATTGGGGGTGCAACCTTAAAAAGGTGCAGCTTTTTAGCTTACAAGTCCTATCGATTAATATATTCTTAAATATCAAAGCAAATTGGGCTCCAATTCTGATAATATAGAATATGTTTTTCCAGGACTTAAGTATTGTAGTACGTAGGCATTTATTTATTATATATTTCAGTGGTAAAAATAAAAGCCAGCATATTATTCCAGTTCAATGTCCCAAAGAACCCGTTAGGTAACGATTTTCAGCTTCAAAAATACTTTAAGTCCACTTAATTTCCTGTAAATATTCTCAACAACTCACAGACCATCGATCAATATGCATATTGTATTGCGAGTTGATTTACCAAATAATTTGCTGCTTTAATCTCATTAAAAGTTATAACTTCTCGGCCTATCCCTTGCCCGCTCCGCTTCAAGTACCAATTGGGAGCAGGGTTTTTTATGAAACTTTTTGCTGTTTATAATTTTGGGAGTCAAAGAGTGGGCAAAATGAGAAGAAAATATATAAATACTTTGGCCTGCTCTCAGTTTAAGCAAATTAGTTCAATTGCCAAGCTATCCAGGCCCATCCGCCCCGCACAGACTTGATTAGGCTTAGAGAGCGAAAACTTTATCCTTTGCACAGTTGTAAATAAGCAAAAGTAAATTTTGGCAAGTAATTTAAGCCGCACAAACAAGCTGGCAAATAACTTTCGACCGCCACCCTCTCTGGGGCTTGGTGGTTTGGGCCCTGCCAAAGTTTACCATTTACGCCAACTTCTTTGCCCAGTTTTAATTCAAAATCAATGTATGAACTTAGTTGGCAATGCGACGCATACTAAACGAAACTTTTTGTGTCGCCCCAACACAACCCCTTCCGGTACTTCACATACTGGGAAAACAAGTTGATTATTTTATGGCAAGTAAATGTTGCTGTTTCTGATTTTGCTATCATTACGCTTTCAACTATACGCTGACAACACTCTCTGAAGGGAAGCACATAGCTAAGATCCTAAGCTGGATGCTACAATTTGATAGTCGAATTTCCCTCAGTGCAGTGGGGTTCAATTAGGAAGCCGCACTCAGCAGCTATAAATAACTGCAGACGTTGACGGCTTAGTCCCCAGCTCAGCATAGTAAGGAATCGCATGGCACTTACCTTCATAGATGGTTAAAGTTGCATCTGCGGAAACGGCGTCGCCCACTCCGTTCTCAGCCACACACTCGTAGGGGGCATCGTCGCGTCCCGCCCGCACAGGCTCAATCCGGAGTATGGAAATCCCGCCGGGCTGCTCCAGAACCGTGTAACGAGATTGTGTGCCTGCAGAGCAAAATCACGAGCACACACGTGTGTGTTCAACGCTCGGTTAAGTCGCCTTACGAAGCCGGAGAAGCGAGAGTTCGGATGAGCAACTTACCCGAAACTTTTTTGCCATTCTTGCGCCACACTATCGATGGCGGCGGATCACCACGGGCCGCACAATAGAAGCTGGCAACTCCGCCCACTCGAACGCCCTGGTTCTGTGGCTTCCTGATGATCTCCGGGGGATCTGTGGAGGTTGAAAAAGAACATAGCAAACTGGTTAGTGGTATATCTAAGTATATGTTCTTAACGTTTCTGGACAGATTTTAAATGCCACATTTCTGATTACTCTTCTACTTTATACGGTGGAGAGCCTACTTTAGTCTGTCAGCAGATCGGTGTCACGTTCCTTTGATTAAGTTTAATTTACATTAGTTTAGATTATTCAGTTTTAACTCTTTTTTCCTGTTTACTCACAAGTTAATACAGTGAGACTAAGGAAATCCTTATGATCGGAAGACGTGATAACAGGAACAACTAAGCTAGTGAGTTACTCAGTTACTCAGTCACTTAGGACCTCGACCTCGGTACTAGTTCTTAAAGCTGGCATTAAATACCTGGACTTCACTTCCACCATTTTGTATCTAGTATGAGCTCTGGCTGCGAGTGTTTTCTTACACTCTTTTTACATATTTGTCACAATATGCTGTCAATACAACGTCGCATGTTGTTTGCCCACACAGACACTCATGCACACCCTCTAGGAACGTGCTTTGCACACATATAAATAATAACCAGGAGATACGCGACTGAGGAAATAGGGAAGCCAGCCAGGCGGCAGCACGGAAAACCAGATGTGTGGCATTAAAAATCTGACGAAAATCACGAAACGTTAAACAACAAAAAATATTGTCATGTGCATGCTGCGTGGTGCTGCTGCCTGCCTGCCATGACCTGCCCTTCGCCGGAGCGCAAAGTAGTTTACCCAACATATCAATTCGATTTATGAATTTTTTCAACATTTTTGATTGAAATTAAATATAGCAGCGCTCCATTTAAATTTTTGAGCGAATGATACCTAAGACTCGTGCCTTACTTACGTGTGAGATATTGAATATATGGAATATCCGAATAATTTGCATCTGGAACGGGCATCAAGCCGGTTAATAATGGAGTTATTAAACGCGAACGCGATAGCGTTGATTTCCGATCAACGTCAAATATGAGTTATTAAAGGTTTAGGTTTATTAGACGTTCGAGTCGTTTTGTAGCGGTAATATTCATTAAAGGAATTTATATATATAAAAATAACTTAACTTAGCCTAAACTTATGGTTACTTATATTTTTCAAACATACAACTTATTCACCTTCTGTGAAATGGCTAAGTGAACTCTTATAGCGATAGTAATCAACGATGGTAATCAACAGTATATATATCTTATGAGTACTGGGAAAAAGAACTGACCCAAGAGCTACGGAAATAATTAAATTTGGCAGCTGCATTGTAACTGGGCGATAGGGGACATTTTTTGCGACTCTGTGCTCTCACTCCCCCCCTATTGTACAATGTAGAAGTAGTGTAAATAATTTAAAGTTTTCCAGAAGGCAAGCATCCTCTGGCTACCGCTTTGTGGGCTGACAATTTTGGTTTCTGATGCCCGGCCATAATGGAACAGAATTTGTTGTTGTGGTGGCGCACAGTAAGTCGTATCATTTGCAAAAGTTTTCGCCCAACTTCGGTTGGACAAATTTTCTGGCCATGCTATAAGCGGATGGAAATATTTATTTGTACATTTTTCAACAGGAAAAGATTTAAAATACTCTCTTATACTAAATGCTTTGAGTTTCTGCTCTGAAATAATTAGTAATTTCCATTGTCTGATTTTTATATTTTATCATTTTGTGGCAACATGCCACCTGCCAAATCGGTTGCTCTGGCTCATCGAAAGAGGTTGGGGAAAAGGACGCTTCTCCGGGCTCCAAGATGATTTTCCAGCGACGAGCTTGCTGGATTTGCAAAGCACTTGAAAGCATTTTACGCTTACGTTAACAGTTTTTATAGCTCAAGTAGGGAGCAGCCGTGGAATCAGCAATAAGCATATTGGTTTTTGTGGCTGTAATGAGCTTTGAGAGTGTTTCCCCTCACTCATGTCTCCATCGCCGCCCTGCCAACTCCAATTCTCGGTAAATATTTTTTCTCGCATTTGTAAAGTTTTGTGTTTGCTTAAACAATTTGATGGCATGGCAATGGCTGAAGGCAGACTGTAAAAAACACGCACAGACAGACGGCATTCAAGACACTTCCGTGCCGATTCATAAAAAGCGTATCATTAAGGCCATAAAACAGGGATTTCTGTTTATTTGCCGGATTGCGCTCGTGTTGGTTTTAGGCGAAATACAGAGATAAAATTAAATAAATTTAATTATGTTTGAGCAATCTGGGCTGTTACTTGGCGGTCGTATTCCCTGTTACCAAGATTAAAGGAATAGCAAATGTAGCAAATTTGTAGTTAGCATAGACACACAGCCCCAGGGCCTTCGAAGAGTGGAAGAATCTGAACAGCAGTCGAGTTTCGTTCGCTGGCACCTTTTTGCTGATTTTTCATTTCGTGCATTCCGGGAGGTGAGCTGGGTTGTTAAAAAAAAAATAAAGAATGACTGGCAACGCAGTCTGCATTGAGCAAACAATTTCGTTGTTGATATGTGCAAATTGATTTGAGCGTTTGAAATGTGTAGTTATAGATCCGATCCACACCCCCACTTTCGCCCTCCCACATACCAGAGCCACAATCCCCTAACTCTCCCGCCCACAAATACTAAAAATTCTAGCAATTTATATGGAAATTAATGCTACATTTTTTGCAGAAGCCTCTGAAAAAAGGCTAAAAAAAGGAACTTCAATATAAAATTCGAATTGATTTTATGAAAAAGTATTTTACGAACGTTTGGCCCCATCCGGAGTGCATATAAATCGAACTGCAATATCTATTTAGGATAGACCGAGAATGGAGTGTGTAAATGGAAAGAGGAAGTGATAATAGGTCAAGTGGATTTCACAAGTATATTCCATTGAAACTATATAATGAATCTAAATGGCTTTCTCCAGTCTGAAAGAAGCTCTTTTCAGAATATGTGCATTAAACTTATTTTAAAACCGATTCAAACCAGGATTTTAAGTGCAGCTTAACTTTATGGCTTATAAGACTTAAAATATACACAAATATAATGCCTTATTGAAAAGGCTAACTAACAAAATTAATTAGAAACTCAAATTGTGTTTCTATCCGATATTAGAAGAACCAATTTTAAGGAGAGTACATCGAATACGGTATCTTTCTGGGTTTCTTAACTTTAATAAATCGAATACGGTATCTTTCTGGGTTTCCCAACTTTAATATTATTTACCTTTACGATTTCGTACCTTTATTACAAGAAAACAATAAGACAACCTATGTTTAATATCTAAAGTACCTTAACTTGAAGATTGACTCTTTTTGCACACGAGCAAGCTAAATTAGGCCAAATGTATAATACTCCTCCATGGCACCGCGGGGGAATTGTCTTTTTCCTTTCTTCTTTTTTTTTTTGTAACCCCTTTTAAATTATACCCATAACTTTTTACCCCATTTTCCAATATGCCAAAATGCTCATAAAAATTGACCCCGTGTGGCATTCACAGAAAAATGGAATGTGCCTCAATCTCCACGTCCGCATGCCTGGATGCCTGGGTATGGGTATGTACTCGTATACACATATGTGTATAAAATCAGCATATGCTGGAGCGGATCGTAAAGTCTGCAGCTGGGTTTTATGACCCCAGCCCTAGTTAGGGAAAACTTCAAAGTTAGGCCTGCTGCCTGCCTGCGTTCTGGCAATTTATGCTCCAAGTCAGAATTTAGCCCGTATCGAGAGTACGACTTTTTAATAAGTGCAAAGTGCGAGGGTATCATTTTACGGGCAAGGGGTTCGGATTCGGTTCAGGTTTGAAGCGCTTCAGCTCCCAAATAGTCATAAGATGCTCCCGGGTAAGGATGAGCTGCTAAGCTGCTTTCCTGCCTCTATGGACTCCATGGGCATGTGTACGGGTCTGTGTCTGTATGTCGGCGACAAATCATTTGGCCGGATCAGGAGAAGGGGCAGGAGCAGGGGCAGTGGCAGCATCAGCAGCAACAACAGAAAGTTGCCTCCGAAGGGAATGAGAGGAGATGAGCCGAGCGGGTCCTTTCCACTGACTGACAGCTGCAATTCACCTGTCAGCATCAGAAGCGTTTTCGTTTCCTCCCGTTTCGTTCTACTGAATTGCATTGAAATACGATGCTAAATTTAACGATTCATTGCATTTCCCACATTGCCCTGCCACCTCTCATCTGCTCAGCAAATTGCAACTCTGTGTGTATGGGGCACAACCCTTGGCCCCCTTGGCCCGGTCGTCGTGTTGTATTTTTAATGCCGCAACTTTGGCAAAGGATTGCTAAATCTGCTGAGTCTAAGAAACAGACTGCCGTCTCGGCCCCACTCCGCCCCATCTTCCCAGGAGCTGCGAACTGCTACAAATAAAATACTTATAAAAGCGCAGCATAGTTTTACACTGGAGGATTTTTATGGCCCGCTCCCGGCGCCCTCCTCTGAGCTGTTGCGTATGCAACTAAATTTTAATGTTACTTGAAAGAGTAATAAAAATAAACTTTACGCTAGTTGAGAAACACCGAACAAAAAGCAGCCAGCGATTATTACCAACAACTCCATCGGCAAGTATGCAGTGGAAAATTTTAATTAAATTGCTAAAGTAACCGTATTTCTTGGCCTGTGAACATGGCGCTAAGGTCTCGGCAAAGTGTCAACGGAATCGCATCCGACAATTCATCATGTAATCGATAACAACAAAATAGGAAACTTTTTGGATCGAGTTTTAGAAGGCCTATACCGAGTTCTTGGTCAGTCAGGCATATAAATGATGCGGGCCAAGACGTCGACATTTATGCCATTAATCAAAATTAAAAAAGTGTTTCTCGGTTAGTACCGAGCGTAAAGGTGATAAAGCGTATATAATTTGAAAGGTTTGCTGCAGAGGATTGGTTTTTCAATTTAACATTAATATAATGGATATAAATAAAGGTAATGCGGCTCCAAAGTAAACTCACTACGAGGTACGAAAAATTAGGATAGTAATGGCCAGGAATCAGATATGTCTAGCATATTAGTGTTATTTAGTTATTTATGGGTATAACTGAGTGTTTCTCCTTCCGTTTCAAGCGTAGTTAATTATTCACCGATTGTCAATTAGGGATGGTATTCCCTCCTCTTAAATATCCAGGTGCTGTCAGCAACTGTGTTGATTACATTTCAAATATGTATATATCCGGACTTAACCCACTTAGCTAGGCCAACTTTTACGAACAACTTTTTATCCATAACTTGTAGCCACGTCTCGGTGCCAATGCAAAAAACGACTTGGCAAGCTCTGCATTAAATGCCCTCAAAGTTTGCCAGACACACGCTCCTACTCACACACGCTTATGAATGCATTAAACTGAATAATCTAACCAACTGGTAAGGCAAACTAAAAATCCCAACAACCATTTACGACCAATGCCAACAAAAAACAGGAACAATTTTCCATGACATTTTAATATAATTAGTTTTTGCTTCTAGCCTAATGTAAAGTTGTGGCCAAAAAATTGTCAACACGTGCGAAGAGGGTCGAGAAACAGAGGGAAATATAGAGAAATTCGCCTCGAGTCCTGGCGCATAGAGGATATGGCAAAGTTAACTTGACTGGCCTGCGGTTTTGCTGGATGGAAAAACTATTTGAGCCTCGGCAGAGGGAATTTCATGGACTACAGAATATTTGATGTTGGAATTTCTCACTGCCCTTACTCCATTAAATGGGGATTTGTTGTGTTTCGGCAGCCTCAAATGCCCCAATATATCTGTGTGTGTGTTTTCTTTTTAAAGGAAAGCCAGTCAAAGACGTTCGACCACATGGCAACACTCATTATTTCTATGCGGGATTATCTAGTAAGCCGGGCCAGCTTAAAATGCCGCAAACTTTATGAGACGCAACACACGTGTGGCGGCGTGGCGCACTAAGATGTCGGGTCCCCCACTTTTGGTCGCTGCTGAATTCTGCGTTTTCCCTCCGAATAGGCCTTAGCAATTTATGATTGCTAGCGACCAGGACAAATGACAAAAAACACAAAGGCAAGAACAAGAGGGACAATGATGATGACAAGATAAAGGAATTTTCGGCAGAAAACCTGGCAATTTCATAAACCGTCCGGACACTTGCCAAATTGCCAGGAGAAGGACCGAACAGAAATCACCAAAGCCTGAATTGATCCCAAAATCTAAGGGGATATTTTTGAATGTTTCGGAATTGCAGGCCCATTTTGTATGTAATTGAGCTCAAACGAACGATATTACAACCTACAAATACTTAAATCTTAAATAAAAATAATTTAATAAATGAAACCTTAAGTTTAATATTGTATGTAAAGAAAAATATATTTACAAGTTAAATAAAATCTCGTATTAAAGAGACAAAACCACTAAGTATACTACCTGCCAATACAGTGTCAATCGGGTGTTTCCCTTCATTTTAAGCACGTACACGCCCTGGTAGGCGTGCTTTGATATTTTATTGAGCTTGTCATAATATTTATGAAATATATTAGACGAATACATACATATATCGCACGTCCATCCTCCACCGAGACCGAGCCAAGGCTCAAGTGTCAACCACCGAATGCTTCACTGCGTGTCTGGAGGTGAGAGCGACAGGGACAATGCAAAAAGTTTTGCGGCGAGGAGTGCAGGATAAAGTTTTATTATTATTAGCATGGCTTTTGGCTTTCATTAGTTTCAACTTTTGACAGAAATTATATTGAGTATACACACTCCGTCACAGATACAAACATATTGATGATGATCATGATGGACAAAAAGTTTCCGGGCAACCACAAAGTTTCTTTTTCATTTTTGCTGTTTTGTTTAATTTGCGTTATTTATAAGCTGCCAAAAAAGGACCTGCCAGATGGTGGTCAGCCAGCCCCTGGAAATGAAATGAGCCAGCCGAAAAACTTGTCTAGCACTTGAAGTTGGTTCAACACACGCATTAAGTCGGCGGCGCCCATAAGTAGACAGCCACAGCAACAGCAACAATGCCTGGCAGCCAAATGTGCAAAACAGTAAATGGCGAAGAACAAACAGCAACACTTAAGTCGGCTCCCAACGAAAACAATGCAAAGTAAGCCCAAGCCCAAGCCCAATCCCGAGCCCACGACCAAGCCCAAGGTGGTCGTGCCATCTCGCCTCCGGCTGATAGCTTTTAAGGGCGCTCTACACGTGGCCAACGCGGAGTGGCAAACGAGAAACGTAAGTCTGAAGTTTGAGATTTGCTGGCATTTTAAATGCCTGCGAAATCCGCAATGTCATACCTTGATAAATAGCTGAAATTACTCCAGCCAAGATTTCTGCAGCTTGGAAAAAGTTCCAAGGCACATACACTAAGCCATCGTCAAGTTGAAGAACTAAAATACATTTCATGTTTATCAAAATAATACATTTTTCCCTGGAAGGCTCTGAATAAGAGCGGGAATTCAAACTGAAACAGATTTTGTAAACTTGCGGGTGTTCGTCCAAGGAATCTGCGACCCAATGCAGTCTATAGGTTTCGTTATCGATGTCACCACCCGAGTCGACATAGTGTGTCGCTCAGTTTTTAAGGTACAATATATAACTGAATGAACTAATATGCCAAGCAATCGGTTCTTTGTTCTCAAGGAGAGGTCAAATAAGTATGCTTAAGATATACAACTTACACATCATTTAGCAGAAGCTATATCCTGATTTAAAGTAATGCTACGTTAGTTGTCAAGCAAGACATTGTTTTACTCGATGGCAAATGTTTGAAATTTAACTGTTGAAACAAACTTTAAGTCAATCCTTAGAGGACCCCTGGCATTCTTTTATATTCTCTTCCTATTTATAAGCCTAATACCCTGCTGGTTCTCAATCCAGCCTAAACTTTTCCATCCCTCACCTTAACCTTACAGCCGAGAATTAATACAGCCCACCTCACACCTGCAGGACCTGGAAGCACTACCCGGCGGAGGCAATCACATTGGGTCCACTCCCACCGTGGTTCCTTTTATAAAATCCAACAAAGCATAAATGTTATGTCGCTAAGCCTACAGTCATATAGCCGTAAAGTATGCATAGCTTCTTTGTCCTTTTGTCTCCCCGATACCATCCCCTCCATCCTTTGCCACTTCATTCCAGGCTAGTCTTTGTTTTATTGTTTCTCAAATCGCTGCCTGTCGCAGACTTTTTTTTTTTTTGTTAGCTGTCTAGAGTCTTTTGCCTCTCGTTTATTATTATGCAGCAAATGTCGCGACGCGTCGAGATTATGGAATGAGATACATAGGAGAGGGAGCAGCGTAGGCTTTCCTGTTTCAGAACTTTGTCACGTGCCCCTAAACGCATTATTTAAAAAAATAAACATACTAAGAACAGAACAGAACAGAAGTTCGTATACCCTCCAAGATGAATTTCTTGGATCAAGACAAGTAAATGATTATTTCACAGGAAAGTAAGAGAGCAGAGGGCAAAAATACTTGTTAGATTGTATGATTTAAAAGATTCCTCAGAGGCCAAGATATAGTAAGATTACTTTTAAACCATAGTCAAAGTTAACTCCTGACATTAGAGTATAAAATATGCACATTTACAATTTGATAAATGTTCTTCAATAAGGAGATTTGGGTAAATTCATTTAATCCAATCCAAGACTACGGGTTGTCCAGTTGCTTAAAGCTGCTAGGTGGAACTGAGTTCATGGACTGCCTACTGAAAGTTTCATCAATTTTCGGGCTTTACCATCTGTTGCAACGACAGGCAATTATGAGGAGGGCGGGAGTACTACATAAAAGAACAAAACAACGACCAAAAAAAGTATATATATACATTAATGTCACAAAAAAGACCGAGTCGCAGGCGATTAAGATGATAATAACAAGCGACAAGTTTATTGCCCGTACACACATCAGTCGGGCAGGGGAGAGCCGAGAGCCGAGAAGCGGTGGGGACAGAATGGATATTGGGGAGCCGCAAAAACTCTTCCCAAATGGATGGACAGGAAGGAGAAGCCTAAGCTTTTGTGGCCTGAAGCCTAATGCGCCAACAGCAACAACAACATAGCAGCTCGTCCACATTTCGCCACAACACAAGCACACAGACACAAACGCCCCCAACATTTGGTCGCCTTAAAAGCCAGTCAACTAATGCTAACAGCTGGCGACATAAATATCAAAAAGTGCGAGGGACGTGGGAGCGTCAATGGGAGCTACGGCTTTTGTCTTTGTCCAAACAGCCAGGGACGGGGGCAGAACCGTCCAGGCCAGAGCCGGCCAGACCAGAGGAAACCAGAACACCAGCCGAGCCGAGCGCACTAAACCACTAAGTAAGATAAGTGAGGTCAAGCAAAAGGGGTCATGTGCGCGCATTGTCGCAGAGTTGCATACGCCTTCCCCACCACCATACTTATCTTGCCACAGGGGAGAAGGGGCCTCGAAAGTAAACCTGTACGAAAATGTTCAGACAAGGACGACAGAGCACAAAACCGCAGAAAATAACAGCTACATTTTCTGATAGCAGAGAGTAGGGGAACTCACCTGTATAACAAACAAGAGCAACCCTGAATCAATAAAGCAATACATTAAATGCTAACCGAGGTTCGTATATGTAATATTAATTTTACTGAATCCATGGACCTATGTATGTGGTGATTAGGTGAAGGTCCCTGCTTCAATGCGCTGCAAGTTCTATAAACTCGGCGTTAAATATGAGATAAGTTTTCTCCTTCAATGCATTATTTGGCGCCTTACTAAATTGTTCAAATATGTATATATTTTCCTTACATTCCCAGTAATTTGCAAAATCACATATTATCAATTTGCACGTTACAAATGCTTTGGATGCTTCTCATGACCAAATAACACAGCCTCCCCCCACAATCACGGCATAGGAATTTTTCACGTTCTCGGGATGATGATATTGCTTCTTTAGCTTGTAATTACTTTCACCTTATCCATATGCTGACTCATGTAAAATAATTTCCTTATTGGACAGAAAAATGCACAACTTAACTTTTTGACAAAACGCCAGCCTAGTCCAATTCCCCGCAACGATGTTCTGGCATCAGAAATAGGCAAAAAGTTATCCCTACCGGTCCCCGGCCCTCGCGATGACTTTCATTATTCATTATCTATACCTGGAGCAAATCTGGGGATCACGGTTTTGGTTTGCGTTTCTGGCTTGCGTTCCCTTGGTTTTAATTAATGAAGCTACAATATGACAACGAAGCTTAACAAATTAATTTGCTGGCAAAGACTTTGCAGAGTAAGGCCTAAAAAGTAAATCGATTCTCTAAGGGAATAAGGATAGCAACAAATTTGGGATTTTAACAAACTTTCATTTGTATATTACATTAAAATAAGCGAACTATCATAAACAAATTAGTCCATACAATAATAAATTATATTATCCACATTTGTTTCATGCTTGCCTAAATTTATAGAATTTTATAGAAAAGAGATTTAAAATTTATCTAAAATGAACATCAGCTGAAAAGCACCCACGTAAGAATACACCATAAATTTAAGTAAAGTTGTACTCTTTCATCTGCATTTGCGAATAATCGAAAAAGTGTGCGGCGGGTGTAAGGACACTACAAAGTCAAGATGCGTTTGCTAATGTTGTGAAAGAATCCGAGACCAAACAGGGTAAAAATATCGAAAATATGCAAATCAACTAACTCTGACGGAAAGTAACCAAAAAAAAAAAAAACAAACATATACAAAAACCTGTGGGTGTGCGAGCCATACATTCCGATATGGATTGATGTAAAATTGATGCTCGCAGAGAGGGTTATTGTCTGGCCCGCATAAACAACGAAGAGTAAAAACAAAACAAAAAAAGCAAGAAATTTCAATAATGCCAAGGCATTGGCTCCCAACTTAAAAGATGGACGAGAGAAAATATGAGGGAGCACAGAAAGTCGACGGAGCACTTCAGGCAATTTATGGCATATGTTACCTAACACACAAACCTCCCAACCCAACCGCCCACATGTAAATGCTAAAATAATACATATGCGTATGGCATAAAAATTGATATGCCAACATTTCTTTCATGTGTGAGTAATTCACAAGTAAAATGCAAAAACTTTTTAAATAAAATATAACTTGAGTGCAAAAAACACACGAGAGAGGCAGTAAATTGTTGACTTTACTTATTTTTCGTTGACTTTTTTCATTGTGATTGATCTTATGGCAAAGGAGGAATTATTGAAAAGCAAAACCTTTTTATTTTTGCATTAAGCGCAATGACTGTAATACCCTCTATCTCTGTCCCGTCCCTTTGTAGCCGTAATCACGGATTTATAATTAATAGCCGCCATACCGAATATTTCAATGCCTTTATAAAACACAGGCCATAATTTAAGCCAACTATGGCCTGAAATAATGTAGCTCAATAAATTGAACTTTTCATAAATTTTCAGCACAAATTGGCCAAGGGCTTGGTTGAGTCTGGGTCCCCACCGCTGCTCCTTGTAACTCCGATTCAGCCTGACATTGTCAACGTCTTGGTTCGCCCCCACGCCTGCCAAGTGAATTTATGGTTGGCAGCTTTTAGGCTTTGTTTTGCTGCTTATTATTGTTATTGGCACCAACAGTGACATATTAGGAGCGCTGCCTTCGCCTCAGCCTTCTGTCCGAACTCATTTGTTGGCCCGGCTAGAGATGGCTGATCGCTTTTGGGTCGGAACTCCTCAAAGGTCCCGTCCCGGACCGAGGCCGAGTCCGTGTCCGTCTGTTCCGCAGCGGTCCGTTGCGTATACCGGATTATTAATATTAGAGGAACACAAAAAAGGAAATATATTTTCTACTGACCGGCTGCTACTCGCTACTGCTGCTGTTTTCGATTATTGTCCTTTGCATCGTCCTGGTTCTTATCCAGTAAATTGTTATTGACAAAGGAAGCAGCAGCGCGGCACAAATTGGGCGTTGAATTTGCGGCTTGGTGTTTTGCCTCTTCTCATGCCACCCCGTCTTTATTTCTTTTCTCTGCTTTTCCGTTCAGCTTTTCTGTTCGGTTTCTTATATGCGGCCGACCATTTGTTGTGGTTATTATTATGGTTGATTTAGTGGCCACAAATTGAATGAATTGTCTTATTTAACCGAAATAAGTAATATTGCATAAGTTTTTTAAATTCAATAATGGCAATGTGCGTGCTCAAATCAGATTAAATCGAAGAAGACGATGCCACTGATGCCACGATGCCGATGAGAGCGAGTACGAAAACGGATACAGCGGAAATGACAGACGCGGCATTCAATTGAATTAATTAATACCAAAAGAAGGAGGAAATTAAGTTTAAGGTGTTGCCGGGCGACGGCTGCTGCTGGAGGCTCAGGTGGCGAAATATATAATATAGCCCGCGACACGGCGCACAAAATATTTAAATAAAGTCGTAATTAAATGCATGGCAAAATACCGCATTCCAAGGACCCACGCACACGCACGGCGTCTAAAGTTGAGCAACAGTTGGAATAGAATGAAAATCACTCAAACGACGACATCTGAAGCTAAAGGATGATGAGTGTCGTCGCGGTTGGCAGTGCGAATGTGAGCCAGGGTGGCGGGAATGGGATGTGTGTGGGCTACGCATAACTTTCACAATTAGAAAATTAAAAATGCACTGCGAGAAAAGCCACGAGACACAACCCAAGTCTGAATTCTTGAACACAATAGTAGAACAATAGTAACTCTAATATGAAAATGATTTACATTTTAATTATAACTGCTTACTGCTAAGACATCTCTTTACACACTTAAATAACACAACATTTCAAATACTCCTGTTTTGGAAAGTATTTATAGAAGTAGCCAGAAGTCATAAGAAATCAAAGAGACTCTTTTTTGCAGAGTTTTTTATTAAGAATTATATTGCATTGAAAATAAAGAGAAATCTGTTATTTTTAACAGAGAAAACACTATCAAAAAGTTAGTGCTTTGTTCTAGTGTACGAAATTCACAATGTGTTACACAGACACAATGGCCGACAATTTGTTGCGTTCTGCAGACTTGGCAAGCTGTTGGCAATTTTAACCACCGCCACCGCCGCTGCTATCTCTTCATTTCCACAGTCACCGAAACCGAGACCGAAAACCAAACTGCGAAGCCTCCAATGGGAGCACAAGTTGAGTGCTAAATGGCGGGGAGCTGCTCGCTGAAGCTCCGCTCGCCGCTCTCCTTGCACGCAGGCATATTAAAATATTTAATTACCATGTAAACTTACGACTTTTGTTTTTGTTATTGTTTTAATTGGGACAACAACTGTCATAATAATGAATATGATGATGTTTGCCACGCGGCAAGGCCCCGAGTTCCGCGCTCGCACCGCAAAGTGCACAACGCATGGCGGACATGATACGGAATGGTGAAAGCTGGCGCCGAGGAAAAGCGTCGGGAAAGCGAAGCTTTATTACATTTTGTGTGTGATTCACGGCACATGTACGAACATATCTCAGCTCTCACATATGTGAGAGGGAGCGGCTTTGGCGGTTTTCTAAGAATTGTCTGCCGCTTTTCAACACATTGAGTTGTTTGTACGTCCGCTCGCTCGCTCCTTTGCTTGGGCTCGCCTTCCTCCCTGTCTTGCATGTTATTTGAATTTTAATTGCAAACTTTTGTTGCATACCCTCGACGTGGATTTATTTTATGGCTGGCACTGTGCTGCTCGCTCGGGTTTCCTTCCCTTTTCGCTGGCTTCTTCATCGCCTTCATCGCGGCTGTTTAATTAAAAATGCTCGGCGGTCTCACTCTCTCGCTGTCCTCCCTTTTCTATCTAGTCGTTCACATGCTGCATTTTCATTGCGGCTTTTCTCCAGGTGTTGCCTCAAAAAATTAAGGGAAGTGGTCTATCCCACAAGGGTGACTAAAATGATACTTCCTCCTGAAATATTCATAATATTCAAGCGGAGCACTCAAGCTTATATGAACATTAATCAAAAACCTTTGTTCTGAAACATAAAACGTTACAGACTTAAAAACTGTTCATTCTTATAAAGTAATTTTCAGAGACTGCAGCATAAATTAATTTAAAATTTAAGAAAAGGTTTGGTTTAATTTGGATCATTTTATACTAAAGTTGAATTATTTTTTAAAAGGCTGTCTTTGTGTTTCCAAGTTCAAAATTAATCAAATAAATTAAAGACAATATAAAAAAATAATATTCACAAAGATCAAGAGAACATTTTTAATGTTCATATCTTACTATTCCTCCTCAAAGAACAAATAAATGATTCACTCTCTAATTCTTATTGTTCAGAAATATATAAAATCAATATGATCTTTAAGTTTAAATAAGTGTACCACCTTTATAACTATTCTTGACTTAGAGCTACATTTAAGAAGTTCTTCCGTTTAAAAAGATTAATTTGCATTGAAAATCCCAGGCTGGTGTCAAATGGATTCGAGTAACCCACAACAACCCCGCTATTAGAACTGAATGGTGCCATTTTTGTAGCTCATTTGAACTAATTATTGGGCCTTCGCCTGCTTATTGACTTATCCCAGTGTCTTGGTTTTGGGTTCGAGAGCACGAGATTTTTCAATTGACATTGTCGATGCTGGGTCGCTTTCTCACATTCGAGGCTTTTTCTTAGAATTCGCTACTTGGTATGCGACACACGATACACATAAAACATTAATAAAGCTTGTTGTCCTTTTTGGATCGCTGCGTATCCGTGCGTCCCGGCCTGAGTAGAGTCCGACGGACTCGGAGAGTGGGCGAGCCCTTGTCATTACCAGGTCGGCCCACGTCCTCCCTGCCGCCCATCGTCCCTTCGTAAGCATATGCTTAGCATAATTCCGGGGATATCTGTTTTGGTATGCAAGTGAGGCTGGGCTGATGATACTTGAAGGAACTGCTGCCGACAACTTTGATTTGGGAAATATTTAAAGCCTGACGCGGCTTAATTAAAAAAAAAAAAACCAAACCCAAACACAAGCGTTTAAAGTTTTTCGTTCTTTCTCTGAAATTCTATTTTTTCTCCTGTAAATTATTAACGGACAGTTCACTTGGCCATGGTTCATACAACATAATTCAGTCATATAAAATTCCTCTAGCGTAAAATTAGAAATGCTGCTCGGCAGCAATAACAACGGCGGCAGCAACAAGGGCGCGACAGACGCTGCGTAATTAAAATGGGACAAAATCATAGCACACTTTTTAGCCCCGCCATTGATATGCTGATGAGAGTGAGCTGAGCCTGGCAAGAGGAAATCGTTGGGGCTTGACATTGAAGTGACTGCTCCACTAGCTGGAAAGCTGAGGAGGAGCACGATTGGGGGTGATTGTTTGTCTGCCTCTTTACATAAAAATTTAAACGAAAAACTCAGTGATTTTTATGCTTATCAACGGCCAAATTGAAAATAACGCCAAGCTACAAATTTTCCCTCCAGCAAAAGGAAACTCAATATTTGTTGGGGCTCAATACAAGATACCGTGGCACAAAGTAACTGGGGAAACGCTTGAATTACGAGAGGTTCGTGTTTCAACGGGAACATCGCAAAGCTCTAGTGACGACAAGACAAAATACAGTCCCCTAAGCAAGTTCTTATAGACAGGCTTCAGATAACAGATGATAAGTACAAATTGCTTATTTTATTTCAGAATTCCCCTATTTTTTAAAATACGAAAATGTTATAACGCAATGGTTATTGAAGCTCTAATCACACTGTCCGTCCCTTCTATTTGGCGCCCTCATGTGTGGATCTGAGCGTGCGTGTAAGAGTTGATTTTCAATCGAAGCGGCCTCAACGTGCTGCTGCTGCTGCTGTTGTTGTCTTCTGTTGTTCTTTTTACCCAGCCAAATCCCCGAAAATGGCAAGAAACTTATTTGCCAAGTTTTGCGGTTTTTGAGGTTGACATGTTGCCGTTTATGTGACCCAAAGAAGTGAGCAGTGGCGACGGCAGCAGCTGCTCGACAGCCATCGCTGATTATGATGAGACAGAGACAGGCCTTCGGAAATCCCTTTTCGTTACAAATTTGTGCCAAGCTGTCGAAACTTTAATTTAAAATGGGTATGCGGCCCGCACAGACAGCCACGACACGCCTCCTTTCGGCAGCAGGAGAAACGGAATTGTGGGAAGGAGCTGGAGCTGGAGCTGGAGTGGATGTGGATGTGAAAGAAAAATAATCGTATCCTTTGGCTAGATTTGCATTTCCTGTCAGGTAATTACCCGGTGATAGAGGCCGGCTCTCGCCATTCAACAAAACGAGCCGCTGACTTGGCCCGTCATCAATTCTAGCACTGTTCTAATTAAAGATAGGCATCAAACATGCAAGCCGAACCAAGCGGAACGGAACTACGGACAACGAACTCCAAAGGACCCGGCAGTTGTGAGTGCCTATATTTGTACGATCCAACCAGCACACCTATGTATGTACCATACATATAGCTAAAAGGCGGCGCTCCGTTGCAAAGTTCTGGATGTGGTTGTCGAGTGTGTGCTTTGTAATTGATTTGCTGGCACTTTGTTGTTTGCAAAAGGTCGCTGGCAGGAGCAGCAGCGGGCGGAATTTAATAAATATAAAAACATCAAATTATTTCAAATGCCTGAGCTATCTGTCCGACTGACAAACGCCCGCCGAGCACGGAAAATATGCTTTCCGAAGTCGACCGACCGACCGACCCTCCTGACTTTTGCATAATTCCGCCATTTCTCCACAACAAATCGCAGTTGATTGTTTTTGCTCTCGTTGTTTGTAGTTTTCCCTATTTTTACTCTTTCTTCTGCGTCTAGTACATATAGTACATAACTGCAGCCGGCAAAACTGCCTTAAAATATGCAACGAAACTTTGCTCAAAGCATAAAATAAACTCGCAGCAATTCCACTTTTGTTGGCAGAGGGCTGGCCCAAAAGGGCTGGGGGGACTGGGAACAAGAATCGCTATTGAGATGGGAATGGGAATGGGAATGGGAATGGCAGGATCGGGATGAGGGGCCAGGCCAGTAGGAAATCACTGTTTGCGAAAAACAAGCGCAGAAAATAAAGCTCACCAACACACTCGCATTAAACTGAAGCGGAAATGCAAGGCATTCTTATGCATATCCTCTAAACAACTGCACACACACAAAGACGATGGGCGAGAAAGACACACCCGAGCAGTGCACCGTGGAACCAATGACTACCTTAATTCGCCGAACTAACTAATTTTCATTAGAGCCTCTAATAAAATAAACTTTCAATCGAAACGACGTTAGGTCTTGCTTGTGGTTTTAGAATATAAAACCGAAATCCTTTACATTTTCACGGCGTTACCTTGTGTGTCCCATAGTGCGGCATAGGAAGAGGCAGCCAGGAACTCGAAAGCTAACTCGTTTGGGGAATTGCTGCTGCTTCCATCCACTGCTCCCCGAACTCCCCCAGCTCCACTGCAAAAGGAATTTTTCATACGCAAATTAAATCTACTTCAAGCCCGAAGCTATGTGCGGCCCCTGCGAGACGATTGCACCGCGGCCCGCGGCCCAGACCCAGACCCAGACCCATTCCTGGCTGCAGTCGGCGAGATTTACAAATATTCATTACATAATAAACTAAATAAAATGTGGGAATCCGCTTCCTGGAGTCAAGGACTGCATGCTTAGCTGCGCCCGAGCCGATGTTAGAATTTAAATTAATTAAACATGCAACTTAAGCTGATATGAAAAATAGATAGTAAAAATTCTCTAAAAATATGTCTAAATTCACAACTTGATTTGATGTTCGAAATATTGAATTTCCTACCATTATTTTTGTTTGCTCTGTTCGCAGCATTAATATAATAAAACCAGCTAGACTCTTATACCATTTGCAGCGAATGGTATTCATTAAAAATCCAATAGGAGTTCCTGGCATACCAGACAACTGGCAGGATATGTGGAAAATCAATGACATGTAAAAACACTAATTAAACGCACATTCCTGGCTATGCATAGACTGAACGAGGTGCTTTATGGCTTGTACGGGCCTTTTCACAAACACAAAAGCTATTTCCCTTTTTTTCTGGAATTTCTGGAGTTGAGAGGGATAAGCATCATAAAATATAAAGGATTAATAGAAACGACTGTGTTTAACTTTCGACATGTTCGTTTTTATAAATCACAAATCATTTAATATTCATTTTCATTTAATTTTTTTGACTTTTGGTCACCATTTGTTAACTACAACTCAGTAAACCCCAGTCACGGAAACTAAACTCCTGCCGTACATCATTATTTTTAATTTATATGGTTGAGATATGGAGCATAATATCAGTTGCTTCCTTCCATTTTTACAGCGCTTTAACATGTAAATTCGATTTGAGTGGACACGCGCAAACAAAACCCCGAGCCACCCAACCACACCTTAATTAAATTTCTAATTATTGTAATTAACCACATTAATATGACCTCATGAGCACCCTAATTTGCTGAAATTCCAAGCGAAAACAAAAAGCCCGAGACCGAATCCAAGTCTTGCGGGATATAAAATTGTGTAGAAAATTGTCGGTAAACATTTTTACAGTTTATTTGCAGAGCGTGAAAACGCGACGCGAACCGCTGGGCACGCTGGTGCCCCGCCCCGCCCCAATTGGTTGTATATTTGTGGGTTGTGGATGTGGTTGCGGACGAGGACTCTTGCCGGACTGCCCTTTTATTATACTATATATGTATGTATGTATATGAAGAGGGCGAGAGCAGAGCCTCAGGCCAACAATGCTGCTCAACGGTTTGGCCTTAATGAGGTCATGTGTGTCGACCACGACCACGACTGAGGATGGCGACGACTAGGACTGCGACTACGACGGCGGCACTGGTGATTATGATGGCATGAAATTAACATTTAATTTGAGTTGAAGCAGCACCTAGCGGGAAATGGCTTTTCGGCTAATTTATGCCGCCGCCGACGCCGCCGAATACTCCTGAATGCGGCATCATTAGAGGAGGCAAAAGTTTGCGGTCTGTGGGTCCACTGACGATTCCATTGGACAATGCCATCTAATTTATGTTTGTCTTAGCAGATGCTGCCACCGCCTACCCCTTCAATACCCTCATAAGGCAACAAGTACCAGAAGGCCCAGGCGAATCAGTTAAAAGTTTTTTCCATTGGAGGCTTTCCATTTTTATTTTAACTTCTTCTTCTTTTTTTTGTGTTTGTCCTGAAAAGTTTTTCCTGTCTGCGTTTAAGCGCAACCAAAGGAAAGTTTTTCGGTTCAAAAACAAATTTCTGTGCAAACTTTCCTCGGGCTTATCAATGCTTTCACATTGATCAGCAAAATTTTATTGAAAACAAGTGGACAAGAGAGAAGCGCAAAGTTTCCCTGTCGGTTCTCGACTTAGGTATTTATCTCTAAATATTCACTGCATTATTTATTAATGAGGCTTAAGCAGCGTCTAACATTTCAAAGCTTGCTCGCTGCCTGCGGATAGAAGGAAACCGGAACCACAACGGGGAAAAAAGCGCAAAAAGGCAAAAATGTGAGCACATTAAATATTAATTTCCATTTCGAAACTGATAAGAGCTAAAGTTTCTTTTGCCAAAGCCAAAAGGTCAGCTCCTGAATTTGCCCAGGGTCGAATAGAGCTTTCAATTAGCCGCAGCCAAGAAGCATTATAAATAGCGCAAAAGGGTTCTGTTTTGGGGGGAAAAGGGTTTATAAAACCCATAAGTCAGGCGGATATTCCTATGCCATTGGTGTGCTTCTGGGAGTTGCTTATTTATGACGGAACGAAATATTTAATGCTTTTATTTCATATTTTTACGCTAGTTATTCGTTGAGTAGCAGAGCAGAGCACTCACTTGCCCATAAAGAGCCCACTCTGGCAATCGCGGGCTAAAAGTCACCCCGAAAACCGTTTGGGATTGACCCGAACAACACTTCATTTTGGGCATTAGAGACAACAGAAAGCCGTTACGGACCGAAGTTAATTTTTGCCTCGTTCTTATCCTATCAGAGCTGCGAAAAAGGAAATACAAATATCTCGAACAAAATGAAATGTCAACAGTAAATTTACCTTCGAGCCTTCCCTTTTTCCTCCGTTGTTGTTTGGTCTTTGATTATTTTCTTTTCTAATGCGGCGAAAGCTCATTTTTCTTATTTTTAAACGAAAATGTTCTTAATGGGATTTACAAAACGAAATGTCTGCACAGGCTCTTTTTGTGTGGGTCGTCTCCACGGCAGGGTTTTTTCTTGGGCCATTGACGTGGTGTGTAAAATGGCGCATAAATATATTGAAAATGGACTCGAGAATTTATTTACATAAAAAGGATTTAACAAATAAGGGACCGAGAGCGAAGAAAGGGACAATATACTTAAAGTTGTCTCGATCCCGATGATTTGTTGTTTGGCTATTCTTTTCCTTTGTTATTTTAACCAAGTGAGTAATCCGATTCTGTGCGAAAAGTTGCCTGGTTACAGATGATGTTCGTGAAGACTTCTTGAGAAATATGCCGTTGATTTCATTTATTAGGTACACAATCCCCTAAGTAAGTTGGTCCATGAATTCAAATCGACCATATTGTGTTCCAGCTCACAGAAAATGCTTTGAGTTCACAAGTTTGCACGTTTTACTTGTCAAGAAAGAGAATTTAATTTAATAGGAAGAAAGAAAGACTATAATACTATTAAATACCCTTTCTGCAGAACTCATTTAGTAGCTAATAATAGTGTAACATATTCCGATACAAACCAAAATAGTGTGATTAAAAATATTAATAAGGAGATGGCTGAACTAAGATAGTATTTCCATGGTTCCTGGCCACGTTAGCCCTTTGCAAGGGTATTAAAAGTGGCAGCAGCGGAGGGATGTCGATTGGAACTAAAACGAGAAGTTTGTCGTGCTCTAAGAAGTAAATCCCTTCATCCGATTTAAGTAAATGCAAACAAAACAAGTAAATAGCAAGAAGCAACACTTCGGCTCCATTGCCTTGTTGCTTCTGCTCCCGCTGCTGCTCCACCGTCTGCTCAACCATCCTCCGTCCCTTCCGTTCTCCCTGGCGCCTCTCATCTTCCCAGGCACTTGGATGGGAGCTTGTTAAAACTTTAAGTCCGTTTTACTTAACGCGGCTACATTTTAGCTGACAGTTGTAACTGTTTTCGTTACGAGCCCCTGCCTTGGCTTCGATTTTCCTCCTTTCTCGCCTTTCAGTGCACTCAGTTTCCCCATTTTTTATGTGCCTGCAGATTGTCTGTTACTCGCCTACTCTTCTGCTGCCTTTGTCCTTCAATCTTTGGGTTGTTAATTTTTAAAGGCTGCAAGAAGTAAATCCTCAAGCTATTTAACACATTTGCCTTAAGTTTTTAACTTTCCCCTTCCTCGAAAACTCTTTCCCACCCGCTTTGTCGTGTGCTTTGCCATTGACAACGCCGTTAATTGACTTCTGTTCACACTCTGCCTCTCCCTCTCAATTGTTCCTGGCCTCGATCCTTTGCCCTGACAAGCCTGTAATTAGTCAACTTGGTTTGCGCAATTTTTTCTTATTGACACTTGGCCAAGAGCAATGATGCCTTTTAAGTTCACCCTAACTAAGGCTAGCTTAGGTTTAATAATGGAGTGTGCAGAAAACTAAACTTTAAGCTGCCATTTAAAAGGCAGAATTGATTTAAGCCTGGTTTAAAACATCCATTAAATTTCAACGAACTCTTTAAAATTTGCACTTGCTGGAAGTAGGAACCAATTCATTTCCCTCGCAAATGTCCGCATATTTGCCTACCTCCGCATAATTTGAAATTAGTGCACTCAATGGCTATGATTTCACTACTTTTCCTACATTTTTGGCCAGCATATTTACACAGACCGGCGGCAGGGCGGAGGACTAAATGTTGGGCCTACCTCACCGCCAGCTGCTTCAGCTAAAAATGCAAAAGTGCTTACGCCGGCCAGCCACCAATTTTGGGTTAAAGCCTGAGCCTGAGCCGGAGCCGGAGCTCGTGTGGGCTGTGTCGGTGGTGGCATATAAAAGCGAGCATCAATTTCTGCTTCTGCAGGCAAATGCCAACGGAACGAGAATGACTGGAGAGATGGGGATCGGGTTCGAGAGATCTGGCCCGGGGCAGGGGAGTGAGTTTTAGATATGCAGCAGTAAAATGCAACGATGAGCGCATTTTGGCCAAGAGTTTAAAGTTTAGTCGCATAAGCTGACGCTGACGCTGCCGCTGCCGCTGGTGCTGGAATATGAAAAATGTTTCTAATGCTTTGACATTTCGCTAGCTTTCTTCTCTTTGCCCATGTCCTCTGTCTCTTGCCCACCTGCACCGTGGTGGTGTCTGCCTATTTTTCTCCTTTGGCCATGTCGCCTGCCCCTGAAATGGCAAGGGCGTAAAATTGCCGTAACATGACAGCGAACAACTTGGGCAAAAGGTAACTCAAAACGCGCTGCAAACACGCACCACACTACACCGCACCCAGCGAAAGCCCCACCGCCATGCCATTTGGCCAAAGTACTCTCCTCCGCTGGCGCTTGTTAGTGTTGAGTTGGAAGAACATACACTCCCGCACATTTGCATTTACTTATGTACATACCATATATATAAAGAAGGAAGGACAGCTCCACTTCCCTACCCACAACCTTTATCAGTTTTTCTAGTATGTGGAAGAACCTTGGACAGAAGAAAGGCAAAAATATTTAACATCCTTTAAGACTATTTTAGGAATTCATGCATAAAGGATCCGAAAAATATCGGAATAAATTACTTAAATTGTTGATTGGAAATCTGGTAAAATAGTCAGCCCAAATTTAATTAAATATCAGTTTATAATTACATTTTGTGACGGATTCAATAAATTCATAATTGACAACCAACATAGTATTTATACACTCCAATTTCAGTCCGGAAATCTTCAAAAGATATATTTTTTTAAAATATATATTCTTTTCTGTAGTCTACATTATTTTCCCCTTTTCGCGTCTTCTTTACTTATGCATTTTGCTCTCGGCGGCTGCTGTTGGCTTTTAATAGTTCTGAATATGTGGCGCGTGCGTTTTTTTTTTTTTTTTTTTTTTTTTTTTTTTTTTTAAATTTTTTTTTAAATATTAAAAAATTTTAAAAAAAAAATAATTTAAATTTTTTATATATTATATAAAAATATATTATTTTTTTTTTTTTTAAAAAAAAAAAAAAAATTTTTTTTTTTAAAAAAAAAAAAAAAAAAAATTTTTTCAAAACCACAAAACAACCGGGGGGAAAAAAAAAAAAAACCCCTTTTTTTTTTTGCCCGGGGGTTTTTTTTTGTCTCCTTTTTTTGTTGGTGACGTTCTAGCCAAAAACACACATAATAATATTTTGCCTTTTCGCTCGTGTTTACCACATTGAAAAGTTTTCTTTGCAAAGTGGCTGCAAACGTTTTTCTTGGTGAAATTTTTAAATCTGAAACATACTAGATCTGCGTGCAAAATATTCCAAACATACCAAATTTTCTTAGTTATAGTTGCTACAAAAAACAAAAATCGCTCAAGTCGCAAAGTTGATTAACAATTGAAAAGTACTTTTAAATTGTAAAAAAATATATGCTACACAAAAATCGCTCAAGTGCAAAGTTTTAACAATTGAAAAGTTCGCATGGCTTGCAAAGTGCGCAGTGAGAAAAAAAAACATTTTAAAAAGAATACTGAAATGCGCTTCTCCCACAAAGCAGTTCATTTAAAGTGTATGCAAGAGTTTAAAATAAATATTTAAGGTAATCAGTGTAAGTATGTAAAATTTTAAATTTTTAAATAAATTTTATTTTTCCAATATCTAAAGTGAATCTGAATTATAGAAATTATTTTATAAATCAACTAAACGAGGAAAACGGGTTCAGCCCCAATTTGTATGTGTACTTTAAATTTGATGCAAACCCTGTAAAGACTGAAAGTTTAACTTCTTCTAAAGACCACATCAAAAAAACGCATAAAGGAATTGAGAAAAGGAAAAATGCCACTAAAAACAAACTGTTCTATCTTTTTTATGCGCTCTGCAAGTGGCCAAGGAAGAGGTAAGTCCTTCCCATAGTGAAACTTTTTTTGCTTTCATTCTCCCATTCGTGTCTTTGGAGCCACCTTGCCAGAGCAATGAGGTGTGAAGATGAACTGTCGCAATTGTCCTACGGCTTTGTTGCTGCTGCTCCTGGATGCATATACACATACCAACGGGCAGGGGCTTAGTCCAGAGGGTACTGGCAGCACAGACTGTCGGCGGTGCCACAGACATTTACCTTCTAAGGACTTAAAATTAATCGTAATGGGGCGCAAAGTATACTCAAAAATGTAACATCTTAAACAGAAAACTTGAACCCGAAAGAGAATAATCTCCACAGACTAAAAGATTTAAAACGATAAATATATTATTGCTCTACAAATAGAACTGATATTGCTTAAGGTATTATTCAATCAGATCAATATAACACCAGCTCTACACCGATTACTAAATACCTCACAAGAAGTAAACTGCATTCTGAACTACGCTCCTGACACCTGGTTGATCCACGGACAGTGGAGGACATCTTGCCACAGTTGTGTATTTTTGTAGAGTTAGCTCTCTAGTGCCTTTCGAGTCTCTCGTGTCTCTGTGTGCGCAAAACAAATATCGCACTAAGGCGAAACCAAATCAAATGTAAAACCCGGCAAATGCGAGTGGTAGTCTGTGCCTTTGTGGTCTCGCAGGCCACCCCATACACGGCCAAGCAAGCCATCCTGCCATCCTGCCCATCCTGCGGACACCCGCCCTGGCATACCTGACTTGGCTACACCTTTTGTAGAAATCCAACAATGTCAACTATGCCACACAAAAGCGACATTGCTGTTGCTTTTGTCTGACTGAACGACGGAAAGGCAAAGAAAGCTGGCAGAAAGAGGGTGAAAGTGTGGCACCGTACATACTAGTGGCTGTTGCTGCCCTGTTGCTGCCCTTGTGGGCCCCACGAAAATAGCTCACTTTTTCCCAACACTGCCGACGCTCGCCCACTTTCTCTCTTTTTAGTGTAATTTGTTTTGGTCCTTTATGCTCACAATTTGCATTGGTCGCTGCTGCCCCAACGCTTATTATTCCCTTTTTCACCTTAAAGTCAGGCAAAAATAATGACATTAAAATGCTCATTATATTAAAAAAGCAAACAAAACAACGACAAAAAATGAAGACTGGGGGAAAAAATAAAACGATATGCTGGATTTTCCAGCGCGTGCCTATTTAACCCCTTGGCGTGTGCCCCATAAAAACGCCAAGCTAAAACCAAACCCCAAAATGAAACGAATAACATGCAAATCAGCCAACAAACGCAAAAACAGCAACAAGAACAACGGGGTTACAGCCATAACTACAACTACTTCAGTTTTATGAGCTCCGAATCCCCACCCAAGGCGATGCCCTCCACCACCGCATTGACAATTATTAGACCGACCACGGCACGCCCCTTGTCGTGCTCATAAATTTTGTAATTATTCCCCTGCGTGTAGAAAAAGTCCCAAAAAGAACAACACAAATTTGAGGGAACCACACGCATGTCTGGGCAGGGAGATGAGTTAAGATTGAAACTGGAACGAGTGTTGACCGAAAAATCTATAAATGTGAAATGTATATGATCATATTATGACAATGATATAGAGTAAGGCACTTTATTAAGTAACAGATTGATCAGGTTTTCATATGTTTCCTCATCCACAAAGTCCTCTCTCTTTTTGCTTACAAAAACTAAATTTACATTAAGTGAAAGCAGTGGAATGGGGTCGAAGACAATATTTCTGCACAAGCACCCAAGATAAAAATGACAAAAGGGAGACAACCAACATATTTTTAAATATTTTTTTCTATAATTTAACTTAAAAGGCTGCGAGCCACTGGGTACCGCAGTACAGCCATAAACATTAATTAAAAGTTTTGACCCTTTTGCCGTTGCTCATGGGCCCATCAGCTGCAATATTCATGCACAGCCCGCACAGCAACTACAATAAAATGCACTCAAATTGTTGCTGGGGGAAAAGTGAAGGAAAACGGGAGAAGCGAAATAGGAGGAGCGAAAAAAGCCTCGGTGGCCTTATTTGCACGTAGACCCAACCAAAATTACGAGTTAAGAACTTTCTGCCCATGGCAAACACTCATACACTAACTGGCTGACACACGGCTTCAATCTCCACGCGGTCCACGCTACACTCATGAATCATTTAGCACACACTTTGCCGGCAAACATTTTCTTGTTGTATTTTTTTATTATTATTATCATTTTTTTCTTTTTCATTTATGTGAGAGGAGTTTTTGGGATTTTTAAAGTTATTCGCACCGCTCTCCTGTTTGCAGACTAAATGTACAAGTATTCAAGACTCTCCTCCAATGTCGCCCAGTTCTTAATGCTTCCGACAGTAAAAACAAAATATACAACTGACAAATTTACCAAACACACAAATTCACCCCAGCTGAGTACAAAATCAGCCAAGCATTAAATTAACATTTTTCTCTAATTAAACTGGCCAGCCACATTGGTGGTCAAATAGATGCAAAAGTCTCTGTGTAAAGATTTGCATAGTACTTCGTGGAGGCGTTTAAAAAAAGCTTTTAATGAGAAGAACAAAGAAAGTGCATTTACTGCAGCATCAAAAATGTAAATAATAAATTAAATAATAAAACTTGCACTTGTAAAGGTCATCAACACATTTTTGAAGACCTAATTGTATACTTCACTAGAGAATACTTTCGGGAGTTGCTCAGAGCAGATCCTTTCCCAATACAGCTTCAATGCCTTTTAGTTTTTTCAATGCTAAAGTTATATAAATATTTTTTTAATTGTAATTTACAGACAAATTACATTTAATGGTTCAAAATTAGCTAGAAAAATTTGTGTTATATGTATATATTAAGGTAATTTTCAATTGTCATTACTGGGCGCAAACAAATGTTAATTTATCTCAGCGCGTCCGTCTCCTTTCACATTAATGTGTTGACATTATCGGGCAGGCTTTCTGCCGTTAAGGAACGAAAAGGAAGGACATCCAGCCACCAGTCTTGTTGTAATGAAAAGTAATAATATTAAATTAACAGAACTCTCATGAATTGTTGCCGCTTGGACAGAGGCAACCTCTGGGAAATGTGAAATGGTCCGAACCATTTCGGGAATACCCCTCGAGTCCACACTATTTTGTGCTAGGCCGCCGCCACAAACGTCTTATTTATGGTTTCGTTTCTCGTAAAAATTTGTTATTTAGATTTATGGCGCTTTGCTCTTTGTTGTTGCCAACATTTATTTATCTTTATTTCATTCCTTCTTTCTTCTGTCGTTCCTTCTGCAGCCCACTAAGTGGCACAAAAAAAGGCAGAAGGAGGTTCTCCACTCATTTGGGCACTGAAATTTTAGAGCCACTTTAGCTGGTCACTTGTCCGGCACAGACAAACCAAAAAAATGTGATAAATGTCAGCACATTATTATTGTTGAGCAACTCAGATATATGCGTATCATGAGCTCTTCTATATAGGATGTTTGCTAATGTGATATGCGGCATTAACAAAGTGCATGCCCATTTGCTATCGCCATTTGGCCAAACTGCCCAACCGCAAGCAAAATGGCTTCTTTTTAACAGGAACACAAACTAAACTAATGTGTGTGTATTTAAATTATATAATTTAAATGCTATGGGCAATGAAAATCGTTGAAGAGAGCGACTGCAAGACGATATAAATAATATATATCCAGAAAGTTACCTAACCGATTTCTCTCACGCCTCCAGTTTAATTACCTTTCGCTAGGCGAACTCCATCAAGCCGAAAGTTATCAATTTCGGATTACTTTTCCCCCACAAAAACAAACGGGACCGAAGCCGACTTTGCCCATATTTCATCCATACACTTAACCATCCGCCCGCACCGTTCTCTGGCGCGCCAAAAGTTGATGCTTTAGCAGACGGAAAAACTTTTGCTATATGTTAATTATGGCTCGGCACTTATTTGCGGCTTAGTATAGCATATGTATGCATTGGAGCCGTTCGCTCCTAGTTTAGGTAGCGATTTTCTACGGTCGGACTGACATTTGCTATTCCTATTTCCCATCATTTTTGTTTTCTCGCTGTTTTTTTTTGCCCGCGTTCTGTCTAAACGAAAACTTTTCAAATTATCGTAGCATCAACTTTTTTCTTCCTGTTCCTTTTTGCCGCTAAAGAGTGGAATGAAAGGGAATCCACGAGATTGGAGCATTGGAGCATTGGAGCCTGGAGTTGCGGCAAATTAATTAAAACTTGTTGCAAAAACCAAAAGTGAAATGAGTTCCCTTTGCGTGAAATATTTGGGATTTCGGCCAGAGTCGATCTAAGCCAAGTAGAGTCGACTGCAGTTGAGTTAAGTCGACCGACAATTGTCGAGCGGGGCTTTTGTGTCATAATTTTCCGGAAACGACAAATTAGCCGGCCGAAAAATGGGCGGACGAGTGGGTGGACAGCCGTACAGGACGACAGACGGACGGGAAGCGGAAACCAGAGGCCAAAGTGGGCAAGATGGGAGCCCAAAAACCATTTACATGGCAAACAGCAAACAGTTTTGCATATGTTTTTAGATACTTTCCCCTGCAATGCTGCTGTCCAACAGTTTGTCGGTCTGTCAACGCCCGAAGAGCTTCGGCCAAAACAAAAAAGAGAACAAAAACAAAAAAAGCCGCAACCCGCAACGAGTTGTACAAACATTTCACGCGGCAAAGTGCCGCATAAATTTCAATTTAATGCCACATACACAAAAAGAGGTGCGACAAACTGCAAACTGAAGGCTAACCAGGCAACAGCAGCGCCAGTACCGACAACAAATAAAAAGGCAACAAAAAAACACCAGAATACATCCAGGATGTGCAATGTTAGTGCTGCCTGTTTTTCTGGCCCTGTCCCCTGCAGCTTGTTTATCACAACAGCCCTTGCCCCACCCGAAGCCCATCCCTGCCCCTGGAACGAAATGGAGCGTCTATAAAAGGTGAGTTCCATGGGGCGTGGGTTGTGCCGCCAGAAGTCAGCAGGTAGGCGCACTCTAGACACTTTCACAGAAGGCCTTGGCGCAAAATATGAGCCACATTTTAAATGTCAGCACTTTTATTGTTATTTGTTTTACCTTTCGCTCAAGTGACAAATACAACTCGTGCTCGTGTGGGTCGGTTTGATATGAGCTGCACTGCTTGAATTTACGAAAATATAAATCTATAAATATCTACCCTGGCAATGCGTTTAAGAATGTGAAATTTAGTAACTTAAAGGTAACTTATAGAGGAGACTTACAAGTCCCTGTGCTTAAATTATACTATTATTTATAGTTCCATAATAGCTATGGTGTACTCACGGACTGCATCGACGAGTTCAGGGGTCCAGGTGAGCAGGAACAACGCTACTAGGCTGGTTGCTGCAATAAGACTGGATGCTGCCATCTGCAGACCCATTATTTCGGTATGTGTTTGCTAGAGTTTAGGGTAAGGTTGGCGAGCGATCGACAACGGTCGGTGACACCGGCAATTAGCTATTAGCTATTAGCTTGCAGTGCTCTTATTTACAAAGGTTCCGTCGCAGCCAGACTTACTCTTCCGCTGGCGTCGTCGTCGAACAGTGACTCACTCACTCACTCGCCAGATCGCACTCTAGCTTTCGCTACGGATGCAGATGCAAGTGCCAGGGGGGTGGCAGGTCAAGTCGATAGAATGGGTCAACGGAAATTTGTTACAAGTGAGGGTTTTTGAAGAAGGTTTGTTCGTGTGCAGAGGTGTGTGTGTGTGTTTGTTTTGTGAATAGGAAGAGTTTAGTTTGTAATTGTTGGTTTTACGTTGTTGTTTTTATATCGATAGTATAATTATCAAGATTGTTGAATAATAACGTTTCAATCGTTAGTTAAATACATTTTCGCAAGCCGAAAGTCGTCGGATATTACAAGGTGTGTTAGTAAATGCGATGTCATCATCATTATTGGCATGATAGCAACATGTCGTATTTGTTGTAAATATTTGGAGTCGTTGTTGTCACGTCACGTTGAGGAAAAGGTATTGTTTTAGTTGGTGATCACACATCATGTTGATTTTTGTCGACATATCGGGTTTCAATTGGCAAGTTTATTGCAGTTTCGGTCGACGCAGCGAAGGTAATGATGGTAATGCAGATGTTGTCGACGTCATAGTGAGAACCATGTGGAGGGAAGCTGTTGTTACTTATCTGCTCAAATACCTGTACCTGGCTTAGCCTGAACTTAATACTTAAAGAACTCTTATATTTATTTCTAAATTATAATCTGAGATATGCAGTTTCTTGTTTTTTTTTTTAGCTTTATTTATTTTGCTTTTGTTTTATTGATTTATCTATTTTTGTCGTGTTTTAATCAAGTTTTCCAAATAGTTCCTGAAAAGAGCAACAAATGGAGGGAAGAGAAAGGAAAGAGATCAATTGTTAAGGATAAAAGTCAGTTGGCCAGGCTTAAAGCATCAGAGACCCTTGTGTGTGGATTTGTGGCCGAGAGAAGATGTGAACCGAATTGTGAGTTTCAACAGGAAATAAATAATAAACTGATTTCTTCCAGTAAATAAATAATACAAACAAAAAAGCAGTGAGGTATTAAACACTTTTTTTTACCAAAATCGTTTCCTAATTGTTTAAAAACATCTGATTTTACTCGATACATTTTTACTCTAAAAGAAGAGAGAACTAAAAAGCCAAACCAAAAGTATAAGCCAAATCCAATCGCAACACCCAGGGCATGAGTAATGCTACTTTTGATTTCTGCCACTACTTTTCCCTTTTGCATTTACTTTGTTTACACTAAGTTATAGGCCCACTTAGCGAAAGCAAAAAACGGGAGAAAAAAGAGAGTATAAACATAAAAGCACTACGCTGCAGGTAGGCTGACATCCACAATCTCCCGCTATACGTACTGCTTTATAAGCACTGTAAAAATCAATTAAACTTTTCAAGTGAAGTTATAATGGTTGGCAACCCCTTTTTTCTCACCACCATTTTCTGGGTGTTTTATTTCTGTTTTTTGCGGGCTCTTCCTGATATCGCCTCCCCGCATTGTTGTTTTTGTTGCCTTTGGATCGCAGTCAGTTTTCTTATTGTTTCCACAGCCTTGCACTGTTGTTGTTGCAGTTGTCAAAAGTTTTAAAATAATTGGATTTTTTTGGTGTGTGCTCGCTCGCTGTAAGCACAGCACGAACACTGGAATGTTGACGACTGCAGAGGGACCAGCGGCAGAGGTCCTGGAAGCCACTCTAGGTACTCCGCCCCCAACTCATTCTATATAAATTAAAATTTCTTTGTTGCAAACCCTCGTCCCTCCGCAGACACACACAGCCGCAGCCGGAGCACTCACACATTCGCCCGTACTTAATGCAGGATTGCTGCAGTCATCGTCGGCGCCATCATCGTGAGTATTACCCAATTTCCAGCTGAAGTTTTCAACACCAAAGTGTAAACGTCAACAACAACAAGAGCGGGGCTGGAGCAGCAACTGGCGACCAACTGTGTGGGTGTGGCCGATCAGCCGCCCCCACTGCCAGCTATATAAGCATGCCATGGCGAAGGCTCCTGTTCAAGCGATATTTGAATAGGCTGAAGAGGCGTGCAGTCGCGGGGGACCGTAGAAGTGACTACTTATGTCAAGGGGTTACTTTTATTTCTGGCTTTACGTTTACCCATATGCACGACTTCGATGGCAGACAATGGATTTATAGTATTACGGATAAATAAATGTGAATAAACACGCGCCTATATTATTCTTTGGGTCGAAGAAAGACTACGAAGACACTTAATTAATTTGGTAAATTAATGTGCACATTTAATAAAATATTTCAGATTATTATGTAACGTGTTGGAAAGTAATAGTTTAGTCTGGTGGAAAGCCAGAATATAAATTTGGAAGTCGGAAATGCCTCCTTCTACGGTTGGCATTATGGTATAATAAGCTTGTCTCCATTCAATACCTATCTGTGTATTGTGTATCGACATCTAAATCTCTTTTTCGGCACTTAATTATTTCCAATTAGGTGTTCAATTTGTTTCTGAATTAGAAAGACAATGAAATCGATATAATTTCAATTAGGAAAATGAATGCCTAGCCTATGGTTCCAAAAATAACTCTGGATGACATATAGCGGTTCCTATTGATTATGTAGTTATGCATATAATCTGTATTTGACATCGATAAACCATTTCAAATTATTAAACTTTCCGGGCCTAAACAGACAATATTTTTGTAAAATTTTAATGACATGAAGTTCACAAATTTTAGCTTTTTGATTCACTTTAACTTTAGAACATGAATTTAAAGCAATCACCAAAACCAACACCTAAATAAAATGTATACAATTTGTTTCCTATTGTAAAAAGCAAAATTAAAAATAAATAATTATAGCGTTCACTTCAATTTCTTAACTTCAATATTTATTTTTTTAATATATATTTTATTGCTATTAATTCAACGGTTTCCAATTTAACCGTAAAACTTGAAAATTATACTTCAAGCACATAACTTTTAGGTCTCTCCGCTTTTTCTTATTGGCATATGAAAAAATCGATTCTTATTTCTTATCTCATGCCAAGGACTTCTTATTACTCTCAAAGAACATAACTGTGTCACTCGTAAGACCTCACTGACCACAAATACTGGCGCCGGCCTTTCTGTTGGAAATCACATCCCAGCTGCTCCTAAAACGATTTTAGGTCGCTTCAATCACAAGCACACACACGGAAGAGGCCGACATCCGAAACCCAAAAGAACCATCAACAACAACAGTCATTTTGGCGCGTTGCGTTAGTTTCGCACCAAATTTCAAATACCCCTCTAGGCCCCTGATCGAAAAACGAGCTGCGAAAATTGCCAACGGTTTCGCTTTAAGCCAAATCCAAGTCGCGCCCAAGAAAAAAAGAAAAAAAGGCAAAAATGGGAGCTGCTCGTAAAACTGCAAATGAAAATAGATAAAAAGCATCTCTAGACCTTGCCCGGCAACTTTATTTTGTAAATCAATTGAATTTTCAATTGTGTGCGAGGAAACTAAACTAAACCACGACCGAACAACATGCGAACAACAAAAAAGGTAAACATAAAAAGGGCAAATAAAGGAAACGACACTATTACCGAAAAAGGACGAGGACGAGGAGTCAGCAGCCAACTAGCCCAACAAGATTTCATTCGGTTGGCAATCTTTTCAATCTCGAACTCAAAAGGCAGTAGATTGGCGTTTCTTATTAGCCGGACAAACAATAGACTGTCGTTATTCATAAGAGCGTAAAATAAAAAAATTACTAAAATGATGTCATCGATTTTCCAGGTCACACACACAAAGTCTCTGAGCACTTGATGCTAAAACTGTTTACCATTTTGTATGCCAGCTTGCGGCGTTTGGCCGACTTCTTGTTAATTATGTTTCAGGTGAAATTCGGACTCAATCTAGACGAAGTTATTTAAAATTAAACAAAAATTGAGAACCGAACGAACCGTTTACCGGCTTGCCGCACACACAAACAAGAACACAAGCGGGCAAAATGGTAGGGAACCGAGGCAAGCCGAAGACGAGGACGAATTGGTTTGGTTAACTTGGCGAATTACGACTAAAATCACTTTGCCAAGATTTCCATTCAATTTCATTTTTTATTCCCGAACGATTATGGCCGCTTTATGCGTTTGCTTCTGTTTAAAAACTTTTTTACAATTAACTTGCGATTTCTGTCGTGTTGTTTTTAACAATATTTTTTCTTTATTTTTATCTTCACGTTTCTTGTTAATTATCGCACTCGGGAAGGGGCAGCGCGCTCTGTTTCTTACACGTTCGTTACATCCTGCCAAATCCCGAAATTGTACTAAATACGTACAAAACTTTTACGATTGGCTAAGGCTAGGAGCAGCAGTGCTCGTGTTTTTCATCGAGTCAAGTGTGTGCGTTTGTGTGTCGCTATTTGTCCCGAAGAGTCCTTACCGAACAGGCCGAGGTCGTGTGTGGTGGGTTTTCCGGAAAATCCGGAGCGGAAAATCCGAAGCTGTGAGAGCGGCAAGAGTAAAATTCGTTAAAGCTACCCTCTCAAAATTGAGTTTTACACGACCGTCAACGAAGCAGCAAAATAAGACTTCCATTCTCTTAACTCGGCCATCTGAGTGGCTTTTTAAGACTCATGAAGCTCTGCTCAAATAACCTGCTCGAATAATCAGCTCAAATACTCAGCTAGGCACTCAGCTCATAAACGAAGCTCACAAAATTCGCTCAAATTTTCTGTTTAAATTCTCTAAATGAAAGATTGAAAGATGTTGTCGAGTTTGTTGCTCTTCTTTTAGCATTTAAGGATTATTATTTGCAAGAAATCCACGGAGATTATTTTTGCTAATTGGAAAAGTATTTTCAAAGCCTTTATCCATTGGTCATATCAATTCAGGTTTTTGTAAGAAAAATTATGACGTATTCCAAGTTAACAGCAGAAAAATACAAGTGCGCTCATCTCAATATCTCAAAAGAAAACTCAACTCAAACATTTACAGTTGGAGCCACTGAGTCGCTAACATTTTGAACTCATTTCCCAGGTTTAAGAGATGAGAGGAGCTATAGCTCAATTGAAAAATCGTTTGCTCAAAGAGCGATATCCCGGTCTTTCGGGACTGAGCTTTCCTTCAAAACCCTTACGTTCGTGCTCGGCCTACGAGGGTGAGAATCGCATCCACGAGAACCCGTCATTGACTTTGACCGTCGTTCTACCGCCGTCAGTCCTATCTAGAGCGGCGAACTGTGAGCTAAAAGCGGCTGAAAGGAAGCACAAGGAGCAGGATATCACGCAGCAAACGAACCCCTAGCAAAAAGAATGCGAGAGCGAGCGAAATGTCCAGCAGATTTTGATAATTTCCACTGGTCGACACACTTTTTGGCGCGCTGCATGTAAGCCCCGAGACTAAGTGAATGTGAAATGTGACAAGCCCAGTGACAGTTACGAAAAGCTGAATCAAAAACGAAAGAACGCAGAGCAGATGAAACCAGTTGCGGGAGCTGATGCTCGAGGCGGCCCCAGGAGACATTTAACATAATAAAAATGAACGTGTGCGGCATTTTGGCGTTGCCCGTGCCAAGTTAACAGTATTTCGACGCGTGTGTACTGGTTTGTTTAATGCTAATACTGCAGAGGCACACACCCAGGCAGGCGAACAAACAATATTGCCAATGTGCGCGACGAGCAGTGGCAAAAGTGTCGTAAATCGTTTAGACGGCACAACGTGGAGCTCAGAAGCCGGGAAGAGTGCCAAGCGATATGTAAACGACACAGTCGCCGTGGGAAAAACTCCATAAACGCACGAGCGCAAAAAATCTAAGCAAATGGAAGAATCAACCGGAGTTGGCGAAATACCTCCTGAAAAACTGCATTTGTTGCTTATGTGAGTATCCCATAAGAAAGAAATAATTTCCTCTTTTTTATTTTGGTTTCATTCTTATTTATTTGTATGTGACTTTAACGTGAAACAATGTGGTAGATATCGGGTGAAGTTGAAGTCGAATAATAAATTTTTACGTGCGATTCCTTTTGTGTGCTTCTGCTAATAATGCCACAAAAAGTAAGTGTCTGTAAAAATGGAACAAATAATGGTGCGACGGTCTCAAGTCAACCGAAATAAAATAAACAGCGATTTAATGCCATAAAATGGCACCACATTTTATGAAGTGTCTCTGAGCATTTTTATCTAGATATCAGACCAGAGTTTTTATTGATTAAGGCATTTGAAAGTTCGTATTTTATATCGAGTAAATTTTAATTAATTTTCGAAAGGATATGGACAATATAATAAATATAACCAAATATTTACTAGACTCGTACTCCCGGACTTAGGTACTAAAGAAGTTAAAATTGAAATCATTACACTTTTAAAATTATTATTAATTAGTTTTACTCTTTTTTATTTTCGTCTGATGAATATGGATTTTCAAAATTAATATTTATTATTGTGGGAAACGATCTAAATTTGATAAAAAAAAACCTCTAAAAGTCTCTAAAATCTATTGAGTCGGGAGACCACTATTTCTGTCTGTTTAAAAATGTGTAGGTAAAAATAAAATAAATAACATTGAAAATTGAAAAATAATAAAAAATAAAATTCCTAAAGATTAAATAAGTCTAAACTATGCGTTAAGATAAATTCAATGAATTATAACAAAATTATTTAATTTATTTATTGTATAATTTATCTCGCTTAATTAGCGCAATATTTTTACCCATTATAAAACTCACAAAAATAAACAATCGCTAAATAAAAGCAATTAGTATAATTTAAAATAAATTAATCATAAATTCCATAAAATATCTGAACAAATGACTTAAATGTTTATAGAAATTGCTTATCTCTTTTAATAAATTTCTTACGGAAGTTAAACTGAAATATATTGAATGTTTCCGGTATCAGTAAATCAACATTATACAATTGAAATGAAAATAGGATGTCCTTTTGAACAAAACATGCAAATCATAAAAATGTATTTTTAAAACGATACTAGATTACTGTTAATAACGCCTTTCGTTTTGTTTGAAACTTAATTTAAAGTCCAATTTTTTAATCAATTTTCAGATATGGGCATATCAGATGTCAACGATTTTAAACGATTTCTGAAAAAGCTGGATGCTATTTTTAAACGAAAGTAAGTATCTTTCAAATAATTTAACTTAGATTATCCCAAACAAAGCTTTGCATTCACTGGCTGTATAAACGCTATTAAAACTAAGAGCACTCAAAAAGAATGGTTTATTTTCGAAGAATCATTAAACCATCTAATTTAGCCAAACAGCAAAATAATATTAAAATAACTTTATTTTGCTTCTAAAACTATGTTTTACCTCTTTTTAATTATATTTTTAAACACCTTTGAGAAATATGGCAGAAATATCCAAAATAGTAAAAAACACATAATGTAGCTTTAGCTTTGCAAAAACTTTAAACCGTTCTTGCACACTCTTTTTTTTACAAAACATTTAAAACTCTAGCACACAAAATTCAATCTCAAACAATCTGTCACAAAGTTACTGCGTAAATCGTAAAAAATATCCAAGACAAAGAGAATAGTGGGTTATGTGCGTAGGTACTAGCTAGTGCAACAAGCAAATGCACTTGAAACGAAATCTATAAAAATGGTCGGCAGTATGAGTCTCCGCCGATAAAGTTTTCGCCAAACAAAGCTACTTATCGCTCAGTTTTTTAGGGAGTAGCTAAAAGTATTCATAAAACAGAAGCTTGGTGGGGAAAGGATGTTTTAAAGCAAGGAGGGGACAACCTGAAGCAGGCACGTAGCTGTTTGCTGCTCGGTGCTGCATACTTTTACGCGTCGCTTTAGTATTCATTTGCAAAGGTAGCCCGCATACAGGGCGACGGACGTTTCGAGCGGCAAAAGGATCGTGGCTCTGAGCTCCCTGCTGCTTCTGCTTCTGCTCATTATGCATGCTTGTCCGCACGTACCCGCCTCACCGACACCAAACCCAAACCCATTCCATCTCAAAGACGATGCCCACGCCCACTCGCACTCGCATTTGAGAAGAAGAGTTTTCTGTTCTGTTTCTGCTAACTTTTCCCAATTTCATTTTCAATTGACTGTCGACCAGAACACGCTGCCGGCTCGGCTAACCACCAGCAATTGAGCGTATGAAATGCCAGAAAGGACCTGGCCCTCACAAAAAGTTTCGCCAGCCAGGACACGGCACACCAAAGGGATATCGAAGAGATACCGAAGAGAGAGAGAGAGGACAACATATTCTTTTCTTCCAAAAGAATCATTTTCTTTCATTTCAATTTCGGTGCCAGTGGCCCTCTGTATTATGCTACTTATTTTATTTCAAGCGTAAGGAACACACATATGTGTGCGTGCCTTGTGCAAACCATTCTATCTATCATGCCTTATCCCCAAGAAAGGAAAGTTTCCTGCGAAATTACGCCACGCACAATTCATTTGCAAATAGGAACAGTTTAATTTGTTGCTTTTGTGTGTGTGCTGTATGACAGGGTTATCCCTGACCAGTTTACAAAGTTTTTGAAAGGACCCGCATTCAGCACACACACACCCATACACAGTCACACGCACATATGAACCCAGAAAGGATTCCTCATAGGTGCACTGCGTTAACAGAGCTTACCCACAAATCAAATCTGCTCGATGTGAGCTCCCTTTGACCAGACGCAGCAATTAAAGCTGGGAAACATCTCCGTGACTCAAATACTAATTGCCGAGGAAAACTAAAACTAAATCACTTTAGTCGTCTATTTTATTTATTTTTATTTCCGGGAAAGTAAAATAATTATCCACCGCACACACCTGTCGTAGTTCTCGCGAAGTCTAGATATAAATTTTAAAAATTGTCTTGATGCGAGTTGAGATCGAAAATTTTGGAAATTAGCCAATTCTATGTTGTTACTAAGTAGAATAATATCTATTATTTAGGGAAAAAGACGAAAATAGGACAGTTCCTGATCAATATAAATGTACATTTCCTGAGAGTTGAACAACTTTAAATCTACAATCCGGTAAGGGTGATAAAACAGCATAAATTTTAAATTTCTAAAAATATTTAACTATAGTGTATTTATATGTAGTACTCAGGTAAACTCTAATTTCTAGTATAGACCCCGAATATTTATACAATTATTTAAAAGTTTTCTAGATTAATTTATTACTTCTACCAACAAGTTATGCAATTTTTGGGGTAACAACAGTTTTTGCAAAAAAATACCCAAAAATTCATTAAAAGATAAAACATCGTGTTTTTTACAATTTTTTTTTCATAAAACTTTTAAGATCGAAAAAGAGAGAAAAATTTATAAGTATGATAAAGGGTTAACGCCTGCCACCTGTTTCAGCACAAAATATTTGAAAAGCCACAAATTAAAAAAAAAAACAAAAAATATAAAAATTGTTTTTTTGCAGATTGAAAGAAAACGTTTTAGGCAACGCTTTTCAGTACTTAAATCTTGTGCATAATATTTAAGCTGCTATAAACTCCAAGACACTGAGAATTCCAATGGTATCGGTCCTATTAGTACCGGTTATCTAAAATTGTTTTGCTCTATGGTATAGTATCTGTCCTTTTAAAATCGCAAACATACGGACGTTTTCGTCATCTTGATAAATATATTTCGAGAAAATTAGATCCTTTCTTTGAAATATTTCTCGAAAAAGTATACAGTATATCCAGTTAGCTAACATAGTAGTAAATTACTAGAGTATTAGAAATAAATTTGGGTCGCTTGCAAAATTTGTATTCTATAATTCTTAATTGACCATAAATTTCTTTGTTTACTTCCAAGTTTGTTCAGAAAACTTTTAAAACCACCGCAAATAAAATTTTTCAATACAAATTTAAATTCTGTTTGCGTTTTAAGATACACTAATTCTGTTAATATTACGCGGAACAGGGGTTGCCACAGCCCTAGGTATCTAGAGATCTGATTTTAAGAAACCAGCATTGCTATTCTCAAAATATAATAATGTTACATGTTCGAATCTCTAAAATGTTTATTAGCCCAGTTGTTCCTAATTCAATAATACCTGAAAATAGTTACAAGGCTAGGTAGAAATTTTCAACTAGGTAAAAACTTAACAGATTTTATTTCTTTAAAAACAGACTGGCCAAATTCTTTGTTTATACGATAATAAAGTTTTAATTATGTCAATACCGTCATTTAATTATGTCAATTAAATATAATTTTTTTGTTCGGCTGCTTAAGAAGTCGATAACATTTTATATTTATATCGTATATTTAGTCATTTATATTGTACGAAAAAATACATTCAATTTATTGAGTAAACAATGTAACAGGCGGACATATAAACGTTATTGTCTCCATCATTGCTTTACAAACTTCTGGAAAAATAGGACCATTGAATACTATAAATTTGAAAAACAAAATATTATTCATTACAGATTTTTTAAAAGATACAGAGTAAAATTGTATTTTTATTTTGTTATGTTTCCCATATTTATAGTTATGATGTTTCTTTTTGATTATATTTGTATAGAAGTTACTGCATATCTCATACCTTTACATTATAAGAGTTCTTTAAATATTAAAACAACAATATGTATGATCTTGACTATTGTACTCACGTTTGGAAACATATTCATAATTACGATTTTTTCCTGGCTCTTCAAGAAACTGTTCCTTGTTGACATCAGCTATAAATAAAAGATAAAAATGTTTACATTTTATTATGCATGATTACATATACATTTTATACATATATTTCATGTATATATATTTTTTTATTTCAGGTTCTTCCCAGAAGACGATGCTCCCAATCAAGACTGTGATAAATTAAAAAAAAAAATAATAAATTGTGAAATAAACCAATGTTTAAAAGAAAAGTAAATAAATATACACTTAAAAATATCTGCTTTTTTTCTTAATGAAGAAGAGGTAGTCCTGCGGCAACCATTTGTGTCCCAAATTATTGTTATTATATACCTTTATTATTATGATTCGTGTCGCAGCCAATGTCAATACCCAACAACTAAGTCAGGATGTGGAGTCAAGGCGCTCCAGCAGGCTTAGCCCAAGGAGCCAAGAAAAACGTCTTGCGGAAAAGGCGAATGGAAAGAGGAGAGAGAATGTGCCCTCCCAAGCATGTTGGTCTCAAAAATTTATGTATTGTTTGTTTATTTGTTTATGCAGTCTCTGCTCGTTCGGAAGACCCTCACTCCATCCATCTAGTACATATACACATGGAGCAGAGCTTCTCCTCTCACCAGTTTCTCATGCAAATTTATACACCTTTGCAGGCTGCCATAATAAATATTCCCAAATATATATCTGGTTTCAGCGCCTTTTGTCTACTTTTCGCTGTGTCTGTCGCCTAAGCTCGCCCCTGCCGCCGGTTTCTTCTTCTAACTTGTCGCCTTGTCACGTGTCGGCATCATTACAACACGTACAAGAACTGTTTATACAGAGAATATATATCGCTTATAAGACCAGCCAATCTAACCAAAAAGAAAAATCATTTAAATGCACGAATCACAAATGCTCTAAAAAAAAATGTAACAAAAAAAGTTGCGATTGGGAAAACTTTACAAAAACTGAGTGGATTGAAATGTGCAGAATTTATAAAATTTATACGAAATCGCAATGTGCAGAGTATTTGTTAGATATGCAAATCGTACTTTAATGTTTGCCATTTAAGAGAAGTTAATTGTTCAATATTTGCGGGCATACGCAGTTGCCACTTTTGGTCCTTTGGGCTACGAGCGGGCGGCACACATTTCCGCCTAAAACTAAGCAACGAAACATGCCAGGCATGTCGAGCCCAATTGCCTGAACAGTCTAAACCAGCTCAGTCTCAATTCCCTTCCTTTGGACCTCTCTATGTTTGCCCCATAAGCGTCACAGTTAATTTGTTGACAGCTTTGCTGGTGGAGAGGGTAGGCACGAGAATACGGCTGTGGGATACATTGGTGGACAAACGTACAAATGTCGGCCTCCGCTGGGACTACAAGACGAAGCCATGTAAAGTATATAAATGACCAAGGCGAAAGGCCTGAGAAATATAAGGGCTCACAGCTGTAATTAGTGGGGAAAGAGGAACTGGTCCTGGTCGTAACTCGTGTTTAGACATTTCACAGACTAGTTGCAAAATTCAGAGTTAATACATCGACAAAACCTTAAACCTTATGATTTTAAAAGGTGGTTTCTTTAAGTTTTGCTACTTGGTTAAAACTTTAGCAACCTTATTTTGTATTACGTAGCTAAGCGAAAGCTTAATACTTCAACTGTTAGTAGCGGAAATATGACGGCATAAAATACACATATAATATATATATTTCATTTCCTTTTAGATCTTATTTCATAAATACAATTTGTAATACCATTTTCAATTGGTGTCCGGTGTGAGAAGGTCTAGTCTGTCAATTCGTTTCGCTGTGATGACAAATATCAGCATCGCCATCGTCAACTAATTGGATTTTCGGATCTTTGCACAAAAAATATATTGGGGAATATTGGGGAGCGAAAAGACGGCACAAGGAAGCAAAGTGCCAGCAGGTAAAAATACAAAAAGGCACAGCGAAAAAAGATTAAATTCCCTCGTTACGTCTTATAGCTGAGTTGAAAATAAGAGCCCGAAAATTGCGACATGAAATGAAAATAAATATTGAATTATTGATATACAATATCTCAAACGAGTATTGAGTGGCGAGCAAACCGACGGAGAAGTTTATTTGCGGATGGCTGTAAATACAAATTCAAACATACAATTCGTGTATATTAATGTCTACTTATTCAGGATGATGCTGACAATTGGTTTATTGCAAATTTAAAGGCCGTTTTTAACGACGTAGAACTCTATCCTTACGGATTTTTTTTTAATAAATGCCATGCTTTTTTTGCTTGTAACTGTAGTTTATTATTTCACTTTTATTTCATATATATTTGACAAACTCTTGAAAATACAGCAATATCGGGGACTATCCAGCTTACAGGCAATTTTGTCTCAGCCTTTTGCAAATATTTGGTTATTTATCTTTTTATGTATGTTTCAGGACCCAAGTTTTTCGCACGGCACCATTCCACTTCACCCTCAGCTTGAGCTCAGGCCTATTTCTTGGGCCGACGTAGGCTACACAATATTTTTTGCATGTTTGCATACAAAATATCATATTTGCCGAGATTGTTTCATTAAAAAAACAGGTGCTGTTGCTGTGCACATATTTCATCTGCCTACTTTCCACCGCTGAACACTCCCTAGTACGTGTTTAGCTTTAGCACCTCCGCACACCCGCACACTAACATATGCGTGAGCCATAAAATGGTCATATTACCAAAGTAGCAGTAAGTGCGCCAAGGAAATTGGTTTCTCCGCGGACCAAAAATTATATGTAGCCTGGTTATACTTACGCATGTGTATAAGATAACGTAGTGAAAGGGAAACTGTTTCTATTTATGTATGCTGGACAGGTGAACTTCACTGGTAAGCTCGTAAAAGTTTAACCGATTTCTGCTGTACATTGCTACTGCCATGGATCAATGTATGGGAAATGTATAAAGCCTAAAAGTGTGATTTCGATTTAGCCATAAAAAGACTACAAGAAATATTGTTTTCCTAGGATTATTACATACAAACTTACAAGATCACTGCAGCCATCTTCAATGGTTGGCTACTTATTGACTTTTGACTATTATATTTACCGAAAAGTGTTCGCTTTTCTAATATTTAAACAGTCAGCAGCACCTTCCTTCCCACAAGTCAATTATTTTGTTGGCCGTGTGCACATAAAAATACAAGCAGATGACACCAAAGGAGAACAAAACATAGAAGCGAACAGAAGGTATTTGAGACCTTCAAGCTCACTGGCAGACAGTGATTTGTCTGTAACTTTTCCCTAATCTATATTTGGTTGTTCATTCGCTACTCTTGGCCAAGAAGAAGGGACAAAGGACGCACGTCTTTATCGGAGATTAAGTGCGATTGTATCGTTATACTCATAGTCATAGTCACAGTCATGGTCCCAGTGTTCGTTAGTTATATTGTGCTGAAATGTGCTTACAGGACATTAATTACTTGCACCTGGAATTAAGATAATTGTTGCCCTTTGTTTGGGTCTGGCTATGCGAGATAATCAACTTGCAATTTGGCCATGTGTTTCTGGTCCTTTGGATATCCTTACTATTATGTCCGAAGCCGAATATTTTGTTAACGATTTGGTAAAATAATTTTCCCAATATAATGCCATCACAAACTAGGCACTAGAGTACTTCAAAAGCGTTACTTTGTGTATATATATGTATTTCTGTATTTCTAACCTGTACCTTTCAAATGTCCCTGTTTTTTTTTTTTTATATTCTTTGATATCATCATATTCATTTACCAAGTGCCCAATAACTTTATATCCTATCGAAAAAAATAAAAAATCATTACAATGAAAATGTAATAAGGCAAAATCAGACAATAATGGGATTGTTTCATGGATGGAATTTAAGAAGAGGCAGTCAGCTGCTTTGAACTTTTTCCTACCCACACAGCTCACACGCACTCACACCCTGGTTGGGACTGAACTCAAAGCAATTGGGGGTAATTCAATAAGAAAATAATAGGAAGCAATGACTTAAAAAAGCCAAAACAAAACAGCGTGTGCGAGGGCTGTCATAAAATATAATAATCATTTATGTGGACCATTTTTGAGGGCGTCTTGTCAACTGTTTTCCTTTCTTATATCCCGTTAGTAACTCAACGATACGACAAATGTCTAAAACCCACCAACGCCCTTTCGCTGGGATTGCTTAGTAATTGCTTATGAAATATGCATAGATCGCCCGCCCACTTCTCCATCGGCCCTCTTCATCTGGCAGAGGCACGCACCCTTTCCAGCTTTCCAGCAATTTTTGAGGCTCTTTTTACTTTTTCATATATATTTATATATACATACATATGTATGCAAGCACAATGTAGATACTTTTCGGCAGGCAGCACAGTTAGACCAGCCTAGCATGACATTGCCACTTAGCGGCTACATTAATGGCTGTGCCAAATGACTCTATCTCCTCTTCCCACCCGCCGTTGGCCACACTGTGCGTTTCTGGGCGAGCTGTAACTGAGCGTGTAACGGTAAATAAACTAATACAAACATTTTGGAGACGAAATGTTTTAGGCATAAAAGTGTGGCCGACTTTGCTGCGTATGAAGATGTAACATCGTGTTCCACCTCACTCCCCATATTTTTTCAGGCCCACACCGAAAGCATCATGAATATTTAATGTTGACATGTACAAAGTATCGCACATACATACGAAAAGTTGTAACTGTACATCAACAACATCTCAAGAGGAGGGAAAGCGAAGGCGAATGACAAGAAAAAATTACGAATGAACCAACATTTTTTTTTTCCAAAGAGCTTAATTTGTATACCCTTGCAGAGAGTATTGTAACTATTGGTGAGTTACTTTCTGCACTCGTTATTTATTTTTAGCACTGTTAGGAGGTTACTCTTCTTGCAAAACACTAAAATTGGTAGGGAATTAATTAATTAAAAATTTCAAAACACAATAATGTAACTTTCTACGTTGTAACATTGAAACATTTAAAATTAAGCTGCCACGATTTATATGATATTTGTAGCTACTAATAATGTTGCCTAAGGAAGTTTGATATTTGTAGCAACTCCATCCCAAATCAAATATACCGACTCATCATAACAGATATACAAAGCAATATATGCCACCAATTCCCTGGACATTTTACCATAAACACCATACAATCCACTTAATCGACCAATAAAATGGCTCGGAGCATCGAAAATAATTGATGAAATTGTTGGGTGAACGTGAAACTGCCCAAATATCGAACTATAAGTACACGGTCTCCATTTCACAGGGCAATTTATATGTACATTTGTATACTAAGCCAACAGAACAATTTAGCGCTTTAATGATAATGATGTATGAACAGAGTAATGACAACAAACAGAAGACGAGAGAAGGCTGCACGTATGTTACTCTTGTTATCCCCGCTGCTTGCACACGGAATTTCGTCGGAAAATAGAAGGAGAAGAGGTGAGCTTGGGCGAACCATCGCTTAACAAGCTAATGTGCTTTTAATGGTTCCGTTGGTTCCGTTTTTTGGCCCTGTCTAATTATGTCGCTTAGGGGGAGCGTCGACGAAGAAGACCAGCGGTGAAATACAAGTAAAATACACAAATAATTAAAATTAATTATCTTGCAATTAGTTTACGATTTACTCATTAAGCTAAAGGTCGAAACGTGGTGGATGTGAACGTGGTGTTGATGGTGGTGGGGTGGACGGTGAAAGCAATCTTGCCCACGAAAGTATGCAGCGCTTTTGTTTGCTTGCTTTATTTATCTCCCACTCTCGATTACACTCACACAAGCACACCCACAATGGAAGGATAATGGATATGACAATATAAATATGAAATTAGTGCTCTAACATTTCAATTGAGTTGTTTATTTGATTTATGTGGACTTGCACAAGCCAATGGTAAACGACGCACACTTAGCATTCGTCCAAACACACGCATGCACGCAAACTAATGGCATTATTACGCATACGGCATGTTGACTCTGACATTTATTCGCAGCTGGAGTTGACCAAATACAAGGGGAGCCTACATTTATTGACATTTATCTCACTCTCAGCCCATCCGAGGCATGTTCCGACAATGATTTATGTCTTCGCTCTTACAAGTTTCAAGTCGCTTTACATATTTGCATTTTTGCATTTACTTTTTTCCTGATTTTAATATATATCCTTCCCCTCACAGCCAGCAATTTGTTGCAAAGTACTTAACCGTCTGCTTATTATTAAAAGGCAAAGCTTAAGTGGCAAAGTCAAGTTAATTGAATTAACTTGGCCCAAGCCGTTCCGCGAGGTGCGTGAAAAAACAGCACCACAGAAAAATAACAGCAGACGCAGACTCAAAAAAATATATTAAAAGTTGAAAAAATTAAGGGAATTAAGAATTTGATAGAGTGCCTTCCACATTAAGACATTTACAATATTTGTAGGAGGATAACTATAATTTCACCTCATTAACAACTGTAACAACATATGTTCTTGATAATCCATAAATTATAATAATCTTATTTTTGTTTAAGGTTAATTTAAAAAAAAAATAACTCGCGATAATTTGTTCTCTGAAATCTTAATGTAAGTAGCATATCTAACTTATGCCAGCCGAAGTACCCAAAATTGGGTGTTATACAGTACTTAGCCAGGAGGTCGCGCTCCGAGCAACACTAGTGTTGAGCATCCTCCAGTTCTAAGCCTTCTCCTCTAACCAATCTTGGCTATCAGTTTACGCGCCATGCTTCGTTAAGTGCATTTTGAATTTTTAATGTTGAGCGCTTTTCGCTGCGCAGCTCGCAAGATGAAAGAGGACAAGTGAGCCGAGTCAGTTGAACAGCGATTCAACGTCTCCCGCTGCCGCTTTCTTAGGGGACCTCCTGATTAATTCGCTTTATTAAAAAACCATACGCCAAGAAATGCGTAATACTTTTTAGCACTTCTCCGGGACCAGCAGCTGCTCTACTCTATAGTAACAACAAACAGGGCAAAATAATCAACACAAATTACACAGCGCGCATTAATATTCCACGCTCTCTGGGAAAAGGGTAAGGCGATTGGGGAGAGGAGTTTTAGAAATGGTTCACTGCTGAGGGAGAAGCTATCACCTCTGGCCAATTAATTTTTAATATACGCTAAGCATTGAAAAAATGGTTTAGAATTCACTTAAAAACAAGTTGTTGAAGATTCGGCTTAGTTATACTTTTATCGAAATGACAATTGCAGAATCTTTTACAAACTCAGTGATAGGTATCACATTTAATCTTATTTTTATTTTTTTTTACTTGTAAGAAATATTTACTAAATCAGAACGAATATTTCTGATCAGTGAGTTATTTAAACAAAAATATTTATGAATAATTCATAACTTGTTTTATTTGTTTTAATGATACTTTATACAATTACAGACTTATTTTATTTTTACCCCATATATTTAAAAATGATAAAGAAAGACATATCTTTCTTAAGGTTGCGGTTTCTTATTCATGAATTCAAAAGTGACTACAGCAGTGTAAAGGATTTTAGAACAAGCCAAGGGGATTAATAAAAGGATTACGCAGCGGAAAATGCCAGCTGTGCTGTTTCGAGAGTTGGCAATGTTAATTCGGAGAGGATGTGGGTGTTGGCAGGACTGTGGCAAGGGATGCTACTGATGGTAATTTGTAGAAACACTCGACTAGGATAAGGATATGTGGACGGAGCCGGACTGGTGGAAGAGGCAATTGCAGCAGGCTAATTGCGATTCGCTTCAGCTTGGCTTTGGTCGGCTGCATTACTGGGCTCCCCAATGAGCCTTCCACATACTGCAGTTTTTTTTGTTGGGCGGACTTTGTGCTCCATTATACATGGTGGGTATTATTTTAAAAATAATCCATTCGATATCTTTTTTAATATTTAAAATTTATAGCACGGTCTCGAAGGAAGCGAAGGAGCGGTGGCATTTAAAATAATAACCATAACGAAATTCGAATGTTGTATACCCTTGAAGACACACTCCAGTAAGTACGTTCCTGTGTCATACATTTAAATGTTTAGATCTAATATGATATAATAAATTTTACCGATATATTAAAAATTAAAACCATAACTTTGAAATTGAATATAGTGATTAGTGGAGTATTTATTATTATTATTTATTTTCAGTGGTTCCGATACCTCGATCCGAAGAAAGTTTAACTAAAAGACTAATTTCCAGACAGGTGGACAGGCCGCCAGACGAACAGACGAACAGAGACAAAGCGGCAAATGTGTTGATACTGATAACGAATATATAGAATTCAAAAGAGTTGAAAATGTCTTTTGAACTGCGCTGCAATCCTCGGATTTAAATTATAATACCCCCTAAAAGACCATATTACTACAGAGGTATTTTGAAGAGCTTTTAGCTTGGTATTTTATTGGTTAAAGGAAGGGCGTTTTGCGGTCTGGCTCCATGCGAGGGATGCTATCAAAATTCCGAATTGCAAAAAAAACAATGATTTAATAATAAATCTTTAATTTTATTTACTTACTATGAGGGGTAATAATTATAAAACAATTAATACTGATTAATAACGACTGTAGTTATTTTTTTAGAATCGGATTCAGAGCCGAAAAACTAACATCGCAGTAGCTAAGTCCATATTAGTGATGTTAAATTCAATATAAAAGGAAAGAAAACAACGAATTTATGCATCTCCCCAAAATGGCTTCCGATTTAATAGACCTAGCAAAATACGCAATGGCGGCTTTCATTTCTGATTTGCGAATCGACCCACGCACTGCATAATCTCGGAGTATGAACGTCATATGTTATATGTATACCCATTTAAATAATAACATTCGTCTTGGTGGCTCAGCGACTGCTTTCTTATATTGAGGCACAATTTTTTATGGATAATGACCCTGCGCTGATTTGCTTACAATTGACATAAACGACCATCAGATGAGTTATGTCAGGCCCAGGCGGGCTTAGGTAAACCCGCTCATGCACGGGTACATGGCAATGCAGATAAGCCACACTCAATCAGTATAAAAGTATGCTAGGGAAAATCATTGGGGAGCCAGAAGCATTTGAAAAGGAAAGAGGAGCCGAGGAGAGGCGGCCGTTAATCAAGGAACCAACATCTGGGGGATATAGAACAAAGTCAGAGAAAATCTAAATTGGGACTTGCCCAACACGCACGCATTTAATTAAAGTAAAAGCTTTGCTTTTTTACTTATTTTAGTCATTTCCTTGGTCTTTTTTTGCTGTTGGTGCGAAATGCAAAGCTGGCAAATAAAAATGTGACCGTCAGGGGATGCGATGTCTATCCAACGCTGCAGTTGCACCGGGAAATAACTTGCAATTTATATGCGTGCTAGTTTTTTATTCTTAAAAGCAAAACACTCAACCAGATATCTGTGCGTTTGAAAGGTTATGTACTTTTAGCTCATTTATTAGCTTAACAGCTCTGTGAGCATTTTCAGCCACTCTAAAGAAATAAGCAACTAGGGGAAAAATGAAAATTCATTTTCCCCTTACTTCGAAATTCTTTATAGGGGTGAATAGTAGTGTTTGTGAATGCCTTTTTTTAGCACATTTAGTGTACTACAATGCAAAACACTTATATTTCTACATCTAAATACTGTTATACTATTTTTTTAAGAAGTGTACTCAAAGTTTTCTCCCTATAATAACCTTACAAAACTTCAAGCCTGTTTTGATATAATATTTGAATGTTGTTATATTTAATTTATAGAAATGTATATACCATTTCGCGCTATAAAGGGCTTCAGCTTATGAAGCTTTTTTCGCTATAAAGGATTTCAGCTTAAGAAACTTCAAGATGTGTTTTCGCTATAAAAGATTTTAGCTTATGAAACTTTTCGAATATTATATTAAATTTATAGAATATACATAAAGTTTGCCGCTATAAAGGGCTCAGCTTATGAAACTTTACGACTGTTATATTACATTTATAGCATATATGTATGTACATAAAGTTTCCGGCTATAAAGGTCTTATACGCACATGGAACTTCAAGACTAAAGTTTTGTTGCTTATGAGCTGTGCTAAAATTTAAAATTAAAAGCTCTAGTTAAAATAAGCCAGAAACTCTCGTATTTTATGGAAAATATAAAACATAGAATTCAAATTGAATCAAACTATACACATGTAACTGTTAGTAATGTAAGCATCAAATGTAACGAAAGTAAAATTCTAACTAGATCCTACTTATTTCATTTGTATAAATTTATATTGGAGCATCAAGAGGTCAAGGTCTATCTTAACAAAAATTGTAACGTTTTCATTCGTTTTTAAAAATAAATATTTTAATTTAAAGATAATAAATATAGAGACCGAAATTTTTTCCAATATTATTCGCTATGGAGTTTAATAAATAATCCTAAACCACAACTCTTTATAAAAAAGAATAGAGATGATCAAGTTATTCACCAAAAATTTTGTTTTCAGATACAAATTGTATCTTATTATAGATCTAATGGGTTAAATCCTTTAAGACTCCTACTCCTGGGTATATTATATTGACAATTCCGATTAGTTTTCATCGCAATATTTGAATACCCCAATAAATATACTTTTTGGCCACATTTTTGTAATAAGGATTGGCTTTTGTCAGGTTATGATTACTTGTAAATAATCAGTTAACAACAATAAATCAAATTTTACATAATAATATTTTTTCGGAGTTTAAATTTTAAACAAATACTGAAATACATACAAAAAAATCAATTTCTCCGTAGACTTTGTTGCTTTACGTACATTTATTTATGATAAAAATTTAAATTAAAACTCATATTATGAAATAGTATAATTGGGTTAGGGCCTGGCTATCCAGGATCGGGCTGATATTTCATAAACTATTGGGGACTTAAAACAATACTTCCATAAGCGTCTCTATTAGAAGTAAATGTCTATCAAACTATTTGTAATACTAGAATTTTTGAGCTTATATAGTTCATAATATATACACAAAAGCATGATACAATTAGAAAGGTATCATGCACAAAAGCAGAGAGAACATCTAGATTCGGTTAAAAATTCATTTGAAAAATATGATCAACAAAATATGTATTATACTGTCAAATAACTAAAAAATCTTTGATATGGAAATAAGCGAGTTTAAAATGTTCTCAATAGTGTTTTTATTTGTTAAAATCTGAGGGTAAGGTTTCTGAATAACAATGAAGTAATACAGCATGTTCAGCGTGAATCGGATACAGATGGAATTTTATAGGCGGTTAATAACTCTTTATATAAATAATTAAGTCATCATTCATTTATTAACTAATTCTGTTGGCTAAGCTTACAAAATGCGCTTACTCAAAAATATTAAAAAAGGTTGGCGATACATGACATTACAACCAGGCATCAGGCATGAAAAATTATCGTTATACTCATACGGTTTTCAGATGAAAAAATTAAATTTTCAGGTTTGTCAAGAATTCTGTAAAATTAAGTAGTGTATGTCATTGAAAGCCGCATTAAGCCTGAAATTTCTAAATTATTCTTCGGACAAGACATTCCAAAGCATGAATTGCTATAAAGATTAATAACGTTTGATCCGATTGAGCCCCAAAATACAAATAAATAAATTTAAAGGTTGCTTCACCGGAAGAAAAAGTAGTAATCATAAAGAAGGCATGGTCAGGACGTGGCTGCTCTACGATAGCATTATAATTTATGATACATTCGATGTGTTTTAATCCCTAATTTAATCTCTTTTAGATGATTGTCATGTTTACATGTCGATAACGGTCAGACATCCGCTTTAGTTTAAACCATTTTTAGTTTTAAATTCTTTTTATGTAGTCTTCTTCATTTGGGGTACTTTTGTTATGAAATTGGTGTATTCGACTTTTCAGTAATAATAATTATTATTATCTACAAATGTCTTTAACTATAGCAGTAATTGTAACTGTACCAACATACCCCTGTTATTTGCTGTAGTAATAACACCTTAAAAAAAAACAGTTTTAATGACATTTTAGGGAACAGCTGGAAAATCTTTGCCTTTGGCCACGGGCCCAATGATTCATAATTGGCTACTAATGCGACTGGAAGGCAAAAGTTCTTAATTTCGCCGCACTTAAAAGATAACTTTTATTAAACCTTGTCACTGATAAAAGCGACAAAGAATAGTTTACAGATATAAGTATGATAAAATAAAGGCATGCCTAACGGAATAGAAGCAAGACTCTGATTATGGAGGACACTACGATTTGGGCCAGATAATAATAAGATATGAGAGATTACCCCCTGAGATATGTTTAATACACATCAGCTCATTGGTTAGATTACAGGAGATACTTGCACGTATTGGAACATTTGTATCTGCTGGGTTAGTCAAATACTAAAGATTATTTATCTTCTTAACACAAGTTTAATAGCGCATGGAAAGGGTTTTAGAGCGACACCAATGAAATCCGAACTGTTGAATTGATTTTCTGCCAGAAGTATCTCACAAAACATAGGAAACAAATGGAGGCAAGCAAATGCATATAGTAGGACTTATGTATATGCACTTTTGTGGGTCTTTCACATGTTGTGTTTCTGAATTTACACTTCAGGTCCGCCTACACAAGATTTCGAACCCGTTGTTGGGCCATCAACCACTACTAAAAAAAGAACTACTATGAGCACAACTAGATTTTAACATCGCCCTGACCACACTCACATGTTACACATTCCACTGTTGCATTACTGTAATATCTGGCCAAGTAATTAACGACAAAAACTTACTAGCAAATCGATTTTTTTATTCACACGCATGCACACACAGAGCGACGGGCAGCTTACACACGCGCGGGTAGTGTGCGTAAAACAAACAAAAAAACAACTGAGAAACGCCGACAAAAATGCCCGAAAACCACCTTAAAAATGGGGCGATTGCAAAACTATTTATTTTAACAGTTTGGGACACACACAACTATGGCGTTGGCGCACACTTTAATCACATTTTGAATTAGGAAAGCCAGCGATTTTATCAGAATTTCGCGCAGCAAACGAAATTTTGCACCGACATCTCTGTTCATATGGTTCGCAATGGAACTGGTTCCTACAACCAGGGATGCAGAAAGGACGGACAACAGCTGTGGGCGCTGGGAAACAATACCAGGGCTGCAATAGGTCACTTAACTTATTTAAATTTTCCAAGCGTTATTTCGTTTATCCCTATGTATGTATTTTGAACTCGTTATTTTATTAAAAATTACTTACAATATATTCTCGATAACAAATATATTTATTTCACTTCTTGGTTATAACGGTACTGTGTTTTTGGGTATTTTGCATTATCTTGTTTAAACGATTTTGTTATTGGATAGCTTTTTCACACGGGTTTTAGAATCCAAGAGTTTCACTCACAGTTTCGGGTTTTTTATATTCATTGGCCCGTTTATGCAGATTGTTTTTGTTGGAGGATAAATCGATTTTTTTGATTTCTCCGTTCGAACATAATTATGTGCGGCTCCTTGCTATTCGCTTTCAACAATTGTGGCCATAATTAAACTGGCTATAACTTTAATTGTTTTAACACTTTTCACATTTTTCATGTAACTAGTTTTTATGAAATCTTAAGATATCCACAGAGAGGAATAAAGAAAGACAGCTCTGACAACTGAACTAAATTCCCTTATACGTGAAATGGACTCTAAAAACGGGGGTGACTTTGGCTTCAATACTCCGGCTTATTGACAATCCTCCTCCAGTTGACATGCGCAGCTCTAGCTCTCCGGACTCGTTTGAAGTCGTTTTGCCGCCTAGTCAACACTTTGATTTCACAGAGTGACCATAACCTCTATGAAGTTTAAAACATAAAATAAAAATATGTTATTTAATATTTTATTATTCTGGTTATAAATAGGCCTGTCTCCCTACATTAACATTGCATGTAAGTAATTTTGTGGAGAATTATGATGTAGTTTGGTGTGATATTTAGAGACAAATTTACAAAACAGACATTACAGATTTATAGAGAAGATAGTCCGTGGTCACTGCTTTAGTTATTATTTGGCCTAGCGATATTCAATCATGATGTGGTTGTATATATTGTCTATCGTGGGTATTGCCGATTCAGAAGGATCGGGCTGAGCTGCGAGCTCAGGCGCTGGCTCAGACTCCGACTCTTGAAGGGAAGTGTTGCGATCCGATTTGCATATATTTTCCTTGACGGGCGGCTTCGGTTTCTTTCCAAAAGCAAAACAACCGCTCTGCTTGGTCGCTACTGGAGACAAGTTGTCCTTGTTTTTGGTGCTGGAAAGTATTTTAAAGCATTTTAAAATGGTTATCGCAATTGTATTTTTACTCCATATTAGAACCGTCAGGGTTGTTTCATAATAACTTTAGGCCTTTTTAATAAAATCAACTAGAAATGCGTTGATACATACGAAAGCTAACATTTTTATAAGATTTGTATTAGTGATTTGATTTTATAAACGAGCTTTAAGTTAATAAATCATTTCTGTAACCATTATTGGTAGTAGAAAAGCGCCATTAAGAATTTAGGATTAAATAAAATCTAATAACTTACAATGCCTTGAGGGCCTCTAGCTTCGGTATATTCCTGTTGTAGGTTTTGCCACCACCCGACGCCTCCTGGGCTGCCAGCTCCTCGGGATGTGCCTTTTTCTTGTGCGTGCGACAGTTTGAGCCATTGGCGAAGGTGCGATCGCAGAAGTCGCAAGAGTATGGTTTCAGTCCCGTATGCAGGATGAGATGGTTCTTGAGCGCCTTCGCTCGCTTGAACTCCCTTCCGCAGTAGTCGCACTTGTGCTGCATTTGATCGGTGTGGACTAGTCGGTGTCGATTCAACGTGGGTCGCGAGTTCAGCTGCATGCCACACTCGGGGCAAATATACTTGTGCGGGTCGTGAGTCTCCTTGTGGTGCTTCAGGCGGTTGGCTGACTTAAAGCATTTCTTGCACACTTCACACTCGAAAGGGGCGTAATCAGTGTGCTTTAACACGTGCTCCTTGAGGGCGCTCATCGAATGGAGGCCCACGCCGCACTGTTCACAGATCACTGGTCTCGGTCGTTCATCTAGATGCATGTACTGGGCATGTTGTGAGGCGGACGCGCTGCTGGCGAACTTCTTGTCGCAACTGTTGCAGGCATGCTGCTTTGGCTTGGAATCCGCCATGGGCAGGTGGCGTTGACTGTGCCGCTCCAGCTGGTAGTGGGTGCGGAACTTCTTGGGGCACTCTGAGCAGGTAAACAGGTCAGAGCCCCCTGACTCGGCCTTCCAGTGGTCCTGGCGCATGTGCCTGTGCAGAGACCTGGGGGTGGCATACGTTTTCAAGCATCTGCTGCACTGGTGGCTTTTAACGGGATCCGAATCCTGATCGGGATCCAGATCACATTCCTCAGCCTTCTCTCGCCCTTGGGGTGAGGGGGAGCGAGCCAATTCCCCCTTACAGGAGGAACTTTTCCCACTGAATTCATATGCATCGCACAGTTTAACCAGTACAGTATCTTCGTCGGCCTCATAGACATCGTCCTGATCGTCGAGCCCTGATGCCCCTGACTGTTCCTCTTTTTCTGCGGTTTGGTCTTCTTTCACCGGTTCCCCTTCCGGTGTCAAGGGGTTTTCAAGCTCTTCGAGGAGCTCCGGCTCCTCTGGCAGCAAACCCACTTGTATGCCCACCTTTGGCTTCTCATCCACGTAGTGCACTTCCGTTCCTGGCGCCTCCTCAAGCAGACCGAATTTGGAGCGCAGCTCCTGGACATTGAACGACACCTCCTTACTGGATGCACTCTGCAGAATGCAGAAGAGCTTCTGCACGCGGGTAATGCGTTCTGAAAAGTTCACCAGTGAAGTGACAAGCGTAAGGCACTCACAGCATATCATCTCCGGCAAATCCTCCCCACGTGTTATCTAGATATGAAGGAATAATCAACATCTTCCCACTCTTGAAGCACAGCGCCCACATACATTCACCCAGAAGTACTTGCCAATGGCGGTGGCCAGTGAGAGATCCCCGGAAGTTGCATCCCCATCATGTTTGAGAAACACATTCATGTTGCCCTGGATGTCGTCATTGGCGCAGAGTCGACACCACAGTCGCCAGTCGCTGGCGGCATCCGTTGGAACTGGCTGCTCCTCCAAATGGGCGGCGGCAGCCATCGAAGAGCTCAGCAATTACTTATAAATAAATTCAGCGTAAACATATTGGTTGCGATGTTGATAATAGAGGTGCAGAAACATCGATAAAAACATCGTTGCATCGATGTTTTTAAAATTTTCTAAAACATCGATGGAGAAAAACATCGAAAACATCGATGTTTCTGCACCTCTTGATAATATATCAAAATATCAATATATCGATATTTTTCTAAAGATGATATATTTGTATCAAGAAATAGGTATAGAAATAGCGACATTTTTATTTGATATTTTTTGTCAATTCAAGAAATCCTGAAAGCAAAAGCCCGAAAGAAAAATGTTTTAAAAGTTTTCGTTCGTTAAATAAATTCTTGGGCCTTTGGATTCCTTCTTTTTGACCGCGCTAGTGAATCACTAGCAGTGATGCATGTTCGACCGAAAACATCGAAAACATTTGAAAATATTCGACAACCCTACATATTGGATGTTAGCTGGTTCCTAACAGGAACCGGAACCAAAGTGCTACCAGATCTAACAACAACAGATCTATCTTTGCAAGTTCAAAGGATGCACATAATTTACAACCTTTTATTCAGTTAAATTAATAATGAAGAATTGCAAATTAATAAAAATTTTTACGTTTCCTATCTTGGAAATATGGCTAGACTTATTACATAGAAATTGCTAGTTCTTGACTAGATTGGCATCTCTGCAATCGTGACTGAGCGACCCGTCTTTAGCAACGGTACAAATACTAGAGTTGTCGGATATTTTAAAAAATATCGTATCGATGATATCTTTTTAATCATAATAAAAATAGTAATAAATACAAAATTACGTAAATAAATAAAATATTTCCGCGTCGCGATGGTTGAAATATGTCACAGAAAAATACTACAAAACGGCCTGCCAACTTAGCTGTGTTACCAATCCAACTGTAGGTTTGTAGTTTACAAATAATACAGAACTGATCAATTTTTTACAGTATTTACTTGAAACTTATATCGTTATTACGTTTTCTTTTTCTACAAAATTAGGTTTACTTGGTCTCCACTTCGTCCGATACCGCCTTGCGCGACTTGAACACTCGAACCGAGTTGTCGGCTCCGCCAGAGATGATGTACTTCGGGTTGGACCAGTCGATGTCGAGCACCTTTTCGCCATGACCCAGCAGGTCGTAGAGTGGGGCCTTCGGACTCCTGCAGTCCCACAGCTTGTTCTGGTAATCGTAGGAGCCGGAGACAAAGAGGAACTCCTCCGTGGTGGACCACATAACGGTCTGTACCCAGGCATTGTGTCCGAGGTAAGTGTTGCGCACCACAGAGCCCTCTGAAAGGCACATCATGATCATTTTAGTCCAACTTCATAGACAGAAATTCAAAAAGGTGATCTTACGGTTCGTCCTGGCATCGTAGAGCCTCAGGTTTTTGTCCGCGGAGGCCGTCAGTATTAGGCGGTTAAGCTTGGAGTAGCTGGCATCGAAGACTGACTTGTTGGTGGATATCTCGGTCTTTATGCCCTCGAGGCTCAGGTCCCAGACCTTCAGTGTGTGATCCCAGCTACCGGTGAGCAGGGTAGAGGCATCCATCCACTGGACAGCTGAGATGCTCTCCCGATGTCCCTGCAGCGTCATTTTTGGTGTCTGCAAGAGAGAGATAGTTTAGCCCTAACATCAGGTTAGAAAATCCCATCTAGTACGCACCCTCACACCGCTCTCCTTCATCCGCTTGGATGTGCCCTCGGCGGAGTCTTCCAGATCGGCGGACCACACTTTAAGCATTGTGTCCCAAGAGCCTGTGGCGAATCGCTGGCCATCGGGACTTACGCTGACACTGTCGACGCCACGCTCGTGGCCCTTGCAAACTGAGACGCACTCGACCGAATTAGCGGCCACGTTCCACTGCCACAGCATGGCCGTCTGATCCTGAGAGGTGGACACAAAGCGGCCGATCTCCTCGTCCAGGGATATCCAGTCCACCGCCTTGATGGGCGCCGTATGACCGGGAATGGTGAGGATGTGCTTGCCCTTGTTGGTCCAGATATTCAGTGTGTTGTCGTAGCAGCCGCTGAGGATCCACTTGCCGCTGGCCTTCACCGCCGACACCCAGTCGTCGTGGAGCAGGCAGTCCTGTGGCTCTGGAGCCGGAAAACGCTCCACATACTCGATCTCAATGGCGTCCTCAAAGCTGATGGCTTTCTCCCGCAGGTGGTCGCACAGTCGACCGCGCAGGTACTCGTCAAACACCAAGAAGTCGAAGTCCACGGCGGTGTCATCCTTCTGCTGGAGCAACGCGTTGACGAATGTGTTCAGTTCAACCGTGGCAACGGTTCCATCGATGGCGTACGGCACATCGGGCACAGCATAACTGGGAAGATAATCTTGGAGTTACAGTTTCATTCACATTAATGGTGGATACCCACTGTTCCTGCTTGGTTTTGAGGTGCACCTGCACCTGCCCCTCGCCGTTTTCCACATCCATCGCCGGGCCCACGTGCGTTTTCCCAAAGCCGCTCTGGTTTCTGTCGCGGATTTCGCTTGCGCGGTAACTTACACGGACGCTAGTATCGTCACTTGCAAGGAATCAGGAGTGGCTAAACCACACAATTAACAACGTTTTTCTGGCTTTAATGAAGTTTACAAAAAGCGTGTTTTTAAAAGACCGAATTAGAGATGCGAGAACATCGATAATGAAAGTGGTAATCGGTATCGAGACTTTTGGCGTTGCCTGACTAACCAACTATCAGTTGCCTGGCTTTTGAAACGGCGCTGCCGGACTGAAACAAATAGATTATTTATTTAAACAGGAACGGTAATCAACGGTTTTTTGAAAATGAATTAAATTATACGAAGTTAAACAAAAAATTTTAAATTAAGAAATTGTCTTAAATGAAAGCTTTACATTTGGTTATTCTGATCATATTTAAATCATACACATATATTTGTTCAAACTAATAACAATTTTACACAAATAAGAGCTACATTTGCAACATTTAATTATTAATCTATTTTGCAAGCCAAACAGGCGCCGATGGTGATGTCGATGATTTGCTGTAATTTAGTTTCTCGCTCTTGCACTTCCCTCCCGCTTGCTCGTCTTACGCAAAAACGGAAAAATAAAAAACGACCAGCCGTGGCAGCAATTTGTAAATGACTCTTCAAAGACTGGTAATTGTTAATCTGTTATGTTTCTTCTTTTTGATTTCGGCTATTAATACGTACCAGATGGCACCTGAAAGACCACTTTTGTGGCTAACTGCGCACTGGAAGGTTAAATGCCACTTGACATTTCCGAAGTGGCGCTTAACCTTCGCACTAAAATTGGACAAATGCCCAAGAAATGAATTTCCAATAAAAAATAAGAGTGGTCACCTTTATGGGTCGTTGGGATATTAAGCTGGACACTGTTTTTTATTTTTTTGCTGACTAAAACCAGAAACGAGGCGAAATGGAATACGAAAGAGCTGAGGCTGAAGCTTTCCAGATTTTTGGGGCTTCCAGCTGCGGAGCTGCGGCGCTGCGCTGCCCAAAGCTGTCAGCTTATAAAAAAGGCACGGCGCCTGCGCAGCCGAAACATTACAACAAACGCCGCGCGCAAGGTAAGACAGGCTCGATTCGATAACTCGCCAACTCTAAAAGCTGCCTCCTCCGAAAGCAGAGATCATCCCCGTAAAACCCGAAAACCAAACAAGATGAAAGTGTTCGCGTTGTGCTCTATGCTCGCCCTGCTGCTGGCCGGCGCCCAGTCCCTGCCCCAGGGTCGCGAAGGTGCCGCCTACACAAACGAGGCCATCCGGCAGGCGCAGCAGACGCTGCTCATTCCCAAGGATGCCCAGATCCAGAACGTGCAGGAGGGCATCGAGCTGGGGGCGTACGAGCAGATACCCGGCAACCAGCGCATCAACCTCTTCGAGATCCTGGGCGACCAGGTGCCCTCCGAGGTGATAAACAACCTGCAGTCCCAGGTCGATCAGATCGGTCGCAACTGAGGTCGTAGGTTAACTTCAACGCATTCATCATCGCACACACACTCATTGTTAAGTTTCTCGGTAATAAATGTACAAAAAGAAAGAGCACCATTCATATTTAATCGATGCGTTTCTGTATTTTTCGAAAGCGAAAGTGATCCTCCCCCGAGAAACCAGTTGGTTCCTCTGCAAACTCTCCTCGATCGGGTTGGATCGCAGTGATTTATTTCGCTTTTTGTGGCCTTTTCCTAATGCTCTTCGCCAGACTTTCTCCTCGCTGCTGCTGCGCGCATACTGATTAACCATAAATCGTCGGTGGGTTGGTTGTTGTATCCTCAACCTTGTTATGTAAGCGGCTGGACAGTGCGCACTGAGCACTGCGGTTCACTGCGATGTAACCCGAGTCACTTAGCCCCGGCAGCCGCAGGCAGCTCTTGGCCCGGGTCGTGATGCAACAGTTGTCGTCGCCGTCGATTGTTGCTTCGTTCGGTTTGTTTATTTAATTTCTCGGTAATTGCCGCCTCATGCACTCGCATGTGTAATGAGGGATCCGATCCGCGGCAGAGGCGTGGCAGATGCTGGTTGCGCAACCATTGGGTAGGACCGGTGTCCATAGGGCCTGCTTACCTGGATTTTTACACGTACTTAACACAGTAAAGTGTGTGTTTCTTTTGGCTTTTTCAAAGTCTTCTTTAAATTGACGTATTATCCCCATCACTCTTAGGCTCCGTTTACCACTAAAAACTTAGCCATTTCCATCACTTTAATTTTCCATCTACTCGCTCTAGAATTACCTCATTTTTATTTCATAATTCATACATTTAAAAATGAGCTTGATACTAAATTAACGCTAGTTAAAGTATTTCCATAATGTAGTTTAGTTTGTCTCGAAAAAATCGGTGTGTTCGTGAGAGTGTGTGCATGATCATCGCCTAAATAAATTATGTTCATAATAGTATTTATTTATTAACTAAAGAATGACTGCTTTTCACTTTTGACACTTTGCTCTTCGCGTTGCTTTTGAAATCCTTCCTTCGTTCAATGTCAAGTTTAAATTAGTTAAATTTTATATAAATTACGTTGTTAAATGTAAAAGTAATTGTAATTAGCTTTAAATTAAAACTTTGCCATATTCAGTCTAAACTTAAAAGCTTTTCAAATCAAAGAGGACTATTTAGTAGTTTGCCTTTGCCTTTGCATTTTAAAAATAAATCACCGCCCGAGCGAATAGTTAATGCTTTTCAAATCATCGTTCGTATGTTCCTTCGTTAAGAAATAAATTACAAATTAAATAAAATCATGATGCGATAAAACAAGTTAAAAATTTCTCTTCTTACTCGATGAATTTCGATCGTGGATTTGGATGGATGTCTTGGATGTGCACTTAGGTCGATGTATGTATAAATATAGAAATATATAACTAGGCAATACGGATTGCCGGACAATGAAACATTTCGTTATTGCATTTGGGGGGCCCAGCAATGATTACGTTCGTAGGTCGATAAATTCAGATGGTCGTCTATGCAGTCTATGGAAATGATCATCTTCAAAGGATGCTCCTCCTCTCCCCTCGCTTTCTGGCTACTTAAACTAACGCTGTTGCTCGCTCGAATGGTTGGATTTTCGTTGCGTTTCCAAGTTACTAGGCTTTGCGGCAAAACTGCTCTCGCAGAGACCCCGGAGACCGCCAGCCCCCACCGACTGTGAGTCCTTGAGTGCTCTGTGTAGGCAGCTCTGCTTTATGGTGTATGTATATACAATACAGGCTTGATCTTCCCCTGCTGCGGCTCCTCCTCAGTATATCCGCTGCAGGTACAGGCGTCCCAGTGGTAGGGCTCTTTCCACGAAGCTCTTCTCGGCCCTCGCCGAGGACTTGTCCACCGAACCTGTCCTGGCCACGGACTCTTGGCTCTCATCCAGCTTTTAGGCTCTCGGCATCAGCCTTGGGATCCACACCACCCACCTGACCTGCCCCCGAACCCAGCTCATCAATGTCCAGGGCAGACACCGGCATGGTCTTGGGCGTAATGGGTTCACGGTCTCGGATATCGCCGCTGCCCAGTTCCACCTTTTCACCTGTTTCATTCCTGGCGGCCTTCTCCAGCTGCTGCAGATCACTGCCATTCTGAATGCGCGTCTCCCCGGATATATCCTCGCCACTGTACATCAGCAGGGGGACCAGGACGCTCTTTTCCCGTACGGACGAGGCGGCCACCATCATGCGATCCGTGGTGGAGGATTTCTCCTGGTAGAGATCAAAGTCACCGCCACCGCTGCCACCGCCGCTGCCACTGCCATCCAGAGTCGAGTCGGGCGTCAGCTTCATATGCTTGGTGTCCATTTCAAAGGGACTTGTTATGCTCCTGGGCTCATCGTTCTCGGGTTCGGCTATATCTTCGAGCTCAACCAAGGGAAAGTTGACGTCGCGAAGACTGAAGTCGTCACCGGGCAGTGAGGGATAGGCGGGATTGGACTCCACCTGGGGCACATCATCCTCCACCTCCATGTGGTGTGTGGAGCTGGCTGGAGGCATCTCGCTGCTCACAGGTGGCGGAGCCTCTGTGCTGATCTCAGTCCCCGATTTGGTACTGTTGCCTCCAGGTGAGATCTCCTGGCTGGCTCTGGGCGGTGCATCTGTGGTGATCTTGTTGGCGGCGGTTCCAGGTCCCTCTGTGGTCGAGATGATGTGGTAGATGTTGTCGCTGCCAGCCGTATCGGGTTCCAGTTCCCCATCTGATTCAACTAGGGAATCCCTGAAGCCATTCTGGATGAAGAGGCCGGCGGCATTCAAAGGCGCTGCCTCCTCGTAGTTTCTGGTGCTTGATCCCGATCCCATTCCCGTTCCCTCGGTGGTGTACTCCCGCTTAATGTTCACCTTGCTGGGATCGCTCTCCGCCAGCGGCTGCAGTCCCTCGGCGTTGTAGGTGACAAGGGGCTTCACCTGTTGCTCCACGACGTTGCTGCTGCTCGAGGCCATCGGCCGCTCGATGTAGCCCACGGAGGCGATGAGCTTTAAGCTCTCACTGCTGCCAGAAGTGCCCCCTGGAAGTGCTTTGGGGTTGCTGTCTCGGCTGGGCTGCGTTGGTGTTGCTCCGGTGGCTGTTGGAGTTGCTGCTGTTGCTGCTGCAGGTGGCACCGGGGACATAGCCGCTGCGGGAGTTGTGCTGGCAGCCGGCGGAGTACTCATGGCAGCCGCAGGAGTCGTTGCCGTCGCCGTGGTACTGTCCAGGGATGCTGCTGTAGTGGTTGATGTGGGGGGCGCAGGTCCCTCGGTGGCTGGCAGCAGGTTGCTGCTTCCCACCTTCCGGGTGGGTATCATCGATGGCTTGGCCTTGTTGTCATCGGTTATCCGGATTTCCGTTGGCTTGGTTATCTCCTTGATGGTGATGTTCCAGTTGAAGCCCGCCGGCTGAGCCTGGGCCGCCGGCCTCTGGGTGGTGGAGGTGCTGCTGGTCACGGCCTCGCCCACCAGCGGATTGTTGTCCAGAACTAGCGAGAGAAGTTTGAATTAATGGGAACCTGAAGGTCATTGGGTGGCGGAACTCACTTGGACAGTTGTCGTACTCCGGACAGCAGCGGCCGGGGACGTATTTGGGCATGCAGTCGTCCCGCCGGAAACAGGTCACCGAGCTGCAAACAATATCGCCGCCTGCAAAAATAAATTGAGTGTGTTTTTTAGGTAGGTGTTTTTACCAGCAGTGCGAAAATCAGTGCAAATAGCTGGGAAACAGGTGCAAAAGTAATACTTTAATTAAATACAAAAAAATGGGTACGTGTTGGCTTAAACTTTAAAACAAATAGATTAACATTTTGCATGACAACCAAAATAGAAACTAGACGGCAAGGAAGTACTACAAATAAATAAACATTTTTCGATTTTATTAACATTTTATACTTTTATTTTTATTCAAAATATTTAAGGAATTTCTAAGCTATTTTTTGGAGTTTAAAAATTAAATTGAATTTATTGTTATGTTAACCACCATAATAAATAAATAAATAAATCTTTGAGTGTTAAAAGAGTTTTCTTTTATATAAATAAGAAATATAATAAAATTATACATATTTAGACATAAAGCAAACCTTGAAATCAGTTTAGTTTTATAGGTCGATTTTTATTTAAAACTAAATTTATTTATAAAATTATAACCATAATATAATAAATAAGAAAATATTAAAAAAATATATTAAGTTCTGGAGAAGGATTCAACCATTTTTGTAAATTTTTTAAAGCTTATATTAATTAAATATTATTTCAAATCTTGACTGAGAAAAGTAATAAATATTAAATAATTGAGGCAAAAGCGATCTTCATACAAAATAACCTACGCATCCATTAATAAATTCACCTTTCCATAATTTCTGATATATAATTACTTTACATATTTATGTTTGAATTAATACTAAAACATAAATAAGAAACAAATAGCTTTCATAAACACTCAACTCGCAATTAAACCATGTCATTGTGTCTCCCATAATTACCCCGATAGACTCTAAGCACTTGGTGTCTAATTTTCGGACTCACCTTTGCAGTAGCACACGGTGCACGGCGTGTCCGGATCAACCAATTTATAACCATTGGCATAAGTTTTGCCATCCTTTTCGCAATCTGCGGGCCAGGAAGAGGGAGGAGAGTGAGTGAGCTTGGAGAAGGGGATTTGCATAAATGCATCCGAGCGGAGGCACCCAGGTCGGGTGTGGGCACTTACCGCATTTATAATCGGGACAGCAGTGGCCCGTGCGCTGGATGGCTCGGCAACTGGCCTGCTTCTCGCACCGCACGGCAGTCTCCGCCACCCAGACTCCATCCTGCAGGCACTGGCCTATAAACAATTCGGGGAGACGGCGGAGGGAGAGAGTGGGAGCCACATTGTTGGCAGTTTAGTTTCGGGAGAAGAAGCACCAGGCGGAGGATTAGTTTTCGGGGTCTTACCCTGAGGCTGCTGCTGTTCGGCCGGCGATTCCGTGGTGCTGCTTCCGGAGCCGCCGGAGCTGGAGCTCCTATCCGCGGTGCTCGGCGTGACCGCGACCGTGACGACTGTGGAGGAGGCACTGCTGTTGCTCTCAATGGCGGGCACTGCAGAAAAAAAAGGAAGCAAAGCCGAGTGTGAAATAGGAGAGGGCAGAAAGTCAACAAAAGGCCGTTGAGAAGAATGCGGCACTGGCAGAAAATAATAGTTAAGTTTTAATTACATTTATTGTAATATTTAAAGCAATATATGAAATATGGAGGTTTCTAGGGGCCTTAGGCTTTTACTAATTATTGTTTAATACTATTAAAATATCTTTAAATGGGAAATAATATGAAATGGAAGAGAAATCCCATATTAATGGTATTGTAATCCTTCTTATGCATAGAAAAACTACCAGGAATTAGCAATACAAGCAACTTTGTAAACATATTCTTATTAATGCCTTAAACATTTTCTCTCTTGAAATTAATGATTAAATTGACTCAAGAGCTTCTCCCTCAGGCCCCAATAAATTATGTCCTTGAATTAGATTATCACTACCGGTTTTTAGGGATGTGACCAGGAGGGATATACATATATTCCACAACTAAGTGCTGTGACAGTGTGTTTCTTTAATGAAAAGGAAATGCAAATTGCCCAGCTCCAGCCTTAATTTACACTTGTAATTGGATTATTTTTTGCTTTATTTTTTTTTTTAATTTTCGTAGAGTGTAAAAGGGACAGAGGCAAATGTCCTTTGGCCTTCTGGCTCCCTGTCAGTCGGTACATATTTGAATGAATGACATTTTGATAACAGTTGTTTGTTGTTCCTGTTGCTCCTGCTGCTGCTGGTGCTGCCTCCAACTGGGCAAGGTAAAATGCTATCAAAATACGGCAAAGTTAAATGAGTTTAGTTTTAGTTTGGCTTTTTTGTTTGCCCAGTTTGAGGCGACTCCCAATTGGGACCAAAACCAGAGCCAAAGCCAAAGCCGAAACCGAAACCGAAACTGACAAAGAGGAGCACAAGATGGAGTGGCAGCCGCTTTGTCTACGCTCCTTGATTGTCCAGTTTGGCGAATAATTCCGATTGACAAGAGCCTTGTTTGAACCGAAAAAACATTTTCCATTTCCCATACCCTTCCCAGGAAAATTGTCTTACTTAAAGACTTCTCTTGTGGAGAGCCTTGTTGTCACTTTGCTATGAAAAATGATTAAATATGTGTGAGCATTAATCATGCGCCCCGTGCTCCGGTTTTATTGTGGCTGCGCTCTGGCTGTCCATCCTTTATTTCGAGTCCCCTCATAAACTGGAGCTGTGTTTACACACACTCCCGCACATACAGGACACACAGACACAACACAACCCTCACTAAATTGTTTTCCTAGCACTCATTAAGGAAACTGCATATGCTGCTCACTTCAGTGTTTTGTTGATGGTTTTATTTTAGCATTCGAGTTGGGGAAACGAACTCAACAGGGTCAATTTTGTTTAAAATCCAAAAATTCTGTAAAAGTTACTGGGATTTAGGCGAGTATTTAAGGTATGTATTTTAAATGAAATTTTGTTATATTTATCTTCCACAGAAAGGTGTATTTAAAGGTGGTTTGAAACTGAGAGGCAACTGGTTTTATTTAAAATTGTTATATAAATTATGACTTTTTTATAATTCTATTAGGATTTAAGGAAGTATTTTATGAATTTAATAAAATTGTTTATATAACTTTTACCAAAAGGTATGACTTAAAGGCTTTTGTAGGATAAAGGAATGGATTGCTTCAATAAAAGTAGTTCTGTGTTAACTAAGCTTTCTTGACCATATTCTTTTTATATTTAAAATCTGTACATATTCCGTCTTAAAAATATATTGTCTCAGTATTTCAAAAATTAAATATAAAAGAATTAAATACTTTAAAGAATTTAAGCAACATTAACAAGGCCTTGATTACAGCACTTAAACCCACTCAAGTTAGCTACAAGTATTGTTCTAAAAACCCTAAAATTGCTATCTTAGTGAAATTGCACATTTGATTTAATTAAAACCAAATCTATTTCTCCACCATCTTCAACAGGCTAAGAATTTTTCAGTTATTGTTGGAGCTTATTTTGCAGCTTTCCTTTAAGCAGAAATAAGCTGAAATCCTATTTAACCGTCTATGACTCTCATTTTTAGACTTTTTAATGCGTTTGTTGTTGTTGTTTCTTTTTGTTTGTGGCTCGTTATGCAACTCAGACAACGCCACACACATGTCTGAAATCCGAAACGCTGCAATTAGTAGAACAGCTTCCCGTTTTGCGCTCTGTTTTCATTGTGGAACGCAGCGCTAATTCTACGACTTGCCATTGTCTCTGGGGCCTCACTTATTCTGTTTCTGCTTTTTTCTTTTCGACTAATTTTTGGCTAGCCAACACGTTTCAAATGAGCAGAATTATTATGCACATTATGTGGAGCAAGCGGACGGACGGCTGACATTTGTCTGCGACTCGGCGATTCGGTGACTCGACTCGCGTCAGATTACGTATACGCCACCGCGAGATTTCGTCGTGATGCTGAAAGTTCTGTAATCCTCTGTCTCGGCCGACTGACAATAAATTGTCCCCTGCGAAATTGCATTGTAAATTCGCTTTTGATTGTTTTCCAGAGAAAAGGCACACCGAGAAGTTATTATGTAAATGTGAGGCAAAGGTTGCCGCTGGCTGTCGGCTGATTCATGCCCATAAATTGCATTGATTCTAAATAAATGTTGGTTTATTTTTGTCGTGATAAATGATAAGCACAATACAGGGGCAATTGTTATAAACAAGCCAGAGAAATGGCTTTCAGGAAGAGGAGTCACTCCGGGCTGGGATCTTATCAGGAGGAAGCCATTAAGATCATCGTTGGCTTTGGTGCAAATTTTTGACAGCAGCCCTTGTGAGCCCTACTATTAATAACACTTAACACCCATTGATAAATACGCTCTGGTGGTGGGCTATAAATGCCCAAGGCCGCAAAACCAACAGCAATAACAAATCATCCCGAAATCATCGCGGAAATTGCGGAAAATTGTCTCACCCCGGCCCGACGCCCACACACTTCATAAACTAAACTACTCAACTTTAGCCGAAGGCTGCCAGAGAGAATGTTTTCCATCATTATTACATTTTCACCAAGTGGCTTTTCTCTCTTTCTCGGAATTTCCTTCAAGCGTTTAAATCCTTGCGGGGCTCGGGCTCTTAAGCAGTTTGCGGTTAGTTAGAGAGAAAATGCGCTGGTTTGACATGACTTCTGCTCAGCCGAACGCAATAAAGAAATTCTTAGCCCATGAATCGTAAGTGTAATTGCTATTTTATCGGGGTAAAGTTGCCCAAGTCAGCGAACTGCGAAATTATTGCTCTCCCAGAAGGGATAATCTTAACAGGAAGAGTTAAATAAGTCATTTTATTGCAGCTGCTATTGACTATAAACTTTAAGCTTTATTAATAAAGACTAAGGAAAATCTTGTAAATATAATCTAAAATCAAAATAAAGGGTAGAGGTTAAGAAATCCTATTAAGATATTTATCGGTACTATGGAAAAATGTTTTTAAATTCATTTGTCCCCTTTACTATATTTATGCGATATATCTGATAGAATATTTTTATGATAACTGAATTTAAGCAGCTTGGCAATACATTATAAATGTTTTCAATGAATTCGTATAAATTATGAGTTATTGAATCTCATTATAATATATTATATCATATTATTTATTTTATTTCTGCCAATCCGATCTTCTCCGCTTGCATGTCACAAAATCTAAACTCCAAATTGGTAACAAGAATATGCCGTCATGCTTATAGACAGCATTATATATATATATATATATATATATAATTCCATTGTTTCCATGGGGAATTTCAGCGGAAGCCGAGAAACCAGCGGCGCGTAAGTCAGGCAGTTGTGAATGCGATTTCAAATCGACGCTTAAATGCCATTCAAAACGAAAGCAAAAACAATAATAAAAACAATCAAAGTAAGGCAGAGGGCGGGCCACGGGGCTGACAAGCGGACAAATGACAACAAATGAGCTTTTCGAGTGTTCTGCCCTCGGTTCTGGCCATGTTGTTGCACTTGTTGTCCCGCTTCTGGACAAAGATGATAAATGAGGCGACGCGAGGAGAGGCCTTTGTCTCAAAACAACCAACTCATCGCGAAGACAGCAAAAAAAGATAAATATCCGAGACAACAAATTATACGGTTAAATGGCAGGTAATATGCACGAAGCCGAGGAAAAGTTCGCATTAAGGTGAAACCAATCATAAGTTTAACAATTTAATTTTGGGCTGCATTGAGAAGAACAACATATGCCTTAAAGGGAAATAATGGATATTAAATATATTAAGCATTCCAGCCAATTTTGTTTAGCTTAACTTTGGCCCAACTCTATGGGAACGTTAAGTTTAAGCTGTAAAATTTTTTGTTATGACCTCAAAAACTAATCTTAAGTGCAGAAAACAATTATAAGTTGCATAATCTAGAACATTGAGCAGGTGAAGCAATAAACATCCAAGAAAATCAATTTAAAAAAGAGTTGGAAATTATTTAAAGTAAAATAAAGAAACAGAGCAGAAGCATTCTGCCATCATTGGCGTATTTATATAGATAATTCCCTATCATCTGTTAAGTTCTGTTTCTTTATTTAACAATACATTTTTTGCATGCTTGTAATGTCAGCTTTGGTACGCCACCTACTTGATTGCTTTACAACCAACATATCGCTGAGTAAACCTATAGAATATAGTTTACACAAATGATTTCTGGAAGTCCAATTGGTTTTCCGAAAAGGCAAACACCTGTTTGCCATATAATACCCAGCCCAGGTAGCAAGTATCTTTGTTACTACAATAAAATATGCGCATTACAAATATTTACAGTAGAGTATCTCAAAAGTTGGCACTAAAATGCAGCCTGTGCTAAGCTGAGGGTCTTATCAAATTATCAGGGCAGACGTGTGAAGTGCTATAGTAACATTGTAATTCACAGAACCAAGCCCCAACCGTAAAGCATTTGCGTGTTTGCATCCGTGACCAACCGTAGTAATCCCCATTCCATCTACACATATCCGAGGCGTCTATTTAAATTAATAATAGCACCAGGAGAAGGTGGATGAGGAGGAGGACACCCTGACCACCGCCTTTCGGCGCCTCGTCCGACTGTCATTAGCCCCAGCTTGGACACAGGATTCCCCGGTAAGCCCAGGGAGATGGAGCCAGGCCTAATTGTAGCAATTTGTGTAATCACATATCATATCGGCATGTGCGCTGGCATCACACATTGGCAGATACATTTCACAATGCCATAGATTACACCCTGGGATTTGTTTCAGTAGGCAAATTCAATGTCCATAATTACTTTTGACCAATCAGATGTCAGCAAAATGAAGATGCATCAAGGGTTAATTACATTCCTTAAATGAAAATACTAATCAATTTTAATTAAGATGCCTTTTGTTTGTGATTTGAATGTAACAGGTTGATTAAATCTGGGTTAATTAACCATCAAAGGTAGTCTAATTTAAGATAAACTTATGGTAAATTTATTTAATTACAAATTACAGAACACTTTAAAATTATGCTGCTTGGATTAAAGCTTAGCCCTTGTATTTTTCTGGCTCTAATCCGCATTGTCATTGGCTTCAAGATTTAATAAAATACGCTCATACGCCATGTTGGTTGCATAACTGAGGCTCTTAGATCAAAGCCCACGCCAAAGTCAAAGTCAAAGCCAAATCCTCGTTAGTTGTAACCAAGTGCGGGCTTAAGCTTTATTCAATTTGGCCAGCGTGTTGTCATTAGCACTATCTCTTTTCTCTGCAGGAAAAAATAAAATAGAGCTGAGATCGGCGTTAAAGTGTAACACTCTATAAAACAGATGCCCCGCCGGAACGTGACCACAATATAATTACCCGCAGCTCGGCGAGAGAGCCCAACTCGCGCCACTTGTTGGCCAGGTCTTCTCACAGTCCGTTGTCGTTGTTGTTGTTGGTCTTTAAAAGCTAATTTACATGCCGGCTTCCAGTCTCTAGGCTGGCCAGCCGTCGAAAGTAAAAGTTTTTTAACACTTTTCATTTTAGAAGTTGCTGCTGCTGGCCGGCACGTGTGTGAGTCTCGGTCTCGGTCTGGGCCATTGTGTTTGCCTTTCGCATTAGGCCAAAAGACCAAAACGGCCCAAAGAGGATGATGTTCGTTCGCTCAAGTGGCAGCTGGCAGTTGGCCTTCTCTCTGGCTTCAACAATTGGCCGATCGTTACAGCATAGGTTTATGTTATATGTTTGCCCCTCGCTTCCCTCTCATCTCTCGTTTGTTTGGCTTATTTTGATAAGATCTTAGAGGTTGGGCCTTATGTGGGTCATATTTTGGTTTGAGATTTTCTCGATAATTATCGGCGTTTTTGGGGTATTATTTGTACATTTAATTGGGATTAGATTAGGTAATATTTGGCTATTAATTAGCCCTCAAAAAAGGATGAGTTTTATTAAAAATGTATATATATTTTTTACGTTTACAGAAAAATAATATAATTTTCTGAGAAACTGAGAAATCGATGTTATTTCCCTGTACTATTTCCCTACACAAAGTTCATAATAAACACACAATTAACTTAACCCTTTCCTGGCATATGCAGTAAGTAATGACGATTCAACCCCAAGCATCCTCTGCTCTGGTATATCCCGCCTTAAAGCCTATCAAAACAGCAACAGTTTCGTTACGGGCAAAGCAAACAACAACAGCCAAGGGGAAAACACTGAAACACCAGAAACCCAGAGCTCAAAGCCCAGAACCCACAATTACATGCCCAGGAATCCGCAAACTCATCCGACTCCCCACAACTGACCATGCCGAGTCAGGGGTTCAGGACCAGGAACAGGACCTGATTCCTGAATCCCACTCACCGAGGCGTGGTCTTGACCACTTAAAGCCGCTTTAAGCTCCCCCCGGTACCCGCTTTGGGACCAGAAATATGTGTGCCAGTTCATATTTGGGCTTTCTCCACTCCTCACCATTTTTGCGATGAACTTCCTTGGGGACTAATTTTCCGACTTCACACACAAGTTTTCACCAGTAGGTTGTGCCTGATTTTCTGCTGCTGCTGCAGCTGCTCCTGTTGTTACCCATTTGACCTGCCACCGAAGTCAAGTCGAAGTTCGAAGCTCTGTTTCTCTGTTTGTCCTGTCTGAGGTTTGCTGTCCTGCCCCGACTGCCCCGAATTATTATGCTTATTGCTGCATCTAGAGCACGTATTATGACAGTTAGTTGTGGGCTGGAGTTCCGGGCAAAGTTTGTATTTTGTATTTGTGGCCGGTACGCTGATTGTTGGCTTTCAGTATTAAAGACATGGCCCTTAAAGGGGCTAGAAAATGTTCTGAGGTTGCAGCACTTGATAAGCTTTGTTTTTGTGTGCAGTTAATATTTAAACAAAAAAATTGGAAATAAACTTATTCATTTTATTGTTTTTAATATATTTTGAATACTTAAAGGAGTTTTTATGTTTCAAGAAATTAGGTTTAGGCTTAGGTAAATAACTATTTTACTATTTAATATAATTTCGTTTTGAAAAATAAGTGTTGTAGCACTTTATTTAATATATAGCTTTATAAAATTTATATTGATTATTTCCTAATGACCTTTTATTTATTCATGTTCCCCAACAAGGTTCTTAGCTTCTTGTAACAATAATAAGCCTGAAATGAATTCCAATAAAATTTCTCCACCAGGAAACAAACTTCCCAACGATCTAGTTCCAATAATTTCTGGCAAAGTTATGGGCCCGAACTTTTCAGAATTACCTGGAGGAACACTTGTAAGTAAATGCTAGGCACGAGTCAGAGTTCTTCACCGTTTGCATATGCCAAAAGTATATATTCGCTTTTATGGCCAAACGTGACTACTCGGCATAGTTATGGCGCAAAGTCTGGCGGAACTTTAAATTACAAAAAATATATGTATTTTTATGTATTTCCTTCTTTTCGGCTTCAAATCCCGGCGGTATATCCCGTGGTGTTTGTATCGAAAATCTATAGAAAATACAAACGAAAAAATATTCTTGATGGCGGGGGAGAAAAGTTTTGGCTAGGATTAAGCCACGTAAATGCTTGAATAATGTGAACAGATTTAACTTTTGCCATTGTGGAAAAGTTTTGGAGGATGGAGGCGTGGGGGAAGTAGTTCTCCGCTCTCAGACAGGTTAATAAAATGGCAAATTGAATGCGCTGCATGCCAGTCGGCAGACCCGATAAGCTGATAACAGCTGGAGACCTGATAACGATGATCATAATGTATCCGTTTTACCTTTACCGTCTCGCTTTTCGATTTATTTTTTGTTTTTTCTTCTTCCTTTTTCCGGTTCTTTATCCTCTTTTGTGGGACTTCTTTCCTTTGACCAAAGGCGACAATTTGTTGGCGTTTTTTACGACTGCCAAGTGGCGTTAAATTAACGGGGCGAGGAAGAAGGCTGGAAAAAGGTGGAAAAGCATCTGCTCTGCGACCCGCATTTTATTTTATGCCGTTTTGATTTTTCCCTTGCCTTCCAGCTATATTTTTTGTGTTTTTTTTTTCTTTCTTGTTGTCGTAAGACTCCATTAAACAATTCAATTAAGCCGCCAGGGGAGGGCAGGGACAGCTGTTGTCTTTAAAATGTCAAGCTGGACATAATGCGGGTGCAGGCGAAGGAGGGGCGAACGGGTGGCCACATCCTAGCGCCCTCTCCCATTGCCTGAATTAAAACATTTTATGCAAATTTTTTTAACGCCACTTTCCGAGTTCTTCTCACATTTTATTCAGCGACCTCTGGCTTCTGCTGTTTGCCAAACGCTTAAAGTATTTACTTTAATTTAATGGCTAAACGAAAACAAGAAACTCTGCAATTAAAATCGCCGACGCCCAAAAGCTGGCAACAGTCACAAAAAAATGTATTTATAAAAAAATAAGGAGAGGCAGAAACGGAAATTAAAATATTTCCGGTTTGCTGGAGAGTTTTTTTTCAAAGAGGGGAAAAAAGCTGGAGGAAAGGCTTCGTACAACTAACTGAAAATCCAACTGACTTGGGCCTATGTTAATGCTAATTGAAGTTGAATTTTCCTTGGAGGCAAATTGGTGGAAGTTCATGAGCCTTTGGTTGACCATAATAATTTATGTAGTGTGCGGAAAAGGGTGTTGGTAGGAATACAAGGAAAGAAAGGGATTAAACTTGTCTCCAAACACAGTAATACAATTTCAAAGGAGGTAATTTAAATATATTCTTAAAGGTTTCTGGAGGCCATAAACCTCTATTATCAGGAAACTTTATAAAACATTAATGGATATAATTATTTCTATTTAATTTATTGTTTAAATTGTAGTATTTCAATCTTAAAGAATATAGTTCAGTCTTCTACTACTTCTAGACTTCTCTTTATATCTCGGCCTTATTGATGACATCTGATCTAAAATTTAGCATTATGGCTGATGGCTCTCCGGCGGTTGTCATTGCATATAAATGCCTGATAAATAGTTGCCGATGGCATGGCCATGCGCCGTTAAATTGCACCAACGCTGCGTATACGCAACGCCCCAAGGCGCAGATGGGTGAAGACTCCAGACTCAACTTGGCCAAGAAAGTTTTGACAAGGATTTATGAAGTATGCATTAAAAATGAGCAGCTATTTGCCGTTTTGCTTAAAGTTGCTTAAAGCTTTAAGCCGGGAAGACAATAAAATAAAATAAAAAAGACGGAAAAAGGGGTCGCAAAAATCTCAGCCAGCTTCGCCTTGAAGACGTTTGCCATTCCCACGCGGATCGGATGGTGCAGAAACAGCAAGAGAAACATTGTCGTGTGTGCATATGCCCGTCTGTCTGTGTCTGTTGCCTGTTTGTTTGCCGCTTGTTGTTTGTCCCGTTTTGTTTGCATACAAATTCTTCAGACGACAGCCGGAGATGCCGCCACATGTGTTTGCAGAGGCAACAGGCAACCTGCCCAAGGAGTTCAGTTGAGTTGTCTCCCGGGCTGGATCGGGTCTCCCTGCGGAGTGTTCCTGCTACGTGCCACCTTAACTGTGCATATAAAAATTCGCATATAAATCAGCGACACATTCGCCTGGCCCGTCCCGTTCTTATCCTCCGCATTCAGTGTCTGTGTGCCATCTGTAAACATATCGTTATTTATCCATTTACCCCGTTCCACGTGACGGCTTTTAGTGTAACAATATGTGGGTTTTCCCCGGCTTGCACAGGATGCGAGTTAATAGGAGCACATGATGTGGTGGTTGTGTGGTGGTCCCAGAGCCGGGAGTGACACTGACTGGTCGAAAGTCAATCAGTTTCTAAGGAATTGTGTAAATTACAGAGAGGACAACCAAAAGGATATTACGTTTTAAGGGGAGAACTGATAGGTACTGGGTTAGAGAAGTGCAACCTATTTTCATTTTCTAAGATAGCTTAAGCCTTTTAATATTAAACATTTGTTTATATTTTACAGTATTTTTTCTAAGGATAAAATATTAAGTAACACCAGGTGATTGTGAAATACTTTGATTGTGTTAGAAAATTTATTTTTAAAATTGTGTAGTTTATAAAATTATACTCCCTTAAGTTTCTCTTGCTTTCTTAACTAGAAATAATTATTTTAATATATCCAACATAAAATGTAATTTAGTTTTAGTTACTAGTTAAAAGGGATTCTTTCTAAATATTAGATTAAAAAACATATTAAATGCCTTTAAATTAAATTTTCCTAAAAGGACCTTCACTTTTAAAGAATTTTTAAATGATAACTAAACTTTAAAAATATTAAAAATCCCCTTTTAGATTACTTTTTTGTTAAAGCTTGGAAGTTACCAGGGTCCCATTTCTCCTATATATGCGCCCCATTTTTTAATGTAATTTATAATACTCTCCCCAAATAAATGCATTTTCCTATTTATAAGCAGCTTCCGTTTGGCACGTTTCCCCCCTGATGACAGCTCCCACTTGGCCCGGTAACCTGTCCCATTTAAGCCATTCTCGAAACTATTATAAAGACACTCTTTTTTTTGCGCACTTCACATGAATATAAATGCAGTGCTTCGCCCGCATTCACTGTTTATTTTTCAGCTCTCATTATCTGTATTTTTATATATACACACAAAACACATGATGAGCTCGATTTTCTTTTCATTTTCGTAATAGCGCTCTGACAATTTTCATGCGAACTGGCAACAATTTTTCACCGTCAGGCGGCTGCGGCCGCAAATCCGACGACGAAGGATGCAGGGACCTTATGCAAGGATCCGCAGCAAGGGCAGGAACTTGGGAGCAGGAAACAGGAAAAGCAACGTATCCCCAGCATCTCTGGCTTTCCCCCATCCTTTTCTGGCTACGTGACGTCTTTCTCTCGAGACGTCACAAGATTTATTGTATGCAGGTTATGTGTGCTTTGCTAGGGTGAAAATATGCAAATCGGTTTCTTTTTTCTTTCCTTTTTTTTTGTGGCACTCTGACGACTTTTTCACAGCAACTGAAATGTGCTTAAAATTTGCAAAATTGTAGTTCATTTTTATGTGCTGTCGAATTCCTTTGTTTTCCCTTCACTTTTCCCCCCTTTTCACCTTGACAATTGTCCTGGGGCCGTAGGATGGCACCTGCACACGGAATACCAACGGAGTTTTTTCCCCTACGACTTAGTTTGATTTGTCTTGGCCAGATTTCCCGCAACTACACTCGGCGGGGGATCCCCGGAATGCATCCATTTCTTATTGTACTCCCCCTGTTGTACCTTCTGTTTGTTTTTCGGTTTGTTTTTCCACTCCTAACAAGGCTTTGAGTGCCATTTTCTGGTTTGACTTTTGGTTTACGTTCCAGCAGCATTTTCAGGTTCATAAAAACGAGGCTGTTAAAAAAGAACAAGGCGCCTTTTTTAGGCCTCTTTATCCTTAATACTCTATGTCCTTTTTGTGGGCGGAAAATTTAGTTTTTTAGGGATTCAAGGTCGGTTTATGGCGTGTCTGCTTGAGATAATAGTGTTGAAAAATCCACATATATTTCACTTCAAAGGTTATTTTTTCTGCATTTTATTTCGAAAGGTAACGACTAAAATTATTTCGCTCTTAGTACAAGCAGTAAACATATATGTATATAAATAATTAAATTCTATAAAGTTTATTTCTTTAATTGAACGAAATTCGAAAGTAAAGTAAATCCATAAAACCAGAAATGTAAGTGCATTTTAATGGTCAAATGTTTCTTTTTGTTATCTTTTCAAGTATTCTTTACAAATTAAAACCTTTTATGGCAATCCGTGGCCGTGTCCCACTTAATTGAAAATGAAAAAGGTTGCACATAAAAAATTAAAATTAATTTCGTGCCGTTTGACCAAAATCAATTTGACCTTATTGTTCTGGCTGAAGGAGTTAGGGGTTTGGGCCTAACTCCTTTTTAATTCGAGCTCTGTAATCCTCATTTAAGCAGGCTCGCTTTTTTTAAAAATGCATACTAGGCCACACGCCGCTCTTTTGTGGCCGGGAATCTTTCCAACTTTTTATGCTCGGGCAGCGCTGAACTTGAACGTGGGAACGAGGGAGGAGGGGGAGGGCGTGTAAAATGGCCAGCGAAAATTGCAGCTGCCAAGCAAACACATGGAAAAACCACAGCAGCCACTTCCGCGAGTGCCAGTCCGGGGAAGCCCCGGGATTCCGCAGCCTTCGTTGCTTCCCTCATGATGATGCCTCATTTGGCGGCTCGTTGTGGCAAAGAGCGCCAGAAAAACCCGACAAATAGTTAGGAGAGTCGACTAGAGGATGCTCTCTGTTTGAGGATATTTTTAAAGAAATTTAAATTAGTATAAAAAATATAAAATAAGTTAATTAGGAGAGTTATTAATCGAGAACATTCCCGGTCCCTTTTGGGGAAAGATAATATTAGGAATATCTTATAGATAAACACTTTTTGAAAAATACCCCTAATATATACCCCTAATATTTAATTCCAACCAAAATTAATTTTTTAAATAATTTATAAACTTTCCAGCATTTGCTGAAAACCCGTAATACCCCTTAATTTTCTTGACTGAAACAACAACGGCAGAGTTAGCAAAAATGTTTAAACAGCTGGTTAAAGACAAAGGACAAAAAGGACATGGCCACACACACAACTACCCATACATGGGGGCTAAAACGCGAACAAACCGTCGGGAACACAAAATCTGACGCCTAAACGCAGCTTAGCGATTAAAGCGCTTTTCAAATTTCGCCTCTGGGGGACTTTTAAGCGACATTTCGTTTTTCCGCTCAGCTCCTCCCTCCACCACCACTGTCCTGGCCATGTTTGCTTTGGCTTGAAGCGCACTTGGGGCCATGCGAGGAGTAGTGTTAATTTCCCTATAAACTGCAGCGACAAGTTTATTTTCGGCTCGTTGTTTTCGCTTCCACCACTGCAAGCTTTGAGGCGTCTCTGCGGTTTGTGGATGGCCAATTCCCTCTTTTTGTTCTTTGGGAATAGCAAAAGAGGAGATACGAGTACAAGGAAAATAGAGCATGTAAGTGCGCTAATTGAGGTGCCAAGTTGTTTATCACTTATTTAAATAGAATATATTTATTTGGGGTAGAGAAGAGGTTATTTCAGAGCTGGAAACCTCAAGGAACAATTTTCAAAACTATCATAATTAAATAGAAATATTTTCGTAGACAATTTAAATATTCTAGTTAGTTCTCTTACGTGTCTGCTCTATTACTTTCCTCTCTATTTTTTAAGAGTTATGTTAACATAAATAATTATTTCAGGAATTTAATTAGTTTTCCCTTGTTTTATTTTACTATTCAATTTGTGATTTGTTTACAAAACCGAATGGCATCATTTTAAATCTCCCTCATAGCTCATAGCTACCATAGGTAGAGAAAAAATGTCCTAGAAGTTGGAAATTCCTTGCCCCGCAAAAGGAAAGGATGTCAGAGTCACAGCTTGCGACACATAGCCAATGTTGTTGCTAAATTGTTAAATAAATCAAAATCCAGAATCACAGAGAGGGGAGACCGAACCTCAAGCCGAAATGGTGCGACAAGTGCCAATTGCAAGGACATCGCCAGGATCAGAGTGGGTGGGGGCAATGACTGTTATTGATGTGCTTTTAATTGAGGCTCGTGTGTGTGTGTGTGTCAGTGTCTGAAATATGGAATGTGTGTGTCATCCTGTTGCCTGTCCAATCACTTGGCTCATAACGGAATTTTATTAGTTTTTTCCCCTAGAATTCAACACTTACCGACTGCAGTGGCCAACGACGTGTGGGCCATGCAAATGGCCAGAGCCAAAACTGTCAGGAGGCTGATGGGGTCCCACCTCCGGCGGCCCCGTCTCTGCTGGTTATTATTGCATTTTTTCCGGGACATCTGCAGCAGGTCTGTGCTCAGCTGGGAGTTCTCTGAATGCTTCTCTGTTCTGTGCATTTCTGTAGCTGCAAGTCGAAAATGAAAAGCGGAAAATTAGCCATGAAATTACTTAGGGAAAAATCCTTAAATAAAGTTGTTGTCCCCCGTATATATGTAGTTTTATTGATTTCCTTTCTTCTAATTTATGCGCAAAGTCTGCTACATCAGCGAAAAAAAACTTTGAAAATTAAAAAAATGTCATGGAAAAAGTTTTAGCAAGAAGAGCGGGAAAAATGAAAGAGTTCAAGGGTCAAGGCGAGCCGTAAGTAAAAGTAATAATTGAAAAAATCAAGTAAAGCAAGTTCTACCCAAAAATACTTAGAGTCAAACGCTTCTTTAAATGCAAATTAATGAAATTATTACGTGTTTTAAGTGAGATAATACGAGTTTGGCACCCCTCTGATATACATATATTTAGCCATATTTTAACCCAGCCTCTTTTAGCTTTTAAACTATAGTAAATAAACAGTTTTCAAACAAAAATAAAAAGAATTGACCATTAATTTAAACGCTTGAAGCTTTAGCCAGACGAAACCGAAATAATTTGCATTCATTAAGTTTTCGCAACCGACGGAATATACACGTTCGTTCTTCCAAACACAATAAAGATGTTAAGCATTTTATGCTAAGTGATTTATGTCAAATATGCCATGAATATTTCATGTCAACATAATTTGGTTAACGGTTAACATATTATTGGTAGTAACACGCGGTATGCGAGATGCTTAATTCGATAAAGCGCCGGCTTTCGATCGCATAAAATTACCTCTTGTCTGTCAAGGGGCGTGTTCTTTATGGAAATTCACAGATTGTCCAGTTGAAAGATAGTTATACATATATATGTAGATATGAAAAAGCTATTAGCGGACGGATGAAACTGTAAAACGAATAGAACAATGCAAAATATTGTACAATTTGAGGCAAATTAAATATTAATTAGTGTGGCGTGTGCATAAAAGTTAATTAATGATTTTTTACGCCCTAGGTGTTAATAATTAATGAGCGTGAGTAGCGGTTTTGCTCTCTCTTCTCTCTCCCCGCCACTGTGTCTGGGACTGGGTTGTTGATTTACGGATAATTAAGCTGATTGCAAATAATATGCACAATAAATAAATAAGTAATCAATCAGTTGGCGGGCATCAAATATGTGGGAATGTTTTAAAAGCATTTGTGGAGCAGTTTTAATGCTGAATTTCTTTTCTGAAAAATCTCAAAAACAAGTAAAAAATAAAATATAGATCAGAGTTTTCTTTGAATCTACTGTATCTGTTGGCTTGACTTCGATTTAAACTATTTACTTCATTTTTCAGTTCAGATTCTCTCGGGTCAGTTTCTTTAGTTCTCAAATTGGTATTTTTATTTATTTCTTGAAGAAGTTTTAGAAAAATCGAGTAAATTACTAAATATTTTCGCTAAAATGTCGAATACCTATGGTAAGTTAGGGGTATTTATTCCCCTGGGAAACAGAAATATGTAACGTATTTTCCAGGACCTGGACCTGGAGCCTATATGCTGCCCAGCTGCTTTGGTCAAAAAGGTCCACAGTACTCTTTCGGCCAAAGGACTGATCGCAAGAAGCATGAGAAAGTCGGTCCAGGACCGGCGGCCTACAGAATCGATAAGGTCACCCGGTTTGGCAAGTCCGAGGGCCTGCAGTTCTCCATCTTGGACAGGAGTCCCCTCAAGAAAACCATGCCCATTAAGTTTCACTAAAGTTGCAGTCCCCTAAATGTTGGTGCTCCTGATCTTGAAGGGATGTGTTTTAGAGCTTGAGATTAAGTGACTGTCAAATAAATTAAAGTATGCTTCACTAGGCGATTGCTGCACCAAGAGCTTAAGCCCTTGTTGAAAGATACACCGATTTGTGGTAATTAATCCTCTCTGCATTGACATACAATTTACCTCTGAATGGCTGCCATGGAAACGGGGAATAACAACTAATCGCCGTTTCCCTTTGGCTCTGCAATTAATTCGATGACGCATTCAAATGCACATATCGGTGGCAGGAGGTGGGAATAATCATGGACTTTGTGGTGTGTCGAGTATTGATACACAATGCGGCGACAACCACTTGTTGGCCCTGCAGAAAGCCTTTTCCGCCCAGAAAGGACACTCCACATCGAGGGCTTAGAGAGGGCTCTTCAGTGGGCTTTGTGAATGCAGGACGGGACTGGAGTACGTGGCTCTGTAATGAAGCCGCCGGTGGCGAGCAGCAGCTCTCCTAAGTAACTCACTTCTTCGACCCAAGGAAGAGCAGCAGCAGCTTCTGGCATCTCTAAGCGACAGCCTGTTATTTTGCCCGCTGCTTGTAATAATCACACAGTAAACAGGCACCGGTCAGCAGATGCGAATCGGGAATGGAATGAGATGGGGTACACAGGGACAAATATATTTGATTTTCCAGCAATGATTAAGAGATTCCCTTTTCCTAGTTGCTAAACTTTTCCTAGTTGCTAAGAGCACAGATTACATTTCAAACAAACATAAAATAAATTTTTCCATCCATTTTTTAAACAAAACTGTAACCCTAAATACAAGGAACCTCTTTAAGGCATTTTCTTTTATCATTTGTAAGAATTATCTCTCTTATTTGTAGGTGGTCTCCTTTTTTTCCGGTGCACTGGACTTCACCGTGAGAATGGGCTACAGAAAGCCAAAGAAAGGAAAGGGCTTTGGACTAACTGAGACTGCCATCGAGGGATCCCTTGGCCCTTTCCAGCACCACCCCCCCGGTTCAGTTGTAATTGCAACGTCAACGTAAATGCAAGGCACTGGGCACAAGGCACTGGCAGCGGCGACTCAGGAATTTCACGGATGTGCGATGTGCGTGCATTTTGCAGATGCCCTCAGTCCAAGTCCAAGTCCCAGTCCTGTCCCCGTCCCCGTCCTCCGCTCTATTCCCGCGCACTGACTGACCACTGAGCTGGACATCACGTATTCGCACAGACACACAGGCAGGAACGCGGGCATTTGATTGCATTTTCGCTGCAGAATTGGGTGTAGTTGCGGAGAGGGCAGGGCAGGGCAGGGCTCTGGCAACCCGGGAACTTGGGCAACTTCGGGAACACTGCCCCTTTTTCCGCCCGAAGATTTATCTGTGCGCGTTTATTTTAATGTTACGTTCTGGCATCTTTGCTCATTTTTGCCTCACTTCGGGTTATACTCTTCTCTGGGAGGTACCTTTGGGGTTTTGATCTCTATATTTTATCATTTAAAAATCTTGCAAGTAGAAATACATTATGCCGTAAATATTAAAGAGCTTGTCATTAAAACTTTATAAAAGATACAAATTTATTAATGATTTTTATTTATTTAAATTACATCAAATACTTTTTAAAAATAGTTTAATAAAATACTTTTAAAATCTAAATCTTAAGCTTTAACGAGTTAAAGGTATTCCCCATCTTCTACAAGTTAGATATATTAAAAAGAATCCTTGAATATACATATATCCATTAATTTGTAAAACTATAATAAATCCGAATTTCAAAGAGCATCCCCTTAATCCCCGCCAGAATCATGTAGAGTAATTGCCGACGTCTTATTTATTTTTCGCCTCTGTTAAGCAGCCTCTTTCAATGCATTGGCCACTGGGATGTCTTTGTCTTTATGAAGCCTTAGCCAGGCTCCACAGCCGCATCATCATCTTGGGCATCCTCGTCCTTCTCATCCACATTCCCATTCCGCATCCTCGATGGCGTGCCATTCCTTAACGTGGTACGTTGACCGCTCGGAATGTTGATTCATCTTCTTCTGGGTTATAACTGCTGCCAGCTCCTCTTCTTTTTTAACAACTCCACTTGCTCTTTTATGTCAATCAGCAGCTTGGCATGCTCGGCCAAGCTGCAGCTCCTTGGCAGCCATCTCCTCGTTTATGGGCCATCATCGTCATCGTCGGAGCGTTGGCTGCATTGGCTGCATCTATTTTTAGTGGTGCTCGTGGTCTATTCTATTCCTGACTCGCTCAGTATGTTAGATCCCCATGTTGGGCTCTCTCTCTATTATCCCCATAATAAGCGAAAATTGCCCTTAAGTGGCCGGCGTATAATACATTCCCTTTATTTTTAGCACGATCTCGGCCCGTCGTCGGGTCTGTCTGCCTGCCCAGTTACATGAATAATTGCCAGTTAGGTTCGCAGCTCCGCATGATCGGAGTGGATAATTGTAAATGGGCATAGAACTTAATTGCATTTAAATGCAGGGGCAGGTGTGGCCACTGCCAATGAAATGTGTCCTAAGAAATTCTGAATAAATTCTGGAGTACCTTAGACTTTGGAAATTAAATAAAGGTACTTGCAGGAAAGGTATATATTTTACATATTAAAATACAAGATAATGAAAACTGTCTGCTGTTTAAAGTATATTAAAGTTGCTTGTGATTCATTTAAAGACTTCGATAATCAGCTGTTTCAGAACATTAAGGTGTGGTAAGTTATCCCCTTTATTGCCTGCTGATAAATTCTTGTTACTCAGGTATTCGCATTAGAACTACGCAAAAACCTTAAGCGACTTCCCAAACCATCCTCATCTATCAAGGCATTTCGTCGGCCCACTGCCATTAGCAATTCAGGCAATCAATGAAACCTTTTCGGCAAAACAACAACATATACAAATAAACATATAAATATTTTTGTAACAAAAGCTATACATTGTGGGTAATGTTAATTTGACAGCCGTCGGCAATTGGTTTTCATCGAACTGACAAACACACGCCGGTGGATTGAAGGGTCATCGCAGGGTTGAATGGGAAGTCGAGGAAGTCGCCGAGCTGACCTCACACGCACTCATTGGCTTTATTTATTCTATTTCCGATTTTAATTGATAATACGGGGCAGCTGAGCAGGTATTGCTGAATCGAATTGCTGTTGTCTTTTGTGCGTAACCTCCCCTTGATTAGCCATAATCGACCCTGTTCCATGCACGTGACTTGTTTAAGTGATTGCTAAAAAATATTTTTCGCTTACTTAATGTGTTTGTGGGTTGCCAAAATTGGGGAAAATTGTGCGCCTATATAGTATACATATATCTAATTCGAATTAAACTATTTACTTATTTTGCTTTTAATTCCAGGGTTGACCCAATTTTCCACTAGAAGCATCGAGAACTGCGATAATTGAGTATATTTCGCAATATTCGCTTTGGGGATAGCATTTTGCGGTTACCTTAACTCTACTCAGCCGAAATGATAGCCATAAAGCCCCTGCTGTAAGTCATTGGCTGGCCAGCTTAAACTAAGCCATCGCATCAAAACTTTTCAAGAATTTAAGACCCATTTAATGTGAGTCAAAAAGTCAATAAACCCAAACGCGCGTCTTCGCCTTCATGCTGTTCAGCAAAAACAAAAAAATAATAAAGAAAACAAAAGAAAAAAATATAGGAATAAGGGAAAAAGCCAAAAACAAGATGAGAAAACAAAAGTGGAGCAACAAAAACCTGTCACGTACAACAAAAGTGCATTCACATTTTGAAAGTCAAAGCGGGATGGCGAACTTTTAATGTATCATCATCGATGGGGAGCAGCATCCCTGTTGCGTCGACAGATACACTCGGGGAAGCGGAAGAACTTTCTGGATAAAATCGAAAAGGATGCTACAGAAATATACAAATTCCTAATTTTAAAACGGACCTTTTTAGTAAGGGCTTTTTGTTGGTTAGTAATTCAGAGAAAAGAACTCAGCTCAAAGTAGTTAAATGTTAATAATTTCTTATAATTCTTTCCTCTCTTTAAATCAGCGAAAATATATACTATATATTCCTTATTTAATCCGAGTGTATTGACACATTTCTATCTTAAAGCTGTGTGGCCGCAAGAACTTTCCCTGTTGGCCAAAGACAAATTCAGTCAATTACTTCATTATGCGTTGAGGTTTTTGTGTTCGTCTGGCTGCCTCCAGTCTTGGGTTCCCTGTCTTTTGCCCCCTGTCCCCTTCTCTGAATTCAATTCCGTCTCCTTGGGGAGGAGGCGAGCAAGGAAAAGGTCCTTTCTCGGCTGTCTGCCTGCTGTCGTCTGTCATCAGGTGAAAGGCAAATAAAACGTCAATTTGTATCGCCAGTTGTGTCCTTTTCTTATTATTCATATGCATATTACACACGTTCGGAATTTATTCATGCCTTCCCCCGCTCCCCCCTGGCAACCTTTTTATGTCAATAATCATTTACATGTTTATCTAATTTGGCCGGGATTTTTCCTCAGTCTCTGTCGCAGCTTCAACTTGAACTTGGAGTGAAATTCACTTATTGCCGCGCAAAAGTGGGCCACGACACAGATATATATAGACACCGATCTCTCAGATACAAATCGTTTCCTTTGCCAATAAAAAATGAAAACGAGTTGGTGCAGGAGGGGAAGTTGTAAAGCGGCCGAAAAATAAAGAAAAAATGAATATGAAACCGACCCAATGCCAATAAAACGAGCAACTTTGTCGGTGTGCTGGCCGCCTGTCATCGCAAGTGTTGTGGCAGCAATTATTGCTGTTTCCGTATGCGAATTTTCATTTTGACAGGCCTGAAAGGCAACAGAAACTGCACGTCGCATTGGGGATATATCCTGAATTATTCTTGGTTGGCTGACTGCACACACTGCCTGAAATCGATAAAGTTTCGTAGGGGAAACAGACTCATAAATACATAGGAACAAGGCAGATATGAATGCAGACTTTGTTCACAAAAAGAGTGACACATTCGTTGCCCCATATTTCTATAAAGTTAAAGAAAAAAATTATTGATTAAAATTAATTTATTAATTCTAAGCTTTTATGCAAATATAAAGGCAATGCAAAAACATTTCAATTATTTTAGAGACATAATTAATTAAAATTATAGGTGATTATTCAATTTGCTTTTAAGTTCTATATTATCCAAGCATTTTTAAATAATTCTTCGATATATATAAAAGTTAAAATGAAATAAATTCTGCGTCTTATAAAATTATTCCAAAAATATACTGGGCTAAAGTTGGATATCTTACTTACTCATGAACCTCAATTAAAATTAGTTTTGGAGCTCGGAGCCTCTTCAACTTAGTACTAAAATTATTTAAACCCCAACTTGTATACTATATATTAAACACAGTATCTTCAACTGAACAACTCAACTAACCCTTGTAAACTACCCTTTTGTCTAAAGACAATAACTCTATCGCGGGCAGCGTGTGTGTCTGTGTCAGCGCCACGTTACGTTCTTGACATTTTGTTTAAAATGTTTGCTCTGCATTTTAGCGACTAGCCGCAGCTCCGCTTCGCTTCAGCTTCAGCTTTCAGCTTCGACGGGCCCTAATAGCCAGGCCAAGAAGGGCTGCCAGCGGATTCCGTGGGTCGTTCACCGGGAACAGCCTTTTGGGGCGGACTGTCTAAACGCCTTTGAATTTTGCGCTGATTTGACACAAAAATTTGACGTAAAGTAGTTGACGCTCAGCCGCTTTGTAGTCAAAATGCAAATTGTGCATGAATATTTACCCCTCCGCCTGCCGGCCTCTCCGCCGAAGAAAGGCTTTTGTTTACGCTTGTTTTGCTATAACTACAATTTGGGGAATACACATTTGGGGGAAGAGGTAAAGTTTTGCGCCTCCTCTGGGTATCCTGTTATAAATTTCGTATCCAGCAGATACTTACAACAGTTTTGTGGCACTTTGCCTACATGTGGATGCCATGGCAACAGGAACACTCAAGGGAGTGCGGGGAAAAAAGGAACCGAAAATCAACAACTTGTATTTCAGAGAATTCGCCTTTCTTCGTAGAAAGTTTCAAACAGGAAAAACTTTACTGCAAGTAATGATTGTCAAAAGAATTCGATACATGAAGAGGGACTTTTAAATTGCAGACCAAAAATTATTGGCCTCAAAATAGTTGATTAATTTGTTTGTTATTGATAATAAGAAGTAGGAAAACTTCCTATTTTTCTTGTATATAATAATTTTAAATGCTGCCTGAATCTTCCAACCTTTTCCATAGAGCCTTCTCCACACCTGAAACTGGAATCCACACAGATCTCTCTTATTACATATCTTATTATACATCTTCATCTCCCCTATGTATAGCTCACTTTTTTCCCTGACATTGATTAACCAAAATATCACGCCTTGGCGCTAATTGAACATTTAGCTTAATGGGAAAACATAAATTGCCGAATATGTTTAGCACAAGGCGAAGCCCTCATAAAGTGGAGACGAAACCAGGTTCCCCCAGAGTCGCCCGGTATTATTTGTGTTTTTATAGCGCCAGTGATTAATGCTCGCAATAAATAGTATAGTCGCACAGAGAGAGAGAGAAAAACCCGAAACTAAATACGGATGAGTCAAGTGGGGCTGGACAAACACAGCCGATCGATATTCAATATCATTTCATTTCACAATGAGGCCGCAGCATGCAAAATCATTTTTAAACGCATTTCGGAATTGTTCAGGGCGCCGGGCTAGGCTTTTTAAATATTTTCAAAATTAATTAAAACTACACGTACGTGGCGAAGGCTGGCCGGGGCCCCTTTTAGTGGAATATTTCTGTTCAATGCCGGCCACACAGGACGGTCACGTGTGATTAGATGCGCATTTTTCGGCCAGAGATGATCTAAGCTGACAAAATTTCCAAAAATAATACGAAATGCCCATCTTATTCTGGTCGATGTTATTATTATGATTTTCGTTTGAGCAGAAATATGGGTAAACAGGTTCCCACAGAAACAATATAAACAAAGCTCCGGCTGGAGTCACCTGTGAATATGTTAACGAATTTCAAGCGAAATGAAATAAATCTTTTGTAAAAACTGCAGAATTTTTGCAACTCCTACTAAGGGTTTCCCGCCAAACTCTCTCTTCAGAAAAATATACATATATAGGTATACATATATTCAAGATGCGTCAGCCACAAAATACTTCAAGGGGCTACCGGAAATTGGATGGTTAAGTCATCAGCGAACCAATAATAACTTAGTTTTTAAATTGTTTACCTTGTTGAGTGGCAGCTTGTTTCAAAATGGCACTTTTAATGTGCATTAAATATATATAACAACAGTAGGGTAAGCCAATAAGGTAATAAATTGAATTGGTCTGAAGTTATTCATTGATTTTATGTTTGTTTTCTTTTCATTAAAAGTTTTGTATTTATTTATTTATACTTTGCCGGGCCCAGCAGGTATAAAAAATATATCTTTTCACCTTTATTGGGTTTAAGCAAACATATTCATGAAGTTCAAGTGAATCAAGCAGTTGGGGTTTTTCGTCAAAGTCAGAAGTGACGTAGGAAAAAAATTAAATACGAATGGGCGGTCGTTTCCTGGTAACCAATGTGCAACAAATTAATTGATTTAATATTTAGTGAGCGAAAAAATGGCCGAGAGTGAATCAATTTTTCGCCTATTTATTCATGGGGATTAAATGCTCATAACTCGTTTATGTTTTCACTTTTTACGAGATGAGCAATTAAATCAAAATTACATGTAGGCAGCTGAAGCTAATTTCTGCTGGTTTTACTGCTGGATATGCTTGGTCTTTTTTTGAGCCACTCTACGTAAGAGGTTTGGGCTTTGGTTTCGGTTTCGGTTTGCCCATTACTTAGCCATGCAGGCCGTGTTGCCGTAGCCACGCAATTTGTGCAAAAAGCTGGAAGCGACTGACGGAGACCAATTCAAATTCAACTCATCTGGCATTTCATTCATAAAAATTCACAAATATATTTATTTTTGAAGATGTGTACGAGTTGGATTTTGGCATTATTTTTATCGTTCGTCTGCACTACTTTAAATGGGTCCACGTGCCGGGTTCGTGGGCGCGGAGCGTCGCGGTGCGGCGGGGCTATCGAGGGTTAAGCTCGGTAATGAGCGTTGTTAAAATGCGTTAAATGATTTTTTGCATTTAGCCACTTCGGCTTTGTGGTCTTCGCTTTGTCTTGGCCGTTTTTGCAAGCCTTTTTTGCACTCTGTTTGATTTGTTTGGCTCGCCTGCCATTTACTTACCACCTTCTTTATTTGTTATGAATATTTTCTGTTTGTTTTTCTCTCTAAACTGGCCAGCAGGAAGTTCCAGCCATAAGCTGGGTTCTTAGAGAAGTTTATTTGATATATATTCTTAGTAATACTCAAGGAAATATAACTTCCCCCAGTCAACGTTAAATAAATATAAATCACCTGAAATGAGCATATTTAAAATTCAAACTTAATAGATACATTAAAGCTCTTGAGGTAGAACGTCAAGAGTGACCTCATTCCAGGCCATGGGGTATAAATCATATTCCAAATTCATTCCACTTTGCAGTGAGATGTCTTTGCAAGGTGCTTGGCACACGTGAAAGATATATACTGTCGCGTTAAGGCGAGAAAACACATCGCTGGACTATCATCAACACGCGACATTGTCCGAGCATATTGCTTAATCTCACGTAACAGAAATTATTCTATAATAATTCTCGGAGCTACGCGGTCGGACAAAAGATTTCGCATGCATTTAGATGTCTGATTTATATTTATTCGTTCGTATGCTATATACCACATGAACATTTCATCTAAATGGACCATCCTTGGCCTTGAACCTGGACAAACTCGGACAAAGTTAATAATTTAAATCAACTAATTGCGGGCGACTGACAAGCTGCGAACATTTTCTATAATCGCCAGGGGGTTTCGCTTAATTTGCAAAGAATCCCCAATGAATGTGCCAAAAATTGAGGAAAAAGATTTCAGATTTCAATACAATAGCTGTCGGAATTAACACACCATTATAGAGAAGCTGTCAAAAGAAAAAAAGAGGCGAAAAAGAGGAGAAAAACCCACAAGAAAAGTTCACAAGCCACGGCTAAAAAGGCAGACACGCGTGGCTCGCCATTTGTTTATTGTTGATTTAGTTGTTGGATCTGCTGTATATAGTAGTTGGATATAGCCCGGCAACAATGCCATTAAGCTTAATGTTTATTATCTATACAACAAGCCTACATGGAAACATGAAACATGAAACAACGAACGGTCGGGAAAAAATTGTGACAAGTAGCAATGAACCTTGTAAGGTCTGGGCTGCTGTGCCGCCGAATGGCATTATTCCATCTGCCCCACACATCGCTCTATAGCAATGGCAACGGCAACGGCAACGGCAGCGGCAAGTCTCATAAATTTTGAATACATTTCAAACACCTGTAATCGTAAAAATCAGCATTTAGACGACAGCCAAAAATGCAGTGATTTTTTTTATTTGTGAATACACGACACATAACACTGGAATAAAGAGCAAAATGTGATAATAGTCGAGCTTCAAAGAGCTTGTCAGGTGTATGTATAGTATATGTATCGCATAGTTAACTATCGAACAGGTAACTGAACTATGTTTACAAAGTGAAACAATCTCGGAGGGAGACACCACTTTGAGCCAACTTTAAAGTCGAATTAGCCAGAAGTATTGTGCTACTCAGCTACTCAGCTACTCAGACTTCAAAGGAACCTGAGTAAATATAAGTTGGAGTGATTTTTAGAAAAGCCGATCACAGATCACTTGAAGAGTTTATATACTTAAACTAAAGGGGTTGCTACGCTATATTGCTCTTGCTATAAAATTAGGGAGAAAATGTAGGAATGTATTTTCTTGTTATGCAATGTAAAGCAAATCAAATAATTGAATTAATATAAAGTTTGTAGTGTAATAAAAGGTTATGATATTTTTTAATGAGAGCATTTTAAAATTTATTTTCTATTAAATTTATAACTAACTTCTTTAATATTTTATTGATGGAATAAATGTATGACTTCCTTTCCTTGACAATTATTATTATTTTTAATTTATAACTTATTACAAAAATGTTATTCATTGAATTTTAGGAATACATTCTCTGCCTGAATTATTTATACATTTCTCACAAAGTCATTTTATTTCCCGTCCACAACATATATTTAATAATATTTCTGGTTCCACAAGATAAATTTGTTATAATTATATTTTAGTTTGCAACCAATATCTTTCATTAATTTAATTTAAAACCAACTTTTCATGTTTGCCTGAACTATTTCCACCACAACCTCATATTTACCCCCCATAATTATACATATATTTTTTGGCGCATTTTCCCCCCTTTTTCTTTGCCAACTGAAAATCACTAAGCTAAAGCCAAACAAATTTGAAATTTCTTGTTCAATAATTTCACTCTTGGCAACCGACAGTCAACAACTTGTGTATTAGTTTCGTTGTTATTGTGATTTATGACAAGTGTCTCCTAGTTTGTTGTAACTAACACCCGTACAGTACTTACATTTTGAGCCGAAATAAAAATATTTCGCGCTTTATATATAGAGTGTGTATATATTTTCGGATTATCGGCGACGCCGAAGAGTTGCTGCCTCGCTTTTGGCCTTACCCACGTTTCTTGCGTTTTCTTTTGCGTTTTTTATTTTATTTTTATTTATATATCTTTTTTTTTAGATATGTATATACCACAGATACATGTTATGTTTTAGTGCTTTTCCAATTTCTTATTCACTTCATGTACGCGCCCGCACACAGTCACACACGCACAGCAGTAGCAGTAGCAGTAGCAGTAGCGGAAGGGCTCGTCCCGCTTACGGAGTACGCACTGTGTGTGCGCCGAGCTTGTTATTGGCCGATTTTAGCCGATTTTCTAACGATTACAGCCGCGATTTTCAACCGCGCCGTCAACGTTGAGCGCTCGAAATCTCGTTACTAACTAAAATAAACGAAGCGCGGGTCGGACACAAAAAATCGACATCAGAGCAGCGATGTTTGCCTTTTGTTTTTGTTGGTAACCAAGCTCTCTCACACACACTCCGGCACACACACTCTGGCCTGCATGCACGCCTCAGCTTCGAACGGCGGCAAGTTCAAGTCGCAATGTTAGGCTTGAGCGGCGATGGCAGATCGGCGACTTAAGAGCGGGCTTTGGTTTTTAAATTTACGGAGTCAGAACACTTTTGTATTTATTTATTTTTAATCAGCTAGAAATTATATAATTTTATAATTTAGTACTTTTAATATCATTGCCAGGGTGTTATAAATTTAGTCAAATGCTTGCGACGCAATGAAGCAGCCATTTCCGACCCTATAAATCAAATATATTCTTGACTAGCATCAACAGCCGAGTCGATCTGGCCATGTCCATGACATGTGACCAATATTTTCGAAATTTCATAAATTTCGTTAGAATTGTGAAAAATCGACATAAATTACTTTTTTTTTAAATCTAAATTGAGTATGTAGAATTATTACCCTTATAAACACCACCACAAAAAAACCTTTCCGAATCAGAATTAATGCATTCTTAGCTTAGTTATTGGCTTTTTAAAAATTACCATGCAAATATCGAATTTAAACTACATATTTAAGGTCTTTTTAATATGGTAAATCATGACCAAAAAATGCTTGCTAAGAGTGATTAAAATTCTATGAAATTCACCATTACAATTTTTAATTAATTTTAAATAAAGTATTGGAAAAAATGCAACAAAAATATTTTCTCAATTTGTTATAAATTGAATTGTCAAAAATGGAAGTAAATTGTATTATTATTTTAGTCAGAAGTGTGTAACGCAGTTCCAGCCTTATAAACCTTATATATTCTTGATCAGCATCAACAGCCGAATCAATTTAGTCATTTCCGGAGGTAAAACATTTTTTCGAAATTGTTCATTTAAATTTAATTAAATTACAAAAAATAATAAACAAAATTTATGTATTTTAATTTTAAGCCAGATATGCAGATTTGATAACCTAATGAAAGCTAACATTGAAAAGCTTTCCCAGACCAAACTAATGCATTTTTGGCTTAGTTTTTTATATAGATTTTAGGAATAGGTACCCAAGACAAGTCCCAATACATCTTAGGGACCTACAAAAGAAGAACGTTCATAAGTGATTAAGATGCGTACCTTTGTCACGATCATTTCTATATTTTTGTTTACAAAAAATTTAGGTAAATTAAATGTTCTTGGCTTTTTTAACGCCAAGAAGCGCAACACTGAGCTTGAGCCGGCTACGTCGGCGCCCCATATAAGTTCGAATCGAACTTAGCAGCCCAAGATCGAAGAAGGCAAAAGTGGCGAGCCGGCAAAAAAATGAAGTGGCTGTTGCTAAATGATTGGCAACATGTTGCTTCCACTGGTGAGTACTATTCATGATCCTAATAAATAAATTAAAATTTTACTTCCTACAACCTTACTTAGCTTACATTTTTATAGAATAAGTTTCGAGCCAATATTAAATTTTCAAGCTCTCGGCATTTGATTTTCGCACATTTCAAAGAAATATTTCGACAAGTCCTTGGCCAGAATATTAAAATTCCAGCTTCCCTGCTGGCTTTGCACCTTGATGGATTTTAAAGACCATTTTTTGTGGTTTTGTGCTTTTTTTTTTTCTACAGTTTTTGTTGCCAACGGCAAAGTGAAGCTGTGCCGATGACGTCTGTGTCGATTTTTCCCGAACTCGTTTGCTTACTCACACACTCGGAATTATGTCAGGAATGTTGGTGGGACCCGCCCGGGCCATCCAAACGTCCGAACATCCAAACGGTGGTTGTTGTGGCCGTCTGAGATTGCCCGAAAGTCGGTTGATTAATTTCGGTATCAAGAGTGTATGCACGACGAGAAAATTAGCAAGTATTTTAAAGAAAATACTTAAGCTTTTACTTGGGGAATTTATAATTTGGTTGCTTGCTTGAGTTTAAGTCAATTTAAATAAGTATTGCAATGAGTAACACAAGTTTATTGAATAAATATATATAATTTCATATAGTTACTCTCAGCTTTTTGTGGTGACTAATGAAGCTGCATATGGTTTTCTGCTACAAAATTGAAAGCATTTTATAAGTTTTTTATTTGCTAAAAATTAGCAAATGAGGTAAATGAATTTCAGACATGTTATAAGTGGTGAGGTTACTCTATGTAACCTCCAATTAGAGCTTAGCTCCGGTTTAAAATTTCAGACATCAAATTCAATACGTTTTGTGGAAAACCCTTCCTAAATCATAGGCATTTCAGCTTACTCTAAATTATTTATATCCGTAGTAAATAATATAATTTTTTCAAGTGTGCAATGCAGTATATGTGGAGCAGATCAGGCCAAAAGCCGGTTAACATATGTACATATTATGGTAACATTTTTGGTCACTCGGAAGACGCGTGCCAAAGTCTCTCTGCTTTCAAAGTTCATCACCAGCCGGGGGAGAACTGCATTCCATTGGGTTAATCGGGGCTTATCCCGCTCAATTAACCCTTGGCTGACTCACGTTTCTTGGGGGCACAAGATCAGGTGATTCCAACGCATTAAAAAAACCCAATAAGCCATTGACACCAGTTTACGACAATTTCTGCAGAGTTTTACAATCGCTTTTCTGGTTTGCTAAAAGCCGACTCAAGACATTTTATTTTTATGTGTCGGTCAGCATGTCCACTTACCTCGTCACTTGTACCGATTTCAACGGAAAGAAATAAGCAGGCAACAGCAGAAATATATTTTTATTCTTATTTCGCCACGCGACCTTTTCAATTCCCTCGAATTTGCATTTGGCTAATACGGGCACCGATAATGCAAGGCAGCAAAAGGTCAGTGAAACCTGGAAATTATAATTAATTTCGAGGGTCTCAAAAAACAATATTCATATACATATATATGAAAGGGTTGCTAAAGTAGTGATGAAACATTATCATCTAAGAGGTTTTAAATTACAAAAACATCTATTACATATAAGATTACTGAGCTGCCCTTAAACCTAAACAATTTTGAACCAAAATATCTTCATAAACCCCCTTGATTTTGATTTCCTTAGCAACATCTTTCAGTTTCCTGAGTATCTGCCATTGACATATGTCAAAACCTGAAATATGAGCGCGGGTCGACTTGATTGAAAGAGATACGCGTACTCTATCCTAAAAAAAAGTAGGGAAAAATGCGGGAAAAATGTCAATCAGAAGTCAAACCGCGACTACTCACTGCAGTAGAAATTTCCGTTAAAAAATACAAAAAACAAGGGGAATTCTAAATGAAAGGAATAGAAAACTAACATTATATCGACTAAAATAATACTTCTGAAAATTGTTCGAATTTCAAATAATAATATTTATTTTCTTACTGAATTTCAAATAATAATTATTAATATCAACAAATAATGTACCTACGATTTATTTTGAAATTTAAGCTGCAAAGATCGCACACTACCAGAAAAAATGGGTCTTGTAAATACAGGTGTTACATTTTTTCTCCCACAACAACTACAAATATTTTTTTTAAATCTCTAGAGTTTCCCCGCAGAGGCTGCTCCATATAACTTTCAGCATTTTGGCCATATAAACAAATAAACACGAATATAAAAGGCAAAAACAAACATGGCATTTTGATGGACAATTCTCCATCCATATGGCGCAAATACCCGAGCACCCTGCAAAAGTATACACGACGAACAAGTCAAACAGAAGCCCGCCGAGCACTCACAATTCAATTTTAGCATTGAAATCAGATACTCCCGAGGGGGAGGGAGGGATGGAGGAGCGACGCCAGCCAGGTGGGTTAGGTGGTTGGGTGGTTGGGTGAACCCCTTCGGTCGGAGTCAGACTGCTGCAGATGTTTAGAATTTCGCACAAGGTACAAATCTGTTAACGCTTTGAAACCGCAGACAGCCACCGGAATGTTGGCGCAGCGACAGAGCCTATCTCTAGTATCTCTAGTTCCGAGATGCACATGGGCCTGAGATAAGAAATTACTCAAAATAATGAAAAGTTACCGGAAAAACATGTTTTGATCTTTACAAATAGTGGAGAGTTCCTACGTAATTTTTGTGTTTTATTTCAGTGCGTTTTCCTGTCATTTCTCTCCTAGAACTTGAATTAGTTGTTGTATTAAGAAAGTCTTGTATCAGCTCATATCAATTTTAAATAAAAGTATGTGAAACGGTTTAAATGATTTCTTGAGATTGTAAATAGTAAGCAGAATTTACTTATATTAACTCATAATTTATAATTGTTGCATTTTTAATCGATATAATCGATGTATTTAATCAGTACATTTATCGTTTAATTTCTGTATTAAAACCATATCTCAATTAAAACAATTTCCTAGTACTTACAACCACTGTTCTTACCGCTTTTCCTTCAAACAAAATAGCTTTATGCCAATTCCGGAAGGTAAAACTATAAGATTTTTTTTGTCAAGTTTGGCATTGTCTAGCTGATATTATTCCCGTTTCGGGGAATAGAATAAGCCGCGGAAAAGAAAATCTTCGAAAGGGAAATGAGTATTTATTTAATAAATTGCATTTTCTGCACAAGTGGCCAATCGGAACCAATTGGCTGTCGTTTGCGTTCCATTTTCCCTTTCAGCCAATTTAAGCCGCTTAGCCGGATGCCGTCTCAGCCTTGGAAATTGCAATTGCTTCCCCTTCTTTTATTAACAAACTGATGAATTTTAGATTCATTTATTTGAAATATATTTTAACATTTAGATTTTGATTTAATTTCTGATTTGATTTGTACAGTAGAATCAATAATAAAATTGAATTGATTTAAATATTCTCAATACGTATAAGTAATGAACAAAGCGACAATATGTAATAGCATTTAAATATGGAAGAAATAAAAGTTAAATGTCTTGGGATTTAATATTCCCAGTCCCTCGTATTTTGATTAGTGCTAAGGATATTAATCTCCTTACGGCTGCGAGGCCATGCGGATCCTGGCGGTGGCCCTCGACTTCGTGTGTATCTCAGCTGTTCGCAGCGTGATGCCAAAGATGTCCTCGTGGTAGCGACTCTCGTCCTGAGAAGAAAATATATATGTACATACATATATAGAAAAGGGTCAACACAAAGTATGTAGATTTGCCGACATCAAATGTGTTTACATTGTTTTGCAACAAAATCGCTCATTCGCCGGGTGTATCAGCGGAGAGGAAGCCCTTCGTCGCTATCGGTATTTATGACCCCAGCTTCACTATAAACCGCTAAGGACACTTACCCGCAATGTTAGCAAAAATGTCTCAACTTCCGCCTCGGTTTTCTGTTCCTTGCCGGCAATGCACTTCCTGCCAAGGATAAAAAAAGTGCATAAGTATGGAAAGGAAATGTGCTGGGAAAATACAGGAAAGCTAAGAAAAACAGTTTATTTATTCGACGCTCTGAGATATTTATAGTAATCTCTTGGATGATAAACCGCTCTTGTTTATGATTTAAAATATGTTTTGGAGAGTATTAAAACTAAGTAAGTAAGTCGGCTTATTTTGGGATAAATAAGAAGTATCTTGAGGCACTCATTGATCAAAATTTAATTACTATTAATAAATAGGCCTATAGATTCGTAAGCCTTTGCTCTGCCCAACGATTAAGAGAATATAAGGAAAGAAAAATGATCACCTGTAATTAGCAAACAGCTGAGACACAAGACCTGGTCATCTGCTTTATTATCTTCCTTGGTTTCAATTAAACTAAACCGCTTATGATTACGAGTTACGAGTCGGCCCCCTTTGAAATCTCCCGTCAAGGACCTGGGCCATTATGCAATATCCTGTGTGGGAGACGGCAGCCCGTGTTTCACAATAAGGCACTTAATCAGGAGCTTTGAAAGAATTCCAGCCGGAGGATGGTAGTGGCAGGAAATATATAAAGCCAAACGATGGCAAAATACCTGACCGTCCGGGGGGCATTTGGGAGCCGTAAACTCCCAGCTGGGAAAATCGGTGGAAAAGCAAATGTGAGGAAAAAAGGAGCAGCGCCGCCCCAAACTCACAAAGGCAATCAAACTGAGGGCACAACTATAAGGGGAAAACCTTACCTGATGGTCTGGTACACATGCTCGGCCATTGTGACATCGCCGCAGACGTAGATGTGGCCCCGCTCTTGGACAATCAGTTGGTACAACGAATCAAATTCCTGCTCAATCAGGTCCTGCACATATGTCTGCAATGCACAAGCGTTGTCGATGTGGGGTCAGAAAAGCAAATCATTTGTTTAGGCATTACAGAGAAAAGAACACGACATTAAATAGGAAATATGTCTTGTAAATTTAAACTTCTAAAAGGGATATTTAAAGGGTGTTTTTAAACTCTTATGGAAATTGTTTATATATGCTAAAATATTTCATATAATTTGATAAGATTTAATTTTCGAATCTTAGATCCACTTGGGATAATTGATGCACTAGCAAGGCTTAAAGGAAAGATGATGTCTTAAAAGAGAATTTTTATATGTTTCTTAAGATCAAACAATTTACAATTAACAATTCTTAGAGTTTATAGTAGTCTTAAAAATGTTATTAATTTTTAATCAACAATTTCCCCATTAACTTTTTTTCTCTGTACAACGTAAACTTCCTCAGCTGAGCTGTAAAAGCAGGAGGCAAAGTCGCACACCGAAACTCACCTTTGGAATGGCCGGTTCCCTGGACAGAGCCAGGAAAACTCGATTCAGGATCTGGTCCTTCTCCAGCTGCGCCTTCTCCTCGGCATACAAGTCCACGTCTCGATTGCGACAGCCAAAGAAGAGCCACATCTTGGGCAGCGGCGCCACGGGGTCCAGTTCGCGCAGCACCTGAAACTCCTGCCAAAAGGAGCGAAAGGGTGCAATGCCGGTGCCGGGTCCAATTAGAATAATGGGACGACTTCGGTCGCTGGGCAGATGGAAGCCCAGGGCGCTGCGCACGAACATGAAGAGCTCGTCATCTGCCCGCAGTCCCGAGAGATAGTTGGAGCAGACGCCATAGCGTTCGTCCCCGTCACCGTCCTCGGAGCGATACTTGACGATGGCCACCGTCAAGTGGATTTCGTCACTGACACGGCGCGGCGACGAGGAGATGGAGTAGAAGCGCGGCTGCAGAGGTGTCAGGTGCGCCAGCAGCAGAGGCGCCGGTGGGCGACAGGATGGGAACTCCTCCAACACGTCCAACAGGTGGGGCAGTCGCCAGTGACGCCAGTCCTCATAGGCCGAGGAGTCGTTCACCAGCAGCTCCAGTCGCTCCCGGTCTGCTGCATCCTCGCAGAAGCCCGCCAGCAGGGTGAGCAGCTGTCTCGATGGCGGCGTGGTGAGGTCGAAGAACCGCACCAGCAGGTTCCTTAGGCTGTCCGGCGGAATCTTGTCGTGGGGCTCCCAGCACTTGAAGATGCCATTCGAGGTCTGCTTCTCTTTTAAGAGCTGCAGCTGCAGCACCTCGTCTGGATTATCCACGCCAGCCAAGCGATCGATGAGACCGTCCACCAGCTGGTTTCGATTGGCCGGAAAGATGCCCACATGATCACCGGGCTCGTAGTCCAGTCCCGGCGCAGAGATCTCCAGCAGCATCGTGGTCTTGGCCCCCTCACTCAGCCGGGTCAAATTGTGGGGCTGCGCCTTGATCTTGCAGCAGTGCACCTTCTTGTTGTGGTACTTGGACAGGCTGCTGTCCAGCGAACCCTTGCTCGGTGCCGGCACCAGCCTCACCGTGTTCACCGTCAGGGATTCGTTTTGCAGGGCCAGCGAGGCGTCCGTGAGACTCTCCTCAGGATCTAGGCAGAAGGTTTCGCAAGCGAGCTAAGAGAGGGGTATAGGAATAATATAATCAAAGCAAAATAATTCAAATAGAAAGAATAAATAGGTGTGGAAGTACATATTTCACGTACGCAGCGTATACGCAATTTTGACTGTAGTCCAAGTCCGTTGCGTATACGCATTGTTGCCTCTGCTCCATACATCATCCTAGAAACATTTCATTCCCAGATTCCCCACGACGCCAGTCACTCTACTGACCACTCACCTTAAACACCTCGGGTGCCCATTTCCGGAAGGACTGCTCCTGGCCGCACATCTCATCTCCATAGGCCACCTTGAGCAGCCTCTCGCCGCCCAGCTCGCCCAGAATGTTGTCCACATACTGGCCAAAGGCGCAGAAATTGGGATAAGCCGAGGAGCCGAGGGCGAAGACAGCGAAGCGGACATTGGACAACGGACCGAAGGTCTCCTCGGTGAAGGTGTCCGAGGTGGAGCCCCGCAGCGAGTCCCAGCGGTCGATGCGCTTCACCTGTTGCAGGGGCAGCTTCATGAACTCCTGCCGCGAGCTGGCCTTCATGAAGGACTTAGAGGAGCCAATGCTGAAACAAAAAGACGAACAAAAACCAGTTAGAGGTGACGGAAAGATATTGGATGAAGTAATTAAATAACTATTTAGATTTACTTTAAATTTGTTTCTTAACTTCAAGTCAATTTGCCATTGAAATTTAATAAGTGTTAATGGCCAAAATGTGGCATCTCTGTTCACGCCTTTAGTGCGGCTCATTCGGGGACAGCCTCAAAGTATGCAGCGCCTTATTCCGTTCTATTTTTATTTATTTTTTTGAGAACAAGCCCAGAAGAACACTCAAATTAAAATGGGGCTTGTTAGGAGGGATATACATATGTCTCGGGCCCTTGGCTGTGCTGCTGCTGCTGCTCAGTTTCATATTTCACAAAAGACCGGGCCCGGCAACAAAGGGCTGGCAGGGAGCGCTGAAGAAGAAGGCGTGGTCAAGGGCGCCACAGGATCTAAACAATGGACAAAACACGCCAAAGGAGGCAACAATAAAGGAAGAAAAGCAGCGGCTGACAGCAAAGCATTTATTACGCTTGTCATTGGGATGTAGCAGAGAAATGTACAAAAACTGCCAAAATAAAATGAGCACACAAAGTAGGGGCCGGTTCCCGGAGAGGGAAGACAAGACATGGATGAGGACAGCGATTCGTATCCACTGTGGGGCAGCAGCAATTCACTAAAAAAACGTAATCATCCGCTCGTCAGCAGCTCGTCAGTACGAGGTCCCTCGCAGCGTGCGAGCTGCTGCCGCTCCCTATGCTGTAAAACTGCAGTTTTCCCTCTTGGAAAACCACCCGCTTGAGTGATGATTCAACAATGAACAGTGGCAGTTTTTAACGAAACCCAAGAACCGACGAAAAATCCGCTTTGGGCCCACAGACCGACCGACGGGCCGAGACAGCAATGCCAACTGCAGCTGGCCATGGCCTTAGTCCGTTTGCCGTTCTGTCGGGCATCTTGATGGCTCCTTTCAGCCAGAGAGAGATAGAGGTTCAGTTCCATCGTGCGTTTAAAACTATTTGAGCTCCTGCTGCTCAGCTTGGCTTTGGGTCAAAGTTTATGGCTTTACCGGGGTCGTCCTCGTCGTAAAAACCTGTTGCCACGGGCTCGGGACTCAGGACTGAGGACTCTAGACCCATCACGAGTGGCTGGCACGGAGATTACAAGTTGTAAGAGCTTGTTAACAGCCAGTGGTGGAGCAGACACTGCCAGGGATTATGGCCATGATGAGGCCACTACTACTGCGAGTGGAATATTAAATTATGTCATTACTCCTTAGACAGCTGCATTATATTCGGATATTCATGAATTTAAACCTCTGTTCGGTTTAGGTTTAAATCGATTTTAGCTCCTCAAGCTCATCAAGGTTATTATGGTTTAACCTTAACCACCAGCAACCTGATGCAGTTCCTTGGTAAATTTAGCTTAAAGGATAATTAATATATGCATCGACTGGGGAAGACATTGCATTTCAGAAGGAAACAAAATAAATAGGGGAGGAGAGTACATATGTATATATTTAAAAGGAGGTAAGTTATAAGTAGCAACAAATATTATTTAAGGGGATTGTGTTGCTTTAAGTGATTAGGAAGCAAAAACAATGTTTATATTCTCAATACTCTAAATATCTTATTCGTTGTACACATTACCCTATCATCCACAATCACACACATGCCGTTACGGTTGTAAGCCTAATCCCATTCCAAACTCCGTTGCCAGGACATGTGCAATTCATCAAGACAACAATAAGGACAACTCAACGCTCTGGCAATCACGGCAAGTTTTACGCTGAGTGACGCCTATCAACTAAATCGCACTATCCTTAGAGAGGAAGAGGAGAAGCAGAAGGAGGTGCTGGCAAAAGGACTTGGCAAACAAACAGACAATCGGGTCACAGGATCCCTTCTTGCCTCTCACTTCCTCCTGCGGCAACAGCCCCAAAAGTGCACCAATGCGTGAAAAGAGTGTTGTAATTTACAGGTGTACTGCCGTCAGGTGGCAGGTGGCAGAGCGAAACTATTGAAAGCGAAAGCACTGGGGGGAGGGGATTTAGCCAGACTGAGTATCCTGGACTGGCGGCATAATTAAAAAGCTGCCAGGCTGCGCGCGGAGAATTGGCTGCAGCTTTTTGCGCTTTAGCACTGTTAAAAACTCACTGTCGTTGAGTTGTAGCAATGTATTTAAATATCATTAACTTATGTTTGACATTGGCAGCAAACTATACTTGCAATGGAAATTTCTTCAACCTTTCATAAAGTCTTTAAGTTTAAAGTCCCTTACTTAACTCTGGGAAATTGTTATTATACCATGTACCGTAGGTACAAAGGTATATTAATTTCGTGCAAATGTATGTAACAGGCAGAAGGAAGCATTTCCGACCCCATAAAGTATATATATTCTTGATCAGCATCAACAGCCGAGTCGATCTAGCCATGTCTGTCTGTCCGTCTGTCCGTCTGTCCGTCTGTATGAACGCCTAGATCTCAGCAACTATAAGAGCTAGAGCCACCAAATTCGGTATGTAGGTCGGAATGTTTTGCACGCAGATCATGTTTGTTTCAGATTTAAAAATTTCCCCCCCACTCCCCCGTAAATCAATAAAAACGTTTTGCAGCCACAAATATTACCATAGATCTTTCTTTTTTTGCATAGGCATGCATATGTAGAACATGTATCAATACCAAAAATCTGGTAAAGATCGGGTGAAAAACACACAAGTTATTTACTTATCAGTGTGCTATCTATTTGGCAGCTAGCAACAGGTGCATCCCAAAAAACAACAAGAGCGCAAGAAGAAGAGCGCAAGAAACTAACTCCCGTGCGCAAAAAAGAGAGAGGGGTTATCTCTTTCTCTGTCTTGCACACGCAAGTGCATGAGATGGTGGTGGTTTTGCAAAGAGCGAGTTTGTTTACATTTCTCTAATAGGCAAAAGTCGCGATCAGCTGACTTTTGCTTATCGTTGTCAAAGAGCTAATTCGAGCGGCGATATATTTTAGTACATGGTATATAACAGTCGTTCACGAACGACTGTAGCTTTCTTACTTGTTTTTTTCCTAAGTCTAAGTCTTTTATTCTCCAAGTGTATCCTCCCGTAGCCATTAATTTGCCAAGTTACCTAAAAGGTTGCAGAGCCGCTTTTTCGCCCGCATTTATTCTGACTGCACTTGAGTCAAGTGGCGCTATCCAAGCAACTTGTACTTGCAATTATTTGTGTGTGTGCTCTTGAAGGGCCACTGAATAGAGAGATGCGAAGCATTTTTACAACCATTTTACTCGAGTGTTTGACCCCCGCCGACTGACTCATTATGCAAAGTGAAGTAATTGCGAGCTGATGGCCTGACGTCATCAGAGCGAAAACTTTGATAGAGAACGAAGACACGCGGTGACGTCGAGGGCAGGATAAGTGCCCCCTATACCCTCTAAAGGTGCAGTTTACAGACAACAGGATGCGGATGTCAGGTGCTCGCATCGCATCACATAAAAACACATACACAAACACACACAGAGCACAACACACGACCACACCTACTCACACCTGTCGCTGGCGACACTTAAGGGCACACACCCCCACACTCTGCGAGGCGTTGATGGCATAATAGACTGCAATTAAGTGAGCCTGAGCTGATAGTCACTTGAGTTAAAGCAGGGCAAGGCCAGGATGCTGGTATGTTGTGTCTTTTCGCAGATTTTTAAGAATTCCTTCCATAAAACGAAAGTTGAGATGAAAGTAAGTGCCAATCTTGCATCATGAAGTCACTGCTTCAATTTCCACTCCGAAACTATTTGAAAACTATTAAGCAACTATTTGAGTTTCAGTTTCAGTTGCGGAAAAGTTCCACCAGCAAGCGTTGAGCTTTAAAATTAAATCAATTGAGGCAAACAATTAACAGCAAAGCAATTTCCGAAGCGACAAAATGCCTCGGGAAGAAGGGAGAAAAAGCAAATACACGAGGCAAAGCTCACTCGAGCGTTTAAGCAGCCAAAAGAAGGTCCTTCAGCAGCAGCAGCCAGGCTCCAGCTCAAACTCACATGATGTTGCTTCTGATGCCTCTCCCCGAAGCGATTTCGGCATCGAGCTCAACAGCTTGTTTCTTTAAATTGCTCATACGCAGCGTGGGACAAGGCACACTCATTCCTCTTATGCTGCCTCGGCAAAACTGTGCAGGCGCCGAAATTTCGATTAAGGAGAGTGCTTTAATTTTTTGAGCAAATAGCCATGAGCTTAGACAAAAAATGCACAAGAAGTCAAGCTCTTTACTGATACCTTTTTTGATATCGTTAAGAAATTAAAAATAACTTTTTTGAAAATTTAAGAAATAAAGTTAACTGTAATGATTTGTATTTCTGGTTTACTTATTTTTATTTTTATTTTATTTTGAGTTAGTAATTTTTGAATAAATTCTACGGATTCTAATATACCTTATAGTCTACACAAAATGATTTGAAAATTGTTATAAAGCTATTTTAAATATGCTCCTCACTTTATTTACGATTTAATCCAATTTTAATTTCTAAAATCTTTTTCAATTTTAATTTCCAATTCAGCACATACTTTCATTACATAACATTTAATTATAAACACTAATTTACAAGCTTCCGATTTAATTGACACCCTAGAATGCCTATAGATCTATTTGAGATACATCGAATATTCTATTAAACAATTAATCATAAGCCGAATGGCAGGAGGCATCCAATTAACGAATATTTTGGCTCGATTTCTGCGAAAAGCTTCCGCCTAAATAAACTCGGGCTCCTTTAACAACAAAACCCAGATATAAAACACAATGGGATCGTATGAAAGAAATAATAAATCAAATTAATTGGTTTTAACAGCAGACAAAAAGAGTAAAAGCTCCCAAGGGCGAGAGCTGCCTACTCCACATCCTGCCTAATGATTATAATAAATACAAATTAATAAACATTCAGTAAACAGCACGCACAATTATGTCAGATCAGAGATTCCCGGCCATTATTTTTCAATTAAAGTATCTCCCTTATCGCCACAGCGGCCGCAGGACATTTTTTAGGGCCTCCTGACTCCTGTAATATGTTATTGAATTGGCTTCCGCCCGCTGGGGGCTGCAGGGCAGCTCCTCGAGGACTCGTCATATGAATTTTCAATTTCATTTTCAACAGGCAGCTCGCAACTCACAGCTTGTTCGGGTATAAATTTAGCTCGTGTGTGTGCGGGTGTGCCCCAAGTTGTCAAAGTTGTCAAGCGGAAATCCCCTAACATCATAAAAACCCTCCACAGACATACGTGAGGGAAAATATCGAAATAACAAAATTATTGTTATTGTTTTTTTTTTTTGTTTTTTTTTTTTTTGCCTTTTTAGGGCAGAGGAAAGGGGAAATTGCGCGGATTTGTCAGCTCTCTCAAGCGGCACGCACTTAAGTGCGTCCTGTCTTTATCCTTTGTGTGCGGGCATGTGTTCCATTGGGCACAACAAGGACTTCAGTGGGTGTGTGAGTGCGTTTGTAATTTTAAAGCTCCTGACACACATACGGCAGCAGAATATGTGCTACGACGGCCAATTAATAATACAAAAATGCCAAATATGTGTCAGCAATAATGTGAGTCGAGACAAGAATACCCAGAAATCGAATAAGGAAAGACATAAGGAGCGTGTCCCAAGGGGGTTTTACTTATAAATGGGCTAAGTAGTCCGAAATTAATATTACGAACTCTTGAAGAATTTCATTTAATTTAAATTATGATAAAAACTTGTAAAAAGTACATCTATGTACATCTATGGTAGTAACCATAGATGTTTGTTCACCAAAATATTTTTTAAAACGTTTAACAAATAAGCAAATTCATGGAATAACTTGTACAATTTAAATAAATTCACTACTTAACCCTCTGATGTAAAAATATTACCTCGATACCTTTTCCTTCTTTTGCTACACAGTCTCTCTTAATAAAAACTAATTAATTAATCCTGCTTGTGTGCTCCCCCACAAGGGATTAAAATCTGGCTGCGTACCCCCACAAGGAATGCAATAAAAATTTATACACAAAGATGGCCACCACAGGACAGCGGCAGGACCATTTGCATAAGCTTGAAATTCAAAATGAAAGAAAACTTGCTTAAAAAGCAATTTAGCTGCGGCTCCAGGCCCCTTCTCGACACGGTTGCAGCACAAAAAATTGATTTATTCGAAATTTATGCAAGGACCCAACAGTACCAAGGGAAAACTGTATTTATTGACTCACCTGGAGTCCTGCAATCCATGCTCGCTCGACTCCTGGACACGCATCGCATACAATTCCTGCGAGAAGAGCTGCGGGAGCGAACGAAACGAGAACGAAAAGTTAAAGGTCGTTAGGAGGCGGCACTCTCTCGTGGCCTAATCCATTAATTAGCTTGATATGATCCGGGGGGGACTCGAACTTACCTCGCCGTTTTCGGGGGGATCTCCGTTGCCAAAGGTGGAGGCCACAACAATTAACAAGGCCTCGTGCTCAATGGAGGATATATCGTAGTCGGACATGCAATATATCTAAATGAATAAACAATTTACCGCCTTAGCATTGCGTATTATGTACTTTCTCCCATCTACCTTCCGTTCTTTCCTTTCTTTTTTCTGCTAGGACAGACACTTTTGTGGTCATTATATCCTGGCTCACGCATCCCACCAATCTCAATCCCCGAAAGCTGGCCTAATGAGCCCGGGGCTTCTCGGGCTAGTATCCTGTGTTGTGGTTTGTCGCAGGTGTTTGCAGCTTATCTTATTTTGCCAGCCTTTTTACACACTCACATGACAGGAGGAGCTGCTCCTCTATCTTGGACGCAACTGGACAGTAGCCACAAGCTGGTGCCACAAAAAGTGTAAAAGTAAATTTCGGTTTTATGCTAATTTGTCTCATGTGGCCACGATGGCCTTTGCACATTGGCCTAAGGTCGCAGGTTAAGTAGGGGGCAGAGAACCCGAAATGAGACTAATTTTAGAAGTAGGTTAGAACGCTTTATAATGTCAAATTAGGCCTGTCATTTGGCCGTATGAAATATGCCGGGTCCCGGGCTCATTTCGGGGGCTTTATTTGTAGAAGAAGAATAGGAAAACTAGCCATTGGTGTTTACTGGGTATTTTAAATCTAGCTTAAGTTGTTGAGAGATTAGTTTAGGTGACTTGGTCTAGAGGAAACCTATGGAAAACGGTCTTGATTTTCATATGAGAATATGTTCTCCTATATTAGGTGTTTCTGGTAGTTTTAATCAATATTTTTCTCTTTTCTCACACATTTTCCCTAAAAACTCACCTGCGCATTGAATGCATGTCCCAGCAGCTCACATAATTGCTTGGCATATTGCTCCGATTTTCCAGTTTCGGTGGCATACAGAACCGTGGCCTTGATGCGCTTGGACAAGGCGCGTCCAAACAGCTTCGATGTAAATTTCACAGCCCTTTAACGAGAGAGAGAGTCAAGAGTGTTTTTTGGTCAGAGATTTAAGGCAAACACTGAACCCATTTAAAGCTGCGTCAGCGGCAGCCAGGCCGTCATCATCATCATTAGACTCATAAGCCTTTACGTGGGGTGGTAAGGCCGTAACAACCCATAGAGCGGAGCACATAGAACATGGAACATAACGGTCGCCGGCTGATATAGCCACTTTGATTGACACGACATGTAATTGGAAAATTGTCTACGACTTGGAGCACACATTGATTATTGTTGTACGGACCCTGGCACATGGTTAGTCAATAATCAAACGGGGGGAACGGCACATAAGCATAAGCATAAGCATTTTATTGCACAAGGGCTGGCAACTGGCATTGCACCCTTTGGCGCGCCTTTGCCATTTAAAGCGAAGTCGCATAAAATTTTATACATAGTGCAAAGGCACTGGGAAAACAAAGAAGGGGGTAAGTGGGTTTCCTCCGGCGGGTATGTGAGGGGAGAAAAGTCTTCTGCTGCTGCTTCACCGCCAGACAACGCTGCTGTGCTTCCTTTTCCTTTAACACTTGGTCTTTATTCTGTGATTTTTATACCCTTTGCTTTTGGGTTTTAAGGACGCAGTGGAATTGGGATAATTTAGAAGTATTGCAGATCTATTTTTGTTTATCAATATTAAAAAGCTTTTATTTATGCTTTTACAAGTTTTTATGAATTGAAAATAATTATTTTACTTTAACTCAGCTTATTTAAGTATTTCTAGTAGTTCCATTGTTCAAAGCTTAAATCAATCTCCTGGAAATAAGGAAACTACAATTTAAAGTTAATAAGCTTCTGAAAATTAACTAGATAATCTTTCATCTTCAGTTTCTTTTTTTCTTTATCGTCGTTCCCGTTACTCTACCCTTAATACAATTAACTAACAATTAAATATTCTAATGACCACTTAATGCTTCAAAAATATTCCCAATTTTGTCTAGAGTATTCACCCAGTCGTATCCACGCCCTGGGCCCTCGTGTTTATTATTTTTATTTTCAAAGCTCTTGTTTCCTCTTCTCCTCCTGCTCTGCCTGCTCCTGACGGGGCACTATTTTTTGGGATAAGGGGCCAAATGGATGCTTATAGGCAGTTTAAATGTAATTCAATATGTCTGGCACTCCTCTCCACTTGGCAAGAGCAGGACTACTGCCTCCCTTCTCGAACTTCACACGCATTACGCTGCACACTTTTGTGCGAGAACATGAATATAATTTCATTTTCATAAAGTTGTCGATGTCAGCGCTGATTTAATTCCATTCCATCTCATCAGTGCCAAGAGGCCCGGCGCGTGCTGAAACAATTAAACTTAATTATGTAGGCAGGCTGTCAGTCTCCGGCGGGATATATATCCAGCACAGTCCGGGTATATCCATATAAATGCGTAAATACTCGTGCATATGTGTGATTACTCAGTGGCATTCCCACCAGTTAAGCATATTGATAAAAAGTTTCGCACTCGAAGGGACTCGACTCGATTTAATGGAAACTTGTGCCATTCGCAACAATTTTAATTGATAACTTTTTAATGAATTTCGGCCTGGCCATTTTTCAGTTATTCGCGGAAAGGACTGATTGCAGTAAATTAAAATTAATTAGCTCAGCTGCAAGTGTGGCTGCGTGGACAGCGGCATTAATATGTAACGATTTAAAGTGCGGTCGTTAAATAATCATCATCATCATTACCCTGAACGGCTCATTTAACAGCAATTTTCAGGTGGCAGTTACGAATGTTTTTCCTGTATTTTTTCCGGATTTTCACCGGTTTTCCCTGTGCCTTTCTCTCCTCCATAATTCTGTAATTGATTTTATTTGTCATAGGACCCACAACCGCAACTGTTTGTCCGATTAATTGATGAATGCCCGAACTGAGGTGTAAGGATAAAAAGCAGCTGGCCACAGATTTGCATAAGCTTATGGTTTTTTGCATCATTTGTTTCATAGCTATTCAGATTTAATCAAATAAAATATAGAGTATGCACTCTATTTCGCAATCATTTTCAATTTCGTACATTTAAATTCAAAATATTTGAGGTGGCTGAATAAAGCTTAGTACAAATTTAGAGTTCGAAAGCTGAAATAAACTAGTTTAAAATATAAACAAAAATTCTGCCGGTAACTTTTTGTACTACAACAATTTTTAAGCTATCAATTTTAATAACCCTTTTGTGCACTAATTCTCAATTAAGCCAGCTTTAAATTTAAATAAATAAAAATACTCTTAAAGAAACAAGCCTGAAATACAACCCAATATTTCTCAATTTATACAGCTTTAAATTTACATATTTAATGGCTTCAAAGGCATTGCTAGACACAATTTACCTTTACCTGTTTCAGGGCCGAAACTAAGTTTTAAATGTCTTAAATTTCTCCTCGAATAAAATAAAGCCGTCAAATTTGCATAACAATCAACCTCAGTGGCACACATACGCTCCAAACCCATAAACCCATCTCCCCACAGGAGATACGGCTAGAAAAAGGTGGAGCAGGAACAGCAGCCTTATCCCCGGCGAATAACATTTAAAATAACAATAACGAGGAGCACAAAAACACGATGCAATGTTCCAAATTTTCCAAGCGACTTGATAACACTGGGAAAGAACGACGAACGAGGCGAAGCCGGAGCAGGAGCCAACCCCGTGGCCATAAACCACAATCCATGTAATCTACTTAAAAGCTAATCCCTGCTGATGCCGTCATGTGACACGCTCGCACAACGAGCCACCAGGAGGATGCCCCACGCCAGTGGACAATTACGCGGGGGGAGCAGGACGCGGAGCATACGTGAGTCGGGGATAGGAGAAAGGATATACGGGAGCAACATCATCAGACGGAAGCAAAGGTCGCCGCGCCACGCCACGTTAACAGTAAGCGGTGCTGTAAGTACTTACCTAGCGATTTGTTTGAAATTGAATTTACGTCTTGGCTTCTTGCCCTTGCTCTCGCCGCGGCCCTTCTTCCAGACGTGGGTGCGCCAGGCGGGATCCTGGTATTCGAACGAGGGCTTCAGGTAGTACAGCGCCATCTCCTGGTGGAACACCGGCGTAATGGAGCCCGACAGCGGCGGCACGATCCAAATCCAATCAGCGGGACAGCCGTTCCTGCGCAGAGAGAACAAAAAGCAGAGAGTCCTTTCGGGTAAGTAATTGTTTGTAATTGACGAGTGGGCGGAATCCTTTGGCCCCATACAGATGGGGCTGGGGCGGTGTGCTGGCATTCAGTGAATGCAAATGGCTGCCATTTGAAATATGGCCAAAGGTATTTTTAGTGGCCCAAATGGGAGATTAACGTTAAGTGACTTAATTGTGGCCGCTGCCCCCGCCGTCTGTTGCCATAAAAATAGACACGTGGCTTAGGCTCTTGATTTAGTGTTTGCCCCACAAGGTGAAGGTTGAAATTGAGGGATTTTTAAATGCACAAAAAATTAAATTTTTAGGTAAAATAAATTTGAGATATTTTGACTTTAAAAAAACACAACAAATTGGGTATTAATTGAACAAAAATAATAATGGAACTAAAATTAATTTTAATAATATTGTGAAGCAATTCTTTACTGAAGTTTTTATTTAGAAATGATCCAAAAGTTGTCATAAAAATTAATTTACCGGAAAATATATATTTTTCATGCTCCCAATTAATTAAATTTGGCTAGAAACAATGTAAACAATTTATTAAATGTTGAAAAAACTGTTTGTGTTATTAAATATTTGCCAACAACCTACACTTTGTTATGATAAATCTCGCTGGGAAAACTCTGTAACCAACCCATAAAAAATATACACAAAAAAAACGATATATTAATTTTTGTGTTAAGCACAAGCCACTGGCTCCTTGACAACCTTTGGAGGACACCGCCTCCTCCCCTGCAGAGCTGGCAAAAATTTGACATATTGTGCGGCATTTATGTGTCTCGCGTGCACTTTACATAAACGCTGGCGACAGCAAATTGGAAACAATAAATTTATTTTTGCACCTGCAAAGAGTTGCCGCTCCGCGACAGAGCGTTCTGTGTGTGTAAATATATTCCTTTGGCCCAAGTCAAATAAAACACGTTAAGCCATAAACATGCGGCTGGGATATGTCATAAATGCAAACTCAACTGGGCCATAAACAAACACACACAAACGGGTGGGCAAATAGCGCCCACAGGAAACGGAAATGGATATGGCTACACAGGATATATGGCCATAATCACCGATCAGGACTTGGACTCACCTCAGCTTGGACTCGTTCTCGAAATGCTTCATGAAGCTCTCGCTGGCCGTGTGGTGATCCACAATGGTTACATTGCGACTCTGGTACGAGTGCAGGACCGCGATGTTCATCTCCACCACGGCCTTGTCCTTCCACAGGGACGTCGGTGTCCGGGTGTCAAGGTTCATTTTCAGCGCCACCGTCTGTGGATTTGGATTGAAACCAAAAAAAAAATAATAAAAAGAAATTTGTTAGTGCCTTCTAATTGGAAATAGATGGGATCTGCACGAATTTCGATTATATGCATTTTCGGATTTTGTGGCCAGAATTTAATAATTACAGGCCACCGGCTTTTCTCACACATTGGCGGCAACAACATCATCAGACTGTTGACCGGACATCAATTATAGATTCGACCGCAGGCCATCGAATATTATGGAGTGGAACCAATTCTGGTTAACAAACCAACTGACTTTAAAGCTGGAAAGGAGCCTCTGTTTAAGGTGAGTTCTATTTTAATTTATAATTTATTCCTATATAATTAAAAATGTATTTAAAATATATTTAAAAATGTATTAAAGCAAGTCAATATTCAAGAAGTATTTATTGCTTTATGGCTTTTATGTCCATTTAAATAAATCCATTGGGTTCTAAATATATTTTCAATATACTTTCAAAACAAATTTCTCCCAATTTTTCACCTACGAAGTATGATTTAAGCAATCTCTCACACGCAAGGATGCATTAGTCTGTCATAAGATTTTGATGCAATTCCCGAGAACACCTGGAATTTTCATGTTAAATACATGAAAAGTTAATTAAATGGGTAATGAAATCACAGAAAGATAGATCGAATTTTAACTACATTTATTTCCATGTTGTTATCAGCTGACTAAAAATTGCAATAACTCCCCCAATGGCAACCAGCTTAAAGACCCTGTGCCGCCTTCTTAAGTGCTCTTAACCAGTTTGCAGCATCATTGCCTCCCACTTGCCACATTGCTGCTGGCGGGGTAAAAAGAATTCCAGGAACAAAAAGAGCTTTATGCGAGGACAACAGGAATGATAAAGGCGGGACGGACTCCGCCTCCGCCTCCTCATTCCGCATATTATGCGGCCTCATAATGAAATAAGCGCCACATAGCGCGACAACGGCGACAAAGGAGAGCACATCAAGGACATTCGGCAAGGACAATGTCAAGAGGGAACGGATGCCACCGAGATATCAATACGGGAATTACTATATATATATATATATTTCCAGGGGAAACCACTCTTTACAACTTACCTCCAGCATATTGCGGCGATTTGTGTCGCATAAATTCCGGCAGCCAATCTCCGTGGACATGTACCAGCCACTGAATGTGGTGGCCGTAAACTGGATGCCGCCCACGTCGAACAGCATGCTGGACACAGCGGGTAGGGCGTACCAGCGCAGTCCCAGCTCCGTGAACCATTCGAATCTGCAACGGGACGAGAAAGGGGAATAGTTGTGGGTAGTTTTAACTATCTTTTTTTGGGCACAGTTTTGTTTGATATTTCCGAGACCGACGGCCACGCGATTGTGGATGCAAATCCATTGGCTATATCCACATGTCAACCCTTGGCCAGCTGATGTTCGTCTCTGACAAAAGCTTGACTGGGTTTTTGGGAATGTAAAGCACAGCTCTAAAGCTTAAAGAAAATGATATGCTAAATGTCTGGAATATTTAAATACAGGGTTACCTATCTGCTTTTCTAATTATAAATTGCATTCTAATTAACGAAATTTCAAGTATTTATCAAAATATTACTGATGATTCTATGTTTTTTATACAACATAAATCCTAATATATACATTTTTATACCCTGTACCGTAGGTACAAAGGTATATTAATTTTGTGCAAATGTATGTAACAGGCAGAAGGAAGCATTTACGACCCCATAAAGTATATATATTCTTGATCAGCATCAACAGCCAAGTCAATATAGCCATGTCTGTCTGTCCGTCTGTCCGAAGAGGAAAAAGGTAAAATACAAGCCTATAATGACGCTGGCTTTTCAATTTCAAAAATATCAAAAAATATTAAGAGGAGGCGGAACGTTATATCCGTTTATTTAAAAAATACATATAAATATGGGAAAACATGAGAAAAGCGTCAAATTCGCACGACTCTTTGGCAAAGATAAAGGAAAAATCTGGTGTTAAAGCCAGTCTTACAACCATTCGAGGTGTTATTTCAAATGCTAAACATATAAAAAGACTAAAAATAAAAAAAAAACCGCCACTTAACCCAGCTCGTAAAGCACAACGCCTTAATTTCTCCCGAGCACATGTCACATGGGTTTCCGAATGGCAACGAGTCGTCTTCTCAGACGAAAAAAAAATGTAATTTAGAAGGACCGGACGGATAAAGTTATTATTTTCATGATCTCCGCAAGGATACTCATCATTTGGACAAGTTACACAGCAGAGTTGGTGGTGTGATGGTTTGAGGAGCCATTTTCTATTATGGTACCTACAAGCTCATAATTGTTCCAACTACAATGAATTCATTGGCGTACAAAGAAATATTGAAAGGGGCATTTACGCACTTTCAAAACCTTTTTGGACCTCTGTCGTGGATTTATCAACATGATAATGCACCAATACATACAGCACGTATTGTAAAACAATACATAAGCAGCCAAAATGTAGAATTATTAAACTGGCCGCCATACTCTCCCGACCTGAACATCATCGAAAATGTTTGGGGATGGTTAACCCGCGAAGTTTATGGGTCGGGCAAACAATATTCTAATACATCCGAACTAACCGAAGCTATAAAATCAGCTTGGGATTTAATTTCACTAAAATATTTGGAAAAATTGTATGAATCCCTTCCAGGAAGGATGTGCGAAGTTTTGGAGCAAAAAGGAGGATAAAAAATAGTAGGTAGGGCTCAAACTAAAATTTTGGTTTAGTTAAAACACACTTAAATTATTATTATTCTAATTTATGCTTAACCCTCTCAACCCATTTGTTGCCTATAGGCAACATTGTAGCAATACGCATCAGTTGCCTGGAATATACATTTTTTTGCTTCGCGCTTTTTTTCAACATCTTCCTTAATGTTTTCTGCAACCAAAATAACTAATAAGTTACTTGTAATCTGCAAACGTGTTTATTTAGCAGACGTTTTAAGTGCAGTTGTATGAAAAAAAAAATGGTTGGCGGGAAAAGTGTTGGTAAAATAAAAAATCATTTTTTTTATTTTATTCAATAAATATTTGTTGTAATGGAAAACTAGGTGGAAATTATAAATATATAGGGGTAAGTAAATTATATAAAAATAAAAAAATTTTAAAAAAGTTCATAGTTTGTCTACAAGAATTTTGTGAACATTTTGTGGCAACATCCTGTAACTATCGAACCAGGACACCAAGGACCTTGAAATTTTCTCCAGTTCATATTTGAATAAAGCCAAATACATATCTGTTAAAAAAAATGTTTATCTTGGCTAATTTTAAATGTGGGCTGAGAGGGTTAAGTGTCCTATTTAAGTGGCGCAAAATTATGAACCCAAAATTATAAGGTTTTTGGATATTATTTTTTTCTAGTACTCGCAACGAAACCAATTTATCTTTGGTACATATTAACTCAATAAAATATGCTTTATTATAAAAAATATGAAAATATGTATCTTACTTAATTTGGATGGTATGGCCGTTTATATACAAACATATATACAAACATATATATGTATATGAATAAATTTATAGATTCCTTCAAGTTATAAATCATCGCACATTTTCTCTTTGAAACCCAAAAAACCAAGACTTCCCACAAATAAATTCTCTCTTAAAACCATTTAAAGCTAAAAGACACGTTTTCACGTAAATTGGGTCTTGGCATAAAGCAGATTGGAGACTTCTTCTTATGATTTAACAAATGTATTCTTTTTCACGTTCTTCTTTGCTCTATAAAGTATTTAAGCTTAAATCCAGTCACAGTTCCTAGAGAGCTGCAACCATGAAGACATGGATAGTTATACTAGCACTAATGGCTTTTCTAGGCCAATTTATGGGTCAAGCCCAACGGACAAGGATTACCCGGAATAGAAACCACCAAAAATCCGTTAAAAGTCTTAAGCGAATGATGGCCAATACAGGAGCCAGGTACATTCCGGCTAACAGAAGACCAGCAGTGGCCACCGAGATCCTGGGAAACGATGATAACATGGAGTACTTTGGCCAAATATTGGTTGGAACACCGCCGCAAGTTTTCAATGTGATTTTCGATACGGGATCGTCCACCCTGTGGTTCCCGAGTGTCAATTGCTTGACTTGCCAGCCCCAGAGGATGTATAATTCGAGTGAATCCAGTTCGTATGTTCCGGATGGACGGAACTTCTCCATTGAATACGGAAGTGGGAGTGTGGCCGGATTCTTTTCCATGGATACTGTCCTTATGTCCGGCCTGCCTGTCAAGTACCAGCAATTTGGTGAGGCCACCTCAGAAACTCCTTCATTCTCCAACATTGCATTGCTGGGAATGGCCTTTAAAAATCTCAACATGGGCATAAACACGCTGTTTGACAACATGATCGACCAGGAGCTGGTTTGTGATCCGGTGTTCTCCTTCTATCTCAGCCGAGAGGGAACCTCTGACTTTGGTGGGGAAGTCATATGGGGCGGCATCGATCATCGGATCTATAGCGGCTGCCTCACCTACGTGCCCGTCTCGATGCCCGAGTTCTGGCAGTTCACCGTGAACTCTGTGGAGATTGGTTCGGAGTGCGGAGAGCGGGTCTGCACGGGATGCCAGGCAATTGCCGACACTGGCACCAGCTTAATCGTGGTTCCAGAGCCAGCATGCAGGAAGATTAATCGCCAGTTGAACGCCATGGACGATGGCGATGGCCTGTTCTCTGTGCCCTGCAGAAGTGTTTACTATCTGCCTGATGTCTATCTGGATATAGGTGGTACTATCTTCACGTTGACGCCTAAGGACTACATCATTAGGGTAACGAGTAATGGCCGAACTGTGTGCATTTCTGGCTTTCAGTGTCTGACGGGAAATCTGTACTGGATTCTGGGCGACATCTTCATAGGCAAGTTCTACACAGTGTTCGATAAGGGTAATGAGAGGATTGGCTTTGCTGAGGTTAAACAGGGGGAACCTAGGTATTTTACTTGAGGTATATAATATATATATATACATAGGTAAATTGTATATATAAATTAAATTAAGGTTCACCAGTGAAAAATGTAACTTTCTGTTTGGCTACTTAATTAATCTTTATGAATACATTTCTTTAGCAAAAAACATGTTCTGTCTAAAGTAAACCTTATGCCAAAATTAATTTTGAATGCATATTTTTATTCTAACCAAACAGTCAGATCCCAGGTTCATTTGGTCACAGACCCCCTGCAAACACAGCTGACTTTTGACGATTATATTAAAGACAAACAACAAATACTCTGCGACTGTTTTATATCTATAGATTTAGTGACTAAAAATGGATTTAGAAAGCGTCATTAAGATGCCAGAACCCTTTGGCAAATGGAAAGTTTTGATGTTATTTTTGGCCGCGAGTAAACATTAAAATATGTGGAATAGAATCGCTATTTAAATTCCACAACCCATTCGAGTTTAGTAACATTTGAATACCAGACGCAGAGACATGAAGCTGTTATTGATCGTCATACTGGCGTTGGTCGGGATTGGCCAGTCTGCCGCTGAGCTTAAGCGCCTTCAGCTGCATGCTAGCAGTAACTTTACCAGGACCCATGGCGGCGTAAAGGCACAGAAGACCCTGCTGGCGGCCAAGTACTCCTTCTTAGTGGAGGCCAGCACCAGCTCCTCCGCCAGCGAGGCCACCGAGACCCTGCACAACTATGCGGACACCGAGTACTACGGCCTGATTAGTCTGGGAACTCCCAAGCAGAACTTCAACATCCTGTTCGACACGGGATCCTCCAATCTGTGGGTGCCGAGCTCCAAGTGTCCAAAGTCGAACACCGCTTGCCAGAAACACAATAAGTACGACTCGGCCAAGTCCAGCACCTACAAGGCGAATGGTAAGACGTTCGCCATTACTTATGGAACGGGCAGTCTGTCCGGGTTCTTGTCCACGGATACCCTGAGCTGGGCTGGCTTGGAGGTCAAGGCTCAGACATTCGGCGAGGCCATGACCGAGCCGGGCAGCACCTTTGTGCAGGCTCACTTCGCAGGCATCCTGGGCCTGGCCTACCAATCGATATCCGAGGATGGAGTTCCTACCGTGTTCGACAACATGATTGCCCAGGGCCTGCTCGACGAACCCATCATCTCATTCTATCTCAAGCGCGATGGAACTGCCGTGCAAGGCGGTGAGGTTATTCTGGGCGGCGTCGACTCCACCCTCTACTCCGGCAGCCTCACCTGGGTGCCCGTCACCAAGAAGGCCTACTGGCAGTTCGCCGTGACTCACATCAAGAGCGATGGAGAGGTACTGTGCTCGGGATGCCAAGCCATTGCCGATACGGGCACCTCCTTGATCGTGGTCCCGCCGGCGGCCTTCAAGAAGATCGTTAGCCTGCTGGGCGCCACGAGCAATGACGAGGGCGAGGCTTTAGTCCCCTGCGGGAGCATTGCATCCCTGTCCAAATTCAATCTGGACATAGGTGGAACCATCTTTACCCTAGCCCCCAGGGATTACGTGATCAAGTTGGAGCAGAATGGCAAGACCTACTGCATGCTGGCCTTTACCTCTATGGAGCAGGAGCAAGCACTGTGGATCCTTGGGGATGTCTTTATAGGAAAGTTCTACACGGCATTCGACAAGGGCAATGACAGGATTGGTTTCGCCAGAGTTGCTGACTATTAACGGAGTTTCATGTTTACTAGAGTAGTAACATTTAAGAATATATTATTCTGATTAAATGTATTTCAGTCATTATGCTGGAGAATTATAGCACTTCCAGAGTATATTAATTTTGGTTATGAACTAAAAGTTTTTCTGAATATTTCAGAAATAGTGGTATACAATAAAATACTTTATACTTTTTCGGGCTGATTACCCATTTCACCACCTCGATAAACCCGTCCAATTTTACCCCTAAATAATATGGTAAAAGAATAAAAACCACTTCGAATTTTATCTAATAAAGCAAGCTGTGTCTTCCGGGAAAAATTAGAAAATAAAACCTTTGATTTCCACTGAATATATATCACTGCTGTGTGTAAAATCTGCATTTATGGTTGCAGCTCCCTCTGTTTACTCACTTGGGATGACTCAGCGGCACTTCCAATATCAATTCCGGCGGGTAATCAAAGTAGTCCGGATCATGACCGTTGGCCGATACCACCAGCGGCAGTATGTCCCACTCGGTGCCCTTGCTCTTCCAGCCCAGCTTGGTGCAGACCTGATGGATAGAGATGGGATTGGACATCAAATAAATGTGAATCGGAATCGAAAATCGACATGAGCCCGCCGGCGGACATAAAAAGTGACATGTGTAAAAATAAATGGAGATACTTTGGTGGTGGCCTGCCTGACTGCCTAGCTATGTATGTAGGTTTATATATGCAAATACATCAGTGCGAGGGCGGTATTTGTGGAGCTGCTGAACCCACTGCCAATCCCGCAAATGCCACCCATTCCGTGGCAACATCTGCTGCCGCATTTGTGCTCGTATTTATTGACAGCTTTGTTGTTTGTTCGGTTTTTGCGTATTTAAAAAGAGATTTATTACAACGAGTTATAGAGCGAACTTGCTGGCAGCCTCTCTGGGGCTTTTCCAACTTGTTGGTTCGACAAAGGTCGCATCCGTCGGATAGCCCACACTTCCCGGAAAGCGGTGGAGGAGACAGATTTAAAAGGCAGGCGGCCGGCAGCAATTGAGGCGTGTAAATATTGTGATGGCTGAGGAGAAATGTATTTATGCGAGTGCGATATGTGAATTGATAGCTGGATTACGCCACGGCAGCATTTGTATAAATAAGGGCTGCTATTTTCGACCTGGCCGAAATGTTCTCGAGTCGAGTGTATAATTGGTAATTAAGATGAACAGTCAGTGGCATATAAAAGTGGATTATGCGCCACCTATGAACGTATATATGTATTTATTTATTAACACAAAACTGGCAACAAAGGGTTTTTCTAAATTTTCAAAAAGCCGTTCACCTTGACGAACTCCTAATAAATATCTAATATTAAAGGTTGCTAAAACTTAAAATAAATAAATAGGGAAGCGATCCCTTTTCTAGTTTCACCTAAATCAAAAGTGTCATATCTTACTACATTTATTTCTTATGTTAGATCTTTACTCACCTCCGTAAATTCCAGATTCATGGGATCCCCAATGATCTTTCCATCTGCCTGCTTATAGCCCGCATACGATATTAACTGGTTATTCCAAATGCGATAATCGTGCTTGGCATCTGTGCGTTGGGGAAATATCGTAATGGCCGATCTGAAGAGAACAACGAAAATATGCAATACATTTATGAGCCAAACCAAAACATTAAACAATTTGCGGCCAAGAGCGTTGAAGTTCGGACAAAGTTCAATCTACAACTTTTCTAAAACAACGCCCTGGAGGGTTTCCCTCGTAATGTACGTGAAAAGTCAAAAGTGCAATGCTGAGTTGTGGGAATGGAATGATTTTTGGGTGGCGCTCAAAATATTCATGATAACAAATTGGCACTCCTCTCTCAATTCGGGCAATTAGCAGGCCAAAAACATAATTTGCCAATCATTTTCCGCAAACACATCCACGGACGCTCTGACGCCTGCCGCGCATCGGAGTAGATTATTGGAAATTTGAAATTATGAGCCAGATAGCATATGTACATATGTGGGGAAAATATTGAAAATTATGTGCAGCTCTAGCTGCGATTAGTGAGTAACTAAAAATTCTCTGTGCACCATAATTACCATAAGCCAGGCAATTAAGCCTGGCTGGGAAATACGCAAAATATAATGAGTATTATGAGTGTTAATTGTTCAAGGGAAATGTGTTTCCAATCAGGGAATTCACATAATTATTTTTCCTATGTTTCTAGTACAGTTTTTTGTATTTAAAAATAATATTCTTAATTTTAAAGCTAGACCTTACCTCAGGTTGCCTTTATTTGTGGCATATTTAATGTGGTTGCAAATGGCCTCAAACATGCCGCTCGTAGTGGTCACATACCGACAGTCAAATACCTGTGGAAAATTTACAAAGCATATAGAAACATTAAGCACTAAACCGTTATTTCCCCCGAGGAAGCTTTTCATGTGAAAATTCAGCTTAAAATCTGGCTTCTGGCAGCAGCTAGAAAATACAAAATCAACGGTATTTGCTCTGCACAAAACTAAGAGTCAAAACAATTGTTTTTTCATGAATTTTAAGTGCCAGTGTGAGGGGCGGTGGCGCCCCCGGAGGCTCTCCAGCTGTCCAAAGGGGCGTATGATAAATGTGACATAAATTTCTATGTAACTTCCACATTTGCTTTGTTTTCTGGCATGAGGTCGCATAATAGAGTGGGGAGAGCGGGAGAGTTGTTCACCACTAGTTTATACATTGAAACCCTTTTTCAATTATTACGCTTCAATAATTTTTTTCAGCAATATTTCAGCTTCTCACTCCCAATTCCCTTCCCCTCGCCTGTATTATCTCCTGCTGGGCCTTAACAATTGTTTTTTTCACACCTGCTTTTGTGGCTTTTACCTATTTTTTGGAGACCTGAACTGGACTAGGCCAGAGTCCTTACATTTGGCTTTATGGGATTTCCATGAGCCAGCCACTCGAAACTGAAATTCATTTTCTGGCTTCCAAGGAAGCGACCCGAGTGTGCCCCTCTTCATTCGATTTTCTGCTGTGTTGGTTTCTGGCCCTGTTTTTGCCGTCGTCGTCCCCCGAGGGGGCGTCGGCAATGTAAAACGAGTTTCCTAATTAAGTTTGGAAAGCGGTCGAAACCGAAAACCCTTTTTAAGTGCTTTGCCCACACATATCTCATTTCATTTAAAGCAAAGTTTTCCACACTCATTTTCTGTATTGTGAAAAACATGTTTAAGTGGTATTGGATAACTTTTGCCGCCTCTTTTTTAATTTTATGAAATATCACATCATAAAGTTACATAAGTTATTTAGCAAGGGAAAATGTTTTTAGGGCTTGGAACTTCATAAAAACATAGCAAAGGTTTTTATGCTGAAAAAGAGAGGAAGTTTGAGTCTGAAGTTAAGGTTTTAATAGGAATTATTATTTAGTATGCAAAATTTAGTTGGACTAACTTTGTTAATTAAATCAATAAAACAAAAAAAAACAAACTAAATTGTAAAAATAAGGAATTGGGAATAGTTTAAACTCCTTTAAATATGCCCAATTTATTGTGTTTACTTTTTATATATATGAATATGAACATATATTTTCTTTAAATTTCCCAAAAAATCAAGCAGAAAATGGCAGGCGGAAAGCAAATACTTGTTTCTTCATATATAATTTGCTTTGCACACACATTGAAGGTGACTTTAGTGTCACCTTTCCCTACATGTCTCCTGGAAAATCTCCCTGCTTTTCCCTTCTTCTTCCCTCCCAAGTTTCCTCAGTATCCCTGAACATATACACGCAAGTCATTCAGATGGAAATGCAAATCTGTTCACACATTTCCAGGCACACACACTGCCAACTATACTGCTGATCATCATTATAATTTGTATTTGTGTATATACTACCCCCTAGGAGGAGGAATATTTCATTTTGGCAAATTAAAATTTACGAGGATTTGCATTTCAAACGTCTGCTCTTTGTTTTTTTGTCTAGTACGATTCCCCCTCTGCCCTGACTCCTCGTCGCGCCTCCGACATTTGTTTTGGAAGAAGAACGCATAAATCCAGAATAATGTGGCAGAGACATAAGCACACATATTATATATCTCTGTGATTTGTACTCTGACAAATTTGCTTGACTATTTCGTTGAATTGCACACATTTAAGCCTAAATATGCCCTGATGAATTGTTATCATATTTTGTGGTAGCTGCTGAGAGCTGGGAGCTGAGAGGTCATGAACTCGGTTGAGAGAGCCTGATAAATCGAAGTTGTATACTTGTGTTAAATGTAGCTTGGTTTTCTACTGAATTATTAACATAATTTCTTGAATATTGGAATATTTTCTATTTATTTTGAAGACCCACCTGCAGCTTGGACCACTGTATCCGGCCAATGCAACGTGAAGAATTGCGCCAGGCCAGTTTGGCTCCGTAAATCAGCTCGGTTTCGGTTAGCTGATAATGGCCCGTGGTTTCGATGCTTTGGCGCACCTGCTTCCACCGCGTTTCGTGGGCGGTGGATGATGTACTGCAACCGAGATAGAGGATAACAAAAGTCACTCGCACCGTGATTAATTATTTATGCAGAAAACGCAAACCAATTCTAGGAACCTGTTGATGAAACGGGCTCTAAGAATAATGGTTATGCTGGCATTCATTAAAGTTCGGGCCCTTTAAATGCTAATTTAATTAAATTACTCCCACTCACCGCTTTATCGAGGTAAAGTACTGCTCCAGAAAGTCCTTGGCGTGCTCCAGGATCAGGTCCGTCTTGCGGGCCTCCACCGCCGCATTGCCAATGTTCATGATGCTGCTCGTGCAGGTGGCCTTCGAGCAGGAAAGGATCTGCGGATGAACAAATAATAAGTCATCAAGTTGACAATGAAAACAGTTTTTGCCGCTGTCGTGTTTTTTGACAGCTTTAATTAAAGAAATATAATTGCTCATTTAGGTAATTAAATTTTTATTGGCAATTCCCCCGCTGGGCTGCTCGGGAAAACGAGGAGGTAGCAGATAGAGGGACAGATAGAGAGCAACAATGCCAGGAAGATGAAAATGAAATTAATAAAAAAAAAGAAGCAAGGAAAATGAAGAGGAAAAACAGAGGCAAAAGCAAAAGTCCTGGAATCAGCAGAGCTCCCTGCTCGGAGAGAAAACGTTTAAAAAGCATTTCACTGTCAATTGCGGATGCTGCCTCTTCTACTCCTCGTCCTCCTCAGCTTTTCCGATGGGCTTTTCCCCCAACGTAAGCCAGCAGCTCCTTGTGTTTTTTTATGACGCGTGTCGTTGTAATTTTCATTTGCACTCCCTCTCGACGCGCCTTAGCTTTTTCTTTACCTGTCTCGGTTTATTTTCCCGACGGTTTAATTTACTCAACGCCGCTCTCCCTCTTGTCGCCTCTCTCTAGGCAAGACGACACTACATACAATCCAGCCAAGACACCCGCGGTCATAATTAGTTTGTTTTTCCAGGCAGTTTAGCTCTTGAATTGGCTTGGCCAAGTGCGGCATAAAAACCGCTCAAGTGTCGCGCAGTCTAACTAAAAAATTTCATGCCGCGTTGCTTGCTGCAATTATGTCACTCATACGCAGTGTGTGCCGCAGAACCAGCAGCAACTTGGCGAAGTTTACGAGACAATTTAGCAAGGTGGCGGGGATGGAGTGGATGATAAAAGGAGTAAGTGAGTAAGTTGGGGGATTAGGTGATGAAGTGAGCGCCAAGAAATTAATTGGATTGAACGGGGAAACGATTGACTTGTCAGTAGTAACATCTATTTAAGGGAAATTGTATTATTATTCAGGTATTGGTAGTTAATATTCGTTTAAATAGCTACCTTGGCTCAAACATAATAAGGAATAATAAATAATACATTTTTATATTTTTCTAAAAGAAGTTAATGGAAAAAATCATCCAAACCTTATAATACTTTCAATAAAGTTCTCTATATGTTTTATATTTTAAACGGATTTTTTTAAATTCAATTATTAGCCTGGCAAACACCTAAACCATTTTCCCTAACCATATTTACCGCTCAAAAACTAAATCAGAAAAGTTGTTAGAATGTTAAGACCCTCAAAAACTAGCCACCTTTAGAAACACCACCTAGAAGCACACACGTTAAGGTAATAAAAGTGGTAATGGCTGTAAAAGTGGTAAGGGCATTAAGAGTTGCAAAAGCAATACCAGTCACAAGTTGAGGTCAAAAGAGAAAAAATCTAAGGATTAGACTTCAAATGGACCCAGAGGTCTCACTCTCCGGAAAGGCACATTAATTTCAATGCTTCTCGCTCCTCTGACTCGTCAACCGCTGCAGCCACAATAAACTGCAGTTGCAACTTAAAGCCACACACATTGCATTGTGTGCGTAGGACAAAAATGCAGAAGGCAGCCCGCATAAACTTTGCCAATTTTCACTCAACTGCGCAGCACAAATTTATGCAACACAAGGAGGCAAGGCAAGAGGCAGGAACAAGGCCCCAAAACAAGAGCAACTTATACCCAGCGACAGCACACATGACAAGAATTTGTTATTTAGCAACTCAATGGAGGCGCAGGCGGGGAAGGAGGAGTTATTATAAGCCAGATTTACTGACTCGGAGGAAAAATAATGATTATTTTTCAGGGGCCAGAAACCGGAAGAAGGGGGACACGGGTTTTCATTTTGAGAAAATGAATTCTTTTTTTCGGCGGGAATGCAAATAATTGCCAGCGCGCGACTGGTTAGCACTCAAAGTTGTCCAAAATTGTTTTATGTAAATATAAACAGGAGAGGAGCTGCTGCTGCTACTGCTGCCGGAACCGGAAATTGTTGCAGCTGCAGAGCGTCAAATAAATACGAAAAATATATATATACAAGTACATATATATAGACGAGGCAAGGCTCTGAAAGTTTTGGCGTGTAAGTTTGGTTTTCCTGCGGCCACGTGCCGCCCCAAAACTCCAGCGGGGCTGCATCCCCGCCAGCGGCTCTGCACTTCCAATCCCCCCGAAGGACCGCCACTTCGCGCCAAATTTGTTATTTTTTTCCGCCTTTTTCAGTGTTTGCAGCTAAATTATGAAAGGCTGCAGGGGGAACAGCGGAGAAAGTGCTCTTGGGAAGCACTGTGCTTTTCATCCAGACAACAACGAACTGAAGATGCACTTGAACTACAAATAGAAATTCATAGAAATTCGGCATTAGAAAATAAATAATAGAAATATGAACTATAAATTGAGTGTGTAACTTCGTAGAGAAAGGAAAGAAAACTTTGATTTCTACTATATTTCTCAGAATTTAAACAACGGAATTCAACAACCAGAAATAAATATAGAAATAGGAATTGTTAGCCAACTCTAGGAATTGGTTAGAAGCAATACAATAACTATTACAAATATTAAATGGTTACCCCGACAAGTCACTTTATCCTTTCCCTATAAAGTCATGTTGCATCCAATTTGTTTTTCGGCTGAAAACCATTGGTACAACTTTCCCAAGACTCTCTCCCCGTGGCCCTCGGAGGAATTCAAATATTAACTGCATTCAGTGGCAGTTAAGTTTGTTTTGCCACTTGTGCCTCACCTTTTGGCAACGAAATTGAAATTGCAATGGCAAGGCAACTGGCGTACACACAAATTAAATGAAAATGCTCTGTCTGCGGTAATGAAAAATGCAGGGAAAATATTTGCCCAAAAAGTTGTTCGGCAAAGTCGAGGAGAGCATGATATTAACACAAAGGCAAGTAAATAGTAAAATACTTAAAGCCACCGCTCAGGGAGCGTCGTGGTGAAGCCAAGGCTGGCTAAGGGATGGATTAAGCTGAATCCTCGCAACAACTTGGCGGTAGTAAAGTTTTATTAACTCCAGTAGCCAAGCGGACGAAGCCCTTCGCCCACATGCTTAAGACACTAAATCCCGGGTGTTAAATGCCCTCAATGTAAACTTAAATTGCCACCAGTCAGTCCATCGTTTAAGCAAAGCTTCGTTATTATAATTACCTGAGAGAGAGACGGAGGCGTTCCAGGGAGCAATTTGCATGTTGTTCGAGTACTTAAATAAAATGGCATGCTGGTGCAAATATAATATTTTTGCATTGCATAATTTTGCGCACATTAAAATGCACTGCCTCCGAAGGCGGGGTAGAGAGGTCTTACGGGGCCAAGGGGAAATGAAATTTGATTGTGAAAAAGGATTCGTAGCGCCATTTCCGTTGTTGGCGTTGATGCTGACTTAATTAGCATAGAAACTGTAACTGTAACTATAACTAGAACTGGGACTGGAACTGGGACTGGGACTGAAACTGGGTCTGGGGAGTGTTTCTGGCAGGACCTCGTCCTGGGCTAATTGAGGTTAGGTGTCCAACTTTAAAGCGACTTCTGACTTCTGACTGGCGCTTATGCAATTTGCAGCCTGCACACCCCAAGTGGTGTCGGCTTAATGAGGTTCAAATCACTGGCGCTGCCGAGTCAGTTTTGGCCAACTGGCGAAAGGTGTGCCAATTAAATTATGCAGATTGCGGCCTAAAGCCGCCTCAGCATGCATTTGCTTAATGAGCCTGGCACATATTCGAGCATTGATAAATATTAAATATTCAACGGAAGATTAAGTGCAGGAAGTATACGAACTTGAATTATAATTATTTTTTCCGTATGCATTAAACCTCAAATTATGAGCCATTTAAAAATCTTACTTAATAACAAAATAAATATGTTTTTCAGACTTTTTCGCTCACAAGACCCAAAAAAGAAAGCCATAAATAGCATACTATTCCAAACTCTACAGAAATAAATACTTGAAAAAACTCGAACTTTAGGCCACTTTATTACGATGAGAAAACTTTTGTCGGCTGCAAAAGAAAGGCAGTCCGGGGCCTTTTATTTAATCCAACAAACAGCGTAAGCACGCACTCGCATTCGGGCCAACTTTTGCATAAGGAAACTGCTGTAAAACGTTCCAATTGCAGGCAAAGACTGGTAGAAATGATATAATCGAAAGAAACGGCTATAGAATACCCGGTGGGGTACTCTACTTAAATTTCCATTCAAAGCAATATTAAAATAAGCTAATTAAAAGCTATTAAAAGATGCTCTTGGGACTCTTCACACTAGCTATGATACGAATTATTTTAGGTTGGTTTCAATGACAATTTCACTTAAATTGTAGACATTTTAGGACTAAGAGAAATAAGGTATACCCATATTTCAGTGCTAGTTTTTTATATGTTATTAATAGAAACTCTTATATAGAACCAATACTCCCCAGTTCACTTCAAGACCCCGGGTACTACCAGCCAGCAAGCAAACAAACAAAAGGGACCCACATGCATTCACACAAACAATTACATGGCCGGCTAACAGCGTCATGAGCATTAAATAACTCCAACAAGTATGCAATGCTTCTCGGATCCTTTCTCCTTGCTCCTTGCTCCCTGCTCCCTGAACCTGCTTTCTACGCATTCCGAGGACTTAAACTTTTTGCTCTTAGCCAGAAGTAAGTCTGGGGTGGATGCTGTGAATTGTTTTACTGCCCTTTTATTGCAACCTCGCTCGTGCACGCACAGCTAGCTAGCTCTCCCTTTTGGCCACGTGCAGTGGGCTAATTATAGCCGGGATTCGGCAGGATTCGTGACTCACCTCGCGACCCTTGCAGTGCAGCGTGTCGTAGACCTCGGGCCTGCCCTCGATGTTCTTCAGTCGCATCGGCTTGCGCATCAGCAGGCTTCGTCCCTCGTCGTCCAGGTGCATGAAGCTGCAATTTGGAGGCAAGATGATGAAATGGTGGCTAAAGTGGGTGGCAGGTGAAAAGTTACCGCTAAGACAGGGAAGCTTTGCACTTTATTCGCGCAATTTGTCTTAAAGTATTATTAAAACGAACGTTGCTCTGAGTCCTTAAGCTGTGTCTCTGTCGGGATATAACTCAGCTGTTGGAGCTTGACTAGAATAATGCTTACTGTTTATGAAATTCATGTTCCTAACACAGCGTTTATCTCGTTCCATATTGTATTTCATGATGAAATTTTCATTTAAATATATTTAATGTGCATTTACTTAAATTTTTAAAATGGGGACCGCGAAATAAAGTAATATGTGAACTTAATTGGGTAATTTGAATATTTCTGAAAGGCTAAGCTAATTCCTTTTCGAATTTCATTCACATTTATAGCATATAAAAAATTACGTATACGCACTGGTCTAATTAATATTTAAAATCTAAGTTAACTGAAAAAATTAATAACATTTACTGATTAAAATTTGATGATTTAATTAGAAATTATAAATTTTTTTATTAATATTTCGATCCGTCCTATGGCAGCTATATGATATTAGAATCAAAGCTAAACCTTTTTCCAAGAAAATATATTCCAACGTAACAAAAGAGGTGTAACCTTACCGCACAATAAAATTCTAGTCTGCGTAGCGATAGAAAACTTGTCATGCTTCTTGCTACAACTACTTCAGCTTAGTCCCTGCGTTATCCTTTCACACTCCCCCGAGCAATTTATCACCTCTGCCAGCGCACTTGTATCTGCTATGTATATCCTTGATAAATGCGTTGCTTACCTGCCGGCACGCGACCGATAATCCTGTGACATTTTTCTGGGCTGCTGTTGGTTTTTGGGCGAGGGCGAAAGTTCTCGGGAACTTTTCCCCGATGCCGTGCCGCTGCCCGAGGCAGTGCATCCTACCGCCTGGCCACTCGAGTCGAGCTCGACAACGATGCTGGTGTTGGTGCCACGACGTTCGCGAATCGGCGGCGATGTTGCCGCTGAGATGCTGGCCCTCTTGTGGTGCTTCAATGGCGTGCCGCCACTTGACGAGGCGCCTCCAGCAGCAGCAGGACCAGCATGGTCCACTTCATGGCAGGGTGAGGAGTCACCACCGGCAGTCAAGGGTCCATTGCCATTCACTGTCGGGGCTTGAGCTTTGATTTTTCTGCTATTTTGTTGCTGTGCTGCCTTGAGTTGCTGCTGCTGTTGCAGTTGCTGCTGCTGCTGTTGTTGCGCCTGCTGCTGTTGCTGTTGTTGTGCCTGCTGCTGCTGCTGTTGCAGTTGTGCCTGTTGTTGCTGCTGTGCATTTGGCGTCCTTTTGATGGTCACAAAGCGCAGGTTCTCCAATATCGATGTGAAATGCTGCGACATCTTGACCAGGGACCTCCACTTGGTCCTTGTTCCCCCCTTTGGCTGATTGCTTGCCTCGTTTATTTAGAAGCCAACAGCCAACAGGTGAACAAACCACTTGGACAATCTCCGACCAGCCGAAGTTTTTGATTAAATTCTGTTCTGAAAAACTTTGTGCGGCTTCCTCTCTCTTTTTTCGGGAGACACGCTCAATTGGTTCACTGTGGATGGAAAAGTTTTAAGCAGAAACTTGTATTACTTGGCACAGATAAAGGAAAACTTTAAATAATATACAGGTGTTATGAGCACTTTAAATCGAGCAAATGACTCCAGTTGAGCGGAGTTTGTCTTTCTTGTTTTGGACTTAAGTATTTTGTTCCCATTCACAGGTGTTTTTCTAAAATTAAGCTTTTAAAAAGGGCAAAGAAGCAGCATTTGTTTAATGGGGTATGTTTAGGTCAAGAGTAGTTGGTTTAAGAAATAGTGTTTATTTTTAGTGCATTAGTAAAATTAACACAAGATGCGTATAACCAAATCATATACAATAAATCGAAACTAAATTTACGATTTAACAAGTAGTTAAACTCACAAAATTAAGTTAAAATAAATATTAAAATGTGTTTTCTTTAGGAATTTATTTATTATATTTTGTAGCTTAAAAATTATGCAAATTATTAGCCATTAATAAATACGTTTCTCTGCCTTCAAGCAAAAACATATTTGGTAATGGTAAATTTATGAATTATATTTCTTGTTCTATTTTTAGGCAACTAATCATTTATGAATTGTAAAACCAGTTGGAACATTCACTTGTTAATTGATCTTATGCCAGAAATTTTAAATACGTGCCTTGTAGTGGCAACATTGCCACTTTAAGTAAGAATTACTTTCCATTATAAAATATTAAATCTAATTTAAGTATTTACTCAGTTTTAACAATGAGTACATTTTGATATTGTTAAAAGATTCCAAAAAGAATCTGATTAAATACGAAGAAAAATATATTTAAAATAATAAACATATTTCACTTTATCTAAGCCATTGCTTAGACAATTCTCCGCCTTAGAAACCTTCCATCTATCGAATTTCATAAGACATCATCTGTGGTTGTGAGGCTTTCCCTGCTCCTCGGCTTATCCTCGCATCCACTCAAAATGCTTGAGAACGCCACAGAAAGGAAAAACAATAAAAGGACAACTAACTGAGCTGGCTTTTAGCTACAAAAATAGACTTATGCACTCAGAGCCAGTGGGGCAATTAATTGATTGATTGATTAGGCAAGGCGAAGAGGCATAAAAGCACACAGGCAACTTAAACCATATTAAAACAAAATAAACCGAAAATTGCGGTCATTATTTTGATTTGCCATTGAGCAAACAAGCCGGGAAAACAAAGCAAAAACCGGAGCAAACAAACAATGAGGCTGTAATTAGAAGGCGAGATAGCATTTCATTTGGCATTCTCTGTGGGTGCCATCAAAGCGAATGAATTCGAATGATTCGGCATTTGATTTCGAATTTTAATGTGCGTCGAGAGTGCTCATTGAACTCGAATCGAAAGGCAGGACATAAAAGGGTTCGGCAGAGCCCCCAGTCATGATGATGATGCCCCCTGTCAACTGCAGTCACTAAAGGAATTAAATCAATGGCAGAATTAGACTCGTCAGTTTGGAATTACCATTAGGTCATTTTGTAGCATTTATATAAGTAAATATTAGGATTTAAAATGTTTATTTATACTTTCTTAAAATGTTATTATTTATGATTATAATCACAAGTCTAATGTTAAAGCCTAAAATATACTCTTGTATTGTATAATTTATAAAACACTTCAAACTCAAAATAAAATTATAATATTTTCCTCGAGAAAGCGACCCATATTTCTTTAAAATTTCAACATTTTTTCCAGCGTCTAGAAATGCCAACCCACTGATACCTAACAAATGAACGAGCCGCGAGGGCAAATGGTTTTTCCTAAGAAAAAAAAGCGGAAGCAGCCGCATCTGGTGCCCGGAAAAACAGCGTGAAAATTGGCTGCAGAATGAATGATTAAACCCTTCCGAAGGAAAGGGTTCAGCAGATGTTGTCTGCAACTTTTTCAGCCGTAATCAGCTGCCGCCTTCTCCATGGGTTAAGCGGAGTGTATAAATAGCTCTCGCCCGCCCGCCATATTAAAGGTAAACTAATTGAATTTTCATAGACCGGTAAGGACTTCGTCACTTTTTGATTAAGAAAATTTATTGTGAGCATGGCGGAGCCCCCCGCGCCATGCTTCTTGTCTGGTTTTAGCGGTTTTGCAGCGGCAAATTGCCATAAAGATGCTTTTAATTGCTACAAATGTACATTCTGCCAGCAGCGGGCTCCGGATCTTCCTGGGTCTGCCTTTCATTTCCGCATGCTTTCCTTCGCTTTTCCCGGCTTAATCAGCCTTGGAGGCGAATATATATATACATAAAACTGCTGCCAACCTCCCCGGAGTATCATGGAGACAGTGGTGGCGGTGCCTCTGAGTTATAGTTGCGGCGATTTGTTGTTCGTCAGTCCCAGTTGATTTGAAATCTAATGAGCTGAGTGGTATTTAAATGGGATAAAGCAATAATCCTCAAGACGCTGCCAGGGGGATTTTTTACACGAATTGTTTAAAATTAAGAAAATAGCATGCTCGTTTAGTTTAGTTCAGTTTTACTAATGACCTACAATTATTACTCATACGCAACGAGGCACCCTTTAAATGAAAATAATGGCAAACAGATATGAAAATCTTAAGAATATAACTAGTGTTATGTATATTTAAAGCTCATTTGATTTAATTTAAATTGGCGAAAACCTCTTTAAATTACGTTTAAAGTTTACAGCCATAACATCATTAATTCTACGTAGTTTTGCACATTTCTTAAGGAATGAAATAATCTTTACAAACCAGAAAACTTTCCCATTTATATATTTTTTAATTTTTTTATTTAACTTAACATTATTTTATTTAATAACCTTATGTCTTAAGTCCTACAGTTTCATATTTATCAATTTTAAATTGTCTAATATCAAAGCCTCCAAATAATTTTAAAAGCAAAAGAAAATTTCCCACAAAAAAAGTGGTAAATCGTAATCGTAACGAAAGCCGCCGAACACCAATTGAAAACTAGGCCTAAGTAGGCGTAGTCCTTAGAGCCCAGATGCCTAGTCTCTCTTAGTTTGGAAACGTCTCCGTCTACGTTCACGACTACTGGGAAAAAATAATACAAAGTTGTGGAGAAAAGTTGTGAAAGATTCTTGGCAGTCACCTAGTAAAAAAAGTTCCGCTCGGCTTTTCATAACGAACACCGCCGATCTACAATTACCGCGTTCTAAACTTCGTTATAATATTTATCCAGTTTTAAAGGGACAAAATAAAAGGGGAAAACATAAAAGGCTCACACATCGAACTTCATATTGAGCCCTTGGCCAGGACTTTATGCAAAAAAGCAGATCCTCTGGCGGCGGCCCAATTCAATCACATCCTTCACCCTGGCAACAAGGAGAAAATCTCTGCTTTCCTGCGCCGCTCTCAACACTTCAGCTGCGGCGGAACTCCTCATCGCCTCGTTTTAAATCCAATCAATTGCTTTAAAATAAACCCTTGAACAAAATCAAAAGCAAAACTGTAACAACGGCAGTCGTCGCTGAATGCTTTTCGTATTATCTCAAATGACAACACAGAGCGGCGTGAAAAAAATGAGGAAAACCGAAAGAAAATCGTACAATTGGAAGACAAAGGCAAACAGTGAAAAAAGTGAAGGCAAGTGCTCTGCCAAGCACAATGCAAAACAGTAAAAAAGAACGACAAAAAAAATCGCAGCAGAAAAAAATGGAAACTGAAAACCAGCAAATCTGTTAAGGAAAACCATTTAAATGGGAAACACAACACGGACAGGGACAATGAGAATGTGGTTTCCACCCACACAGCCCACGCAGGTGCCAAGGAGGCAGAGCCTAGACTACTTGTGGTCAAGTACAAAGCATGACTGGAATGAAAGTAGGATTTGGCAGGCCTTACAGGACCAGACCCAGGACAATAATGCCAACATGAAGGTCACCATTAAAGCCATTTTCCTAAGTGGCTAATCAACTAATTTAACTAAGTTTTATTGTTTTTTGTATAATGGTGTAGAATATAAAATGCTTATTATCTCAGAGTGAGTAATTAGGCTTAAAAAATACATCATTTGGTACCACAGAGACAAAGCTTTTTATTGGTTTCACTTGTATAAACTTTTTTGTTACCGTTTCTTAAGTTAAAATTGCTTTTACAGTCCCAAGAAGATTTCTTTTATGGAATTAATAACTATTTTAGGTCACATTCACTAAAATCATTTAATTATAATTTGTGGAAATCATTTATTTGCATTTCTTTTTTAATTTAATTAAGTTAACATAACTGAACACTTATAAAGAGATAAATCCTGCTTACATCGAATCTAAATAAATATATTTCAATATCTGACACGGTTTTCTATGAATAAATTTAATAAGCTCAAAAGGCTCAACATTTCTTATTTTCTCATGTTAACACACAAATTTTGCAAAGGATTTCTTGGAACTTATATTGCTATCCTGCTGAGCTACCACAAATTGATCCCTGCCTTAAATAACTTGTACTTGTTGGTCAAAATTTATTTTATGCTAATGCAAAATGGTGAAATATCCCCGAGTCAGCTGCGATACATTTATGAAATGAAAGGCGGATCCGCCTCTCGGTAAATAACACATCATATGTGAAGATACTCGTAAAAAAGTAAAGAAAATCCAGTGGCTATCCCTTTGGTTTTGCTCCGCAAAAAGGTAAACAAGTTTTATTCCTCCCTCAAATGCTGACTAACCGGCTTTCGATTTCCATATGAAAGGGATAGCCCTGTGAAGGATTTTATGCCTTTAAAAAGGATTGCTTTTGGGAACATCAAGTGTGCTCCTCCGCACATCCTTAAGCAAGTGCGTAAGTGTATAAAATATTCACACATAATGTTGCAAAATTTATATTCCTGACGTCCTTTGTAATGTCAGCCCCAGCTGCGGTTCACATTTTGATAGTCAATATTGAATATTTATTTATTGTTATTTGAAAACATACCAAACGCTGCAAAATATACATGTTTTAATGTGTGTGTTGGGGGAAGATTGAAGTTCAATTGAAAGGTTTGTTGCTGGAAAATTGACTTACGCCTGGGCGACATGTGAGAAGGAAAAGTCCCTGAATAATGAATAAGTTCATCAAAGGAGAGAGTGCTGCTTTTATTAATGTTCTTTGGCACCTTTAATAATAGTCTGATCCATTTCAGGCCAGGTATTAGGTAAGTAGTTTGAGAGGACCTTCAAATGCGGCCCGCTGACTTTCAATGGCTTACTGCATTACACAATTGGCCAGGACCTAACGTCAGCAACATTATAATTTTCCTAATAACAAAATGGAGAAAACTGGCGTAGCGTAGCCTGGCCTGGGGGGACCGGAAAGATGGGACGACGACTTGTCAACCGTTTGACATCGGCAGATGCGACAGCGCCACCGGAAGTTGGCATCCTCCTCTCGTCCCTGCCTACGGAAAAGTTTCTCCTCGACGGGAGTCAATTTTGATGTTATTTTTACTGCTAATTGTTTTTCAATTTATGTCGCACAAATTGTGTTATGGAAAGTATTTTGCAGCTTGTTGTGCTAAAGAGTTGATTGCCAGATCTCTGGCGACCCTTAATTACTTAATGGTTGTATCGAGTTTCCGAATGTTCTAGCTCAAGTTTTTTGGTCTTTGAGGGGTTCTATTAAAGATTAATTCGCATTAATTATTTGAGATTTTGAGAACCACTCAAGTGATTTATTTAATTGCAAGTTAAATTCCTTGAGAAGTCTCGGTGACATTAATCAATTCGCTGCTGGGATTAGAAGCAGGGTTCATCCTTGGACTTGACTGATTATTGTGGTCCGTTAATTACTCAATATTTTTTGGGTTAAACACTTTTTGTTTATCGGTAAATGATTTCCATGAAAAGTTTTAAATAAATCATATTAAAATTAATCAAATGATTTGACTGATGGCTTTTCCTTATTTAATTTATAATGTGAATCACTCTGAGTTCAACTTTTAATTGTACAATCTGAAACTTACAGGAAAATTAATGTGGAAAGACTTCACATTTGCCACTTGAGAAAAAATTAATATATTGTAGTTTTTTAATGTTTTAATCACTTGTAATGAAACATAAATCAAAAAGGATATTCAACTTGTACATATATTGCAGATTATTATATATAACACCAAACAATACACACTTTTTGTGAATTTGAATCTATTGAATCTATTTTATTTTCGACATCACTATGTCTGAGTCTCAAAAATGTTTTTTTAAGCAATTAGTAAATAAATCTTAATTTAAAATTACAAAAAAAAATGATTTGCTTTTGAGATTCTGAGGGTAAACCATTCCTTAAATACTTTAAAATTGTCGGGAAAAGTACTTACAAATTGAAACTGTTTTGAAAAATACACAGAATAAAATAATTAATTTACCAATTTCGCTGTGATTTTGTTTAATCTTTGCTCTTTCTTTACTTGTAATAAATACCATTTAATTATTTTACACTCTATTTTGTTGCTCTCAAAATTTAAATTATATACATATTAGTTTCCAGTTTATTTTTAGATTTAATTAGTTGCTTTAATTAAAGTTCATTATCGATGTATATTACTTTATAGCAAACCAAAGTATTCCTCTTTACCTTTCTGTGTTCAGTTTACCTATTTAAATAAATCACAAATTCATGAAAATCAACACAGTCCACACACACACCTCGGTGAAATATTTTTTCACTTCACTCACAAATGGCTTAAAGATTCTTTTGATTTTCTAGCTTCTTTTGATAATCTTGGTTTGGTCCGTTCAATTTCTGGGTTTTAGGCGATCCATGGAAGTCGAACGCCGCGCGTTGACTGGAGCTAAGGCCGCAACGCAGCATCCTTAAATAGCGGCTGAACCTCGGTCCAGCATCCGCTAGGCGTTGTTGAAAAGCTCGGCTCCCGAGCTCACCAACAAGCCCCAACTGGCTCGTGTCCTGGCTAAAGCTCCTGCTGGAGCAAGGAAGGCCCTTTGCTGAAAGTGAAATTTCGCCCAGAGACCAAATGAAACACCAGTTGCTTTTACTTTGTTTATTTATTTCTGTTTTTAAAGCGAGATTTTTGGGTGCGGTCTCGCTTCTCATGCTAATGGGCTCTCGCAGGAATATATGTATTTGCAAGATGGATTTGCTTTTAAAGACTTGAATTCTTTTCCATTACTTTGTTCCAACATTCAAGAAAACTAAAAATAATTTTAACAATTAAACTTAGCCTAGGAAGATACCTCCTATTATCTAAATATACATAATAAAAAAGGAGTTTAGTTTCTGGTCAAACTTCCTCTTTCTCTCTCTCTATTTAGGAAAAAAAATAATAGAGAGAATAGCTAATGTTAATCCAGACGACTTAAATTTTGTACCCAGCTGCTTATATTTACTGACGAATTAAAATTGGAAGAGCTTACAAATGTCGCACACAAGCCTGATGGTGATTTCTCGGCTTCCTTTTTGGCGGAATTGATGTATGGTTGTGCATCCCTCGTGCTGTAGTCTCTGCCTTTGATCTTCCAAAGCTGGTTATGAAGCGCCACTGGAAGGTGGCTGCTGACTCGTTCTTGTTGTAGTTGCAGTTGTAGTTGGTTGTTGATTGTTGTGGAAGTGATGTTTGTATATAGTTATATACACAGGTATACAATAGAGAGACAGAACATTAGTATAATATTTGTTTTCCAAATTATTTAAATAAGACAACAATTATTAAGCCTAGATCTTACAACTAGTTTAAAAATGAAATGAATGAAGGGGGAGCGTATATATAATGAGTTGGGCAATAACCACACAGCGAAACACAGCACACACAGCACTTGGGCTCTGGAGTTTCGTTGTGGCATCTGATATTATGTTCGTCTATAGGTCTATAGGTTGTATATTATTTCATGTTAGTTTTGTGAGTGTTTTCAGTTTAGTGGAGTTCTTGTTATTGCAGGTCGTGCGATTTATCTTTAGGTCTGGACTTGGGTTCATTGAGGGCGTATTCCGGTTGCAGGTTAAGTTTTTTGGTTGAATTTAAAGGAGTATTTTTGGTGTCTTGCAGCAGGCATCTCCTATATGTAGATATACGATTTTGTTGATTAAAAGATTATATGTGAAAGTTGGGCTGCCGATTTTCTAAAGAGGTAAAAATACGAAAGTATTCCGCATCAGTCAATCCAACTTTGAAGTCCGTATTAGATTATAGGATTGCGACGTAGAACAGATATTATTGAAGATCTCTTTCTCCACAATGTTGCCAGCTGTAGTATAGTATCCTTTAATCCTTTTGAGTAGATCCATAACTGATTTTATAGTAAACGTTTTCCAATTTCTAATGATCCTTGTAATAAATTCAGCAGTTGAAATATAAACGTAGTTTTTCCGTGGTTTTCCCGTACTTTCCAGAGCATTGTAAGCTTTACGAAGCACCGAAGACAGGTCCTGTAGTAGCGAATAATTCATAGGGAGGGGAAAACCGACGGCTTGAAAAGGGGCAAAGAACAACTTTCTAAATAACTAACGGAAGGGAACCGCGACCACTAAAATAACCTATAAGAATATATGTACAATCTGGTTAAAAAGGGGGCCAGTCAATATCCATGCTATTCCGCCACATAAATATCTGGCAATCTGAGGTATAAAATCAAAATGATTGCAGCTGATCTACTTGGTGTGAAAGTCACACATCAAATAGCAATGGCAGCGGCGTTTTTACAATCGACTTGCGCGCCTTCGGCGACATAAGGCAAACTGAAGGTGTCGAGCCACTCCTTGCACTTTTCTGAACTATCAAAGGCTAGGATATTGGCAATATAAGCAACGCTAATGTTGGGACGATAGCTGTAAGAGATAAATGTACCATTAATAAGTATAAACGTCGAGAAATGAAGTCTAACTTACGATTTAATCAAGACGCGCAGAGCAGACTTGCGCTCTCGTTCGAGGAACCACTCAATCATATGGCCCGACATGAGCGGCGCAGACTTGTATAGGGAAAACAGTTTACAGTAGTTGCCCAACGACCAGGCCGAACGGAACTCTAAGGCGTGTGCAATGACTGGGGTCACGCGCTGATCAGCCGTAATCGAACGCAGGACAGTTGTTATGTCTGCCATGGCGAAAAGAGGTTTGGTTTGGTAAGTTTTGAGATGAAAACAGCAGCGCGAGAGCCTACTTACCCAAGGTATTCTTTGTAAATACGTAGTACAGTATGCGATAGGCGGTAAACTCCAAGGAATTGGCACTCTGACCTCCGAGTTCAGCGTACAGCATCTTCAGTTGCGTTTGACATTGGTTAAACTCCTCGTGGTCGCCCTTCTCCATGGCAATGCGGGCGTGCGTCTCGTATACTTCCACTGTAAACTGGTCGCGAATACCTTGGACCTAAGGAGCCAAAATAAAGTGTTAGCACTCGTACTCTTTTTCCTGAAATAATGTTTCAACTCACAGTCAAATCCTGCCTGATGGACTTCAGCTGATCACATGCATAGTGATAATCGTGATTGACCCGCCACTTGCTCTTTACGTTGGCCAACGAATGGGTGAGTACCTCGACTGGCCGAACCTCCGACGGCGACGGGGCCTTGGTCAGGCGCAGAAAAGACTTTTCTAATTCCCTACAGGTACCTACAATATGTAAATCGAGAAGATCTAAGCTGCCTGTGTCCTCGTAGAAGGCAGAGCGATGGTGATGCTGCTGCTGTTGCTGCTGCTGCATCATCTTCTTTTTATTCTTGGCCGTGGTGAGACCAAACGGTGAGCTTGCAATGGCGACGACAGATTTCTTTGCCGAGCCGGAGCCCTGCTGCGAGAAACGTGCCGCCCGCTGTTGCAAGCGCGCTGTGTCATCATCAACGGCTCCGCCCACCGACGACTGGTTGGAGTAAAAGTGTGGTGGCTTCTTTTTCGCCTGACCGCCGGCGGCCGCTGCTGCTGCGGCTGCGGCTGCGGCAGCCCGCTTCCCCTTCTTCATCAGCATTTTTTGCTGCTTTCGCGAGAGGTTGGCGGTCAATGGTATGAAATTCAAGGAATCATTTGAGACCGATTTGCGAATAACCTTACGCGCCGGGGGACTACTGCCATCGCTGCTACGGGAACGCGACCGAGAACGGGAGCGTGGGGAGCGGGAACGCGAACGAGACCGCGAACGAGAGTACCGCTGCTTCTTATTCGAGTATTTCGAGGAACTTAACGATGATGCCGGCGAACTGGAAAGATGAAACAACAGGTTTGGCTATCAAATCCAGTTTCTAAACATGGAAGAGGGTAACTTACCGCGAACGACTCCTGGAGTACCTGGACGACGACGAGAGGCGATTGTGGGAACCGTAGTTAGATGAGCCCTTGCTGAATTGATTTCCGCCCTTCTGCTTGAATGCATTCACAATACCCGAGGAGCCCTTGCTGCTTGTCGCCGGGGCCTTCTCCTGCTGCTCGCGATGATCCCTCTCCCTCTCCTGCTGTTCCATCTTCTTTTGCAAGTAGGTGCTACGCTGCGGCTGCGACGGCTCGACATTGCTCAGCACCACATCGATGCCATCCCGCTCGCTGTGCACAGTCGGCATCACCTCGTTGTCCCAGTCCCGCGTCCACAGTTCATTTCGATTGTTAGCCGCTATAATCTTGCCCTTGAGACAAATTTCAATCTGATCCTTGTCGAAATCAGTGTTGCACTTGGAGTAGCAACGAGTCACATACTGATTAAGGGAATCGGGCCAGGAGTCATTGGTGGCCATTTGCAAGGTGCTAGGACGCTTGAAAGAGGATCCGGATGCAGATGCAGCTGGGGCTTGGGGAGCCGCCGGTGGATGTGGCTGCTGCTGCTGGGGAGGTTGTGGCTGGGGAGGCTCTGTGGGCGCAACTATGGACAGCGGCAGTGGTGGCGGCGGTTTGCTCAAGTCGGGCGTGACCGGCACGCCTACATCAGCGGCGCTTATGATGGGCGGTGGTGGGGCTATGGGTGTTGTGTGATTGGTAAATGGATTGCTATATGCGGTTTGCTCATAGCTCTTGTTCATCTTGTTGTTGCGCTTCCGCTTCTTTTTGTTGTTATTCAAGTTGTTATTATTGTTGTACATTGACTGGGCCTGTTGCTGGAGTTGCTGCTGCTGCTGTTGGTGCATTTGTTGGTTGTGCTGCTGCTGGAGCTGCTGCTGCTGTTGCAGGGGATTGGGCGCATTGGCTAAACGCTTTTGATTTAAATTCAAATTGAAACGTATTCCCCCGAAATTCTTTTGTTGTTGCTGTTGCTGTTGCTGCTGCTGCTGCTTGTTCATGTTGCTGCCAGCGGGCTGACCGCCTTTGGGCGGCGGCGGTGGCGGCGGACCACTGGGCAATGGCGGCGGGGCAGCCAGCGCATTGCTGAAGCCTGGCGGCGCATTCGACGCACTCACAGTCGAGGTGACCTGCTGCTGCTGTTGCTGCTGGTAACTCATGTAGTATTGGTAGTACTGCTGATAGCGTTGCTGGTGGGCGGCAGCAGTTTGGTTGGCATACCAGTAGTTCCATTGCTGGGCGAGGGCGGCGGAATTACCCCCCTGCTGCTGCTGCTGTTGTTGTTGTTGCTGCTGCTGCATTTCTTGCAGCTGCGGTATCAGAGGCGGCGGTGCACTCATTGCATCGGACATGGTACTACTCCCTCTCCCTTTGTATTGTGTTTTTTTGTTTACTTTCTGTTACCTGAACTTACCTTTGTCTTTGTTTTCTAATGCGTTTCTGCTAATTCTTCCTCTCTGCCGCCCTGAAATTACGCATGCAGTTGAAAGAAAAAGTGCGCTCATTAGTTCCCTGTTCTAGGTGCTCCATGTGTCTATGTGTGTGTATGTGCTGGCATGTGACGCCATTTTCTTTTTCCGTACCTATTTGTGGCCTCCGAGACGAACTCGCTCAATCACTTCAGTTTTTTCGTTTGTTAACGCCGCTGGACTAACTATTTAGGCATACACGTAACTGCTTGCGCACGGATTCACACGGGAAAAATACGTTGGCAATCTTTTATTACGAAAAAAACACGTCTGGAACACGTCTGAACAAAATTAATATTTTTTTCGTATGTCAGGTAGAGCTGACAAATCACCGACGTCGAATTTCGATAAATCAATGCGGGAACTATCGAATTTTTACCATCTATAGTACATACGTTGCAGCTGGTCACACTGATAATCATCGTTCTTTGAATTTCACAAGATTAAAAAAACCGTTAGGGATCCAATTCTAAATTAACAAAATAATTTATTTATTGTCTCAGCTTTGTTGAAATAGTTTCCGCAACTGGACCTTGCAATTATGTCTCCAGTTTAAAATCAATTTGAGTCATATAAATGTCCAGTAAACGGAAACTAAAAAAATGACTTCAGCAGTTAAAAGACCAGGCTGCGCCGATGTTGTGCTGCCCCAAATAATATTGCACTTCAATGTGACTTTTACATTCTCCCAACCTGGAATAGACATATAACTCGCTCGTCTAACAGTGAAATTCCATAGCAACGCCAATCCTATGAGCTCCATCTATCGGATTCAACAGATCAAAGCCCAAATGATACATAACACCCAGGTGTTGATTCACTTCCGCTTGATAGACAAATCCAATTCTGGAGTCTTCTCGAACTCTGATTTTTACCAGTTTTCCATTCCGGAAGTCGTACTGCCCACCGACTGACAGTTGCTTAACGTTTTCCGAACTGTAAAGGTTTACCTTTAGGGCGACGGCCCAGTGCTCGCCGATTCGTTGGAAGATTGAACCTCGCAGGTTTTTAAAATTCTCCCTAAAATATAGTTATTAATGGATTTACCCTCTCCACCTAGGAAAACCTACAGTTTGAGGCCCAACTCCGTCATTCCATTGTAATAGCCCAGGCAGAGGGCGTGCATGTCGAAACCCTTCTCCTCGAAATTGTAAACTGTGCGATAGCCAACCAGGCAGTTGTCTACAGGCGCCGCTAGAACGTAACCCATGAAAAGTGGCTCCCTGTAAATGGGCACCACCAGTTCGACTTTTATAGGACTAAGTTCAAAGCCGCACCTTAGCTTGCTTTTGAAGGAGACTCTGTAGAATGGAATAAGTATTATTATTTCCGGAACTAGTAATCTTGTTGCCGGAACTCACTCGTCTTTCGTCCCTATTGACGACGTGAAAATGCCATAGCCGGACCCGAAATTCCACCCAAGCTCCGAAAGAAACTCGTGGGTGCTCAAATAACTCTGGGATAAAGTGAAGTTGCCGATCTCCTTGAACACCTCAACTCCCCCAATGACGTCCCAAGCATCCGGATAGGCTTCGCCAAAGGTGCTCAAGTGGTAGTCGTTTTTTGTAATGCTGGTGCAAACGAGCTGCCAGACACCCAGCTTAAATCCTTGCAAGAGGCATTCCTTGGCGAACCCGCCTACATGGAAATAGGTCGCCATCTGGTCCTCCTCCACCGGCGGTGGGATTATCTCCGCATCAATCTTTTCCGGCTTATCAGGCTCAGGTTCAGCTTCAGGATCGCCGCGTGCCGTCTTATCCTCCTCCTTCTTTGGTGGAGTAGAATGGCGGCGCCGAAGAGACCGAAAAAAGTTGCGGAATTTTGACATTTAAAAGAAAATTAAAATTAAAATAATTTGGAATTTGGACTGTTATTTTGAAAGTACATTTAACTATAAAGGAAAAACAATCGCCTACTACCGCAGGTTTACGAGGGCGAGGGTCCAACCTGGCCTGCCGATAATGAAGGAGGAGGATCTCTGTCGAGATCCTACCACTTACCTGCCCTACGGGTTGCTGAAACTCATCGAATTTTGTTGGGAACAGAACAGTTTGTTTTATTACCATCATTTGTGAAACAGGAATTAAGAAAAGCTTGTGGACATCCAAACGAATTAAAATGGTTAGAAATCATACATTCATGTACCAGGCAGCGCCCAGGCGAATGTCTCTATTAAGTGAGTCTCTTCCATTAAATGAGCAATTAATGAGAACCTTAATACCTTCACTAAGTATGTGCTCATAGATGAAACCCAAACGAGCATCGCCCCTAATTTTGGCCTTTATCAGTGTGCCCGGCTCCCATTCGTACTGACACCCAACGTGGAAATTCTTCTGCTCCACTTTGCCATATAAGTCCGTCTTGAGAGCCAATGCCCACTTTTCACCAAGGCGCTGAAAGATCGAACCTCGCAGCTGACCGAAATTCTCCCTGAAGTATCGTGAAGGTCGGTTAAGTGAACAAAAAATTTGAAAGGGGGGAGAGTACGTACAGTTTGAGTGCCACTTCAGTGGACTGGTTATCATATCCCAGGCAAAAGGCGTGCATTCCAAACTTCTTGACCGCTATATCAAAGACTGTTCGGTAGCCCAACAGGAAATGTTCGGCTGGAACCATCATAAGGTAGCCCATGAACAAAGGTTGCTTGTAAATGGGTACTTCTAGTTCAACCCTAATGGGATTCCGATCAAAGCCGCATTTCAAATTGCATGTACACTGTAATCTAGAAAAAGGTGATCGTTAGCTAGAGGATTGCATGGATGGAACCTAAAGTACTCTTCAGTCGTAGTGACAGCCAACTTTAAGTTGGACATCCACTTCCCGCCAAAGGACTCGCCGCGTGCACCGATGTCGGACAGGAACTCATGTTCAGTCAGCCAGCAGAGCGAGGCGTGGTAGGGACCCATCATCTGAAACGCTTCCACGCCGCCAAAGGCGGTGGTTAGGAACGGATAGCCCTCGCCAAAACTGCTCAGATATAGGTCGTTCTCTGTCCGCGTGGTGGACTGCAGCCTCCAAACGCCGTTATCGTAGCCATCAAGGAGAGACAATTTCGCCAGTCCACCCACATGGAAGTATGTGGGCATCTCGTTCTCCAACAAAGGAAACGGCATTATTCCTATTGGACTTTCCTTTGCGGGTTCTCCTTTGGCTTGGGACTCGTCTTTGGGAGGAGTTTCTTCTTCATATCTTTTTTGTTTTTGTTTGCGCTTTTTGCACCGACATGACTTCCTAAGCCACTTCCAGAGGTTCGGCATCTTTAAGAGGCCCGATTAATTTTTAATACTAAAAATTTGGAAGCTAAAAAACGGAACGATCTACATAGTTTAAAAACAATTTTACATTTGATTTTCTAGACAAAAACCCTCATCAGTACTAAGATTCCTGACGTTTGATCTCAGAAGCTTGCTTGGTATTTTAATGTTCGTACGTGGGAATTTAAGGTTTCAGGATATTCCATTATTCACATATTTCTTGTTATGCCCTTACTTAGCATTCTAGAAGAGATTTATAATATTTATTTATTGATTAAAACTAGAATTGCTTAAGGGGGTCTTCTACTTACGATTTTTTTATTTTCGATTATTTTTTTAATTTTTTTTTAACTACTAGACGTTTCTGTCTCCCTAAGAACGCTCCAAAGCGAGCTAGAGAGACGGGCCGACATACAAGCCAACAGCAGGTGGAGGAGTAATTCCACAACCTGCAAAATATCAAAAATCATGTGCAAAGAGCGCAACGAAAAACTTAGTCACTACGTGCTGCATCTTCCAAGGAAAGATTGCAGACTGCTAGTGGGAATTCTCACAGGTCACTGCCTAGCTGCGGCACATGCAGTCAAGCTGGGCATCACCGAAAACGCCAAATGCCGGAAATGCGATGAATCCGAGGCAACTGAAACCTTGGAGCATCTCATTTGCAAATGTCCGGCCCTAGCAAGGGCAAGAATAAAATACCTAGGCGCTCCGGTTCTGGCATCGCTAGAAGATGCCTCCAGGAAGAAGCCAGGCGAACTACTTGCCTTCGCGAAAAACACCTCGATCCTTAATGATTTCGAAAATCGCTTAAACACACTCTAGGTCCATTCAGAAAAATCTTTCGGACAGCTAAGGGCCATACTGGCCTATGCGTGGCCCCGTGAGGGCCTTCCGACCTAACCTAACCTAACCTAACCTAAATACTAGAGGATCTGAGGAATACGCCATATAAAGGGTTTTGTAAAATTCGCATTCCTTCATAGGTAAACGAAGCCCGAAAGATTGACACCTCCATACGTTTCAAGCATTTTTCCTATCCTTAAACGCGTTTTCCCGAAAATCACCTTTTTTCTGGTATCACTTCTACCAGTAATTTTCATCGAATTGAACCAAATTATTCCCCACTTCTTTATCAAACAATTCTATATGCTTCTCCGAGTACGAATTTTTTTAAAATTTTTTGTTTAATTTTTACACCCTCCAACAAGTTAAAAAACATGGTTGAAAATGGAACTTTTACAAAAAAAAATTATATTAAAAACCATTTTTAATTTTAAAAAATCGTACTCGGAGAAACATAGAAAACGTAAAACTGAATACAAATAAAATTAATTTTTTTAATTCGGGAAAGTTGAAGGGTAGTTATGATACCAGAAAAATGACCCCTAAAATTTTGATGACCCCACTTTGACCCTATATAATCCACGAATGACCTGCTGTACACCCTTAAAATTTCCCGTAGTGTTAAGTTTAAAGATGTTTAAAGTAATAAAAAAAAGAATTATGTCATTATCTTAAACAGTTTTCTCACAATTAATTTTTGAAAATAGGCCAAAATTTAGGCCTCGTAAGTAGAAGACCCCCTTAAAAGCGTAACAAATAACTACATATGGGCTATTCTCTGGAAAGTACAACCGCGGCAAAAACCACAAAAAAAGCTCTAAAATTAATATATTTAGCATAGTAGCATTAAGAAATGTTCCAATGGATCAAATTTGAAAGCCTTTATCATATTCTAAAACAAATTTCAAAATATTCCAATGCAAACTCGCGCAACTCGCTATTTTTCATCATTTTAATGAAAAACATCATAAAAAAGATCATGTTGTGTTTTGATAAAAATCTGTAAAGCAGAGGAACTATGCTTGGACTTTTGCAAAGAGTTAAAAGAGACCACATTTATACTTCTTTGATTTGCTGAAATAGTAAGAAACATCACGTAAAGTACGACGGAAGAAACTGTCATGTGTAAAAAAAAACTACTTAATATTTTTAAGTGAACTCAAATAAAGTATTAAGTTGAATTGATATATAATACATTAAAATTAATTGCATTAAAATCGTTCATCAAGTTTCGCTGAAATCAGTGCTTGAACTGAACTGTGTCACGTGTGAACTCGTAACATTTTTGTAATTATCTTGAAAACGAACAATTGTTCGGGGTTGACCTTAACACCAATTATAGTGCCTACCCAAGAGTTATAAGTTTCAAATTTTGTAAAATTAAAATAAAGTCTTGGTACATGTTTTTTTTTCGTTTGAATGCGTACGAATGTCACATGCGACACCAGACAATTGCCCATACATATATCTTGGAGTATACAATTATCATGTTTTTATTTTTTGCTCAACAAGCTAATGTTTCAGTTTCCGTTTTAAGATGTAAACTTCCCGCCATTTCAATTTAATTTTATCGAATGTAAAGCTCTTAGCACTGGAAAAATACGCCCACTCCGAACTTGTGATTACCACTCGAAAACTGGCCAATGTCAAGGACCGCAGAAATGGAAGCAGTGATACCCTCTGCCAACTGCTGTTCGTAGCCCACGCCCAACTCCACCGCACTGTTGATCTTGGCGCGGATAAGGGCTTTCTCCTCTAGGCGATAGATCATGCCCAGACTGACGGTCACATCTCCGCCCTCTGTTACTTCCTCCTGGACTCCCTCGGGATTTTCGCCGCCTTCGGTGTGGGTGGTACTAACTACGGCTGATTTGCCAACCTCGGCAGCCGCATCGAATTGATCATTCACCTTGTAGAAGAGTGAGGCTAGCCAGGATCTGTTGTTCTTCCTGGGAAGTTAAGAAATGGCTTAAGAATCTCTTGATTTGAAAGATAATTTTACCCTAAGCGGCACTTACACTTCGGCATGAACGGTGGCCGTTTCGTTAGTCCAGCCCAGAGCCAGCTTCAACCCCGTGATATCAACGTTGGTAATGTCGAAATCGCAGCCCACTCCTCCCAGGAACGCCTCGTGGGCCACCACCACCGATGCGCTTAGCATAGGTTGCGTATTCAAATCCATGTCAGCCAGCAAATGGAACTTTTCCTGGGCATATCCCAACTTGAATTTACCATCAAGTTCGCTGTAATAAAAAACAAATGGTGAAATATTCCAAATAAATCAAAGAGAAACGCACTTAAAAAACGGCTGAAACCTCCCAGCCAAGGCCAACATCAAGCCCTCGGCCAGCTTGTCCTTGTGCATGATTTCGCCAAACAGCCATCTATCCGTATTCCATCCCTCAGAGAGTGTCAGGCCTTGGTCTTCCATCTTGTACTTGCTCTGGAGCGTCCCGTTAACCTTCTGGTAGTCGTGGGTGGCGTAGCCCGAAGACATAAGCTCAATGCCCGAACTGGTCATCGACCGGGTCTCAACCTGCCAGATTCCCGGATGATAGCCGCGCTTGAACAGTTCACGGGCCTGCTTGCCCAGTTCGTAATATGAGGGTGGAGCCATCGTGGGCGTAATAAACAAATAGTATGGTTTTAATGGACCCAAAATGTTTAACTGCTACACTAGGAACAGGCTCAATTCACCGAAAAATTTTTGTTAAATGCTGCCAAATAGGTTGTGAGTTCGGTGAACGGCAATATTTCTATGTGTATTTATGTGTATATGTGCTGGCTATATGGAACGTAAATGCCCGGATTCCTATTCCGGACTTAAATCTGTTAGATATAAAAAAACCTGCCATAGATACTACTTTTTAGATATCATAGTTGAAGGGGATTTAACTATTCTTATCCGCAAATAATTCTATAATAGAACTGGGACGGCCAGTCCTCATTGTTGTATTTGGTGATTTTGTACTGCGGACATTCAGACTCTCTCTAAATTTGCTTTTATTGGCTGTTATCGAAATCATTTTGGTTAAGATTTAAGTCCAATAAACAGATCTTACAAAACATCATAATCATCGTATTACAAAGAAAATAATCTAGAAGATGCGAATTTTAAATCATATGTTGTCCCACTTAACCCAAAAGCTGTCACCGTTCTGATTTGTTCTTTTCGATTTATTTTTCATGTAAATGCACAACGTAAAGTTTATAGATTAATAATGATTGTGGTGTGTTTGTAGGGTGGGAGAGTTGTGTTACATCTCGCCACCAAAGAGGATGTGGGGCAACGAAACCCCTAAGAGGCTGCGTGTAAATGAAAAAAATGCACTTCCATTTGAGCCACACGAATTTAGATTCTTTAGTTTTGTTTAATAGGTAAATGTATTTTTACTGAATTGTAGTATTTTGCCAACAAATTTGCTAATTTTCAATGCACTAAACAAAGCTACATCCAACGGCGACGGACTGCGGACTGACTGGCCCAGTGGTAGGTCCACCCCATTCCCCTTGCATCATTTTTGTTGGCAGTGTCCCCGGTGTTCTCTGCAAATTCGGGCGGCAGGGTCAGGGCCTAATCGTTAAGATGTTGTGAAGATTCTCATTATAGTTTGACTGTGAGGTTGTTTTTTAGTTTGTAGAATATCTTTTCACTTTTATTTTTTGTTCTTGTTGTTACTGCACTTTGCTATTGCTGTTTCTGCTGCTGTTGTTGTTGGGCGTGTGGGGATGTTAGACAAGTTCAAAGGTTCCTCAACTGACGTGGGAAATCATCGACTTAGGCCTCCAGCTCCAGACCAACACCGATCTTGTGGCCGCCGGCATTGAAGTTCTTGCCATCGACCAGCGTGGACAAGGTCAGAGTGATGCCATCGCGCAGCTTCTGCTGGTATCCCAATCCAACCTGGCTAGCGTTGTTCACCTTGGCGCGCACGCTGGCATCATCGTCCAGCTGATATTTGGCGCCGATGGCGAACTTGGTGTTGCTGGTGCCGCTGGCCCACGACAGCTGCACACCCACATCCAGCTTGTCCGAAGTGCGCTGGAAGATGGAGCCGCTGAACTCCTGGCCATCGTTGCTGATAGATCGAGGAAACACCGATTAATAGAGCTCAATCGAGGCCTAAGATTTCGTAGTTAATACTTACACAGCTGTGTGCAAGACAAAGTCCTTGGTGGCATAGCCAAGGGCGAAGTTGTTGGTGGTCAGCTTGGACTGCTGTGTGTCAAATGCACTCTGGTAGCCGGCCAACCATCCCTGGTAGCCCAGCACGGCAGAGGCGTTGATCAAGGGGCCCTTCAGATCAATGTTGACATCGGAATCGGCCTTGACGTTCTCATGGCCGTAGGCCACCTTGAACTTGCCGCTCTTGTTGCTGTTTGGAGGCAAGAATTGAAAATCATTAAACCTATGGGTATTATATAGTCAAGACACCTACCCAGACTGGGGGGCAAAGTTGCCCTCCAGGGAGAGCTTCAGACCCTCGAGCAGCTGATCCTGGACAGCGACCTCGGTGAACAGGGTGTTGTCTGTGTTCCACTTCTCAGTAAGGGTCAGGCCATAGTCCTTGACCTTGTACTTGGTCTCCAGGGAGCCGAAGACCTTGCCCGACTCCTGGTTCGAGTGTCCGGCTGTGTTGAACTCAATGCCCGACGAGGTCTTGGTCTTCAGATCGAGCTTCCACAGGCCAAAGTTGTAGCCTTTGCTGAAGATGTCGCGAGCCTGCTTGCCCAAATCGCTGTATGATGGAGGAGCCATCTGGAAACGAATGTAACGCGCCGTAAATTAGTTTGTGAATAATCGATACAGGTAAAAGATGGGGCTACTTATTGCGAAATCTTTTCGCCCGACGAATCGATTATTGCGGCAAAACAATAGATTACATTTATGGGCTATGGAGGTGCTGGCGCCTAATCTTATCAGCAACATGATGAATATTTACTTTTTTCGTATTACCGAAATTGCAGTGTTCTATTGGCCGCCGATAAAAAGTGAAAACTAAACAGGGAAACGAATTTCAGGGGCCATTTCCCTCTTTCCATTTTGGCTAAATGTCAATTTCTTGCAGCGAGAATAAATAAATCAATTTAAATTAGTGTTTGGCTGCCTTGAACAGGCCAGAGTTGCCAGCTGCCGTACGTAAGAGTCGCACATGAATAGGCGAGGGGGTCATTGCACGCGTCTGGGCCAAGAGAAGGTGTAGCGGAAACGTGGGGAAAAATAGAAGCAGAGACGACTGAACACAACCGAGTTCTGGGCAAGACTTCGCCCTGTGTCACAAACCCGGACATCTTGAAAAGTCCGTCGCAGCTCCTCCTTCAACATAGTATATGTCCACTCTCTAGGAACGTAATCGTCTCCTGTCAGGACCATTTTTCGCAAATATTTCTTGTCCGGATTAAAAATAATAAGTATGTATCTCTGTATTTTTAAGTTACGTGTTATAACACGTCCGTCAGGGAAACGTAAATGACGTTCTTTATATTTCTACTATGATTACTATTCCCGAAATTTGAATTCTTTTAGATACAAAAAATATTTCAAAATTTAATCTGAAAGGGATTTAATATTAAAAATCGAAATCTTGTTTACAGAATATTTAAGATTTCATTCAAAACAAGAAAAACAACTTTGGGAAGCTGAAGGTTGTATACCCTTACAGCTTTCTAGAGTACTGGGAGACCGTATGGGAAATCGATCATAACTATGCCAAAAATGCATTAATTTCTATTCGGAAAGCAGTTCTGCGTTTGTTTTTATTAGGTTTACAAATCTGTATATACTTACAAATTTAAAAAATAAAAAAATTTTGAATGATTAAATCGAATTAAGAACGAAGGTCTTTTTTCTTAAATCTTTTATTAAGAAGATTTTAAAGAGTTTTTATTACGTCTGATGATTTTTTTTATAGACTTAATTTTTTTGCGCGTAACTTCCGCCTCAAGTTGCCTATCATTTCCATGACATTAACTATTTCGATAGAATCATTTATCTGGCCCCGATTGTGGCAAGTCCATGGGCCTCCGCTTCACTCTGTCTGTTTACGTTCCGTACTTGTGCTGGCATTAATTGCTGGTCAGTCTGGCTAGGCAGCGAAGCGATCATTGACATAGAAGCTAACTGCACATTTGCAGCCTCCGCTTTGGTCTAGCTTCGTCTTCGTTTCTATTTCCGTGTGACGTCAGGAATGCGAGAAACAGTCGCGCTGCGAATATTGGACATGGTGCCGCCTATGCCTGTTTGATGATCCAAGGCGGAAAATTATGAAAAGTGCCGAGCGGCAGGCAGGCACACAGTCGTTATGGCCAACAGCCAAAATACGGGGAAATGGCCAACAACAAAGACGAGGCCCAGAATAAGATGTCAGGTGATGTAACCTGTGATCATCGCCGAATGGATATTATTTTCCGGTGAAAATCAAAATGAATCTCCCGATGACCTTGACAAGCAGGCGGGGGGTAGAAAATTTGCCAGTTGCATAACACCCCAGGGGAAATCGATTAACTGCCTAAACAAAACACAAAAAGGTGTCACACGCAAAAAAGGGTATTGATTTTCCGGTGACGTCACTGCTAAAACTACCACCTACAACTAGCAAAGGTGTAACAACTTAAGCCAACCTCTCACACACCTCACATGACCGCAAACAACAAACGGCGATAAAGAACGGGTAAAGAGGACATTGATGTTTGCAGAGCAACAAAGCGACAACGTGATAACGAGCAGAATTGATCAAAACAATTTAAACGAGAGCGATTCGTGTTACGTAACAACAGACATTTTCGTCAGGCACTTTTTAATTTTTTCTCTTTCTTTCCATTTGCCGGCAGCTGCTGCCAATGAACTGTACCTGCGTTGGTGTGCGTTTGCGGATGTGAGTGTGTATTCGGTGGCCGGCAGTATATTCGCAAAGGTTTTATCAATTAATTATAGTTTCGAACACTCCCCCAATCGGCTGATAATCACTTTGCCTTTTTCGTCACCGAGCTGAGCCCTTTCGCGTTCATGCGCGTGTCTACTTGCAATTTTTTCTTTTCGAGGTTATGAAATCACTAGCACTGCAAAATCAAAATTATCCCGTTTTCGGGATAATGAAGGGGGTTTTCTGGCGGCGGTCTTCGAGGGGGGAGGGTGTAAAGCAAGCTATACTTACTTTGGATGAGCTTGAGTTTTAAAGTGTAATGCGAAACGCAGAGGAACAGAGACAACCACGAGACCACGAACACCAAAAAATTTTGTGATAAGATTAGGCAGTGTGACCGGACATTTATCGATAGATTTTACCGTTCGTCTCTAAAAATAGTAATATACCAAAAATATATCAATTCGTTTATTTTTAAAAGAGCTCTTATTTAATTTTTAAATTGTATAAAAACAAATGGCTTGATTGGGCTTGAGTAACACTCTTGGCTTTTTAAAGTGTTGTTATATTTTAAGTATTTCGAGCAGAACGTTTGATTAAATTATTTTAGTATTTTCCTGTTGTGTGATTTTGATCAACTACCACCACCAGCCGTTATTTAAAAAAAAAAAATAGCTTTCCCGCTAGTCAACCCAATAATTGTAGTATATTTATGAGTGCCACCTTCCATTTTGAAGAGAGCTTTCCTTGGCTCGTGGTGGTTGTTAAAAGTTTATTTTATGTCTTTTGTTTACTTTTAGTGATCAAGAGATTTTAACGTTTTTTATTTCGTTTCAAAAATACGATTTGTAACGGTCAACAAAAATATGAGTTTGTCATACAAAGAGGAGTTCATTTACTTTAATTACTACTTGGATTATTGGCAAAGATTGATTTATTAGATACACATGGACCTATTTTTAGAGTTCCCTGAAGCCGCCCCACCCGATGGCATCAGCATCAGTCGGTGTAATGTGCATTGCGAGTGTAGCAACAGCATGTTGAAGGCCCGCCTGGAGCAGGACTCTGTCTTCGGACGTTGCCTGGCTACCGCGTCCTCAGTGCGGCGCGGGGATCTGGTCCTGGAGGAGCTGCCCTTTGCTCGAGGACCGAAACGGGACAGCGGCATCGTGTGCCTCGGTTGTTATCAGTTCTTGCAGTTCGGCGAGGATGGCGACTCCCTGGATCGCTGCGAGCTCTGCGATTGGCCGTTATGCGGATCGTGTGCCAGCGGAGATGACGCCACCGATCATACCGACGAATGCGAGATCTTCTCCGTCGCACGTGTCACTTTCGCCGGGAATGTGAGCGACGATGGCGTCTGTACGCAATTAGATTGCATAACACCATTGAGGTTAGTACGATGGGATTCCAGCGGGGGATCGGGGGCCGGACTACCTGTCAAAATATTGCTTTTTGGGAATATATTAGTTTTGGCAGCCTGTGTGCATTTCTCGCAATCGGAATGGGGACTGTAAGCAGGCAAATAACGAAAAGTCTAGGGAAACGATGGGTAAGGGGGCTGCACAGACAAGGCGGCTGTTGGCGCAGATCAAAAGACAACACTGTGCACCACAGAGCTGTGGCGCGAATGGAGACAGAATCCTAAAACATACAATTTAATTTATTTCGGACTAAATATAAAAAATTAAACATAACGTAAAAAAATATAAATTGTGAAAACCATTTACATAAATATATATATATTTTTAATTTTTTTGTAAGATGTGGTGTTATTATCATTATTTTGTGATATAGAGATAATCCTTAAATATACATACATTCTTTAAAATTTATTTTTCTATGAGTTGAAATTAATGCTATAGACATTTTTCTATAATATTAAAAGTAGCTTCTGTACAAAAATTAAAAATACGCAATTTAAAGAAGCCAATATGGCCTCTTGTTTGTATGAACCTATATCTTTATATTTATGTACTATATACATACATATATTTATTTAATCCATCGCACATTTTAATTAATAGTAAATGGAAATAGAAATTGAGAGCCTTAACAGCCCAGGAAAAATACATATAACTAAGTAGGGTGGACCTATAATATAATAATATTTATGAAATCAATTTAATCATTCCACTTAATGTGTTATTTATGTATATTTAAAGCAGAATAAAATACTATATCTAGATTATAATTAAGTAAAAAGTTAAATGTCAAGAATAATAAATTACCCATAATGGACACTGTGCCTGCAAATATTAATGCTTGATGTCCGAGGCAGGCCGAGATGTTGCTATCTAGCTAGATGGCAGATGGCATAATCTCTACCCGTGCCAGTCAGCAAAATGACATCAACGCCAACGCTGCCGGTGAATCGCACAGCGGTGCAATGGAGTCCCGTCTGCGGACGCTATCTGGTGGCCCAGGGAGCGGTGGCAGGTCATGGTCTGCTGATCGAGGAGCTGCCGTTTGCTTTGGGGCCGAAGTGTAATGGACCGGTGGTTTGCTTGGGCTGCTACGAATCGGATCCCGATCTGTGCACCGAATGTGGTTGGCCGCTGTGCGAGGAGTGCTCCCGGATCCAGGATAATCATCATTCCAAACAAGAGTGCCGCGTATTCCAGGAAGCTCGGGCTCGATTTTTCAGCCTGCCCGAGGGGAGCAGGCACTGCCCCCAGCTGGACTGCATCATGCCGCTCAGGTAAAGCACCCGGCGGCGAGCGGTACAGAAATAGACCCAGCGAATAATCGCAAAGAATCTTTAAATCTGGGGTGTCCACGGTGAAATCTTTAGATTATATTTGCTTGTCTAAGTATTCGGTGAAGATTTTAAGATATTCCACAGATACATTTATGATTTCCACTATCCTTAAAGACGTACATATATTTTCTTTTTGTAATTTCCTTTCATATTTCTATGACTTTCAGAGTTCTGCTGGCCAAGGAGGCGAATCCGGCGAGATGGGACAGCGAAGTGGCCCCCATGGAGCACCACGAGGAGGAACGTAAACAGGATGCAGACTTGTGGCATGCGGATCGCGTGAACATTGCTCAGTATTTGCGGGGACCCTGCAAGCTGGCCTCTAGATTCAGCGAGGAGCTCATCATGCAAGTGGTGGGAGTCCTGGAGGTGAACGCCTTCGAGGCTAGAACTCCGAGAGGCTATCCATTAAGGTGTCTTTACCCGTACACTGGCATTCTGGCCCACAACTGTGTGCCCAACACATCCAGGAGCATCTATCCCAGCGAGGGCTACAAGTAAGTATCTAAGAAGTGTCTCTATCTCTAAGGCTAAAAATAAATACTCAATCCCTTCTACGTTTTCCACAGAATTCGCCTTAGAGCTATGGTGGATCTGGAAGAAGGTCAGCCCCTGCATCACAGCTATACATACACTCTCGATGGCTCAGCTCAAAGGCAGACCCATCTCCGGCAGGGGAAGTACTTTGACTGCCAATGCGATCGCTGCCTGGATCCCACCGAACTGGGAACACACTTCTCCAGCCTGAAGTGTGGACAGTGTACCGAGGGCTACCAAGTGCCCTGGCAGCCAACGGGTGAGTAGACTGGCAAAGTTACCAATGTATCCAATGCATAATATTTCCTTCACCAGAGTCCGATACCAGTTGGAACTGCAGCAACTGCGGCGCTTGCACCAGCAATCCCGAGGTCCAGGCAATCTTGCAATCCCTGCAATCAGAGGTTAATGCCGTCCAGTCCTTGGAAATGGGCCCAAAGCGCCTGGAAGAGGCGGAACGTCTGCTGCGCAAATACAAGTCCCTGCTCCATCCACTGCACTACATCGCCACGGGGCTGAGGCAGCTGCTTATTGAGATGTATGGACGGGTACAGGGCTACGAGATGGTCCAGCTGCCGGATCACCAGCTGGAACGCAAGGCGCAGCTATGTCGCGAGGTGTTGCGAGTTCTGAATTCCTTTGAGCCCGGCCTGAGTCGCACACGAGCCATGAATCTGTACGAGATGCACGTTCCTCTGGTGCTACTTGCGAAGAGCGGTTTCATAGCCAACAAACTGAAGGGGGGCGAGCTGCGTGCCCGGCTTGTCGACGCCATCGATCTGCTGAAGGAGTGCGTGGAGATCCTGGAGTTCGAGGACCAAAGCTCGCAGGAGGGCGTGCTCTGCGGAGTGGCCAAGCAGGCGCTGAAACAACTGAGCCTGAGCGTCGAGGGCCTGGGCAGTGAGCTCGACTGAACGTATGTACGTACTTATGCATATCAGATAGCTTTATTGAAAAAACTGTTCCAGTGGGGCAATCTCTTTCGGATGGTGGTGGTGTTACATTGAATAACTCTTTAGTGCTCGAAGGTCCAAAAAGAACAATAAACTACAACTTAAAAGCAATTACACTTATTACAAACTATTACTGCACTCGGGTTTGATTTGGTATATATACGCGTCTACTATTGAGTCGTAAATCGTAAGTCGTAAATCGTAAATGCTTACTTACACCCTAAGCATGGTATGCAGTGTTGAGATTTTCCCATGTCTCAAATCAGAATATTCTCGCTTAACTGGATACTGGTAAAAAATACCCCGGCTGGCCGAAGATCTATCCTTCCTTTTGGGCGTACAAAAATGTTCTCTGCCTGCATGCAAGTTCCCTAAAAAATATCCAAGTTTCCTTTGAGTATGCTCTTCCTTCTCCTTCCTCCTTGTCGCTGCTTCCTTTGTATTTATAATTTCAAAATGATTATAAACTAAAGCATAAATTAAGTTGGAATCTGCACTATAATACACACAATACGAAATACGAATTGATTACTGAGGGCTGAGTTAAAAAAAATGGAAATCACACTTTGTTTAAAAACTAAAAACATTCTTGCCGGGCGCCTTCCTCAGCAGGCACACAATAAACACAAGGACAACAGATAATAATAAATACTTCCGGACCCTAGACCTCGTGGCTCAACAGCGGCGTGTCGTGGTAGCGGGAGGCGTGGTTCAAGCTAGTGCAGGGCAGCAGCCATAGGCCCGGATGACCGCGTCCAAAGACATCTGCCAGCAGCTGATACTTGCGCCTGTTGGGTCGGTAGGTGCCCTTCTGCTGTATCGCCTCCACTGCCGTTTCATCGTACAGAATAGCGTGCAGCTGGTCCACCATTATGGCCGTTACGAACAGGCCAAACAGAGCAGAGACCAACAAGAGGATGACGGAGTGAATCCTAGAAGGGGAAATATATTCCCTCATTTGTAGTCACATATGTATACCTCCACACGAGGCAACGCACTTTGCATACAGATAAGTTTATCCTAAACAGGGCGCTATATATACTTACATTCGGACCTGGGTCTCAATCACATTCTGGTTGCATTCATCGCAGGGCCACACCCACGAGGAGACAATCAGGCCGATGGAGTAAAGCGAGAGCAGGGCCACGTAAATGAGGAACTGCAGGAAGTACTTCTGGTTGCGCTCGCCCACGCAGTTGTTGATCCAGGGACAGTGATGGTCCATGCGACGGATGCAGCGCTTACAGATGCGACAGTGGTGGGCTCGCGGCGGTCGGTATGTCTCACAACGGGTGCACACGGTCCATTCGCTGCTATGGCCGTTGCCCGATGGATTCTTCTTGTTGTTGGTAGTGTGCAGGTCGGAGAAGTCCAGGCGGTTGGCGGGCAGGGGCACGATCCCGGGATCAGAGAACACGGCCTTGGCATGCGACATGGCCAGCAGGAAGACCACGGTGTTGAAGAGCACCACATGGAAGGACATCCAGAGGCTGATGGTGACAATGGATTGCCGATCAATTCAGGTGACTTGACAAATTACCAGCGATTACTCACCTGCCCGGCATCGTAGTCAGTATGATCCAGCGGATGACCACATAGTCCGCGTATAAAACAGCGCCGTAGGTGACCACCAAGCAGGCGATGCCGCAGGGATCGCGTATAAAGACCATTGCTCTGACGTTTACTGGGTCGGCACTATTGTTTTTAATTTTTTGCTTTTCCCTCCTATCTCTTTAATTCAATTAGAAACCGAAGGGGCTGATTTCCGTCGCCCCTCCCCCTGCGACAAATCGTGGGGCGAAAAATAACAATTGTTGCTGTACTCCCTACGGCTTGTCCAGGGCCCACGATCCGCTCCAGTGGGCTGCGTTCTTATTGCTGTTGGGACGCGTCGGTTACCGCACTATCCGCAGTCGGTGTGTGTGAATAAAACGCAAATCAAGCGTTTCATTGACTTATAGGGTTTATTTTACGCTTGGAAATTTCATTTATTTATTTAGTGTGACCGTTGTCTAAAAGCGCGAAAACACCACACTGTGCACACATACACTGAAAATATTATTCTGTCAAGAGCAGATTTAAAATGTTTAAATTTTAACAAGGAAGCTTACTTCGGCACTCCGAATTTTGTATACCTTTGCAGTCTGCAATTAAATCATTAAAATCGGTTTAGAACTATTAGGAGAGTTGTGAAATAAAAATATTTAAACATAGCATAATATATAAATATATCATATAACCAGGTTTTTATACCCTGACAGGGTATTATAATTTTAGTCAGAAGTTTGCAACGCAGTGAAGGAGACATTTCCGACCCTATAAAATACATATATTCTTGATCAGCATCAACAGCCGAGTCGATCTAGCCATGTCCGTCCGTTTCTACGCAAACTAGTCCCTCAGTTTTGAAGCTATCTGAATGAAACTTTGCAGATAGTCTTCTATATGCTCTCACTACTATATATGCCGGATCGGACAACTATATCATATAGCTGCCATAGGAACGATCGGAAATTTTTGAGAAAAAAATTTTTACTATGCCAATTTTCAATATATTTTCATATAATTTGATATATTGCCTTTTTGTATTATTTCAGAATTTCGGTTTTAATTTTATTCAAATCGGACCACTATATCATATAGCTGACATATGAATATATATATCAATTCATTTAATTTGTTCGCAACATATTTCGTCAGCAACATTTATCGCTAGCAACATTCCGAGAAAGCGGAAAGTTAGAACATTTTTCTTCTTCTTCTTCTATTTACTGCAAGGGTATTTAAACTTCGGCATGCCGAAGTTAGCTTCCTTTCTTGTTTAGATTTGAAATATGTACCTCATATAAATATATATAAGGTACATGCTGTAAAATAAACAAAGTAATGCCAACTTTCATTAACTATTTAATATTGTATTTAAAGTCCTACAGTTACAAAATGACCCCTTCACTGCGTTGCAAACTTCTGATTAGAATATAATACTCAGCAAGTGTTTAAAAATGTGTACATATTATAATAATTTGCTTTAACCGTTTTTATTAATAATACATTCGTAATATAAAAAATCTGAAGGGGAACTGTCTCAGTTCTTGGCCTGGTTTTCTTTGCCGCGCTCCTGCGCCTCAAGCTGACGGGCCCTCTCAGCCATTCCCTCCTTCACCCAAGGATGTGTCATGACGGCGACCAAGCTGAGTCGGTTCTGAAGACGCAGCAACTGCAAATGAAGCCGTTAGTTACTATATTTATTATATTAATGTTAATCTTACCCCCGAAATGAGCTCCTTGCTGCCCTTGGACAGATGCGAGGGATAGTGGATCTCCAGTCTCCGAATCTTGTTGTAGGTGCTCTCCGTGCTGTTCGACTCGAAGGGCGCGCAGCCCACGAGAAACTCGTAGCAGAGAATGCCGAGGCACCACTGATCCACCGAATCGTCGTAGGACGAGTTGTTCACCATCTCTGGCGGCAGATAGTCGAGAGTGCCGCATAGCGTACGTCGCTTGTTGCCGGGCGTGTGAGCCGACCATCCAAAGTCGGCTAGTTTCAGATCGTCAGTGCTGGTCAGCAGGATGTTTTCCGGCTTCAGATCGCGATGAATGACATTGTTCAGGTGGCAATAGTTCAGGGCATTTGCCACCTGGTATGTGTACTTTGCCGATCTCGGCTCGTCGAACCGCTGGTTGGGAGCACCGCGCAGGTGCTTGTAGACCTCGCCCCCGGAGGCTATCTCAAGCGCGAGGTAAATGCGGCTCTCATCGTGGAACCAAGTCAGCAGGCGCAAGATGTTGGGGTGCTTTAGACGTGACTGGATCTCGATCTCGCGCAGGACCTGGCGCTGCACGTTACCCTTGCGCAGCTCCTCCTTGAACATAATCTTCATGGCCACCAAAAAGTGTGAGTGGCGCTCGCGGGCCAGGTAGACGCGACCAAACTTGCCACGCCCCAAGTGAGCGCCCATCTCAAAGTCACGAGCAGTCCATTCGTACCTGTTTGTGTGTAAATCAATGAATACGTGGTTACTTCGCTATTCATAGCGAAATACTCACGGTTTGCCGTAGGCGTCGTGGGACAACATCTTGAGGCACATCTTGTTGACCGGTTCCTGGTAATCCTCGGGCACATTGCTTAGCAGTTGCGGCAGGTGGCTGCGGTTGGCATGCTTTTGACGGGGCTGCGTCATGACGCTACAATACTAACCGAATTATATTGAAAAAACAATAATGTTTATGAATTGATTTATATATTTTTCGATGGCGTCCCTTTGAATTGCGCGTTTTTTTTCGAATGCTGAGATTAGAGTGACCGATTTTCTCTATTCACAAAATCAGCTGTTCACAAACATGAACTAGATCCGATGTCAATAGAAAATATTTTAAAAATAAATGTTGTAGAGAAATAGTATAAAACGATACAAAAAATAAGAATTTGCATTGTAGCTAAGTTGATATGCCAATATTTTGTTTCATATTTGTAATGACAACTTGGCCAATTTTGTGACATTAGTATTTAACAATAACACACCCTTGACTCAGTTTTCAGCCAAAATTGATGTATGTACGTTCAAAACGTATAAGAATTAATTCTGTCAGGATTCAAAAACGAAAAATTTTTAATAAATATATAACTGACTAATTGGTTATATTTTTTTGCAACAACGACAACCCTACCTCATGTATCGAACCCCTGGCGTTTCGCGTCAACCTGCCAACTGGGCACACTCGCCATTAGTCATTTTTTTACACAATAAACGTAAATTTAGCGAATTTAAAATCGTTTTTCTGGCACTTCCCAAGCTTTTCTTGAAGCCTTTTTCGCTCGCTATCCCTTAATATAACGCGCTTAAGGATACCGCAGGGAGATACTGGATCAGACCCGTATTTTTGTCGCCCAGACGCACGAAAATCAATAGCTCGAGTAAAAACAAAAGGGAAATAATCTGGACAAAGTGCGAACGGGGGTTTGGCCTGAACTAGAGATTGGATAAACACCAACGCAACGCAGCTTGTTGGCAAATAGCGCAGCAGCATGGGTATCTTCGGCCAGTCGTCGCCTTTCGACGCCGACGTGGGTGAGTGACTTATCGATAGCAACGAAGGAGAAGGCGATGCACTTCCAGTTGGAATTTTCAAATTGCATTTCATAGTTTTCTTTTCTTATCGGCGCACTCTTGTCCCCTTTTGCGCGTAGCTTCCTCCATTCTTCGCTTCTTCTAATTAAGCAAACAGACAACAAAGAAAGTCATGTGAGAGGGATGCTGTGCGCAGCTGTGCCCTCCGTCCGTTGACCCTTCTTGTTGGAGTTTTTCGGCTGGCAGTCGCTGACCTTGAGTGACGTATCACCACCACCTCCCCCTCCCCTAATGCAATTTGTATTGATTTTTTGTATTGTTCCAATCAGTGCCTTATCTCCACTTTCCAATATGAGTCACAGCCAGCGATAAGCTAATTCGGTTCTTTGTGTTTTTTCTAAATCCATAGAAAAGGCCACCAGCGAGGCGAACACCAACGATGACTGGACACTGATCCTGGATGTGTGCGACAAAGTTACTACTAATCCGCGTTTGTCCAAGGATTGCCTGAAGGCGGTGATGCGGCGCATGGGCCACTCGGATCCGCACGTGGTGATGCAGGCCATCACGCTGCTGGACGCCCTGTCCAGCAACTGTGGTAAGCCTTTTCACCTGGAAGTGGCCTCCCGAGACTTCGAAACGGAATTCCGCCGGCTGCTGGGAAAGGCGCAGCCCAAGGTCTCTCAGGTGAGTACTTGCTGCTGCTCTATCCAGATCTGTAAATAACCCTTATTTCCTCAAAGAAAATGCGGCAAGTCCTGAAGAACTGGGCTGACAACGACTACAAGAACGATCGGGAGCTGGATCTGATCCCCGCTCTCTACAGCAAGTTGCGTCACGAGGGGTACGATTTCAAGAATTTGGGTGACAAGGGAAGCAAGTCCGTTGCCGAAAAGGCTGCCGCCTTGCCCAAGGATCCGAATGTTGTGAGCAGCCAGCAGGAAGAGGACGACATTGCCAAGGCCATCGAACTGTCGCTCAAGGAGAACAAGGGAAGCCCCAAGACTGGAAGTGGAGCTGTTACAAGCTCCAGTACCGCCAGTGCCTATCCCTCTTTGTATCCTTCATTCGGAGGAAGCAATGCCGTTGCATCCTCTGCGCCGATCAGTGATACGAGCAACGCCACTGCAGCTCCAGAGCCAAGAAAGGTGCGGGCCCTCTACGACTTCGAGGCGGCGGAGGAGAACGAACTGACTTTCTTCTCGGGAGAGATTATCCATGTGATGGACGACAGCGACCCGAATTGGTGGAAGGGCTTCAATCAGCGCGGCGAGGGTCTGTTCCCCTCAAACTTTGTCACTGCCGATCTGTCCGTGGATCCCGAGCGCTTGGACATCAATCAGCAGCATAAGTCGGCCGCCGCTGCCGCCGGGCAAAGAGAATTGGATTCGGCTGCGGCTCTGCAGCTTAAGACTGAAGCGGCCGTCGCTGCTGCCGCCGCTCAGCCTGTGGAGATCGACGAGTCGAAGATCGATAGGCTTCTGCATCTGCTCCATGAGGCGAATCCCGAGGATCCGTCGCAGGACAGCGATGAGATGCTGCGGCTGGAGCAGGAGGTCCATCAGATGGGGCCGCTGATAGACGCGGAGTTGGAACGCGTGGACCGCAAGCATGCCCAGCTGACGCAGCTGTCTAGCGACCTCGTGGATGCCATCAATCTGTACCATACTCTTATGCGGGACGATCGGGCTGCGGCAGGACAGTTTGCGGCAACGGCGGGTGGCTTTATGCCCGGAATGGCCCCCGGATTTCCGGGGGCAGCTCTCTACGGAGCACCTGGCTATCCCGCAGCGGGCGGTTTTCCTACGGCCCAAAACTACCCCGGCATGCATTCGCTGCCATATGGACCGCCTTCAGCGGCATCAGCTGCCCCCAGTGGGCCTCCAGGTGGCTATTTGGGACAGGGTCAGGTGCCAATGCCGTATCAGAATGGTCATGCCCCGCAGATGAATTGTAAGTAGCCTTAAAAGCCATATTTTATATGGTAATAAAGTTTGCTCTTTTGATTGCCCTTTCAGCGCTCCCACCGCATCTGGCTCAGCCCCCATCCGCTGTGCCCGTGCCCCAGCCCCTCTATAATGCGCAGCCCACGCCCGTGACCAATCCACAACAGCAGCTGCCACAGCAGCATGGCCAGCAGCCACCGCAACCGCATCCCCAACAGCATCCCCAACAGCCACCGCAACAGCATCCCCAGCAGCCTGGCTATCACATGGATCCGCAGACACAGTTCGCCCAAGCTCCGCCCGCAATGCAACAGCCGCAGCAGCAGCAGCAGCAGCCGTCGGCAGCTCCTCATGTCTACATGTCGCCGCAGCATCAACAGCCACAGCCGCCTCCGCAGGGATACCAGCCTGGACCAAATTTGTATGCGACCAACGGATCGTCGGCCGTCAATCCACAGAGCTACATGTCTCCGCAGCAGCAGCAGCAGCATCCACCACCACATGATCAGTTTAGTCAGCTTCACCAGCAGATGGCCGCCATGTCCATGGCTGGGGGTCCGCCCGTTGGGCCAGTGCCCGGCGGCTATCACATGCAGAACGATGCCGTCAAAAACAACATTCCTATTTACCAGCAGCAGCGGTAAGACTGCAGCAATAATTATCGAGCCCTTCACTTGGTGTTAGCCTAAAAAACGAAACCTTAAGTCAGTCATATGAATGAGAAAGTGTTAATTTCAGACAACTTGTCGATGAGATAAAGTTGTCGAATCCCTACTATGTATATTCTGTGAGCCACGAGTAAAGCAATCGCGTCAACCAAAAACCCAAAAATATGAATGAGAGAAAGAGAAGCCAAATTAATTTTTAAAAACAAAACTGTCCCTTTATTCTTTGTTCTTTTTAATTTTTCTTTGGGCTGACTTTCGTGCACCCCACACAGCAGCATATATTTTTTAATTCGGAAAGAAGGTAAACACACGAGGGGAATATATATATACCATATAAATATTCTATTATCAACACACGTATAACTTTGTATGTAAGCGAGGAGAGAATAACGATAACTATTATGTATTATGTTTATTGTACGGATTATGATCTGATCTGATAAAGAAAAGTAACGAAGCGAATCACATTCATTAAAATCATTCAATTAAATTTAGAAGCTGTTTGTTTTAATGTATCCGAGTGCGCAGCTTAATGCAACGTTTGATGTAGTGAGCCTCGTCGATCTTGTCCAGTAACTGGAGGCGCAGGTGAACGATTTGCTGGCGATGACGAAACTCCGTTTGGGTCAGATTCGGTGCATTCAGCCAGGAGAGCATGCTCTGGCAGGGGTCTATGCGCTTAGGATGAGCAGAACTACAGGAGAGGTTTTCGCTCATGATGCGGTCAAGTTGAGATTGCACAGGTGACTGCAATTGGTCCTCTCTTTGGAAGTCATTGGGAAGCTGTTCTTATAGGCTTTGCCAGTAGTCAGTTGCTTACTTATCATTAATGGTTTAGTAAGACTGGAAAGTAAAGAGGAATGAAAGTTACGTGGCTATTTTAAAAGCCGTGATTCACAGGAAAAGAAAAGGCGGCTCCGGCTGGGGATTGCAAAGAATGTCGATATTTTAAAGACGCGATAAATGTGTAAAAAAGGGTGTTTTGGTTAATAAGGTGTCCGAAATAAGTAAGTAGGACACTTAAACTAATGACTATTGTGTCCACAAAAATAAATTTCTGGAATATTTGTTCCTTGAAATTTGTCGATCGGGGCTGAGTGAGGCATAGGCAAAAATAATCGTTAAAGTACAGCGAGGTTTTCTTATACGATCAACTTTTGTAGATAAAGTTGGCTTTTGCGAACGAAATAAATAAGTAGGACAGATCACTTTGCATTGGTTTGCTTAAATGTTCGGACGCCAAATTGAACCATTGTATTTTGCATTGATTGCTAACGACCGAAGTAAATCAAATTAAGTGAGTTTTATCAAAGAAATTATATTTTTTTTAGTGTTTATTTTTAGTTAAGATATGTCGATTTTTACTTCCTTAGGCGATACAGAGCGTTAAATGATACGGGCACCTTCAGAAATGGGGATGTCAATATGCAAAATTGCAGAGAAATGTAGAATAGAAAACTTGTTTAAAAATCCAAATTATTATGGTAATTTAATTTATCATATGACAAAATTTTAAGAATAATTTTCGATCAATTAAAGGATATAATTGAATGAATACGTATACGTAATATATGGCATTGAAGAATTAAGTATACGACGAATCTAAACAAATAATTATTGTTATAACTACTTAAAGTAAATTTACAACATCCTGATCGCTTTTATGTCAGTGCATTTTATCCATAAAAGTATTGAATCGCAAAATATATCAAACCATTTCCTTGCCACATGCCAGTGTCTCTCCGCATGCCAGGCTAACATGCAACAATTCAGCAGCAAATTCCCATTCTGCGCTCAGTGGCACTGAAATCCTGTGAAATAAACTGTCAAAATGCGAGACAGTCTGAGCCTGGTAAATAGAAAATGTCAATAAATGTGGAATGTCAGCAACAGAGGCAGCAGAAGCAAACGCAAAAGCAGAAGCAAAACGAAAACAAGCCATAAGGCGACGATGGGCGACAGGTTATGCAAATATTTGTTGCAGTTTCTGCCTAACTGCGAAAATGTCAACAAATGCATGAAGTATTTTTTAAGTTAATTGATTTTGTTGCGATTGCAGTGGGAACAGCACCTGCTGCACCCACACCTTGTGTTCGTCCTTTGCCCTTGGGCAAAGTGCCATTGTGCAATGGTGCCTTGGCGCTGCCTTTGTGCAGCAGCGCAGCTTCCGTTCGTCGTCAACTTTGATGCCTCGCTCTCGCCCGGCTCGCCTTGCTCAGTTTCGTTCTCGATTTGATTATTCCGCCGGGTGATTTGCATTTTGTGCCGTGCTCCGTTGCATCCTTCGAGTCGGATGGCATTAATCAGAAACAACTGGCTCAAGGACGGACCCAGCATTCCGCTACGTATCTGTCTGCCTCCCGAGTTGGCCTGCTTTTTTCTCCCAGCACTTGGCAATAAAATCAAATGATGCGGGCATCGTAAAGCTCCGCGCCTTTCGCGTTTCCAATGTATGCCTGTCTGTGTCGTAAAAGTCTACACGTTACCGTCATTACGTTATGTATCGTATTGCCATTTTTGTCCCCGGCTCGGAAATCCCCGGACTATAGACCGCGAACCATGTGGCCCCATGGAGCTTGACTTTCTGGCCGCCGCTTTGTGGCTGTTAAAGCGGCATAAATGATTCTCGCTTCGCTCCTTTTGCTTTCGCTGCAAATGACTCAAAATATTTTTTTCCGCCATGTGCAAAATCGGTGAAAATCTAATAAAAAAAAATTGTTTGAAAAACCCAAAGAGCGAAGATATGGGGCAGGGAAAAAATATTTATGGCTATTTGCTTTTGATATTTATTCAATGGTCTATTGTTTGCCGATAAGCTGTGAATAGTTTTTGTTTTCTTTCCTCTTTTTTTTATTTTCTCGCCGTTGTTTAGTCAACAGTTAGTTAGGGTCGGAAAAATGTGGAATATTCTAGGGATAAAAAAGTGAAGGATTCCAGTCGAGGATTGAACTGAATTGCTAAATGTTTTTAAAAATTTTTAAAGCTTACAGATCTTTATATTTTCGAGTATTTTAGGTTCCTTAAGCACATATAACTTTAATTTCTTCTTTAAGTATTTGTAAATATTTTTATTTATTGAAAATACAAAAGTTTCTTAGGAGTTCCCACACTTTCTTGACATTTGAGAAATTGTTTTGAGTCTCTACTAAACTCTACTTCGATTTGCAGTCATTTCCTCAACCAATGTGCAATTTTCTGAACATATGTATGTATGTGGCATGTGTACTGAGAAAGCTATTTATTATTTTGAGCATTTTCCACAAGGTCATGATGCATTTTGTCTTGGAAGTTGCCGCTTTTTCCTTAAAGGCATCTATGAGGTGGCAAACAATGTAAAGGTTTTCTTTATATTTTAAATGCTTTCAAAGGATAGTTAAAGTTTTTTTTTTTTACTTTTATTTTAAGTAAAAAAATACCTTTATTTTCAGAATTTTCTTGTACTTAAAGCAGAGTAAACAAAACCCGCAAAGCTTTACCAAAAAAGACGCATACTTAAGCGAAGGCGTGCACAAAATTTGCATACTCCCTTTGTTCGGTATTCTCATTCCTTGTCTTATTTATTTTTTGTTGTGCTTAAATTTCGCATAACACACATTGGGCTCTGCCACATTCCACGTACTTACCTTGTGCCACTCAAGTTTATCATGCATTAATTAACGATTCAATCCAACTTCCATCGCAGCAGCTCTCTTGAGCCGTGCGAACGGCGAGCACACAAACTCGAGCGGATGGCTTGCACTGCATTTGGATAAGTTGTACTTGAGCACACTACAAATAACCAGCAATGGGGATAGTGGATAGTGGATGGGCACTAGTGCTGTCAAGGTACCACGCTTTTTTTTGTGTCTGTGGGGGTAGAAATGTACCGAAGCGGTTGTTACAATTTGAAAGGAACTAGGGGTACTACTAGTACAAAAGTTTAAAGACTTTAAGAAGTTGTTCAAGGCCACTATCTTTTGAATCAAAATTCTGATGCGTCAAGGTTCAGCATCGGTTTACTTAAAGCTTAAGTTCCTTTAGAATTCCCAAAAGAGGTCTAGATTCGTTAGAATTCTCAACAAGAAAGTTTTTCATTATGGATTGCATACCACGAAAGTAGTATGGTACATTCTTTGTCTGTTTGTATGAAAATCCTTACATTATTCTCTTTAGTCGGAGAAGGTAACACTCTTGCACATATTCCTACTAAATAGCACCTAATATAATATGAATTTAGGTACAGATACCTGCCTAGGTTAACCATCTCTATGCCAGCCTGGGTGGCGGAAGGCCCTTGGTTGTGCCGTTTCTAAATCACAAACACTGACACACACTCGCTCACGCAGCTGCATATTGACTTCCGCTGGGGTTGGGCGCGTGATTGAGCCAATGAGTGATTGGAGAGCTGTGAATGATTGAAGGCCTTTGTCTGAGTGTAATTTAATTAAACAAATCAAAGTTGTGCGACGGAGAGTGGGGCGGAGGTATGGAAGCGGAGTGTTTTTCTGTTAATTGAAAATGCGTTCAGCGAACGCGAACAAATATGCCGACAGCTTCGAGGGTTGGGTGATGTTTTCCCCCGTTTTTCCAGGACCTTAAATAATTAACGGGGAAATTCGCACACACACTCACTCGACCGCGAGGCAGAGCCGCCTTTTAGGCGGTTTATTATTTCACATTTTGCGTGAATTTGTGTTTTGTAATTGTGTTTGCTGGGGCTTGTTCTATTTGTGTTTAATTATTTGCACCATCACCTCGACAAAAATGTTATAAATATCAAATACTTACGCATGGTGGAAGCTTTTTTTTCGGCTTCCGGTCTAGGCGTGCTCCACAAAAATGCCCAAAATTAAATGTGTTCAAGCATTCACAATATATATTCGAATAGATATAATATTATATTATATACTCGAGCATTTTGCTTTATTAGAAATGACAAACATTTAAATGGTTTTTTGTTGAAAGGCAAAAAAAAAAGATGAAAGTGAGCTGGAATGGGAAAAATAGGATTGCATTAAGGTTCTATAAATTGAAAACCATCAAAATTTAAAGGGTTTAAAACAAACTATGTTTTATCTTCCTCCCCCTCTTTAATTTTATTTATTTGTATACTTGAAAGTGAATTTATAATAATTATAAGAAGCGCCACATCACATTTTTCAAGTCATTAACGTTTTTGAATAACTTTCACTTTGTCTTGTGTCCTGTTGTATCCTGGTCAAGCGACGAATCCCAACCCATTTACCGAACACGATAACTTGGCTTTGATGCATTCCGGGCACTTCCAGCTGCCGTTGACACATTTTCCGCACACACATATCCATACACGAGCCAGTCATTAGGAGAGTGATGAAAACAAAAGAATTTGCTGGCCTCCCGGCATGGGTCCTTGCAGGACGAGCCGCTTTATTGAAAACTTATTCGCCAGCAGCAGCAGCAGGGCTGCAATTAACAACAACAGCAGCCGAGTTTGATGCACTAGGAAACGGAGGTGGAGATGGAGACTGAGACGGAGACCCAGGCAGAGATGGAGGCCGAGACGGAGCTGGCGACAAAGTGGATTTAATGCCGAAAGGGTCCAAGCACAAGGCAAGTAAGTTTTATGCAAATTGCATGTAGCATAGACCCAGCGGACGGGGCGCAAAAAAGATAAATTACTTTTAAAGTGCGCAGAGGCAGAAATGGTCTCTGTGCTTCTTCTCCGGAATTCTCAGAGCACGCGGCTGTCCTGGCTCCGGGCTACTGTGGATCCTTACTCCCTGCATTTCATACACGATATATACACCCGTACTGTTTCATCGGTCCGAAAGGCAACCATTTGGTTCTCTGGGCTTCCGGACAACTCCCGGACTTTGGATGATGACTTTCTGATTTGCTTCGGCGAAACAGAAACAAGTTTCCCTCCCCAAAATGTGCAAGTTTTTAGATAGTTTTGCCTTTTGGGCTTTTCTGTTTTGCCAGCTTGTATATTATTTGTTAATTGATATGTCGCAAAAAGTTTATGCCATGTGTGTGGGGCAGGAGGCAGAGGAGGGAAACTCCATTTGTTGTTAAACTTTGTAATGCCCGAATCATTGCAAAGCTTTTAAAAATAGCCAGCGCTTTCTCGAGACTTCGATTGGGAATCTCTCCAAAATTGGTTTACCGAAAACTAATGGAAGTTACTCTGCTTTCAACCGCAAAAGCAATTTATTAGCACTGAGCTTTAAAATTAGATGTAGTTCTAGGAAATCTATACTTACATAATGGAGTATTATTATACATTTTTATTAAACCCTTTGTATTTCCTGAACTTATAGTTGACTTTGAAAATTTAGTTTTTAAGAAAAAGGATTGTAAGTTCCTGCTTATATTTATCCCAAGTGCATCTTAAAGTAATCACTTTATAATTTCCCATATGCCCGTAGAGCAGGAATAATCCAATTGTGCGAAGCCAGAGGAACGCCTTTTTGTTCGAAAAGTTATTGGACATGGAACTCCTGGCAGGAACTCCTGGCAAGGGTTTTTGTGTCGGTTCAGCAGAAACCAAGGCGAACTGCTGGGACCGCAGGTGCACCTGGCTCCAAGTTAGTCGTGCCCGGGCATCGGGCGTTTGTTTAACTATTTTCTATTCATTTATGCATTTTGCTAATAAAAATTTCGTTTTTGCTTAACTAAGTGAAACGAAAAGGTTAAAGGGACTTCAGAGGAAGCGACCGAACGAACAATGGGAGCGCAAGGAGTCCGAGTCCGAGTCCTTTATCTCGGCCGACTGTTTTTTGTTCGCCCAAGCCTTGCCACAGTGTTCCCTGCCTGCACGGGACTGTGGAGGAACTACAGTTATGATAGTCATCAGTTTTGGGTATTATTTTCGCTTGCCAGACTCTGGTCCTGGCACTGTACATCCGTTTTTGGTGGCCGTCGTTGTCTTCTTGCCGCCTAGATAACATTTCCGTCATTCCCTTTTGTTGCTCCTTTCTGGTTCCTGTTTGTTTGCAAACATTTTTTAAATTGTTTGCTGTAATTTGTTTCCGGACCCGTTACAATAACAACAACAGCAGCAACAACATACAAAAATAAAAAAGATATAGGCAAATGGCCGGGGTCCTTGCGCCATTTTTGGCAGTAGCCGGCGCTGCCGCTCGACGCCGTGGGTGTTTGTGTTGGCCACGCCCGGAACGTACTAGCAATATTTGCAGCATTCGTTTTGTGTGTTTTATGATTAAAAAATTATAATTTCGATATTTGTCTGACGCCACCGACGCCGCCTTGCTCAGCACGTTTCATTTCGTTTCGTCCTGGCACGGCGACAGCTGTATGTTAGGGAAGTATCGAGAAGATATGAGAGGATATCCGTTATTATATATCGACAAAAATATGGTAGTTACCATCATATTAAATCTATAAAATAATAATACTAAATATTATTCATATATTATATGTATATTGGTTAGCTATATGATATAGATATATTCGAATATGTTTAGACATTCCTAATTTCTCGTATGTAACCCTTTTTGCTGCCAATTAATCGTGTCAACACCAGCTAGGATCCTTTGCGAACAGAAATATTTTGCCAGACCCGAATCAAGCTCATTTCTGCACGTTCCCGTGACTTTTATTAGTTTTACTTTTTCTGCCCAGGATTTATTGGGGGAATTCGTAAATTTATATATATGCAAATGTTTTACAGCTGTCACCAAAATGCCTCATTCAATCGGCGAATAAAAATATTTTTGTTTGGCCTTGTTTCCGCTCAATTATTAACAATAACACGGGGTTTAAATTTTAGCAATTAAGAGGATGTTAGCTTAAATTGGTTTATAGTTGTGATCAAGAGTAGTTCTATTTATATTTTGTGTAAATTATTTTTAAAATGTTGTGTGTATTATTGATAACAAAGTTAAAACAAAAAATTCAAAGCTTATAGACTTTATTTTGAGCAAAAGAAATAATCCTTTTATTTACGTAAACTTTTAATTGCCGTACATAGATTTTGCTTGCTTGACATTGACGTCATTTGCTGTTAATATCTAAAATAATAACAACTTGAACTAAAAGTTTGACCACGTGCTGCCTTCGAAAGCACTTGGAAGTCACGTAGCTGGCTGACTCAACACGCAAACCATAATAAAATATGTAAAAAACAAACATTATCTCATAAAATCTAGTTTAAAAACAGCCACATGTAGGGCTTATCCAAAATGAAATTAAATTTCTAATTAAACAAATCAGAAAATCATACAAATCTGAATTTAATCTCACTTTGCAACCAATTTTTCAGCGGATTCAGTTGCATTTCGTGCTTGGCTATATACGTCATTAAAAATCAGAACCTCGACTCGCGGCACATCACGTAGAAGTGTTTGGAATGGTTTTCAGTTTGAAATTGCACTTGCTTGGGAATAGACGTGAATCCGTCCGGAGGGAATACTCAAAAACAATATAGCAAAAAAAACAACAATGAGTTATTTTTTGCATTTCAAGCTGGTCGTCCTGTTCAGCTTTTGCGTCCATCGCTGCCAGTCCTTGTCCCAGAACGATGTTGTGTTTCTGGCCAAGTCCCCAATGGGGGAGGACGACCTGGACTGGAGTCAGGCCAACTGGCGGCTGGTTGTGCCCTGGCTGATGCAGCGCCAGGAGCTGCGTTTCTGCGTGGCCCTCGCCCGGTTCGACGAGCGCCTGCTCCAGGGCACCACCTGTGATCTGCTAATGGCCAACAAGCCGCTGATGGCCAGCTGCGACATTGGAAACATCGAGGATCTGACCATGACCATGCGGTATGCCTTTGGCGAACTGCTGTTCGATACCAGCCGCCGGTGTCGTCCTGGCCTGGAGCTCTTCGGTGTTCGGTGCCGGCGAAGGGCATGAGTTTTTCGGGTTTTTTTTTCGAGGGAAGCAAGACTAAGTCTAAATGTTATTTGTTGTTTTCTTTGGAGTTTATGCTAATTTAAATAAAATAAAATACTGTAAGTTTAAGAATAATTTTAACTACATGTAAATAATATTTATTAAGAGGTTTATTTTGTATATTCAATTATGTAATTAAAAGCCTAAAGAATATATATACACGTATATAAAAAAACAACCATAGATATCAATTGCTTTATTCTTTGACTCAACTTTATATTTATTTATTTGTGAATTTTTTGAGTTAAGGAATATATAACTTAAATTCCTCTTACTGCTAAGACTTAAGTATATGTCATTAGTCAAAAAGTGTCTCCATAAAAGCCTTTTGCAAACGAAAACATGCAAACTCGATTAGCGCCTTGGCAGTTCTCTATTTTTGGTCCTTTATCAACTTAGTAATTGTACTCATTTCATCTCCTAAGTGCATTGCTAATTCACTTTATTGAGTCATTTTTCATCGTTCACTCTGTCCCCCTGCCAGTGTCATTTCAATGTGTCAATAAAAATCAAAAGGGGGAACTTCACTTTTCAGCCTGTGCTGGTACATCCTGGCTCGCTAACTGGGTGAAGGACTGAGAGTCCGAGCGGAGAAGGAGGAGGAGGAGTCGTCCTCCTGACAAATGGCGATTATAATTTGTAAAATGCGCCCATCTTGTTGTCCCCGCCCCCGATATGTTCGACTTGTGGCCTAGTTGTTGCCTGGCGGCCAGCATTTTTTCTCCCTCCCATTTTCCATTTCCATTTTCTCTATCTTTCACCCCCATTTCTGTATCAGTTGCAGTTTCTCTGCTCTCGGATTCAGTTTAGTTCATGGCAATTGTTGTTGCAATTAGCAGAGGCACAACTGATGGCTTCAATGGCAAAAATTCACATTGCAAATGGGTCCGGGGGGCGGCTGGGATAATGCCTTATTGTTCCTTCTGTTAATTACCGGGCAGTGTTTAAGCGTTGGGCATCCATGGAGATTTTTCCGAGATGGAAACATCTATGCTGTTCAAGCAGCTTTTCCCAGGGGCCTTCCATCGATTTTGGGTGACACCTTTAGGATGGATTGAAGGCGCAGCTGTCGGCAAGAATAATTGGTTTTCTAAAACGTTTTGAAATGGAATGTAAAGTTAAGAAGATTAAACCCCAGAATTTTATTCAAAAATTCGCATTTTAGGACACTTTTTCCAAAATGCAGAGCTTAAGTTTGATTATATTTAAGCTAAATTATTAAGGTTTCCTAATAAACTTTATGAATTCGCTTATGCTTCACAAGAACATATTAAATAATTTTTTTATGAACTAAACTTTATTACAAGCTCTCTGCATTTCAGTATTTGAATTTGTTAATAAAATATAATCAAATGAAAACCCTTTCCTCTCCTGTGCGTTCTTTAAACGTTTATCTGCCTCTCTCAAAGCCTCTTCTAACAGCAGCTGTCCCGTTCAAATTATGGCCAACGTTAGCTACACAACATGCGAAAAGCTAAATGTAAATTAATGAATTGTTTAAAGCACTTAAAATATTTACGCTCAAAGCAAGTGGATGAGTGCCGGGCACGCCTCCAATTCAGGAGAAGCTGGGAACTCGGACGGAGTGCCCACCAACCAATGAATATGCAAACGATTCCGCCACCCTCGGCCGCTACACCCAGAGCCCAAGTTCGTTAAAAACGCAGCATAAGGTCAAGGGGATAATGCTGGGGCCAAGAGCGAATAGGCGGAGGAAGAACATTGACCCAAGGGAATGTATTTCCACAAAAAATATATTTTTAAAATTCAATTCAAGATAATTTTTGGCGAGTTTAGGAAGGGTTTTTCCTAAGATATTTTATTTAGTTAATAATAATTATTTTTTAAATGTTATTTAGGTTTATTATTTAGCCTTTATGCACCACGGTGCGTATACGCACTGCTGTTGTCGAACGGTCATTAAGGCGGCGAATAGAGAGCTGAGCTCGCTGTTTGCGCAGCCAGCAACAAGGACACTACTGGCAACAGCTTGTCCTGTCCCGGCCGTAGTCCTGCGCTGAACTGCTGACTGTTAATGTGCAGACCCCTCGGATGCCTTCCCGACTTCTCCCTCCCTTGCTGTAAAATATGCATAAACAAATGAAACGAACTGACTTTGCTACTTGCTCCGGCTGCCGCTTTTGATGCGATGCAGATGCAGATGCAGTGGCCTCCTTCCCCTGCCCTTCGACCAAGTTCAGCTGGAGTAATTAAATTTTGCTCGGAATTCCTTGCATTTCCTTCTTTGATTTCGAATGAGCCCGGACTCGCTCGGATTCGCTCAGATTCCCCCAGATTTCCAACCGTATTTGCATTGAAAAAGTGAAAAATCTATTAATGGCAAGGGGATGGTAATAATTTATGCAGCTCTCGCTTGGGTCAAACGTCTTCAACTTCGATTCGGGGCAAATGAGATGAAGCCAGATTGCAATCACAGCCCGAAAGCCAGCCAGTTCCCCCATTGCATGTCCTGTGATTGCGGCATTGCGGCGGCAAAGGACACAACAAGCTGGTAGACCGGCAAACTGGAAGCAAATTGATTGCATTATCGGAGAGAAGAACGGCGAGTGAGCGACATGAAAAGACAAAGGAATCGACCCATAAAAGTTGGTTGCTTTCACGCAAACATATTAAAGGACGCCCCAGGACTGTGGAATAATAATAATGGTTTCGAGGCAACCGACGAAAATGTTATAGGCTGGTTTGCAAATTATTTTGATTCAGGGTTCTATTACAACTTTTTGTGGATAGAAGTGGAGCTGCAGATCTTTTTGAGTGTTTTAAAGTTTTATTATATTATTTTAAACTCATTTTCGATCAAATATATATTTAAATATGTGTAGAAACAAGTACAAAATAACATAAGCCCTGAAGATCTGTTGAAATTGTTTAATTTTGTATATTTCAAGATGTTTGTTACAGAAATTTTCCAGCTGAGAAGGCAAGTACTTATTCCGTGTTTTTCATATGCCCTGGCAGCGTCAGCTCTGCCACTTGTTTGGCATTAAGTAAAGGACTCCCTGCACGATTCATGCGATTATCGTTCATTTACCTTAACTTTTTTCGTCCGCTCGGGTGGATAGCCAGGAGGGATTGATGCCGACGGGCGTGTCGGGTGGATGTGGCCAGGATATGTGCGCTCTTCAAGGCCCATTTATGGCCCTCATCGCTGGTCACTTTTTATGCATTTTCCCACGCTGTTTACTTTGTGTATAAACGAGTGGTACTTACTTATTTTGTGCCACATACCATAATGAGCGCTCCCAATGGCCGCTTATAAATTATAAAGCTCGCACACACAAACGCACTGGCAGCGGTGCAATAAACTCACAGTGCCCGCCCACACAATTTGATTTGTATGGCTTTTCAATTTGTGCTCCTGCGGTGCTGCTTCCTTTCCTTTCGTTTGCCTTCTCGCATTTCCTCTTTGCTGCATTTGCCATTGTATAAATTTTTGGTATTTGCGCCAATTTCATTCCAAATTGAGCGCTGCCCACAGTCGTTTATTTTTAATGCATCCCAACCGAGCCCAGCCCCAGCGGAGCGAGACGAGAGAAAGCAATATGGCCAGACCACGGGCGGCTGCCTCAGCTCCATCTGGAAGGGTCAGGTGGGGCTCTGCGAAACTACAAGCATCAGAAGTTCAATTTTTCGCCTGTTTTCCTTATTTTCCCCACTTTTTTTCAATTATATTGTGTACTGGCCAGAGTTGGGATTAGAGCTTTACTTTGTTATATGCCTTTTTTGGAGCATGGAACACGTGTTGATGTGACCCAAAATATCTGTCATGGAAATAGCAACCGTTCCGTTTTTATTTTTAAGCTTTTGTAAGCCCACGAAATCGTATTTTTTAGCCATTCAGTTCTCGGTATTATTTGCAGTGTGCATTTTGGACATTGTGCTGCCAAACACTCGGCGCTGCAGGACACTCAGGCGAATTGCAATGCGAGGAGCCTGGAATTTTCAGGGGGCAGGCGAGGGATTAGTGGGTAGCAGAAGGAGTCCAAGGAGGTCCGAAGGAGGGCCGCAAGTGCGCTCAAGATTTATGGCTCAGGCTTCCTTGTGGTCCTTGGGCTGTAGGGCCATCAAATACAATCAAATTGATTGCCTTTTTTACAAAACAAGTGTGTGTGTGTGTGGGGGGTCGGTAATGCGATTTTGATTTTTTATTAATTCCCTTTCGTTTGCAATTAGTTAATGAGTGGCCCGGGGTCACACACAGGGCACACGACACACAGGCATAGAATGGGGCCCAAATAAATAACAAAATGGCGTTCTTCAATATCCGGCCAGCGGAAATTTCAATAAGGCCGGGCCTCCGAGGATGTAATCAGGATATGAGCTCCAATGACTGGACGAAAAATGTGTGGCAATCAAAAATCCCGTCTGCAGGGGGTGGCAACTGTCTGTGGGCGTGGCAAGTTTTGAATTAGTTGCGCCGAGAATTTTCTGCATAAATCATTTCCTGTTTGTGTCAGGGCGACGCAGAGCCAAGGAGCGGAAGATAAAAGCCTTGCAAAGGCAAGGCATACAAAAAAAAAAAAAAAAAAAACAACAAGAAGAATGAAAAACGAACGAAGCGCCAAAATGACATGACAAAGTCAAAAAGACGGACACAAAAAACAAGGGCAAGACAAAGCAAACAGCAACAATAACATTAAATTAGCATTTTTTATTACTTGTAGTTTTCTTTTCCCCTTTGTACATTCCTTTGTGTGTGTGTGCTGCTTTTTTTATTCCCTTTCATTGCCAGATATTTGCATAAGTTGACACAAGAAGCTACTAAGTAATATTGCGCATTCGACATGTTGGCCGCGCGACTTTAAGTGCAAAAACCCGATCGGCAGAATAACTTTAAAAATCAATTTATACGGAAAAAGCTTTTAATTTAATAAGTATAGCAACATAGTTAGGGAAAGAAAGAGGACATTGATTCCACAGCCCTCCCTCTTGGCGGTTGCCGAAGAACTCCGATTTAGATTTAATTATTATTTATTATCTTTTTATTTGGTATAAATAAAGCTAAAATAAGCCCTACCTTACTAAATACCTTATAGTTATTAAATATTCATAATAGTTTTATATTATTTTAATTTTTAAGAGCCTTAAAACTTAGTTTAGCAATATCAAAAACCCCAGAACAACTCACATTTAAAGTAATGGCCTGAGTGAAATTGTGCTGGCCAAATCGAAATGGAATTTGGGAAACTGCATCGTCTTCGATTTTCTATTTGTGTAAAGACATCAATGTTCCCTGTTGTACTATAGTTTGACTGTTATCGTTACTGCCTCCCCAAGAAACCCACTTCCCGTGTCTGCACCGTATATAGTATATGTAAAAATACTCGCATATATTTGTATGGTAAATGAAATCGTACACATTTATTATAAAGAGCGGGGAAAACAAAAGGCGAAGAACTCAAGAAACCGGGCACATCTGCATGGATTTCCACAGCGTTCACGTATAAATTTTATGTACACTTACTTACTTCTGCAAACAATGAAGGCTCCGTGACGTGACTTAGTCCGGGGCTGGTCAGTCCGGAGGCCAGGGCCCAGTCCATGCTGTCTGCCATTGTCCCAACCCCTTTACCCGTCCCAGCCAGCCGGTCTTCCGTTTCTGGGTCGTTGGCTGCCAAGTGCAACGATTTCGGTTTCCATTGGCATTATGTAGTTTAAGATTTCACCCGGGGAGAGTGTGTATGCATATGTGGCTCTGTATATTTACATATATTTATTGTTCTTGGTGCCCGGGCTAAAGTGAGGCATGTCCTGCGGCCAGAAGAAACTGTAAACATCGGCATGTGGGGGTTGTAGGGATGTGGGGATGGCTGTCAGACGGGATGTCAGGATGGTCTTTACAAATCGTACATATAAGGGAAAACTTGTACGATTTTGGTGACTTTTGCCAAAACCTTTTTATACAATTTTTTTTTGCCTGAATGCAATGAGGTGAAAGGGTCATCCTAAAAGCATTTCCTGAAGATAAAAGGACAAGAAAAAAGCGCAAACTTAGTAATAAAAATGTTAAAGAAGTCCTCTAAATTGAGGTATAATAAAATATAAAATCAATAAATACTTTTGACAGATATTATTTTGTTGTTATACACATTTATTTCAGTCTTCAGGAAATGTATAAAATTTAAAGTTCCAAAGTTCCAAAGGTTTTTACGACTTTTTATAATCTCTATCCTATAAACATTTCCCTTATCGTGAAACTCCATTAATCTCAGCTGCTATCTACATTTTCTCTTGCCTAAGCCAATAAATATTAATTTACCTTGGCAAGATTATTAAATTCAATTCATATCCTCAAATTAATTGAGAGGCATTAAACAAATTTCAACTAGAGTGCGCTCATCACTCATCCCGCTCTTGGCCATTAGATAGCTTTAAGCCGCAAATAAGCTTTAAGTAGCCACTCCATGAGGAGACAGTGCGTCCCTCCTCCCCAGCTAACAACATTGTCAACATTGAACAAATCGCTGCCATCAGTTCTGGGGAGAACATTGTTTAAAGAACATTTTAAAATTCAGCATCAGCAGCGACAAACACAGCTTGTGGTGGTGGTGGCTGCTGCGGCAGGAACATGTCCTTGCTGGCTGCTGGTCCTTGTCCCGCTCTGTATATTATTTCATACGCACGCTCCTTAAGCATGGCAATAAATTGTCGTGCGAAATTTTCATATGCGTCGCCTGAGCCACGCCCTCATCGCCAGCCCCACCGCCCCTCTGGCCCCTCCTGGCTGCCATATTCCCGTTTACTACGCCACTGTGCCAGCGGATGTCCGCACATCACGCGCCTTTGTGGTTCCTCCAGGGGCCAACGTCGTGGCATTCTTGAAGAAACTCCGCTCTGCTCGGCGCCTTGGGTTGCGTGCTTGTTTGTATCGCTTTTTGTAATTTTCAATTTAAGCTACACAACGTGTTGCTTGGTTTACACAGGGAGAAATTTTGGAAGAAAGAGAAAGAAGAAATTGAAAATCTAAAGTTTATTGACTAAGGAAAAGTACTAGAAAGAAGTACAAATATAAGAAGATATATGAATTAATTAGCTGGCTAGCCGTATTATTTGTATATACTCACCTTTTCCATTTTTGCTTTTAAATTAATTACTCTCCATTTTGAAAAGAAGACTCACCAATTAATGTAAAAACCCTGTTAAATCTCGCCCGTTTGTCTTATTTTCCCTGCTCAATTATTTCCCAGTTTCCTCCTTTTTTCGCACACATGGCTATTGGCCTTCTTCTTTTCCTGCCAGGCATGCCACACACGCACTGGCAGCTTGGGGAAGCCATTTAGTGACAAATTAAGTGCCGGCGTATGCGTGTTAATTTCACAACTCTTAGCAAATGACGCATACGACACGTGGGCCCCTAAGACCAGCAGCAGGCCAGGCCAGAGCCGGGCTTAGTTGCAATTTATTAAACATTTTTTTCGGGCAACAAATTGATTATTTTGTTGTCGCACTTTATGATCCCTATTACCGCCACTCGAAGTGTCGATTTACGACGCCCGGCAATCGCACTCGCACTCGCAATCGCCTCTTTTTATGGGACAAGAAGCGATTTTGACCCCTGAACGCACAGCGAACGAATAACGCGCACAATGTAGTTGCCGCTGCCGTTGCCGTTGCCGTTTTTATGATTGCCACAAATCGCATTATGACTTAATTTTTACGCCGCCACGTTCATAACATTTATGTAGTGTTAAGGATACTCGTCGCATTCAGCCAGCTGCATAAAATATTTAATTATCCGCAATGATCTGGCGCTCCCTGGCCGCAGACCAGGCCAGAAGCCACTTGTTGCTGGTCACGTCGCCTGTCGCCTGTCACCTGCAAATTCTGGAAATTGCCACCTGCCAGCCTTGCACTTGTCAGTTGTCAATTGACTCCGGGGGTGCGGGGCTATCAGGGAGAGGGTTGGCAAGAGCACCTTGGCTCCTGAAAACTGTTGCCACAGATGCAGCAGATGCGGCTCTTATTAAGCTATTAACGGAATCCGAGTAGCCACAAAATGGTCTTCCCCTGGCAGCACCAGCAGGAGTTCAATACAGATCAATATGAAACGGGAAATTGGATTCGGACAGGCAGTTGGTTCCAAGAAAAAAGTAGGCAAAGAAGTTATGTTAAAAAATATATCTAAGTCAGAAGGAACACATTTTAAACAATAATAGAACGATTATTTAAATTCACCGTGTCTTAAAGATATATTAATAATTTAAATATATGTTAAGCCTTTTCAAATCTAAAGAGATTCAGGTATATTCTCCACTATACTATTCCCTGTGCTATTATTTGATTTATTTCTCAAAAACGCCTTAACTCGACATACTAAAGTATATATTATTTAAATCTACTACACGAAGTTAACAAATTGTTTGTATAAATTGTGTATGGTACCACTGCAAGCTATCATATTTAAGGAGTATGCTATTATTACTAGACTGTGCATTAGTAATTCGAGCAATTTAAGGCACTTTGTGTATGTGTTGCCTACTTAAAGCCGCCTTATTGCATCCGCATACTGCAGAATGGCAGGATGGCATGATGGGTGTGCTGCGCAATTACGCAAATTAGCAAAGTGGAATTCAATATGCTTGGCCGGACTAAATGGGATTCGAAGAAGGTCTCCGTAGGCACATTATCATTCAGTTACTGGCACATGTAATTGCCCATAATTTTGTATAATGGAAATTCGCATGCGATTACCCTCACTGTCTGATTTTGCACTGGATTGATTTTAGGGAGATATAAATAAATAAATTTAAATTATGGAAGATTCAAGCATAAAAAAACCTCTTATAGATGTCAGCTATGAAGGACATTTAAAGAGTAGTTCAGTATATATATACCTACACCCAATGATTTATTTCTGCACGTTTACTTCAGATCCCGTGTCGTACTTGGATTAGAGGCATTTGCAAATGCTTCCTTCCGTTCACAACTACTAATTTTTTTGTTTGTTTGGTTTTTTAGTGGGCACATTTTTTGGTTGCCATTTATTTGATTTATGTGTGTGACGGCTGTTGTAGTTGTTCCCGAGGGTTTTTCTCCCTGCAAGAATTTTTCCCATTGTTGTTACGACTTGGCACACAAATTTCCTTATCATAGAACCTTATCGGTATGGCCGTATTTTATGCCTTGGCTATTTCTGTTTGGCCAGCAAATTGAAAGAAAATTGCCCCAACGTGTATACTTCGTATCAGATATTTAAATAGGTAACATTATTAGCTGATTAGCAAACAAAGAATACTGTAATACCCTTTGGATCTGTTGCTGGGCAATTAAAACCAATATCCTAAAAACAGGATACTTATTTTTCGTCATGAACTTCATTTTGATATATTCTTTTTTGACAGCCAGAAAGTCCCTTTCATGTTCTCAAGTTACAAACGAACCCAAGGATGTTGGGCTTCAGGAAAAAGGGCAACGTCGACGTTAGAAGAAAAGAAAGTTTAACACTTGCCCAGGCTTCCGTTTATTCAAGGTTGGCTTAGGAACATACAACAGAAAAAAACTGACCGTCATTTGTTTTCTTGACACTTCTGAAAGCTCCTCAACGAGAGCCGGCTTATTCTCACTTTTTTTAAGGGTTTTCCGAGAGGTCTAAACATTTTCTTATGCTCTTCGCCGCCGTTTTATTTGCCTGCGGAACCCAAAGGAGTTTTGTCACTAAATAAGTCGCAAGTTGATATTAATAACATCTCATTATCGCCTCGTTCTGAATTTCAGCGCTTAGATAAAATATGTTCGCATCGGCAATTTATCATAATGAAGACAAACGAGGCGACGTCCACAGATGACCTTCGAAAAAATGCTGATTAAACTTTTTAAAGTTGTAGGAATTGTAATTGATGAGCTTAAGACTGGTTAAAAAGGCGATTAGAACGTGGAAAACATGTTGGTCTTCACAGCTTTAAATCGAATAAAATCAAAATTCGTTGTTACCTTTTCGGATTTTTCATTCACGTGGATTTTCACAGCATCAATAATTTGCACAGCATTTCTATTCGCCTTTTTTGTGTCTTGCGAATATTTTATAGATAATGCTTTGTTAGTGCGAATTTTCCAACTGAATGGGATGAAAGGCAATCAGGGGAATCACCGGGTCGCCGAGATAAAGTGAAGTGAATTCAAGGCACAGACACAAAGTGTCTTATTCTCGGTTCACTGACCAGCAGAAGCAGTCGAGATGATTGACTTCATGCAAAGGCTCTCGTTAAGCCCCGTGTCTGGTTGGAAAATTTGCATTGAGCTTGTTTGGCCAGGGGAGACCTGGCTTGGTTACTACTAAAACAAAATACAGGGCCAACACATTCCAATTTAATTAATTAGAGTAAAGGTAGTAGGAGAGCCAAATGGATTGCCTTTGTTCAAATAAATCTCGTCTGCTTCCTGAAAACCTCGGGCTATAAATGCTTAACCAAGACGAAGTAACAGCAAATAGGAAAACTGCTTCCATATTGGCCGTATTTAAATGTTAAATTAAAGTAAAACAACTTTGCTTTGGCATTGCTTTTAACATGTTAATTTAATTATTACTAATACATTTATAATATTAAATATTATTATTTTGCGGATTGATAAGGTTCTCAAGTGCGGACTGCATATGACTTTTCCGGCCACAGGATATTCAATAAATTCCCATATTGATCTCTGGCCAGGCTATATCTCTTACAGGAGCAGACACTTGAATTTATGCACTTAGCGATAGAGTCAGCAGAGCGCATCTGCAGTAAGTCCGAGCTTATTGCGGCCACAGTGCGTATACGCAATTAAATTTGCAAAGTCTTGCTTGTGTGTGAAAAATGGCAGGAAATGACATTGTTGCGGTTTTAAATTTATAAAAATTAAGTTCAGGGAGTGTATTTAAGGCTATGTGGAGTGCATTACAGTAAAATTGATTGCAAATATTTAAAATACCTTTATTTTTGGCTTCTCCAAGCTTTCTTTTATACTTTTAAGGTAAGCTGGTTAAACAGTGCTGGGTTTATTGCAGTTACAACACCTGTAACTAATTTATGAATATTTCTTTTGACCTTCTCTTCCTGTTTTTAGTCATCTGCTGGTCTAGTTTTCTGCTGAAGGAATTTATAAAATAGAATATATAGTTCATCGAAGAGTCAGACACTCACTTGTCAGCCATTGAAGCATTTCCCTGGAGAAGCACAAGTTGGCTTAATTCGAACGAAAATTTGAAGGGGCAAAAGGGAAATGGCGGGAAAAAGAGCGAAAAATCACATCATTGGGAGGCCGCGGCAGCCGACTCCTCATTGGCCACCGTAATTGCCTTCTCGATGGTGCCCTTCAGCTTCCTGATGTCGCTATCCAGGTAGATGATGCGTTCGTACTTGGCCGCCAGCTTCTCAATAATGCCGCCGAGGTGACTCTTGAGTATGTCCTGCAGCTCCTCCTCGCCGGGACCCGTGTACTCCTGGCCACGCAGGTTACACTGCAACTCGTCTTCGGCCAGAGCATCGGCCAGGTTGTCCTCGGTTTCTTCTTGTTTTTGGCGCAGTCGGCCCAGGTCGCCTTCCAGCTGCGATCGTTCTGCCCCCATGGCCTCGAAGACGGCTATCTTCTGTTGGACCTCCGGATGGAGCACCACGCCCGGATTAATCAGCCGGGCAAAGCCCATGGTCATCCCTCTGGACATGGCTTGGCAGTGAGCTTTGATACGTTTTCTTCAAGAGGTTTTGCAGTGAGAGGTCAGCACTTCAGTAGTGACTCGGAATTTGTGTCTTGATATCGAATGATTTTGGAGATGACCGACACGACATGTTACATAAGGATTGCTGAGCTTTAAGGCATACTTTTCACCAAATATTAAGAAGTTTATAATTTTCCTAACAAAAGATAAATATACCTCTTCAGAGCTCGGTTTTTATTGTGTTTTTAAATTATTTTCGTTCGTTGGGATTGACATTTTTCGGCGGTGAAGCCCCCATATAAATACTATATATACCTTTCTGTAGTTTTTTGCCGAGACATTCTCATGCAAATTACATTTGGCAATCAAGTGGAGCTCGCCTGCAAAAAATTACTGCGAATTTAAATAACAAAAACCCGCTGTCCCTTCCGCGGTGCGCCATGTGTATATATATACATGAATATTAGGGGAAAAATATAACTCAGGGCGCGTGTCCTAATTAATAAGACCACCTCGACGGCATCATTGCCGTTTGAGCCCAGTAGATTTTCCTCCTTTCTTTGGTCCTCCCGTTACACGAATTTCCCAGCGGCATTTCGCGAAATGCAAAAACAACAAACACACACGCACACCAAGCACAATGGACGAAGTGCGGCGCAAAAATGATGAAAAGAAACAAAGGAGAATAGAGATATCTCATTATGGACAAAAGCGGTCCAAAACGAGTCCAAAATAAAATGAAAAAATTATGCAACCAAAAGAGGGAGAGTAAACCAAAAAAAAAAAAAAGGAAAAATAAAAAAAAACAAAAAACAGAAAGGAGATCCAGCTGGCCTGTTTATCTCCAAGCTTCCCGCCAATCCCGACTGATGAGCCACCAACATCGCCCCTTGACCACCACCGGACTGGTCTGCGTCTACACGAATTTGTTTACAGCACTCGGAACGCAACTGGAAACAACGCGGCAAGGTCCTTCTGGTCCTGCGAAACACGCGTGCCGAAAATAATCAAAATATAATAAGCAGACTCTTCAAGGCGGTGGCAAATGAGGCATGTAATAATTTTTGGCCAGCCCGAGAGCCCTCCCTTTTTTTTTTTTTTTTTTTTGTGGTCATAAGATTTATGGTGGGCCAGTTCCAGGAGTCTGGGTTTGATTGAGCGGTATTAAAGGCATGTCGATTTCATAAAAAGCAAAATAACTAGGGAAGTTACTGGGAAAGAGGATGTATTTAAGAGGAAAATATAATACTAACTGAAAGTTAAGCAGAAATATAAAAAGAAACTGCATAGTCATCTTAACTGTAAATATTTTTGTTATTTTAGTTTCGAAAATAAGAAAACTTATTGCATTTTCTTAAAGAAGTATTAAATATCTATAATCTTAAGAAAAAACTATTGATAGGATATCATAGTTAATTTTCTAAAAATGTATACTAGGTTTTCTTATTCCTTCAGCGTGATCTTTCATTTAAGGTTATGTAGGGTATCCCAATTTCGATAATAGTTGATATTTCCACTTACCAGCGCCGTCAAATTAAGCAATTTCCAACTCAGTTATGGAAGTAACAATTTTACGAGTAGTTCACAAACCATTCTATCTACTCAGGATTTTTTTTGTTTCATTTATTCGCTGGATCTCGGGTGCCGCCTTGTGCAGCTTCTTGGGCTTTGCACACTTTTAGGTTATCATCAGTCAGAGTCAGTAAGTAAGCCGGATTACTCGGGGATTTCGTGGGGTTTTCCCAACATTTCTCTATTACTCGACTCTGGCCAGGCTCTTAGTGGAATACAATACGATGCGAAAGCAACAGCCTATCTATGCCTTTGGTTATGCAAATTGCCTGAGTAACTCCTAGGGCCTCCCAACGCCACCAAAAGATGGTCAGCTGAGGGCTAGAAGGGGTTACTGGGGGAAGAGCGCTAAAAAAGCGAAAGGGAAAAGGTGCACATAGTTTGCCTTAATTTCCGCTTTATTCCGCAAATATATGCTTTGCCGGGCTAGTGCTTTTTAATAAGTTAGTTGGACCGACATTCACGCTCCTCGGCGCGCTCTGTGTGCGCTCGCATAATTAAAAATGTACACACGTGCCGACAAGGAGACCACGTGTTCGAGGCCGGTAAGTGGAGTGCTCTGGGTGTATGTCTAGTGTGTGTAGGATGTGCGGTGAAGGACGGCTCTACCCGGGACAAGTAATATTTGCTAGCCGCTTAGGTAAGCCCGGAAAAACTTAAATTATAAAAGACTTTACATCATTATTGCCACCGGACGTATACTTAATGTCGAAAAGAGATTATCATACATACATATCAATGATTCTAGGAGATAAAATCATTAGCAAGTCTTGTTCTAGGTGATTTTATTTTAATTTAAAACCTAAAAAAAAAAGATTTTAAACCAATTATTTCAGGCTACTATCTATGTACTTAAACACATTTTTCAATAATTATGTAAACGTGGCCTGCGTCTTTTAGAATTTAAAATACAATATTTAATTTTTCTCCCCAAAAACAATTATAAAATAGTTCATACAATTTGTCCAGAGTTTAACTAATATTTAGTGTAAAATAATTGCCGTCTTTAGTAATTATAACCAACTATAGTTCTAACAAAATTATCATTTATGCATCACCTGTTGCTGCCCTATCTCTGCTCTACCATTTCCCAGAAATTGTTTCAATAAAATTCAGACACACGCAAATATGTATCCAATTTTTGTAGACAAATATCTAAGCTATCCTTTGGATTTCCATGCACAATTCCAGGACATGTGCGTGACCCTCGTTAATGCGAAAGAAATACAAACATCAAACGATATTTTTTTGCTAGTTTTAAATTTCTCTGTTATTGATTGAACATTTTGATGAGATTTTCCAGCAGCAACACATGTGTTGTCCAGTTCAACCCAATCCATGTTTTGCAGATTTTGTGAATTTTTCGGTTTAAAATCAATTAAAACCACCGTGCGATAATTGCTTGCACTAGCGACCCCAAGAATGGTATTAATTAATTTTAATTTTAGACACATGACAGTCGGAATGATGTCCCAGACACGGCTGTTAACCAATTGATAGTTCATTTCAGCTGTCATTTAACGGTTAAGTGCGAAAACTTGATTAACATCCGGGTTAATTGACAGTTTGATTAAAAATATTAAGTTGCGCTGATTCTGTGTGTTTTGGCTTTAATCAAAGAAGAGGTGTTCAATGGGAATAGAATGTGGCATTCCCATGATTGATTATTATGGGTTGTATTCAGGACTAATGGTTTGTCTAATAATAGATAAGTTGTTATATATTATGCTTATCGATAAATAGCAGTAGAAATATCGAATTATATACAATTACAAAAATATTATCTTTATTACAAAGTGAATTACATTTTGTAAGGGGTCTAATAAAACTTGTAATAAAACCAATCCTACACTTTTTTTATTTCTATAAGTTCCTTCTTTAAAACAACTTTCACTACCATTTTCCTTAGCCATCTTGAGACATTTAAAGCTCCAAGTTTGACTCTTTATTTCCTACCCTCCGATCTCCTTTAAACTTTATTCGCGAATGGCTTCTACGCTGCTCTTAGTTGGCTGGCAATTAAATATTTTTGGGGCGGCTTAATTAAATGCATGGCTTATGGCGGCTCAGGAGCGTCATATAGAGAGAGCCATAGAAATGTTTTTGGCAGCTGTCAACGCGGCCACTAAAAGCGGACCATAGACTTTTCATTATTGGTGACGAGGCATCTGTGGAAACCTTGAAAATGTTGAGTGCGGATTTAGCAGCTAACAGTGGGAGGCTGCCACGCCCATGTGTGTGTGTGTACCGGGCGCAATGCATAATCCACAGACGTGTGGGCACAGTGGATCTCGTGGGCGTATAGTGGGTGTGGCTGGTCAGCACTTACCAGAGCCGCCGCTGTCGCCGCGCTGATTGCGCGTGACAAATTTGGAGTCAGCAGTTTGGCATTTCACGCAGTCTCGCTCATAGAAAACCAGGAAAACTAGCCAAAAGTGGGGGATGAAGCCTCGCGATTTCCAAAAATGCGCAGCTTTACGCACATCAATTTGGCCAGAAAATCCTTCCGCCCATTTCCCAGCAGCACAGAAGAGCAGAGCAGAGGCAGAGCCAACTCAATTAGCGTTTGCACAGGCTTTTAGCCAAACTAAGTTATTATTGTTATTGCCGTGTGTAGTGTGGATTCGAAATGCTCGCCGCGAGTGCAACAAAATGCATTTGAATTAGCGCAAGCTGCACTCAAATATTAATTATTGTCAAATATGCAATTTGTTGCCATTCGTTGTGCCATCGCTTATGATATATATGCATATATCGCATAAACACATTGAAAATTATGGGATCAAGTTGATGGATGCCAGATATTGGCAATTGTCAGCAAATACGTATTGTGTGCCAGCGGAATTTAATTGTTTACATGGTGTTAAATAGTTGTCAGCTATCAGCAGTTATTTTTGGTGGAAAACAAACATTGGTCCCTAACGGTTACAAAAAACAAAAATACACAAACCGATGAGGTAGATTTTTGATTTATTTTGTTTGCACTTTCTATGGGATTCCCAGCTTTTGTTATTACTTTGACAGTAGCTCTGAAAAGACTATGGAAAGCCTAAAATTATATCAAGATTTCCTATCGATTGTGCCAGTTTACATTTTGACGTTTCTAGTGTTTTCAAATTTTTCCAAGCCTAAAAGAAAAACGAGACCAAGACTAAAAGAAAAGTGCTTTTATGACAACGAAATATTTGCAAGTGTGCAAATCAAAGTGAGGTCCCTGGAAACATGTCCCCAGAATATTTCTTAAATATCACATTAATCGATTTTCATGCCGTTCTTTCTCGTCCCGATGTCGTTGCGTCGCGTCGCGTCGCTCTCTTCGCAGGCTGGAGTACCTCGAAGACATAAAGCACAAAACGTGCCTTAAAGTATGCCTGGCATTTTAATTAAAACTCGTTTCTGCCTGTACCCCATTTCACCGTCTTCCCCTTCCGGTGGTGCCCAAAAAATGGTCGGATCCTTTATTCCAGCTTTCTCTTTACCTCAACTTAATGGCAGCTGCTGTCGTGCTTGATTACCCAAGTGCCACGCCTTCGTTTTCCTCCGCCGCCTCCTCCTTGCAGCACTTGAAAACTTTTACGCTTGTCATGTGCAACATGTCCAACTATGCCGTAGTCCTGCCTGCTTCAGCTCTTGCGCCTGCTCCTGCGCCTGCTCCCGTTACTCGTCCTTGTTTCACTGCTTCTCCTCCTGGCCCAGTCGGCCTACAGCCTAAAGGCAACAAATCCAGCACAATGCACATGTAGCTGCCGAGAAATGAAAAATCAAATAGAACAACTCATAATGGCATGAGATTCTTGGTTAGCAAAGTATCAGGGTTGCATTGCTTTTAAGGGATAAATAAAAGCGGAAAAGCAGGAATTTTTATGGGAATATGACATCATAATTATAAAGTAAAGAAGTGTGGAATAGAAACTAAGCTTAAGTTAATTTAAAAAGTTTGTTTAAATAATATCAAAATACCTATTTGAGCATACTTATATCAAGGATCACGTATTTCAGGATCTTTTCTTAAGCTAATTCGACAGATTCTTGAAGTTAAAAGTAATTTGTTTACTTAAAATATTTTTTTTTTAATATTTTTCATTTTTAAAGCGAGGTATTCTAAGGCTTAAAATCGCACAATTAAGGAAATAAAATATTTATAAACTAATTTTTGTTTTACAAATAAATCTGTTGGGACAATAGACAACACTCTCATATCCTTCCAAAACTGGCAAAACCTAAATTTAAATATATAGAGAAATTGTTCAGACTTCTTGCAGCCCTGAAGAGAAACTCATCCCTGAGGCTGTGGCAATTTTCTTGAACACTTTTTTGCAAGCCTCCTTGTTGTCCTTGCTGCTGTTTCAGCTGCATCGTCCACTTGGCAGGGTCGGAATCGTCTGTTATGTGGCACTCAATTACACTTTCGTTGTCACTAAAACATCTTCCTGGCCGCCGAGGAGAACACAGATGGAGATGGCAATGGAGATGGAAAGCTTTGCATGTGTGATTGTGTCCCGGCTTTGACACTCGAAGTGAAGAACTTTACGGCATAAGAGCGATGGGGCTGTGTCTAGTACAAGGAGTACGTACTCCGTATCTACTCGAGTGCGGAGCTTGACATCCAATAAAGATTACCAACGATTGTTAAACACAAATTGCGCACAATGAGGAGTTACCTTGACGGGTGGGTGGGTGTTCGCATGAGGACGAACCGGTGACAACGTAACCACGGGGCCACCGTTTTGACAAAGTCGTCAGGAAGGCATTCCAGGAGCAGCGCATTATCAGAAAATGAAATTTAAAACGTTTTTGTGTGTTTGCCAGCAGCCGGCATGCATGTTTATTATGGTGGCAGAGCACTTTGTATGGGGGATGATGGATTCGTGTCGCGGCATGAGAGCAGGATGAATGAGCCCTAACCATTCAGCCAGTCGATGGTTATTACTATCTCTGTGCGGGATTTTTATTGTGTACTTGGCACCGCCGCAAGGGGGTGTCCTTTTCGAAAACAAAGTTTTAATTTTCGATTCCTAATGATTACAACATACCTCGGGCAGAGCATGTACTTCGGTTGCTTTTTGCTATTTCGATTACATTATTTCAGGTATGTTCGTTCTCGTATCGAGAACAAAATCTAAAATTTCCATTTGCACAATTGAATGGGTCCAGCACTCAGAGACCCATTGCTGCTTCATGTGTCTCGTGTGTTCATTAGACGTGGCTTCATGCAAATTGGCTCCATCATTTCGGTTTCCATTTGTGCCATTCTCCTGCCATTCGTTCATACATTGTTTCTCTTACAGTGTTTTAGGTTTTTTGGCCAACAATAAATGGGCAAGCCACAAGGAAGTTTAGGGTTTTTCCAGCTGACTAGCCCAAATCCCAAATAGATTTTTGATTATTCATTCTGCTTAGGGGCATCAAGCCAAGCAAACATATTTCCCCTCGAAGTCGGATGTTCACCAAAGACAATGGAATGCAAATGAGTGAATTTCAAACAGGAATTGTAGCTTTTAATTCAGGCGTGCCAGCTACACTTCATATTGTTAACATAAACCTTTTTCAAATTCCATCAAAATAGTAATAAAAGCTGGCCTTTAAGGAAACAATTGGGTCTTATTACGTAAAATAGAATTTCTGAGTTCCTGGAAGTCAGTTTGCCATAGAGACTGACTTGTAATTAATTTGTGGGAAAGCTAGCAGCCAGTTGGAGAAAGGGACTTTGTACTGTTCTTGCAAAATGCTTTTACAACAACAACAAGTCATTACATTTATTTCAACTTTTAAGGCAATTAAATTGACACTTTGGTTTCTTTTTAAAAAACAGCCTAATATTTCACTAACATAAAAATTACTAGGTAATAATTAGCCGATATTGTAGATGGCTTCAATGTAACCCAAATCATTTGTTTAAGTTTTTTACTCACTTAATTTTAGGTAAATGAAGCTCTTACTCTCCACCCAAAAATATTTAGAAAATATAAAAATTTAAAGCTTCTCATCGTCCTTTGACGAGAATCCTTTATAAAGGGAAACGGGCACAAAACACGAATCTTCGTTTTATTCTCGTTAGTTTTGCGACGCCTTTGGGCCATATTGTCCGTGGCCATTACATTAATTAAATTATATTCGCACAACCTCGTCGCACGCCGCCGCCGTCAATCGTAAAAACCAATACGCTTAATGCATCTGTCAACGCAACAGCAGTCACAAAAAAGTCCATGTATGAGTGTTAAAATGTTGAAAAGCAAAATCACGTACTTAAAGGCAATAAGCATTTTTATATCCTGGCCACGAACTCCAGGGGCGCAAGTGAAAAATATTTTAAAAAACACACAAAAAAGTATAACAAACAAAAATAAAAGACCAACCACGAAAACATTTCGCAACTCGCACAGACACACACATTTCTATTAAAACGCAAATTTCAACAGATTAACACACAGGCCGCAAGCAGCAAGGAGCAGGAGGAGGAGGAGGAGCTGGAGCCAAAACCGAAGCCAGAGCCGGCGCGTGTCATTCGCCGTGTAACAATTTGAAACTTTTATAGAGTTTTCGGGGGAGCTGCGAACAAAAAATTCCATCGATGGTCGGCGGACAAGTTTAAGAACACGTTAAACTTTTTACGACTTCCGTAGATGAGGATTTCTCTGTGTGGCCCCGAAATGTGTATGCGGAAGTTGATCTCTCTCCTCTCCTCGGACAGATAATGCAGTCTGTCCATAATGAAATTGAAGGCGTCAGCTGCCGCTAATTAACTTGGCCATTTGGACCGCGACGATGCCGTCGCTGCCGCCGGCTTGTATTAGTTAAAAACTCATAAAAAATGTTGGCTGATTGAAAAGAGCCAAGGCCGCGGCCCTTAAGCCGCTCAAAGTTCATTGCATATTTATAGGCGCCAGAGCTTCCGAACCGTATTTTAAATATTTAAATTCGAGCCCGGCATGTGGGAAGACGAAAAGAAGACGACGTCGCACATCTGGCATAAATAAATAGACTGTCCTTCTTTGTTTTTTTTTTGTGGGTAAGTCTCGAAAAGGTGAAAGCCAAAGGGAAGACAAAGGGGCCAAAAGTTGGAGTGCTTCCAAGCGCAAGAAATCCCTTTAAATTGGGCGTAAAACGAATCCTGGCCATTCGCTGCTGCACCCTGCGGGCATAATTTAAGTTTCCACTGCAAAATGCAATTAAAGTCCGGTCACCATTCCAGTTTCAGCTGCTGCTGAGTGTGTGTGTGCGGACTGAGCTCCTTGTAGCACTTTTATTTAACTAGACTAAGCGGCTTTGCTCGTTCTTCGCCTAGACAAACTTTGCGAACACCGAAATCCGCTTGACTTTTGGCCAAGTCTTTATTGCCCGCGCCTGCTTGCATCTAAGCGAGATTGTACGCAAGTTGGCCAAGGCAGTGCGTGGATGTGGGTCTTGGAAATAAGTATTAGAAATACAAAATTTCATTGAAACTCTCTGCTCTTTAACCAGTTTTTTGTTATTTAAATATAACTTAATGGGAAGAGGTGGAGTATCTTCTGCTTAAATTCTTCCAAAGACCTACCAAGTGAGTTAACAATGGTGAGTGTATTTTCTTGGCAGCCAATATTTAAGAAAATTACAAGTTAGTGCTTTGTAATTATTGAAATAGGAAAAATAACAATGGCTGGAAATTTATTACACTGAGATTTAATTTATTTGTAATTGACGTTTGGAATCTTGGTAAATTTATAAGAAAAACAAATTAAAATAGCATACTAGCGCTCCATTTTCAGAGATTTCACATAATTATGCAAATAAGAACCACGTTTAAATTGAATTAACAAACCCCAAGGGGAAAACATAATATCTAAAACATATTTATGGACCTACTGATGTAATAACTAGCTAATGGTTACATTTATAAGATAATTTTCTATTGATTTTACAGCTTCTTGAAAAGATTTTTTAGCTAAACTTAAATACAAACTAAATAGAATAAACAAATATAATATGTTTTGTTTAATTTTTTCTCCTGTAACCATAACAGTTGCCACGAATTATTCCTCCGTCTTGACGCCGAATCCGGAAAATATGAAAAGACCATTTTCTTTTGCGAGGTGCTGCCACCCAGACTCAGACAATCAAAGCCGGCCACAAAGACCGGCCACATTATGTGCTCATGAGCCTATGCACATGCCACATCCGCACAAAAGTTGAGGCCAACAAAGGAAGCCCAACAGCGTCAGATCTTTTGTACGGTTTGCCGTGTAATTTATTTGACAGTTTGACAATTTGAAAAAAAAAAAAAATTTTAACGCTAAATAGGCGGAGGGCGGGCCGGGCAGGGCGACCCGGGAAAGCGCGTGAAAGTGGCCGCGGGCGCACAAAGGGCTCCCATCGCAACGGTGTTGAAAACATGGCATGGAAATCAGAGGAAAATCGAGGGAAAAACAGTGGCGAACAGCTAACAGCCTCACCTCGGACCGCTGCAAGGCGCTAATGTTGAATTAAACGAGCGCTGACAGCGGCATAAACAAAAGCGAACCGCGCCCCGAACGCTTGCCATAAGGTCGTCACAGGCGGCGGCCAGGATTTATATGCCACACATATGTATGTGGCAGTGCTGTCAAGTTGTCCTTTTTTGAAGAAAACCGAACTGAATTAATATTGTGTAAAATATTCGGTTATGCTGGCTTATGGAATATGGCTTTTAAATCCCTTAAAAAAAATGGTAAAAACTATGCAACAAAATATGAAATATCAAAGAAATAATAGTTTTACACTGTTTAACTTACGTTTTAAATGCCTAATTTAATGGGATTTTTAGTCAGCAGGGCATTTAGTGGGAAATCTGATTAATAAAACTGTTATTTTAAATTCCCATAAAGAAAACCTGGACTTTCTTTTAAATAGGTAGGTATATAATTAAGTTTAGCTTTATGGCAGACCCAATAGAGCTGGGGGCATCACTGGCGTGTAAACACATACTATATGTGTGCATGCATATTTATGATAAATTGCCGCTGTAGGAAAACGTGTCGCTGACATTTTGGCGCCTACGAAAAAGGACACAAACAAAACGAAACAAAACGCGGAGCGTAACGGAACAGAGCGGCGGGCGAATGAAAGGAACACTCCGGCGCACAAGTCAAAGTCACCATGAATATGTTTGCTTGTATGAAATTTTAATAACCCAGCAAACTGGCATTATTATTGAATTGCCGAACATCGAAACGGAATGACTAGGTAATGCCCAAAAAAATAAAAAAAAAAGAAACGAAGAATTTTTATGAAGCTGAAAAGCCATTTAATGTCACGCCAAAGAAGTAATCCAGCTCTGGAGCTGATTGGAAAATGCTTAAAAATAGCAGAAAATAAGGTTGCTGTGGAGAGCGAATAAAATAAAGCATAATGCCGGGGAAATGGGAGGCGTGCAGATGCCCCATTGGAGCGTCTTTCTCCCTGTCTAAGCTTTATTGTCTCTGCCATTTGCACCCGCTCAAATCTCTGGTCGCATTCAACCTGTTAGCCCCGACGTCGCATTTATTCGTGCCTACTTCTACTTTTCGGGGACGAGCGCGCGCTCAGAGCTCTTTGCGGCTGCTCAAATGTAGTCGTAAAAGCGCTTTTACGTAATGCGACGATGTCGCTGAGACCGAGATGATAATGGGCCCCGGGTCCCCGGCTCCTACCTCGGTTTCGGTCCCAGTCCCAATTCCCAGGCAACCCCGCAGGAATTGCGCCTCGTACGTGTGAAGCGGCCTTGAACTGAAATTTACAGTTCTCCGAGTTAAAGTTAAAATCTGAGGGATTATGCATACATACGTGAACGGAAAAGCCAGGAAACTCTTTGGCTTGCCAATCTGGTCTAAGCCTCGATTCTCACTAAGCCTTTTTCATTTGTTTTAAATTTATTGGCCACTTGGATTGAGTCAGCATTCCGTTCCGAAGGTATTAGGTAACCGTAGTTTTTATTGATATTCATGGATTTAAAATATCTTCAAATAAAATGCCTAGAACTTCACAAAAATAAAAAGCGAATAAACAAGAAGCTTAAAATAAATTGATAGGTATTTTAAATCAATTATAGAGATAGAGTTCCTAACGATTTAACCAAACTTTTGGCACATTTTAGAGAATTTGTTTTATAAAACATTTCATTTAGATATTTTCTATTAGTTTCATTTATTTTTAACGAGTGATACTTGTAGTTGTTTGCTAATATTTGATTTTATTTATTATTATAAAAGTCTTTTTATAATGAAAATATTCCAAAGAAACCCTAAGTAATTTCTTAGTCATACCTCTTTCATAATTTAAGTACTATGCAAATTTAATGACAAAAGTTAATATTGGATACCAGACATAAGCCTTGAGGCAACCGCAAAATTAGGCTTACCCCAATGTCCTCGATTGCAGGCATTCGTTGACTCAGTCAGGCTGGTAAAATTAATTATACACATGTATTTGGTTAAGCTCGTTTAACCTGACGGAAAACGTATTTGAGCCTAGTCTTGTTTAAGCAGAAGCCATTCAGCCTCATATCGGGCCTTATCTGGCTGCTCCAAATCTGAAGCCAGGCCAGGTAAATAAAGGTAAATAAACTTAAACGCTTTGACTCTTCTTTGGCAAGGAACTTAAGGGTGGAGAGGAAGCCATGAATGCATTCGTAGATCTCGCTGTGTGTGTGCTTACTTATGCAAATGCGACAGACGCAGTCACAGGACACGGGACACAGGACACAGGATACTGTTCACTTCACTCCCACACCAACACGTCCACACACTCGAGCATTTTGTTGCAGCATTTTAATTAAACAAGTTTCCGTTTCCGCCGTTTTTGTTGTCGTAGTTGTTCTAATACCACGTGACACACACCACCTCGCCTTTTGCATACTTCCCGTTGGTTTATGACTTTTTATCCATCTCCAACGAGCGCACCCAACCCCCAGGAATATTTTATTTTATTAATATAGCTTGCGTTTTTGCAGCCCTTGTGTTATGTTTGGTGGGTGAGTGGTTTTTGAATTTTTTATATGAGTTTCATTTAGAAAATTACAAGAGTGCGTGCTGTTAAGACTGATATACTAAACCCTTCTTTTGTCTTTGTATATGTAAATAATTTGGTCAATTATGGGTCATTATTTAATAAATAAAAATGAAAGGAGAACAATTGTTGATTAATTGGGAGTAGTAAATAAAATGGAAAGGAAATTTAAGACAAGCAAAGCTAAAGAAATGTATGTACGACCTATAAAAACCCTTAAAATTAATTAATAATCTCACAATAATAAATAAATAAGCATGTAATAATACTTCAAAAAAATGAGAAATATCTAAATTAAAAGGAGTATCAATAAAAATGACACACTGCAGTGTTGATAAATATAAAAAATTTTGTAAGTACATTCAGCTCCTTTTATATACCTATTATTTACAAATTCTATTTTCGAGGCTGAGTTTCCTCCATAAGGATTGCATATCCTTTTGCATCTCCTTTATCCCTTCTCCGAGTACAGTCGGTTACACCCTTTAACTGTCTGCTTCCGGATTATCCAGTTTCTCCAGGATCTGGCCGTTGTTTATTGTACTGTCAATTACATTTTACGTTCGGATCGGGACAGCGAATTCGCGACTGCTTTCCAATTAAGAGTAACGCATTGCGGGTAAGTAAAGAAAATAGGGAAAAATAAAGTAAAAATATTCCCTGCTGCAGCTGGGCTTCTGAGCCGCTCAACAATGCACTCTAAAAAAATTATCATGTTAAACTACCATATTTCAATGCTCTTTTCTTAGATTATCAATAATTGTCGGGGTATTCCAAGATATATCCAATTGCATAATTATATTTATACCCTTGCAGGGTATTACAGGTTTAGTCAGAAGCCAAAGAGGCAGTGAAGAACTAACACAGAAAAGGGCATCCAATCGAAAACAAATTATAAGAAATCCGATTTCTTTTATTTAAAATATCCGAAAGGTGGATCTTATTAACTGAAACTTATTGAGGAATTCCTCGTAGGAAATCAAAGTAGATAATCTCAAATCTTTGTTGAATTTTTTTTTTCTAGGTGTGAAGAGCCCCGGCTACGCTTTCCACATGTCGTTGCCACCGCTGGGGACACTCCACCTTGAAAGGGAAGAGGAACGGAGAAATCACCCCGCCACCGCTTATGCAAATGGATTTGCAGCCAAGACCGAAGGTCACTGCGTCCTTTGCGGTTGTTAAATGCACGCCTGGATGGTATCTTACGGCGCGCCGGAGCAGCAGGTCCTCTTCGGCCCACTGGCCCGCCTCCAGAAACTCATTAACGGCAGTGTTGCCTTTTAAGTCGGCGCCCCCCGATGCCCCATGCCGAAAGTCGCAATAATTAAGTGAAGACGTTTGCGACAGCGACACGTGGAGGAAATGCCTTCTTTATTTTTTGCCACCGCCAAGGACCTCGGATGCTGACTTAATCCGCTGAGAAACTACAGGCGACCTTTTTCGGACAGAGTATCCTGTGTTCGCTGTGCCCACTGCCGGTTCAGCTTCCACCTGTTTCTTCTGCACGGTTTTCTTTTTTCGCATTTAAGAATTTTATGGCATTACCTCCCAGCGCTAGTTTCAATTTCCTTGCCAGAGAAAGAAGCACAAAAATACAGTTGAAATGGCAGAGGAAGGAAAACCTGGGATTTCTCAAGGAGTAGATTAAAAAAGCATACTATAAATTTGAAATAAGTTAAGAAAAATAATGAACTTAGTTTGCATCATGTTAAATCGTTTTGTAAACCGAATTATCCTGGCATCTTCTGTCTAATAAAAATCTCTGGAACTTTCCAGCTTAAATCCATTTTTATGCCAGTTTTTTGCCATTTTATCCACTGTACAGTGGAAGGGAAAGCCGCTTAAGCGCAACTCGAGACTTTTTAATAATTTACGTCGACTGAGGCGCGAATCAAAGAAAATTTGGAGTGCCCTCTTCGTAGCCGAAAGGCAGGTGCACAAATAGAGATAGAAATAAAAATAAGCATTAGCCGCCAGGAGAGTATTTCCCATTAAAGTTTATGTATTTCTCTCAGACGTTTAGAATATATTAATAGAAAAATAATTAGATATACGACTCGATTAGACAAAGACTTTATAGTATGCAATTTAAGATCAATTTGCATTACTTAAATACAAAATATAGCAAAGGAATTTTCAAATATCATATCAGAGATGTTGCGTAGAATTTTTGTATTACAAATTTTTATTATTTATAAGCTAAATCGTTGAAAAACATTGACTAGGCGGTCGACTGGTCCTTTATGATCCTGTAGCTTCCATTTGGATCCCAATTATGGTCATTAAGTCCCAGATAAGTATCCATCGACCACTTGCCACCACCCAGATCGGATAGCACAAGGAATGCTCCGAATTTGCCAAAGCACTGGGCAAAGTAACGCAGCGAAAGGAAATAATCATTCCAGCCCCACAGCATGCTCCAATGATTGCTGAAGACATCATGATACATCAAGGCCAGGACAGTCAGATAGGAAGACACTTTGCAGTAGAAACCCAGGCAAATTGAAATAAAAAGAAGCACCGAAACGATATTAAAGAGAACCTTGGCATAAAGAAATAGGGATTACATAAAATAGAAAATAACCCTTGAAAACTAGACTTACATTCACATTCTCATCCAGCCAAATGATAAACATGCAGCAAAGGCAAAGCCTGGCTCCCAGCAACAGAAGATGGTAGTTGCTAACCTCAATCCTGGGGCATCCCATCTTAGCACGCACCTTGGCCTTGGCGGCCACCAGCATGAGGAGACAGCCCAAGTCCTGGCACTCGCTGAAGAGGTAATACAAGAGCATGCTCCAAAGGGAGAGAAGCAGGCGATTGATCACTCTGCCTATGAGCAGCAGAATCACGCCGCTCTCCTCGATGCCGGTTCCAAGGGTAAGGATAAGGGAAACCAGGTTAAGGCCCATGTCGAACATGGTGTAAATGTACCCAAACACATTGGTAACATCCATTACCACAGCTCGCATTCTGGACAAATGGCGAAAATGAACAAACGAGTAGAGCAGATCCATGAAGTAGTTCGACATCACGAAATATGGTATCAGCGCCAGGATCCAACGCATCCTGATCAAACGTTTCAGGGTGAACATATTTAGTTTGTTTTTGAAATATGTAAATAATAATAAATATTGAAATAAATCCTTGGCGTTGCCTAACGAAACTAATGTTATTTGCAGAGCTATCTTGGGACTTTTTAAATGTGTCAGAACTGTAGCCAATAAATGTTGAGATAATATAATACAATCATTTAACATTAGAAAAGTTTGAGGTTTTGCTTATATAATTTATTAATTTCAGGATTTGTTGGATGAGGTACTCTAATATTTATACATTTTTACTAGGAAGTTCTTTCTTTAATTATTTATTTTGTAAGTTAAATGAGTCTTACCCTCTTGACATTAAAGCATAAATGTATACAGAACAGGAACACAGCCTCTTAGCTTGGCTACATTGTCATAACCTTATAATGACCTGCAAACTATATATTCAGCTTTTTTAAGATAGCTTTATTTAACCCCTTGCATTGCAAACAGATTTAATAGTAAATCTGTCAAATATTAGGGATAAGCCCCCAGGGCATTGTAATGTGCATAATTGTTGTGGCTTGGGCCTGCGGGGAGTTCTGGTAATATGATGAGTTGCGGCCTATGAATCAATTCCGCAAGTAATTGTCTCTAATTGTTTCTGCTGCCATGGCCTAGGGCAGCCGCAGCTGGCACATTAGCTAATTATCTCGGAGCAGGCCTGGGGCTGACCCCAAGTGTATCTTCGATTCCGGAGCCGCAGGATGCAGCTCATTGCATCTGTAGTTCGCGGATCTGGTTATTCGGAACATGGGCCTGGGCCTTGGCCATTCTTTATCGAATAATATATCTCTAATTCTATATATTTTCTTTCCAAAGACCTTAAGGAAATTACAGCACAATGGACTTTGCTCAAGTCATAATCTGACTGCGTCAAAGCGGCAATTTATTAAGTGTTTAAATTTACTCAGCTCTCTGATAGACACCTCAACTTGGGCTTCGACGAGTCAGGGTCCGGGCCCCGGGTCCGGCAAAGTGACTGGAATCCATTTTGATGCCAATGACTGTCAACAACTTTTGACGTTTTGCAATTTATCTGCTTACACAGCAGAAATTAATGCCACAAGTGGAAAACATAGTAGCTGAAAAGGTTCAAGGTAATGAGCGGCTAAAGGGAGATGGGAAACGAAGTCCAGATAAAGGAAGAAAAGAAAAAAGGAAGGATAAGAAATAAAAAGCACTCCTTGTTGACATGTCGGCGTTCTTTTATCCCCAAGAAATCACCGGAAGTCCTTGGCAAAGACATTAACCTAGCCCAATGGCATGGAAACAGACCAACACTACACTCACTATAATTCTTTATGGACAATGGTAGTCTCTCTCAAATAAACAGAAAAACAAGCAAGCAAAACAAACAATCCTTTGTTGCTTGTTAACAGGATAATAACCCTTAAATTTGACCCAGAAATATTCATTATTTCCAATCTATCCGATCGTCCATGGTGAAAGTGTATCCCGAGGCACTAATTATATATTGTCCTGTTGAGATGGCAGTGAAAATAATGACAACGGCATTGGCCTTGCCACAGGACTTGGATTTGCTTCAATTTTGTTACAACTAGTAGGAGCCTTCGGAATAAATGAGCCGGAGGAAAAGTTAGTAACCAGCCCATCACGAGTTCCCATGCCTCCGGGAAAGTTTATTAATTGAGCCTATTAGTTGTCCTCTTCTTGTTTCTGGGAACTACGTGACGAACATTTTCTAGGGCAATTTTAAACTAAACGAGAGAAGCATCTAGATTTTATGGCAAGTATTATTCTTCTCGCAAACGATGACAAAATGTAATTTAATAAAAAAATTAATGAGCCATATTGCCCATAAAGATTTAGGGATATTTTAAAACACTTAATGACTCCCTGAATGGATCATTTTGTAAAGAAATAAGTATTTTTATGGGTGAAAGGGTACCGTTTATAATATATTTTGATTGATATATTTAAGAAAGTTTATGTATTTTTACTTTACAATTAAAACAAAATATTAAAATGGTTTATTATAAATATTTTATAGAGAAAGTCATCATTATTAAATGCCTTTACAAAAGTTTTTAAAGATTTTTATAAATTTTAAATTATTCTACCGTATATTTCCAAGTTTCTTAAGCATCTCTTTTATCCACAGGACCCTAAAATCGTAGCCTACCATTACAATATGGAAAATAAAGCTTTCCAAAAAGAGCATGCCAAATGGTGGTTTTTGTGGTGTTTGCCAAAACATTTTGCTGGGCAATCAAATCAGAAACAGGACCTTGGGGCGTGTGCAAGCTGAAGGATAAATTGGGCAGATGGTGAAGGGAGAAAAAAGAGATAGAAAAAAAAGCAAGGGAAGAAAAGGAAGCGGAGCGAAGGACACTGTTCGTTGAGTTTGTTACAAATAATTTAAATCTATGTCAACATTTGGTACGCAGCGCGATAATAATTCATTTTTGCTTTTCGCCCCGGCTTCGTGACAGCTAATCACTAGGCGAGAGTACGAGACAGATAGACAAACAGACGGACAGACAGACAGTCAGAAGGATGACAATAAAACGGACATTTTGTATCAGTTTGAAAAATGGCGTCATGGCTGCCCGATTTCCGATTTCCGGCGGCAAATGAATTCTTCCTTTTCGCCGCTGTGAGCTTTGTGCGCTAATTTAACAGCACTTTTTCATTCGGTTAAATTAAAAACAATATAAAAATAAAATGATATTCCCAAAAATGAGGCTCTTATCGCGTCGAGCATAAATTGAATATAATTTGCCATCATGATTATGGCTGTGTGCACATGCGCGACGCCATCAATGGCAATTGTTTATTTTGTGTTTCGATAAAATCGTTTTAATTTCATTAGTTTCCGCCTTCATTGTGTATATATATATTTGCTTCCTGGCGTGAGCTCATCGAGCTATTTGCATACATTTTAAAAAATGCTTTTATTGTCCTGTCTCTTTATCTGTGACAAATGTCAGACATTCGAGATTATCATTGTTGTTTTAATTGTGCCAGGATATGGTTATGAATTCAATTAATAATGAACATTTTGGTGGATTTTATGAATTGCTGTTTCGAGTGTTTTTTGTTGAATGAAACAAATTATTGAAAAAAGGGTACAAGTAAATGTACATACTTGATTAACCAAGTATAATAACAATTAATTGGGATGATGGTAATTTTGATTTTTTTTGTGGTTCTCATTAAGCATACTTTTATGGTTAATGGTACTGTTTAGCGATGACGATAATTGAACATATATTTGATATTTGCGTTCGAGATAAATCGATATATTGTTTAAACAAGAAAGGAAGAAATTTTTGGGAAGCCGAGGTTGGCACATATATGATTTCGATATATCAAAGTTTACTACATTTTTTAACAATTAATTTTAAAATGTCTTTCTATTTTTTTTACATCACCTGAAACTATAGTTAAAAAAATAACCACCACCTTTCTATCTTTCTATTGAGCCAAGCTCAATGCTCTTTCTATCTCCAACTTTTTACGTGTAAACAACAAGGACAATGGACGATTTCAGCTTCCTGTTTCGTTGGTTATCTTAAAACCTTCGGGGCCTGTCCATAACGCAAACAATGCTGCCAAAGAAACCGAAGAAAAAAAAAGGAAAATCAAGTATAGTTTCAAGGCATTTCTTATATAGAAAGGGAGTATGCTCGGAGAGTTTTAATGAATGGATATATAGTGGCGCCGTAGGTGAATAATCTGACACTGACTGGCACACATTTTTTCTGCCGCTGCTCCTCTCAAACTCTTGTCTGTATGCCATCGCAATTTGCATTGCGGCTTTTTGTTTCAAGACAATAGTTAAAATGTCCTGCTTTTTAGTTCTCTTTCGATTCCTGTCAGCATTCCCGACTCTGACACAGACGCGACGGCAACTGACAGCTCTCAGCTGGATAGATATCCGGAGAAAAGGTTTCCACAAAATAAGGTAAATTGGATTACCGGTCGTTGAGCATTATCTGAAATTTTGAAATGTGACATTTTACGGACTTAAATAGGACACAAAAATATTAATTGGTACAATCTATACTCTCCCTTACCGATTTGGCTGCTCACTTAAATATTTTCCTGAGTAATTTAAGCCAAAAAATTGGTAACCTAAGTCTGTAGGCAAAATCTAGCTCCATATTTCCCATTCCATTCTTTTTTATGTTGTCAATTTGCTCGCGAAACCTGGGCAGATGTCAAAAAGGATAATGAGCCTGGATTTGTGAATGAGGAAAAGCCAGAGGAGCTTGCGTTTGCCAATGTGGAAAATCAGCTTAAGGCGTGCATGATATTTGAATATATATACATAATTTGCCCGCTTTCCTTTTTTTTGGCTGAGCAAAATGCCTTTAAAACAGAAAGTCAGCACCGACTATGAAGTAGAAAAACGCCTTGGATTTTCACAACAAATTGAAAAGCTGTTGAGAAATGTATGAGTATTAAAGTGAGGTAGGGAAATTTCTGTAAAAAATTTAAGTTTCAAAAGCAAGTTCATAATTTCTAATAATTTTCTGTTATTATTTATTTTATTTATTATTAAATAAATTTATAAATTTGCCTGAACAACATTTGAAGTTCGCTGCATTTGCAATCATTCCTAGTTCATTAACCTTGGCCAAATCAATTAAATGCGCAATTTTTGAAATGTCGCGAGTGTTATGAATATTCACGAACTATGCGCGTCGCGATAAATAATTCACTAGTTTGAATATAAATGCCTCCCAAAGCCCAGTAGCGTCGCGTTGTCCTCCGGCACCAGAGATCCTGCGGCAGTCCCAGGGCAAGGCCACAAAGTATTCAGCCAGAAAGAGTTTACCAGAGAGATATATATATATATGTATGTCCAACTATATAGTACTCCTGTCCCACGGTCCACGTCCACGTCTAAATTAACAAATGAATTATTTAGTGCCGACACTTGTGTGGGCAATGTTTGGATTAGAGCAGCGTGAATTAGGTGCGAATGGCCAGGCGGGGATTACCCTAAATGGGAAACTGTGTAATTTGCCTAAAAGCGTTGGCCCTTGAAAACACAAAGGGGCCACTGGCTTTAATACAGAAAAATTCTCTTTATTATTGTTAATTTAATAAAAAACAAGTAAGAAATCTAAAATCGTTCGTGAACGACTGTTATATACCCTGTACCAAAATATATCGCCGCTCGAAATAGCTCCCGATTATAAATAAAATCGGTAACCAGGGAACTTTTGCGACTTTTGCCTATTAGAGAAATGTAAACAAACTCGCATCTTTGCAAAACCACCACCATCTCATGCACTTGCGTGTGGAAGACAGAGAAAGAGATAACCCCTTTTGTTGTTGTTTTTTGGGATGCTCCTGTTGCTGGCTGCCAAATAGATAGCACACTGATAAGTAAATAACTTTTGTGTTTTTCACCCGATCTTTACCAGATTTCGGTATTGATACATGTTCTACATATGAATGCCTATGCACAAAAAGAAAGATCTATGGTAATATTTGTGGCTGCAAAACGTTTTTATTGATTTGCGGGGGAGTGGGAGGGAAATTTTGAAATCTGAAACAAACTTGATCTGCGTGCAAAACATTCCGACCTGCATACCGAATTTGGTGGCTCTAGCTCTTATTGTTGCTGATATCTAGGCGTTCATACAGACGGACAGACGGACAGATGGACAGACAGACATGGCTATATCGACTTGGCTGTTGATGCTGATCAAGAATATATATACTTTATGGGGTCGGAAATGCTTCCTTCTGCCTGTTACATACATTTGCACAAAATTAATATACCTTTGTACCTACGGTACATGGTATAATAAGAAAGTACTATAATTCCGCAGTATAGGATTTATTAAGACATATTCCTTTAGCGCAAATTATATTGATAACATTGTAGATGATTAGATTGCGTAGTCCGAAAATAAAAGTTAATGACAATAATATACGAGATCTCAGTTTACCAAGAAATTTAAAATTTTCACTAATGCTCACAATTCACTAAGCAGTGCGATCCAAAATCCAGGTGGAGGCGGTAATCATGACCATCATGAATATCGTTGGAACAATGCCAGCTAGCAACTGGAATTAAAGTTGTATTAAATAATTATATACAATATAATGTATCAAATATCAAATATCAGTTCCAATATAAAACATTAAACTCACAAAGAGAAAGGGCCTGACATTGCCCATTCCGGAGACGATGGTGTTGACCGGTGAACTGGTGGGCAGCAGAAATTGGTTATGCAATGCCGTGGCAAAGGGCAGGGCAAAGTTTCTACCCTGGGATAAAATGCAGCCAATTTGTACAAATTATAAAATTTTATTCAAATAGACACTCACAGCACCGATCATCACAGGAAGCGCCATCTTACCCAAAGAGGTGGCCGGAGTGAGAGTTGTAAACAGGGTTCCGTAGGAGGCGCCACACAAGAACTGATGGAAGCCGCCGCGCGGCTCTGAAATGGCATTGGCCACGATTTTAAATAGGCCACTCTCCTTGGCACAATAGACGCAGCAGAAGGCGGCGGCCAGCATAAGGATATCCCCCCACGGGGTATACTTGTTAATGGCCTTCCAGGCGAGGAGCGAGGGTGCCGTGCCCGGCTTCTCCGGCTCTCGGCAGACGTAGTATCTGCAGAACAAATAGTTTGCCGGAATCGCAGTGAAAAAGACAATTAGACCCAGTGACTGGACCGAGTAGCCTGTCGTTATATGCGGCGATATATCATCCCAGCCGGGGTAGATGCGCGGCTTTCGGGTGTGCATTATTATAAATGTTAGCAGGATCATGGTGAGAGCCAATATGGCATGGGTTTTCCAGGGGCCCAGGGCCTTTTTCCTGGCCTCAACGGACTCCTGGAAGCCGTTCTGGCCGTTGTCAGCTAGTTCCTTCAGTTCGCGCTTGATACTGCCTCCGCAAAGGCCGAGGAACACGATTTGGATCCAAAGGATCATGACAATGAGACCCAGAAAGACCGGCACTACCATGATCAACATGATGTGCTCAATTTTCAGCTTCCTGGTGAGTATACAAAAAAGGGAAAATACCTTTTCAGTTAACCTGAAGTGGCTGAAGGGAGTTGTGCATAATTACCCATGGAAAGCGTCAACAATTTCGCCATTGGGATTCACGATGGGGGACAGAGATCCAGCCAGTGTGGCGGTATAGCAAAGGGTTAAGTAGATTCCGACCGCAGGAAGCGTTGGGTACTCCGGACTACGATATTTTAAATATATATGATCGTTTAATATTTGTTGTACAATTTGGTAGCCTAGAAACTTACCCTCCTGGCTCGTAGAGCTTTTCTTCAGAGTTCATTTTTAAAACGCCAGCCTAGAAATGTAAAGATTAGCGATATTTTTTCAGCTCTATTACTTACATTGTCATATTCCGTCAACACGGCTTGGGCCACTGTTATCCAAAAAGCGACTGCTGCAGTGGGATTCGCAAAGAAGGCAATGATAAAGACTCCGGCGGCTAAAAATAGCTGAAGTCTGTGGGATAACTCATCGATTCAGATCTGGTTCATTCAAAGTAACTCCTTTTTTCGTGCTCTTACGATATTATGTTGCTGCCAACGCAGCGGATGACTAAGAAGCCCAGATGCTCATGGAGCCTTGAGGTTTGGATCATGATGGCCAGGAAGACACAGCCATACACCATGAGGAGTACATCCGTATAGTAGGAGGTACATATTTTCCCCGATTCCGCAATTCCTGCAATGGGTGCAAATACTACGTAGGCAAAGGCCACACCGCCTCTGGGCATTAAATCAAAGATGTAAAATATATACAAACATACTGTTATGTATACAAAGCGAAAAGCCTGCGGAACCATTGGTAGTATACTCGGAAATACACATGAAAATTGGGACATACCACCACTGGTTGACACAGCAAAATCGGCGCAAATATTATGGGTACGAGAACACTAAGGACACCCTTGTAGTGGAATTTACAGAACAACCTGCGATCGTCGGTCTCCTCTAAGGGTATGTCTCCGGGTTTATAACCTGCCGGACTTGTAACAAAGATTTTTTCATTGAGGACCCTTTTATACAATTAATACAAGTTTACTTACCGATCCGCCATAACTATAAAGATATTAAGTAAACAAACGTTGTGAATTACTTGCTAAGGACTGCTGGGTTTTATAATGTTTTTAAAATATTTTAGTGTTCAGTAATCTATTGAAATAGCCCCACTATTAGGTATAAGGGTAAGGCTTAGGTTCTTCAAGGTTTCAGGAAGCACCACAAAAAAGGCATTGACAATTATTTGGCAAATAATGAATAATAAAAGTTGAAAGCTTATTATTATTCCAATATTCAGCAAACTACATTACATTTTGATTAAACGTTATCTTCCCTTATTTATTAATAAATACATTTATATTCTTGCTAGCTGACTAAGTAATTTTATTATGGCCAAAATTAATAATTATATAATTAAGAACCTACTACTTTAGGCACTACCATATCAAAGCCAATCATTGTGCAAGTGGCAATTATGAACATGAGAAAAAAGGCGGGAACTATGCCAGCCAATAACTATAAAAACAACTTTGCTTAGAAAATATAATTTAAAATACATGATATTCTTCAATACTTACAAACTGGAAGGGTCTGATATTGCCCCAGCCGGCGACGATCAGGTTGGCCGGCGAGCTGATGGGCAGCAGAAGCTGATTGTGCAGGGCTGTGGTAAAGGGCAGGGCAAAGCTATAACCCTAGAGGGAAAATTAATTACCTAAATTTGATCAAATTACTTAAATAGCACCATATATACACACAGCCTTGTTCAGCACAGGAAGCGCTAACTTGGCCAGCGTTGTGGACGGAGATAGGGCGGATAAAAGCGTGCCCATTCCGGCGCCACATATGAACTGGCCAGCATCGAATCGCTTGGGTCCCTTCATTATGTCTGCCACTTTTGCATAGAAACCGCTCTTCTGGGCACAGAAGACGCAGCAGAAGGCTGCTCCCAGCATGAACACATCCCCCCAGGGAACATTGTTGTTTAACGCCTTCCAGCTGAGCAGAGAGGCAGCAGTGCCCGGCTTGGCGGGCTCCCGGCAGACGTAGTAGCGACAGAATAAATAGTTTGCCGGTATCGCAAAGAATAGAATGCCCATGAAGATGGCTGGAACCGAGGGACCCAGCTCCTTTCCATTGCCTATGTTCTCCCAGGCAACGTACAGCTGAGGCTTTCGGGTGTGCAATAGGACGAATGATATGAGTATCAGTATGAGAGCAAGTATGGCATGCGTATTCCAGGGACCCATGGCCTGCCTTCTATCAGCAGCAGCCTGCCGGAAGCCCACTTTGTTGTCAGCCAGTTCCGCCAGGTCGCGCTTGACACTGCCACCGAACAGGCCGAGGAACATTATTTGGAGCCAAAAGATCATCACACAGATACCCGAAATAGCTGGCACTACCATGATCAACATGATGTGCTCCATTTTGATACTGAAGAGGGGATAGAAGATGGCTCTTATGGCTGTAATATACATATATAGTTATATAGTTACCTATACGCCTTAAGTATGCCATTGGGATTCGTAAAGGGGGACACACTGGCGGCCAAAGAGGAGGTATAGCAACAGGTTAGGAAAATGCCGATTGCAGGACGCGTTGGATATGGTGCCCTGTGTGCCAGCCACTAGTTATTAGTGATACCTTTAGACTTTATTTCAATACCTACGCTCCCGGCTCGTAGCGAACTTCATCGGAATCCCTTTTGATTACGTTTGCCTAGGAGGTGAAGGTGATATAGGTACTCTACGAGGTACTGGATAAGAATAATAAAATCTGGTATAACCAGAAAGATGAGTAAGGCTCCTGAACCGACTCTCAACAGCCAGAGGAGAAGCACGTTACGCACCTTTGCCCTATACTCACAGCATTGTACTCATTGACGACGGCCTGGGCCAGCTTCATTCCAAAGGCGCCACCCACCGTGGGATTTACCAAAAAGGCAATTATAAAAACGACAACAACCAGAACAACCTGAAGCCTGTTGGATAATCCATAGAAATGAATGATGTAAATAAGAGTCCTCCTCCTTCCGATTTAAGGACTTACAAGAAAAAACTAGAACCAACGATGCGGATGACCACAAAGCCTAGATATTCGCTGAGCCTCGAGGAGTCCATCATTGCGCCCATCATGATAGTGCCGTAGACTAGGAACATCAGATCAGGATAATGTGCGAAGCTCACGGGACCCGATCCTGCAATGCCCGCTATGGGTATGAATGTTATATAGAGAAAGGCCACCGCACCTCTGGCCATCACATTGAGGATGTAATACAGATACAGGCATATCGTTAAAAATAGGAAGCGATACATCTGTAGGTGACTTTGTTTAATAACTTTGGAGACACAGGTGTTTAGAGAGGGACTTACCAATACGGGATGTCCCGCCAAAAGACCTCCAAAGGCTAAAGGTATCAGAAAAAGGAGAACCCCTTTGTAGTGAAATTTACAGAATAATGTTCGTTTGTCAGTCTCAACCAACGGTACGTCGCCGGGCCTATACTCTGCCATATTGTAATTAACTTTAAGTGACTTTCAGTTGTCTTTTTAGTAGTTGTAAATAATGACTGACTGGCATGCCTAAGGATGCTTTGTACTTAAAATCGAATACCTACAATTTCTTAAATATTCCCCAGATAATCTATGATTTAAGACTCGAATTACCAGGAAACTCTTGCATATGTTTAGTTAAAGTACATTTTATATAGTAATTCCTTAAGCAAAAAGAAAACTTTATATTCTAATTTTACATCCCAATATTATATAAAAATACAGTTAAGGTGTTTCCCATTTTACCCTCACCTTAAAATAAAGAAAAAGAAAACTACCTAATCGCTGAAATATTTATTGGCAAAGTTCTATTCTTAATAGTCAAGTCAAGTTACGTGGTAGGTCAAGAATTTTGCTCACTGACTGAAAACTGCAGCGAGTCCGGGAATTTGGCCAATAAAAACTTTCACCAGTCCTGCGGTGCAGGATGTGCAGGCAGGACGACTGCCACAGAGAGGCATTGCATTGTTGGGGGGATCCTGATGATTGTGGCAGTGTCAGCGACAGCGGGAGCGGCAACTTTGTGGCAGCACGTGGCGCGTAACAACGAGCAGTCGTCGGCAATTTTGCGTAACTATGCGCCGTTCCGCATCGTTAGTGCCCGGCCAGGACTCACACAAAGTCCTTGATGGCTCCACAAAGTTTGCCAGGACGCAGGTAAAGTTGAATCAATTCCAGGAGTCTACGCCAGTCCCCACAATTAACCGAAATACATAAAATATATTGGAGGGAACTGAGTCTTATAGATACTAAGATATATTTTAATTGACTTGACTTGAATCTATAGTTCTGGATGCTTATCCGCTTTACCTGTTACAGAGTTTACACCTTGCCATCCTCGTCAACAATCGATGTGTTGGCCTTTTAGTGACGATGGCAACAAGGATCGGGGTGAGGGAACACACACACTAACTGGCCAAGGACAACACAAAAAACGACAACTGGGTAAGCGGAAGTTGATTGACTTCTTGTGTGGAAAATTTCCCCATACGGAAGGTTGATAAACAAAAATGGCCGCCACTACTCCTTTAGCCTTATCCGTCGGCCATTGTTGTTCTTTGCCCGAGGCACTCCTGACAAGCCAACATGACGTATAACGACGAAGAGCCATTCCTTGATTAGGGTTAGCTTGTGACCATATGATGGATGCTTCACTTTTATGGCAGGCAACAACAACAGCCTCGAAATCAACTCAAGAAATCCCGGACAGCCTGTAGTTTGTCAGCACGCCATTGCGGACCATTGTGTTCTTTATTTCGTTGTTTGGGCTAAACTTTTGTCCTTAAAGGTTTCGCGCCATCTTGCGGCACCTGCCCCTGAGGAGGTCCCATCCCGGCAAGCATTTCGGTCGGCTCTCGAGCAGCATGTCGCCCATCTTCAACTTCGGGTCGTGCCGCAGATAGTATCCGCATTTGGTGTCTTCGAGCGGAATCAACGGTCTCTCCAGCCGGAGCGCCCGGCAATAGGCCAACTTGTCGGCCTTCTCCCGCAGCCACAGCAGATCCAGATCGATTTGAGGGCTCCACTGGGTGGTCATATCCGGATGCACCAGGCCCAGTGGCAGGAATAAGACCACAGCCAGACCGAGGGAAATTGTCAATGGGGACGTGTTCATGGCGGCGTCTGAGATGGAACTAAGTAGGAATTTTCGTAATTTGCAGTTGTAACAGCTGTTAGTTATTTTGAGCTTAATGAAGTTTTACTAACAAAAACTAATTAAAAGTGTTTTAAAATAGTTTTATTGTTTTGTTTTATCAATAAATCTGAAAGACTGTTTCAAGGGAATTTACTAGATGTTTATTGTGAGTTAGATTTACTTAAAAAAAAGGTAAAACAAACTTAAAGGTGAAAGAAAAACATTGATTTAAACATATTACATAAGAATTCTCGAATTTTATACCAGTAAATATATATAAGGAATATTTATGGAGACCAAAAGTACGATATAATATTTTAACTAAAAAGTAAAGCTCAATTAAAAACCGATATTATTAATAACTATAAGAAATATATTCTTTAAACTCTGTTTCTTTTTCCAATTTTATTGGTTAAATAAATCAGCCAGAACATCGATTTATGGCATATATGTAGGTATGTATGTATATCGCTACTTTGAAATATCAATGCAGCTTTAAGCATTAAATATATATGTATCCGAATCGCTTTAACAATGTTTTCTACCGTCCCATATAGAGGTTCAAAAAGTTCATAAAACCTTAGTTGCCTATCAAAAACAGTTGTACAGAGGAGTCTCTTTAAAAAATATAAATAATTAATACATTACCACTAACACGTATATATGTAGGTGACATTTTTATTTATATCGAAACCAAAAGCATTTTAATTTGAAAAATATATATGCAGTAAGGCGAAAAAACGGCTGTAAATAATTTAATTATTATTCTGAATGTAATTTATTCAATTTACATCGACAGTTCTGACAGCCCTTTTTTGCATTATCTCTACAAATAATTGCAATCATTTCACTTTTTCAAGAACAATTTAATTTTTTGTTTTTCGCAATTCACTCTCCCAAAAAAGAAAATCCCCTTTAATAGTAAAATCGCCGATTCCCCATTTCTGCGCTTTAATTTCGCAGAAAAAAAGGGCTCGTTTGTTTTTAGACCTTTTCAATTGCTTGTTAGCCGCCATTTTTTCTTTGTTCGCCCCTTTCATTATCGCCATCTCTCTATTTTATTTCACTTTTATTTTTTCCTCGCCCATCGTCATTCTTTTGGTGGAAATTGCATTCAGCCAAATGAATGGACGCGCGGCACACCCCACCTCCACCGCCTTGTGCCACATCGACCCCGAATGATGCATGCAATCGAGTGTAAATTTCTCAGTGTTTTATTATTTAATAACGTCGCAGGCTGAGGAGCGACTTTCGGTCCATTTCCCCGCCATTTTTTCTTCCGGTTCCGTCCCTGTCACAAGCTATATAAACAAATTGGCTGTGTGTGAAATGCAAGTGTAAATTGGACGACAGAAATAATGGCACCTTATCCCCGGTAAAATGGCAATAAACGAAACGAAATCGCAGCTAACAAAAAAAATATACTTATGGTAAATAGCTTTAAAAGAGGAATATTTTAATACGATTTTAAGCCGAAGTGGGAATTTGTGGGATATATTATATGTCAGAGAAATAAAAACAGTATAAGAATAAATATAAATAAAAAGAAAAATATAAAAAGGAACAAGAAAGTCCCAATAAAAATTAAAAAATAACAAATACTAGTTTGCTCTATAAACTACTAGGGATTTAAGAAGCCTTAAAAATGAGGCAACAAGTTCAGTGCAATTTGAATTATTTTTTACAATAAGTTACATAAGTTGGAGCATTATTGTTGAACCTTTTCAAATGTTTTATGCGCTTATTTTATCCTATAGGACCCTCATATTAATAAACTACTAATAACTACAAAATTCTTTTAAAAAATATCTATATAAATAATTCAAATAAATCCAAAATAAATATACTTATGTAGATATTTTCCTTCCCTTGCCGTTTTCTTTAATTTATAAATGCTTTGTAGTCCTTAGGGTATTTATATAATTTTTTTCTTGGTCATCAAAGTCTTCCCTTTTTAATCTAATCCTGGAAAATGTACTAAAACATAGTAGTAGACAATTCTCAGCGTGAAATTCATTCAGAATTACGCCAAGGATTAAGGTAACTTTTTAGCGAAATGGCCCAGACACAGTTCATGTACTTCCCACACCATTTTCAGCTTAGTCTCAGAGTCTGGCAGTCGTCCCAGAGAGTAAGTGGAGACGGGGCACTTAAGCGTTTAAGTAAATTTAAAAACTTGTTAAGCCCCATAATGAAGCAATTTCTAGCGAGGCCTCCAAGGAATCCAATATTGTTGGACGGGAGTCTCGGCATTTCAGACAATGATTCTCGTAACTTTTATTAATTAGCCGTACTATTAAATCAGATGGCAGGCCAATGAGCTTAACCTTTGAGGAGGAAGCCGATTCCTGTGCCTACCCCTATGCCGGTGCCATTGCCCCTGCTAATGACGGTTGTGTACAACACGGTCGAGTCCTGGTAATGGCCCGGCCATGTGCCAAACATCGATCCTGCCCCGAAGACGACTCCATTAGGGCCCAAAGCAGGCACAAAGGGCTGGCCGAAAGAGCCCACCTGCTGGTCCGCTGTATTGTTGATGTGGGCAACGCAGTTGAAATTAAAAATTGCTCAACAGAAAAACTCAATTATGCTTTACATTTCTCAGTTCCCAACAGGGAAGCTCGGGCCTTTGTTAGAGGTATTTTAATAAAAGCTTTGTTTGAATCTCAAAAGACAAGGCAACTCTTTGCAATCACACAACAATACAATCGAAGTTAAATTTATTTGTGTACTCTGACATTAATTTCTTTAGTTTAATTTACTTAAGTTTAATTTCAACAAATGTTTAGTAACTTTTAAATTTATTTGCATGGCAAAAATATGAAACAGACTTGATGTGTAAACAATATAAGTATATGATAATTAGACAAAATTATCGAAATAGATATTATATTTAAAGGGTCGTAAACTTTAAATTTCTGGTCTCGACAAATATTAAATGTTCTGCAGAACATATTAAAAACATAAGCATATTTTGTGAGCTTTTAAATCCTTCCAAATATAGGACTTCCCTCTTCGTTCATTAATATTTTCCAGTGTGCAGCTCAGCATCAGAAAAATGGTGGAAAGAAAAACCGATAATGACTGCAATTATGTCAGGGAAAATAGTGGTGGAAAACTGCATCATTGGCAAGCGCTGGCAAGTTTCCCTTGGCCCAGAGTTGTGCATATGTCTAATACCCCCATAAATCTTCATTCGCTCTCTCCGAGGCGACAATGTGCGCGTCATCAACATCATCGTCGATGTCGACTTATCCGCATCTCGCCGCACATTTGTTTCCCTTTCGTTCGGCTTTTGTGTCCCGAAAGGATGCGTCATTTATCACCGCAGTCCCTTTGGCTGTCATAATGTAGCGCTGGAGCTTTGGAGTCCTGCAGCTGGGTGCAGCAGTGGATGCGCCATGATTTTTCACTTCTCAGTGCCAGATATCGACTCACGCCAGTCAATCGCCTCAGAAAGTGAGTGACTGACTACATAAAGTGCGATTGCCATCAGACATTAAAGCTTTGCAATGCGGAGAACATACTGTATACATATATATGTGTTATTCCCACATAAGGTCGCCGTATTTCAATTTCCGTCGGAAACAATATCATTTAAAAATGTAACCTTCCAGCTTACCAGCAGCAGCGGCATGTTGAGCTGTAATAATAAAGAGGAAATGAGTTCGAAAACAACATCCTCGCAGCCACGTAATGATAGCCATTGTTAAACTCAGAAATGTCAACAAGACTCTGTGTCCCATAATCCAATTTGCGTTTAATTTTCATTTAATAACGAGCTTGGACTTAATTTTTAACCATAATTACCTTGAGCCCACACATTCCGCTACTTGTGTGAATGATATGGACATTCAACCATATGGAGGTTGAATGACTTTTTCTTAAAATAAATTATGATTGCAACTAGCCAAAATGTTAAATTAAATGTTTAGTTCATTGAACTCTTCCCTTCTTAACTATTTATAAACATATTTTTGGCAGCATAACGAAGCATACGTGCACCCATATTAATCAATTTGAAAATGGTCATCATGGTTAGAAGTACCCTACTTACAGCAAAATGTATTTGGTACACAAAATGTTTTAGTTAAGTGCATATTAAATGGCATCAAATTGACCTGCCCACTTAGGGGCTCAACACCCCTTTACTCTATTTGGCAAAAACATATTTAATTCTCCGTGTCCGGGTCTGGGCCGTCTCGCTTTAACAAATTTATTTGCCAAGGTGCGTGGCCTAACACGCCCACAAGCTGGCAAATAGAGACGAAGGGACAGACGGATGGATGGACGGGTCTGGGGCTTAAATGCAAACAAGTGGCAATATAAGTACGTAAATATGTGTATTTATGTATTTGCCCATACATGAAAGCTGGCTGACCCAGCCATATTCATATGCCAAATAGGTAAACAGAGAGTAACACAAAACTGAAGCTAAGGATGTTCTTTTGGTCTTAGAGACACCTTTCTTTGAAATACTCTATAGGGGAGTAGGAGTTTACAAATTATTTTAATTTTATTTCGAAATTTTAACCAGAAAGTAATGTTTATTTTGAAATTTTAACCAGAAAGTTATGTGTAAGTGTAAGGATATCCTTCTTCAATAAATAATATATTCTTATAAATTAATTAGGAAGTTCGTTATGTCGAGAAAAAATTCTTTACATGTTCTTACCATTTTTAATTTCCCAAACTACGTTTTTCCCAAAGAGTATTTCTAGTCTAACACTATTCTAATCCAGCAATTTGTTTCTCCGCGCCATACTATATATCCTGTATATATTATATATTCTGTGAGCGTGTATGTGTTTTGTGTTTACCCTTTTTAGCATGACTTGCTCTTTTTCGGTGACTGAACGTGTAAATTTATAATTAAACGCCAACACTTTTTTCCCAGAAAATGAGAGAGAGCCCCCAAAACTTGGACGTTGCCACGGACGTTGCCTGCTGTTTCCGCCTTCGTTTTCAATTTTTCCCTCCCTTTAAATTGTGTGTTTGTGTGTGTATTTCCTGGGCATTGTTGTGTGTCCCTTTTTGCTTTGAAATCTTTCGTGTAAGCACTTAATTAGTGGTAAAAGTTAAACAGAAAGCGGCGCAAACATGCCGCACAGAGGAAGGTCCAAGAACCGTAGCCAGAACAAGAACAATAACAGCAAAATGGGGCCGCAAATGGGATGAATTTATTTCATCGGACGCAGATTAGATTAAATCGTACAAGCTTTTGCATTTTCCACCTCCAGCCAGTAGCGGAGCCCAGTTCCTGGGAAATACCATACACCAACCACATCTGTGGGGATCTGTGGATCTGTGGTCACCCCACAGCCAGGGCCAAAGCAAGTGCCAACGTCAGTGGTTTTGCCATTTATTTATAAGCGATAGTGAGGGTCATTGGGAAGACGAGGGACACGTATGGTAAAGTATGTGTAGGAAGAAACATTATTGTTAATAGATGGCCGTTTTTTGGCATGTAATTTGCGTTTATCAAGTTAATAATGCCTCTTAATAAGTGCCTGGTTATGCAAAATTTCCTGCTACACATCGGAGTATATTGGTCAGCTTTTATGGCCAAAATGCATGCTTAGCGATGGTTGGGAACAGTGGATATAAATTTAAGTAACACAAGAAGGGGGGAGTATATATTATAATATGGGAATAGTTATAGGTTTCATGCAACTATATAAATAATTCTAAATGTTCTAGTCTTTTCATAAATCTAATTTTCATTAATTTAAAATGATTAAATTCAATTTACAAATACCCAAAAAAAAAAAAAAATTATATAAATAAAACCTAGCAATCAAACCCTTGGGCTATTAACTTACTATTGTAACCCATTTTAGTGTGATTTTCCACTAATTTTCCTCTCACTTCCCACAGTGCCCCGGTACGTACTCGCTCGGGGACTCCTACAAAATAATGATTTGTATCTCAGAGCCATTTGCACGCATGCAGCGAAGTCGGGACTCGGAGTCAGCGTCAGAACAGCACGAAGGATATTCCCTGGGCACGCTCTGTTGCACAAATAAAATAAAATTATGTTAAAAATGTGAGTCACTCGCAAAGGCGAACTCCCTTTCCGTCTGTCCTCCATTTGCTTGCGGTGTTTAATTAACTTTCGCAGTGTAATTGCTCGGAGAGAGCGAACTTTAAAACGATAAAACTTTTTATGAGCTGCCATTTTTGGAGCCCCGCGTTTGACTTTTGTCTGCCGAAATTACAATATGAAAATTTAGTTTCGCATACAACCAAAAACAATTAAAGTTTGAGGAGGAACGCCCGCACATAAAGTCTACTCCAGGCGCTGCTCTGCCTCCGCTTCCCTTTTCCCTGGACATTCTGACATTTTGAAATGCATAAATGTTTGCCTTTGATGACAGCCAGGACGAAGCACCGGGATAAAAGGAGCAAAGAGCCAGAAGTCAGGAGCCAGGAGTCAGGACTCGTCAGCAGGGCCAAACAGACAGGTGACGAGTCGGATATTTTTTGTCGCTTCTGTCTCGTTTATTGCGGCCCTGCGGTGATTTCTCGGCAAGTAAACAGCACTGGCAGGGCACAAAAAAAAATGTAAATAAAAAAAACTACAACAACAAAATATGACTGGAGCTGGTAAACTTTTTGACTTTCCGTGCTAATGGTTCAATTTATTTACCCGAGTTACCCCGACAGTTTTACAAAATATGACAACAACGACAGGACCGAGGAGAAATGCAACTTTGCCATGAAACTATTTTCAAATTTTAATTGCAGCCGCTCACGGTACTGCCGGGCGAAATTAACTGCAAACTTTATTTGGCTTTCGTTTTAAATTTCATTCTTCCCGGAAAATAGCTCAGCGAAAGATTGCTTTCGCTAATGGCAGGTAAGTTGCATACTTTGGAGAGCTAATTAAATGTTGAAAAGCGTGTTTGAAGATGGCTTTTGTTTCTCCTAATTCCCAATTCCCCTTCCAATCGAGTGACTCCTCTATTGAAAAACATTTATCAGCCGAATAAACCAGAAAAACATTTGTCATTTGCCTAAAGGCTCTTTTTAAAATTCAACTAAAAACAAACACATATCAATCAGGGCAAATTGCGTTCGTCTGTAAAATATTTGCACACAATTAAGCGAAGGACCGGCCAGCGTGTGCGGATAATTTATGATTTCATTTAGGCGACTCAACTGCGCGTAATTATGCGACCTCACACGCGCCGCCCATGTAGCTGATAATCGCGCATACGCCCCGTGTGCCGCCGGGTCGCGGCCAAATTAGAAAGCGTAACGTATGGACTGTTGACCGACGTGACCGGGGCCCAAACCTTTGCCACCGACACCAGTTGGTAGTTTTTTTCCTTATTTTTTTTTTTTGAGTGGCTGTGTGAACTGAAGCAGGTGAGGTCAGAGTTGGAAATTAAGTATACGCCGTGGTGATCCGCTTAAGGCCCAGCGTTGAGTGGACTTTCCTTTAGGGGCACGAATTAATCGAAATTAAATTAGGCCCTAGCACGTTATCGAACATTAAACGATGTAATGATTAAAACAAAGGGCGTTACGAAACATCAGCGAAAGCATATGTAATTACAAAACTCTGGCGGCAGAAAAATTTAATTAAAATATAACCGCTTTGTCTGAAAATCAATTAAAATAGAAAAAGAGCGCAGGTCAGAGTACAGCAAAGGTGTTTTAAATAATAGTTTTATTTCAAACCAAATACATTTTATTGTTTCTCATTGAGAACTTCGATATATGCACGTATTTATATTTATATTATGGTTACAAATTGGTGATATTTCATCATTTATAGCTAACTTAAATCAAAATGAAATTATTAATGAGATTTTAATGGCATTTCAATTGGGTTTCCAAGTGTTTTGTGACAGATACAAATATAATTATCTAATTGCATTAACAGAAAATAATCGATTAATAATATTTGTCAGCTGAAATGTCATAAAATAGTTGTGTATTTTTAGCGGTAATTGTGCTTTCGTTTTTTTGCATACTTTATTTGGTTTTTATCATCATTTTCACACATTTACCTTTTCATTTGATAATTACTTGTTGTCGGGCATTAACTTTTATTTGTAATGGTAACAGAATTATTTACGCTATGCATAAAAATTAGCACTAAATGTAGTTATAGTTTAGTTTATTGTTTAGCTGATGGGAAACCATTTACAGGGGGGAATGAAGGGGAATAATTTTAAAGTTTCTATACATTTTATGTGCTTTTAAAATACCTTTAATATTTAATTTCAAAACAAACAAAAATTCCGAAAAATAACCGCAGACAGGTCAATGGTTTCCTCATCGTATTCCTTCGGATTTACACAAGTTTTTTTATGCTTAACTATGAATTCATTGTATATACAGGATGCTTAAAAGTGGACAGCACTTAATTATCATGATGCGTATGTAGCCGACCTCAGAGCCTGCTGCTCTTCGCTGATCTCCCCATGCAGGTGGTGGCAATAATTGATATGCAGAGTGGTTAAATTCGAGGCGCTGTCGCTGCTGGCCGTGCCAGCAATAAGCCATCGCACCACGGAGCTGACAACCATGGCCAGGAGCAGCAGCAGGACCTGGCGACTGCGACTGCGGCTGCTGCTCCGTATGGAGCAGCCACTGGCTCCGCTCTTCTGCATCGCCGCAGGACTCTCGTCTGCAAAATGAAACGGAATGAAAATCGAAATCGAAATGAAAATGCACATGCGAAATCACGGGCTAGTTAAGTCTTACCATTGATGACATTGACCACCACGCTAGCCGCCTCCGCTGTGGTCGGCATGCACGTATAGTTGCCCGTGTCCAGCAGCTGAGCGTTGGCGATGCGTAATCTGGGAAAACATGGAAACCATGCGGCAAAGCTTAAGGCAAACGTGCAGCTTAATTGCGTCAATTTGGCCCCTTCACAGCCAGCGAAGCAGTCCCCTACCTCCAGCTTCAGCTGGGATCCAGGCATTCTGCTATTTTGCTTTTGTGCTATTCAACTTCATCGATCAAAGCCCCGAATACCAGGCAGGAAGCGTCCGGAAAAGCTCACACCTGCTGGCACTTAAAATCTCCCCTTCGCATTCCGTACGAACTTATGCCCAAGAAATGCCTCTAACTGGGACGAAAAGTGGTTAAATATGTTTGTCCCTCGTCTACACTTGGAAACCTTTCAAGGCACCGAGTTGTTAATATTTGCTAGGAAATTGTTTACACAAAATCTTATTTAAGAATTCGGAAAAATTTAAGAGTTAATATTTATTCAATAGTAGTTAAAAAAGCTTTGCTGGTTTTTTTTTTGTACTCACTCATGATCTCTTATATTTTTAATCGTTAATAGCTGTCAACTTCTTTCTTGAAATAATAATAAATAACTTACTGACTTCACTGTTTGCTAGGAAACTATTTCCATAAAATAACTCCTTTGTTTCCTTGAGCTCATTTACATATTTCTACGCAAACTATTGAGTAAAAGATATTTCTTCTAAGTAGTAAAAAAAAGTCCTATTAGACTAAATAATTTTAGTTTTTTCCGTTTGATTTATAGTATGTCTCCTATTCCCCAGTGTATAATGCTCACCTGCTCTGGAGTTTCTCCGCTAGCGTGGATTCCATGGAGATGCGCTGCAAATCGATGGCCGCATCATTCGGATGAGCGACAAACGGCGTGAGAATGTATGGGCCGCGATACCAGTAAATTGGCCCAATATCCTGGACCGATGTTCCCGGCTGCTTCACCAGGCATGTGAGTGTGACGCTGCTGCCCACTTTGACGTACAAATCCGCCGGGCCGGCAATAATCGCCTTGGCATCTGGCGGCGTGACTGAACGCAGAGCCGGGGCGTTGGGGGTGAAAACTGATTAATAGCATATCGAGGTGCTCCAGCTCCAACCCAGTACCCAATTATGGACTTGGGTGGTCGGTGGGTAGATGGGTGTTTGGTTGGTGGGGGGAAATTCATCTAATCATGCAGATTTCAATGGGTTTTCAACTGATTGCAGGAATGGGTGGCATGGCATGGTATGGCATGGTGGTGCACAAGGATTGGTTTGTCGGGCTGAAATTGCAAGCGATTTTCCGGCAGGAACAACATTCGAAACCTCTCTAAAATGGCCTGCCAGAATGCTTGTGTTTGTGGTGGGTGGCATACCTTAAAGGTATAACTGTGGGAACCTACTCATACAAGAGCCGGTTTCGCCAGGTAATGAGCATATGTGTGCCTGTCCGAGGCACAATCTTTTCCCAGCAAGGCTTAAGCATTTACAGGATCTGGTTTAAACAGGAAGCTGGTAGTAGATAAAGGCTTTTAGTGTGGTTTTCCCCCACGAGAACTAGCATCAAATTAATCTAAATATTTTAAGTACCTTTCCCACTTTCTCCATAAACGAAAAATGACAAAGCTGACGCTCCCTCTACTCGTACCAAGAATCATATAAAATTTTAATTTTACATTGCCGGCATAAAAAATCCAATATTGTCGATTCATATTTCGCTTTTTCGGGATGAACAACAAATTTTAATAGTTTCTTACGACAGGGAACCTTTATGGCTGCTCAAGTTCTCTTTTTTTTATACCGAAGCCATTACCGCAAGGAAACGCTTTCTTCTGCCTGCTGGCTGGCTTGTTCTATAAAAAATCGTTACCCAAAAATTAAATGAAAAAACTAACACATAAAAATTTGTTGGCTTCTTTGATGGCCTTGGCGCTTGGCCTGGCATTTGGGTGAAACTTACCCTGACCGTCGCAACGACTGCCATATCATTGACCCATTGTTTGTCGATGAAGCTGTTGGTTTTGGCTGGTGGTCTCGCATTTTACACACATTTTAAGTGTTGTTAGCCGGTTGTTATTGTGACCCAGCAGCAGCAGGCGCAGCCGGTGGGCCGTTGGAATTAGGACCACGGGCCCGACCCCCCGGATGCGGACGTGCCATTAATGTTGTTCCCCTATCCGTCCGTCCGTCCGTATACGTATACGTAATACGTACATATGTATATATACTATAGAACGTATCAGTATTACGCAGATGTGTGTACGTGTGGCTTTTCTAATATTGGCGCTGCTCTTTTGGGAGCACAGGATAAGCTGCTGCCCGTCCACAGCCGCTGCCGCCACCGCCACCAGCTGCCGCAGACAGAGACAAATGGGTGGAGGATGAAGCACCAGCCTTTCCGCACCAGTACACGGGGAAAAATTGCAATCAATTTGAAAGAATAATCATATATCAAGCGGGCGGGCATTATAAAAGCAATAAGTTTAAAATAAATTAAAAACATTTATTTATTTTTAACTTTTTCATTGATTTTTTATTATAAAATATCTTTTGTTATGACGAGACATTTTTTGGAGATAATCTGGGATAAAATTTCGATATTTATCTATTATATAAATATGTACTTTTACTTTTATGATTATTTATCGGTAATAGGACAATTCAATTGTTTATGAGTCGAATTCTTAAATACATCAATATTTATCGATAACAGGTGTTCTTTAATTTGATGGCAAATGCACCTTTGAGTTAAAAATCTTGCATTTATAATTTATTTAAAAATATATTTTTTGAAAATAAATATTTTTGATATGTATAACTTTTTCTACCTTTTGACATAATATATTATATATATCAATTTAATGAACTAATTTCTGCTTTAATTTATTCTATTAATTATTATACCCTAGCAGGGTATTATAATTTTAGTCAGAAGTTTGCAACGCAGTGACCGACCCTATAAAGTACATATATATATTCTTGATCAGCATCAACAGCCGAGTCGATCTAGCCATGTCCGTCTGTCTGTCCGTCTGTCCGTCCGTTTCTACGCAAACTAGTCCCTCAGTTTTAAAGCTATCTGAATGAAAACTTTGCCATTTTCAACATATTTTCATATAATTTGAGATATGGCCATTTTGTATTATTCTAGAATTTCGGTTTTAATTTGATCAAAATCGGACTACTATATCATAAGAATATCAATTCATTTATTTTGAAAGCTTAGTGGTTAGCAACATTTAGTTGTAGCGCAACTTTTTCACTGTCAACATGTTTCGCTCAACATTTATAGAATCTAAGAACACATGAAACACATTTTAAATACTTACTGTTTCAAATAATCTGCCTTTATATTATTTACAACACAAGAAATATATCCGTAAACACCTAGATATCAAGGGATTAAATCTAAAAACAGCAAGCAAAGCTTTTTTTCGGTTTAAATAGCCCCATAACCATTATGTTTGTGTATAAACCCTTTAAAGCAGCCCAAAATTTTTCTCTCTGCGTACCACTTTCCCGTTATAGGCACTGAAAATTGGTTTAATGTTTTTTCCGTGCGTCGACCAACCATTTTGGCCAACACAGCAGGCAGTCAACAAAGTCAAATGTTGACGTTGTTAATGATGTGCGGGGTAGAGCCCAGCCGAACCGAGCTGAGCAGACAGCCAGGACTCCACATAGTCCGTAGTCCTGAGTCCTGAGTCCTGAATCCACAGGACTCCATGTGCTCTATGGGAGTGGGACAGCAGTGAAGCATAAAGGCGGATTTCAGCGCTGCTCGCAAACAACAAACAACTGCAGTGGATATGTGGTGAGTGGCGAGGAGAGCGAAAGAGCAATTCGGTTAGTTAGTTAACTTGGCATTAGTGGAACCCATTGACGCCCCCAATAGATTGCGTCTTAAATGCCATTGACTTTTTTCGTAGGCGCTGAGATTGGAAATTGGGAGCAGACATATGAATGTGTTCATACTATTTTGTACGAGGGTCGATGACAGTTGAAGGTTGTTGCGAAAGTTTATACTCGCCCAGAGGTGGGAGACAAATTGTGACAAATTGAAAGGAAAACAAGTAAGAAAGCTACAGTCGTTCGTGAACGACTGTTATATACCATGTACCAAAATATATCGCCGCTCGAATTAGCTCTTTGACAACGATAAACAAAAGTCAGCTAATCGCGACTTTTGCCTATTAGAGAAATGTAAACAAACTCGCTCTTTGCAAAACCACCAACATCTCATGCACTTGCGTGGCAAGACAGAAAAGAGATAACCCCCTCTTTTTTGCGCACGGGAGTTAGTTTCTTGCGCTCATCAGTTTTGTTGTTGTTTTTGGGATGCACCTGTTGCTAGCTGCAAAACAGATAGCACACTGATAAGTAGATAACTTTTGTGTTTTTCACCCGATCTTTACCAGATTTTCGGTATTGATACATGTTCTACATATGCATGCCTATGCAAAAAAGAAAGATCTATGGTAATATTTGTGGCTCAAAACGTTTTATTGATTTGGGGGAAATTTTTAAATCTGAAACAAACTTGATCTGCGTGCAAAACATTCCGACCTACATACCGAATTTGGTGGCTCTAGCTCTTATAGTTGCTGAGATCTAGGCGTTCATACAGACGGACAGACGGACAGACAGACATGGCTATATCGACTTGGCTGTTGATGCTGATCAAGAATATATATACTTTATGGGGTCGGAAATGCTTCCTTCTGCCTGTTACATACATTTGCACGAAATTAATATACCTTTGTACCTACGGTACATGGTATAATAAATAATAAATCATAATCATATAAAACTTAAATAAATAGAAAGAAGCCTTCATGTGCAGAGGATGTTTTTATTTAGAAAACAAAAAAAGGTACACATGATCCTAAGTATGATTCGATAACATTTGCTTTAATATTTTTATTTTAATGAAAATTTTTTTAATTAATGTTGAAACAAAAAGAAATCTTAAAATATAATTTAAAATATAAATCTAAGTATTTAAATGTGTACATATATCGTGTTTATTTTTCTTAAATTCTGAAAACAGCCCAGTCAAAGTGTCGCACATGTTTTGACAATCATTTGAATTCCAAGAAAAACAACTTTTTTATAGAACCACCTCTTCGCTCAGATGTGTCTGCTTCCGAGAATTAAAAACAGCCAAAGTCCTCCTAAAATTCATCCAGTGGCTTGCTTTTCCCCACGCATTTCATGAGAATACATTTTTCCCGATTCATCCCGGCATAAATCAGTGGGAAATATTTCCTTTGGCGCTTCACGTGATTCGCGTGACGACGGCGTAAATATTTTTATCACGATTTCATCACAGACGAGCGTTTCTGTCGCTGCAAATCATTAGCATAAATTTCTTAACTTGGCAGCGACTTTTGCCGGCTCTACCCCTGTGCCTTTTCCCGGCGAATAACATGGCTGTCGGCTTCCTGTCGCCGGTGAGCTTCTCTTCACTCCCAGTCTTCCCCAAAGGAACGGGGAGCGAGTAGCGGGGATTACCTTGCGCACATCCGCAGTGCAGTTCCCAGGCGGGCAGGATGTTTTCCCACCTTTCCTCATCGCTTTCGCGGAAGCTGGAGCTCTGATGCAACTACACGGCTCTTGATGAGATTTACACTCTTTGACTTGAGTTCGTTATAAACGGGCGGCATGCAGCTTGCCGGTGGCAGGCAATTTCGAGCGGCAATCTTTTATCAGCACCGGATGCGAGCCCGCTTAAGTCAAGCTTACCCTCGAACGATTCAGGGCATGGTTTTTGGTTAATTTAATTAAGTGCACTTGGCAGGAAACTTTGTTGCTATATAAGATTACCATTGAATACGGGAATAAGTAATAAATTGGCCTTTGTAAAGGAAAAATATATTAAGGCCTAGCACATAACTGGTTGGGGCTTTGAAATCAATTGAAAAAGTTTATTATCAGGCGTATTTAATAAGCAACGACCTAAAAAAAATAGATTCAGGAAGCCCAATTTTGTATTATTATATTTTTGTACCTAATATTATATTTTATATTAACATTAAACAAAATAATAATCATTATATTCAATCATTCAATTAATCAAACAACACCATAGATTAATAAGACACTTAAAGCTTTTAAAATATATATCTTTTTTTAAGAAAATCTTTTTCTTCGTGTGGATATTTTTCGGATAACTCAGGGAACATTACAGGAAAATATTGAACGAAAATCCGACCGAAACTAAACCAATCACGACCAAAGTAGAAAACTCCTCCCGATTATTTCAATTAACTTTCCCGCTGGACAAACAAAACTTTCCTTAGACTCCTCCCGCTACTCCTGCCCGTTCAACTCATCCTTCTACTCCTCCAATGACGACGACGACGACAAACGAGGAAACTAACTGCGAAAGAGTCCCTGGAGGGATGAGGGATATCTCCGGCCATGGAATACTTACTTGCTCGCTTCGCTGCCTGGGCGCGGCGAAAAAGTTTCAAATCAATTTTACGTACATGAATGAAACATGAACGTGCATGCTTTGTGGAGCAATTTATAACAACACAGAGCCACAAACAAACACAGAGAGAGGGAGTGTGTATCTAGCCCGACTTTCCCCCGATTTTCCCCGACTTGAATCGCAAACGGAAATCCATTGTAGAAAACTTGCGAAATGGCAGGACAATGAGGCAAAAGGGGAACAACGGAGCTCCTGCCCGGGTGTGTATTACAACAGCCAGCATATGAATTTAGTATTGAATTTAAATGCAAATTGCGTTTGCATGCAAAGCGTGTAGAAAAATAGACAATTGGGGCTAAGAGAAGGGCTGTCCTGCGGAGGGTGCTTGCTGCTGGCAGGTGCCAACAGTTGTTACATAGCCCCGAGTATATTCCGTAGCCTGACCCGGCCAATTCGACTCAGTTTCCATTTTACCTTTAAAGCGTGAACCCTTCTAGCACTTGCAAATGCCTCTATGAATATGGAAATACGGAAAAGAGTGGAATATTTGATCAATTTATGTGGGTTGACTTTTTCTTAAAGGAAATATTGAGAGATAAAATATTGAAGAAACTATACTGAGATCCTTTTCTAAGCTTTGGCTTTACAGTAAGTTACATTTCAGAGAATCATTTTAAAACAGTTTATGCCATTACGTTGAAGAATCTTGTTTCCCTAGCAGCAAATCACTTCTGACTTGATGTTCCACTTTTGGTCTGAAGCCCTTGGCTGACGGGGATAAACCATTATGAAGCATGGCCAAGCATTCCCATATATGTATAGCCAGGAGAAACTCTTGGCACACAGGATCTGAGTGTGGGGGGAAGTCCTCAGAAACTAACAAACTTTACGGCCAATTTACAAAAGCCCTTCTTCACGGAACAGAGAGAGGGACAAGAGAAATGCAGAGTGTATAAAAAGTTACCATTGCAGGTCGTGCGAATGCCAACAACTCGCTGACAATGCGTATGCACCTGCTACGAGTGGAAGGTAAGTACCTAGGAGGAAAATGAAAGCTGGAGGGGATTGGGATTGGGTTGGGGATGGGGATGGAGATCGGGCTGGCAGCTGCCTGCCTTACTCACCTATGACATTCAGGCGGAATGCCATCGAAATCTTTGGCTCCGTATTCACTTGGCATTCGTAGATGCCGCTGTCACGTGGCTGGGCATATTTCACATGCAATGTCCAATCCTTGGAGTCGGCGGTCCGCACCACCTGCCCAGAAAGAGAGAGAGAGGGAGAGAGAGTGGGTGGATGAGACAGGATGCCAAGATAAATCGTTGCTGAGGTTTACGGAGGAGTCCTTGGCAAATTTAATCAATGCATACACGTTGGCTGGCCCGAATTGCATACGCAATTAAGCTGACTTGGCTTACAAGCCCGTTGGACATTTAATAAGTTACCGCCTCCTACTCCAGCTGCGTCCTAATTTTGGCCTAGATTATGTTACGTATACGCACCTTGAACCGCTCATCAGATGTGTAGGTCAAAATGCCTGCAGTCAGAATGTGCAAATCGCGTTTTCTTATCCAGGACACCTGCAATGGAATCAAAAAATGTAAGAAACTCAGCAAAAAACAAGAAAAGAGAAAGAAAGGACACAAAATGCTGTTAGTGCCCGTGCTTAAGTCAATTTTTCAAAATTGCCTCAGGTCCTGCCCCTCGACTGACTGCTCAGGACCTCACTTCTAAGGAGCCCGAAAAAGTATAGATACGAAAATTTAATAAACCAAGCGGCAAAATGAACTAAGCAGGCAAAGTCTTAAACCTGCTAAAGACAGTGGAACCTCTGAGGAAAACTCTTTTGAATGACTTCTTAAAATATATTAAATAAATAAAACTGATACTTTCCTTTCTCAAGGATCTGCTTGTGGATTAACTAATTATTACCGAGTTTAATAAAAATATATTTTTAAATTGTATTTTCCTTACTCCTAGCACACCAATTAAAAATTCCTTTGATTTTGAAGTAAATCCTTTGGAATTTGGTTACATTTTTGTGGCAACCGGAATTCTTAATTTCGTAAGTTCTTAACTTCCTAACCAACTCAGTAAAAATTCCATAATTTTCGTGTAAAAGATTTCAGCTTAACTGAGAAGATTCCACCGTATCCATAATACAAAGTCGATTCCTGGAGCCGAGAAAAAAGAACGGAGACAAGTGCGTAAATGTCAGCGGCTTAAAGTTGCCAGGAGAGCATTCCCCTTTCTTCCCAAGCCGAACAAATTCCAGAGCCACTGCAGCAGGCAAAAAGTAATCTCCCAGACTGCCGCGGGGCCAAACAAAAACTTTTCAGAGCCCCAAAGGACCCCGAAGCCAAAGAAAAAAAATTAAGGGGAAAAGAAGCCACAATATAAACGAAACTAAAAGTGTCAAAGTGGTGAATAGAGGAGGCAGTACCTCCAAAGGAGACGCAGGAGAAAAGGCAGACAGACCACCACGTGGTAAATAGATGGACCTGCTAGAGGCGCGATAGTAAATCTGGATCAGGTCTGCGCTCCATTCGCCGGAGAGATGGATGCTGATTGCGAATGATGGTGAGCTGCGACACGGACGAAGGCAACTGGCAGTCCCTCCAAATTAACAAATGACGTTTCGGCAAGGACACGGAATAATTATCATTAAAATTAGAAAATGAAAGGATACGAAATACCAGGAAAACTAAACATTTATTAGAGCTTTAAGGAGACTAATCGGTATTTTTATAGGAAATTTTAACAAGATATGAATATTTTTAAGATATTAAAAATAATGGTAACAATATATTCAACATTTAAGCTACTTTAAGTTAGGATTAATCACCCTTGGCTAGTTTAAGATAGATAACAAATTTCAAATCACTTTTAATGGTAATTGAAGTTTTCCTTTACATACTTTTTTTAAAGCTCCCTGAAAAACGACTCTTCCCTAAAAATTTCTGACAGGAAAACACAAGGAACTGAATAAAGACGGCCAAGCTCATAAAGAAAACTCAGAGCCGCTCAGAAAGGAAACTTTGTCATTGAACCGGCAAAACAAGGGTGGCTTAAAACCGAGCAAGGGGGAAAATTCTACAAGTTTCTCTGCACAACTGCAAGGGTGGAAAAGTTGACGCTAACTTGATTTTCAGCTTGACTGGCGATCCAAATATTTTTCTTTAAAAATGCATTAAAAATGCGGAAAAAGAGGGGAAATCAATTCAATGATAAGCCGGTAAACGCAATCACTTGACACTCGCTCTCACCGATTTGTCTCCCAGATTCTCCACGCGACAGTTGATGGCCGCCGTGTGTCCCGTCCTGGCCGTGATGTTCCTCGGCATGCCAAAGTCAAAGACGGGCGGCGGGTAGGTGGTCTCGTCCTCCTCCGCCTCCTGGTCATCGTCCAGGCCATTGCCGAACTGCGGCACTTTGCTGTTGACAGAGGCAATGTAAACGTAATCATTATCCATGCTCGGTGGCGCGGAAATTATGGGCAACAGGTTGTTCCTGGCATCCACGATGTGAGCTGTAAAGAGGGGAAAAGGGATGGGAAAATTTTTTAGAAAAATCATCAACGAGGGGAAAAATGTATATATATTTGTTTTAAATGCTTAATACCCTTGCAGAGTGTTATAATTGTAGTCAGAAGCTTGCAAAGTAGTGAAAAAGTCATTTCCGACCCTATAAATTCTTATATTCTTAATCAGCATTAACAGTAGAGTTAATATAACACTGTCCGTTAGAAAAATAAATTGTACTCAAACTTTTCAAAAATTTTGTAATTCCGTATGCAGATTTTTAAAACTAATAAAAACTAAGACAGAAATCTTTCCGAATTGAAATTAATGCATTTTTGGCAATGTTATGAACGATTCGGTTTCTTTCTCGTTACTTTTTTCCTTTTTTTTTTTAAGATTAAAAATACAGTCTTTCCCAGTTTAAATTGTATACCTAATTTAAATATAATTTAATATAATTTAATAATAATTACTATAGTATTTTACATATATTCTTTTAAAAGTTTTACCTATTTTAAAGCGTTTTTTATTCCTTTTCTTAAGGCACTTCCTGATTGAGCTTTTACATCTACACTCTTTATCGATTATCCGAAAAACCAATGGTTTCTTTTCAAAGAATAAACCGAAACAGTTTGAAAACCGCAAAATACTTTATTTCCAGCTTGTCCTTTGGAAAGACGGAAACAAAAAAAAAAAAGTAAAAACTAGAAGGACCTTTTATCTATCCTGCAAAGTGAAAGGAATATGTCAAAAGCGAGCAAATTAATTAAATGCCACTCAGCACTCGGTAGCAAATGCTTCTATCCTTCCTAGTCCAAAACCAGATCTCTATTAGTTCTGTACGTATACGTAATATATATATATATATATATATATATATGTACATTTGTATGTAAGTGGGACTGCACACTTGAATTTATTTCAAAAATGCACGATGACATGGCATTTTACGGCTCGTTAGGACGAAAGCTAGCTGCAGGAGCAAAAAAGGACGACAGAGCGAAGGACAAATGGCGAGAAAGGAAAACAAAAACAATAAAACAAAACAATGGGAAAAATGCTCATAATAATTACACATATATACATCATATATAGCCGAGCGATTTGAACGATTTCCGTGGCGCATTTCAAGTCGCCAGGCTCGGCTAAACAATGGAAATTGTTTTTAATTAAAATAAATGAGTGGTTTTTAATGACTCAAGTGGCCGTGGCCCTGGCACACATACCATAAGCCTTAAACCAGGGTGCAGAGTCATCGGAGAGCCGGAAAGGATGCCCCATTCCCACCCATTTTCCGGTAGTTGCAGCAATATAAAACTCATTTATTCCTGCTGGTGATGAGTCCAGGAAGAGAGTATTTAGTAATAAAGAGGAAGGTCAAAGCGGAAGTCAAAGCGGGAGAAGTAAATGTTGCGAAGAACACTTAAGAGGCTGAGATGACAGTAAATAAAATATATATATTAATAAATGTGAAAATGAATCTTTATATGCTTATATATATTTTCTTTAGGTTTTAAGTCAGTCTGATTATTGTGGGATAATCCTGAAACTAAATTGTACACTTTTAAAAAATTATTTGTACTATACCAAAATCCTTGATGATTTTTTATAATTATTTAATCAATGTTTTAGATTATATTTTAAAAATAGCATAGTTATTTTCTTCTTATAATAATCCCACAACTTTAAACCTTCATTAACCACGTATGCATTTCTTTCTATATTTTATCCTTCCCTGAGGCCATTAACTTTTCTTTTTGTTCACCCACATAAAACTTGATTTAACTATGAAGATACCCCGTTCGTTCCTTTAACATTTTTCATATTCAGACATCATGCATTTTGAGTATTCCCATTGCCAAACCAGAAACGTGCCCGGATCAACAAGGTTCAAAGTTCACGCGTATAAATTATCACTCAGCAACATAGTTGCCGGCGGAGGAGATGCACTGCACCACGGACTATCTTCATTCGCGGCAAAACTGCAAGCGCCCAGGACACGTAGCCTCACACCCTCAGGGCGTAGAACGAAAAATCATGTTTTTTGCATTTGAATTTATTTGACATTTTAATGAGCGCATAATGGCGGGGTCGCTAGTCGCGACTCGCTTGCTGATAATGGCCAGGTAGGAAAGGTAGCAGAACACCCATAGCTTACAAGCTTTCGGAGTACTCCTGGCAAACCCCACACCCACAGCCACACACACCTGCTCGTCTTTTTCCTCGTCGACGTCGACATCCTTGTCCATATCCATATTCCTCCTGTCACTGCCTGTCGGCTGCCTTCAATCCCTAACTGGGTCACTCACTTTTGCCGGCTGCACTTGAATCTTTTAGGCCATTGGGGTGGCACTTGTGCATGTTAGACACAAAAATCTAAATTATTTAAGTGCCCAGCCCCCCGCACTTACGCCCACATATGTATGCCAGAAGATGCTGAAGCGGATGTGCAGGCGAAGGGAGAGCCACTAGCCACATGGAGATGTACAATTTACAGTGGGTCGGGTTTTCTATATGTTAATATTCTTAATATAAATATTAACTAAATTAGATGTTAAATATCCTATTAATTGGTTAATTTAATATATATACTCTTAGCCCTATTATTAGAAAAATTCAAAGCAGAAGAACACATGGGTATGAAAAGTCTACATTAAAGATTTAAGGGGGTCTTCTACTTACGAGGCCGAAATTTTGGCCTATTTTCAAAAAGTAATTGTGAGAAAACTGTACAAGATAATGACATTATTCTTTTTTTATTACTTTTATACATCTTTAAACTTAACACTACGAGAAATTTTAAGGGTGTACAGCAGGTCATTCGTGGATTATATAGGGTCAAAGTGGGGTCATCAAAATTTTAGGGGTCATTTTTCTGGTATCATAACTACTCTTAAACTTACCCGAATTGAAAAAAATTAATTTTATTTATATTAAGTTTTACGTTTTCTATGCTTCTCCGAGTACGATTTTTTTTAAATTAAAAATTGTTTTTAATATAAGTTTTTTTGTAAAAAGTTTCATTTTTAACCATGTTTTTTCACCTGTTGAAGGGTGTAAAAATTAAACAAAAAATTTCAAAAAAATCGTACTTGAGAAGCATAGAGAATTGTTCGATAAAGAAGTGACGAAAAATTTTTTCAATTTGATAAAAATTACTAGTAGAAGTGAAACCAGAAAGTTTAAAAAATGTGGTTTTCCGGAAAACGCGTTTAAAGATAGGAAAAATGGTCGAAACGTATGGAGGTGGCAATTTTTCGGGCTTAGTTTACCCATGAAGGAATGCGAATTTTACAAAACCCTTTATATGGCAATTTCCTCAGATCCTCTAGTATTTAAAAAAAAAATTTTAAAAATCGAAAATAAAAAAATCGTAAGTAGAAGACCCCCTTAAGTTTTTAAATTTTCGTATTACAAAAAATAAGTTTTATAAGTAAATTAAACCAAAAAATTTTTTAAATGTATAAATTATACGTAAATTAAAGACATTTAAGAACTAGCTGACCTTAAAAAAATGAAAAGCTCATATTAACCCGAATTATTACTTATTATTCTATAGTAAAGAAACGAAGAAATAAATAATTGATTAAAAAAGAAACAAATTGTTATTTGTATTTATTTTTGTATTACAAATTAGTATGAGTTTAAGACCAATGGCATTTTTTTAAATTTTTTAATTTTAGGTTCCATCTATAGAATTTAAAGTCAAATAGAATTGAATAAAGAATGATCTTCTTCAAAAATGTTTACTATATTATTTCTATTTAGCAAAATAATAAAGTCTAAAATTAAAACATTTATTTTAAATAAATTTAAAGGAAAAGGAAATAAAACCCTTTTCAACTATTAGTTTTTGCAGCCAATAAGCACTGTAAAAAATTGCAGGAAAGAACTCTACGCTTTTATGGCAAAAGTAGTCTAAACATGGAAAATACTGGCGGAAAATAAAACTAGATGCGAAATGGCAAAGTGAGTGCTGCAGTTCGCTGGCTCTCCCTCTCTCGCTCGCTCTCTTTCCCCTGCCATATCCTTTTTTATCCTTGTGCAGCTGCAACTGCACTCTCACACAGATACACTTTCAGTTTTGGCATCATTTAGATGCTCGTGGAGCAACTGATGCAAATTTAATTTGGACACCTCGCAAAAAAGCGGCGCATACGGGCGAGAGTGGCATGGCGGGCGCATCCCCCATGCGGCAGGACGAGTGTCCTGGGTGCGGGGCATAACTTGCACTTGAGTGTGTGTGAACTGCAACTAATGATGTTGCAGGCACTCGCATGCGGCTTTTTGATTTAACGATCGGCTGCTGTTTGTTTGCTTTTTATTTACTTCCTTCCCTTCATTTTTTTTTTTGTATTTTCGTAATTTTTTGTTAGTGCCGCGAAGGCAGCTTAATGGCTTGGTTTGGTTGGTTAACCCAATGGCTGCGGTTGATGGCCATCATCCTGTGGCGTTTTTTACCAAACATTCAGCCATAAACTTCATGCTTTGTTTTCGCCAAGCTATATTTTTATTCGCCATGAATATCAGCGGCAGGCAAAAAACAAATTATTGCCTTTACCTGAGAGAAACTGACTCTGAGAGTGGACTCATAGCGAAACAAATAAAAACCTTTCAGTCAACTTAAGGCAAAGGAAAACAAAAAGAAGGCATTGATTGTCCTGAAATCGATCTGACGCAGACGAAAAATCGGCTTTTGACTTTTTTTCGGGGCGACAAAAAATTAATTCAAGCCTCTTTGTCGACTTAATGACTTTCGAGACGAGTTTACCTTTCAAGGCTCGAGGGTAAAATGTATAAGCTGATTTGACGGTGACTTGATTTTCCCGGTAATAATGGGGATACAAAAAGGAGCAAAGGACTCTGGTAATAAATAGGTGTCGATGAGTCTGTTTTTTTATTGGGTATCTGCAAAAAGGGTACCGATAGTAGCAACAAAGAAAATCTAAAGGGGTTTATTACAAAAAAAAGAAAGAGGTTAAAATGAGCTTAAATAACTAAAGATTTTGTTTAAAAATAGAATTTTTTAAGAAATGTATAATGAGGTTTTCATGTATCTATAAACATTTTAATACAATCAGATATAAAGAAGTTTTGAAAGTAAAAAAAAAGGTATACGGGTCTGTTACAGTTTTCACTTCCGCAAAATTTACTCGGATTCGGAACAGACCCGATATACTTGGCAAATAAAACCTTTATTTTAAATGAAGTTTCTTTTAAAATATTCCCCTCTTAAGCTCATTAAACAGCTTTAAAAATGTTTGTTACAGGATAAGCTAAATCGCCTTAGAGTGTTTCTTCTTAAAACCAGTCTGTTTACCTATTGATCCCCGCCCAACACCTTCACAAGGACGCAACCAAAGCCCTTTAAAATCATTTGGCTTAAAGTACTTTAAACACATTCCGCCTCGGGGATTCGCAGGACGAAAGAAAAGCACAAAAAAAGGCTTTTGAAAAATTCAATAAGCAGTCCGCTATATAAATGTCCTCGAGGAGGACTCTAGGACTCGGGTCTAGTTGTCTATCTGCGGTGAGTGACTGTGTGGGGAATATTTATTAAAATCGCTGTTCACAATTTTTATTTTGCATATCAAAAGGCGTCCGTTGGCCCCAACATTCTTGTGCGGAAGCATGTCCCGAGAGGATTTTCCGTCTATTTTGGTTCTTGTTTTTCCTTTGGATATATATGTATATATATTTGTTTAAGCGGCGTATCATTTTGCCAGTGGCCAGTGGCGGCAGCAGGACATTTCTGAGGTCCTGGCTTGGGCCCATTGAAGTTGGCTGTGCTCTGGCCAAAGCAAACGGGCCTGCAGCCTGCGGCCTGCGGAATCTCTGCTAAATGGACTCGGCCGAGATGGCCCAAGATTACCAACACCGGGGACAGCCTGCTTGGAATCCAACATTGCGTTCAAACATACATATATTGTACGGCATTCGGAGCAGCGTGTTGAGGTTGAAAGTGCATCGCCTTGAGGCTCTTGGCAAACGTCTCGCTTACATGGTCTTCTATGTGGCCAGGAGAGATTAATGGCCCCAGTTTTCGCAGACAGCTACAGCTCCTTCTCCTGCTCCTTCTCCAAAGGCGTCGAACGCTCATAATGGCCAGTCAGTGGAGGCAAAGTGGAGCGTATGTTATTTCCCAAAATGGCCAGCGGCTATTAGTTGCGGATGGTTGTTCCATCTTATCTTGGAAACTCTGCTGGTATTATTGAATTTGATATGAGGACACAGCTTATAAGGATATGCAGGGGCATATTATTTATTTAAATTTTTAAATTCAAATGAAAATAACTTTTGAAATAGGTTAAATCTTTTAAGAACATTAAGAGAATTAGTTTGCTTTGATTACTGGCTTTCTATAAACTGTTTATTATATTATCTTCATTTTAGTTGTCTTCATCCTCAAATTTTAAATTAAAGATTATTTTGAATGTGAGGTTAATACTCGACTAATTTCCTTACAATAATGATTTCAATAATTTCTTAAATTTTGTTAACAAATCTAAAAGGCAATGGCTTTGGCAAACCACACTAAACTCTTGTATTATTTATAAAGTTTATTATTTATGCTGCCAGACAAAATTGTCTGGCGTTAATCCATTTTCTTTTGCTTGGAACTAACGCAATGGAAACTAATTTTCTCACCACCCAGACACCAGAACCGAGACTTTTCGAATCCCTGCGTTAATGAAAGCCATTGATTTAAGTCTTATTTACACACTCTGCCAACTCGGTAGCAAATTTGTGACTTTGCCAGCAAAGTTTCAATTTAATTTCATTAGCAATGCAAGGAAAAAGAGAGACGTTCCGGCTGCTGCCTAAATCCAAAGTGAAAATTTGATAAAAATCGCTATTCCTTCAGAAGAGAGAGATTGAGACGGTCCTGGTCCATTCAATTGCAGCTAAGACCCACTGAGCCCTTCGAACACATTTGTAAGCTTCCCCCTACATACATAAATATTTACGACTATTAGTTTTTACTCAGAGATCAAAACTTTTTCGATTTACTCGCAGTCCCTCGGACTTGTCACAAAATTTGCATATCGATACGAACAGACATCGAAGAATAAATGAATAGAATGCAGACGAAACAATTAAAATAAATTTTACACAAGTCGCATTACTTTTTGTAAATGTTTTCAATATTTTATGCTAAATCTTAGCGAAAACAATTTTGCTGCACGAACAGAGTTGAACAAAATGCAAATTAAAAGGCCTTCTAACAGTTCGAGCGTGACCTGTAAATCACGGCCCTAACCAGGAGAACATAGAAAAGATACACATCCCCAAAAAGGTTCCTTCCAGCCTTCTTTCCCTACAGCCCAAATATGTCAGGATATATGAATGTAGCTGGGGCTTGTGCCTGTATATATTTATTATTTATGTAGCTCAACTAAACGTTTTGCCGCAGGAATTATGGCATAATATGTCAAAAGGCAAGCCAAAAGCCCCACGCCTTAAATAACAAAGGAAGGCGGCCTGGCTTCCAGGGCTTTTTAACTGCCCAAAGTGTGAATACTCTTTCATAGGAAAGAAATAATTTTATGGGTTATAATTTTTTTGATTAGCATTCACTTAAGATCTAGGGATTACTAAGACAGACAAGATCTGAGAAGGAAGACTTATAAATATAATTTTTTTGTAATATTTAACACATATTTTTTGCTCTCCATATATATTTTTAAGCTACATATAATATAGCTAGGAATACATTTTAAATCAACAAACTTTCATAAATAAAAAAACTCAAAATATATACTTTAAAATACTTCTCCAAGAGCAGCTTCTAATCCCTTAAATGGCTTCAAATTCCCAGAGTTATTTCTTGTTTTAAGTCTCTAATTGGTGACCCCAGCCTATCAGTCTTTCCCCGAAAGGTTTCGTGTCCCAAAAAAGTATCGTATTACTGTTGTCTTATTCAAGATATCATCATCATGCTCTGAGAAAAGCCAGCCAGCGAGCGAGCAAAGCGGAATAAATATTAAGGGGACTTGGACTGAGGCTGGCAGGGGCAATCACTTCGCTGCTAAGCCGTCGCTGCCAGTCGAAAAACTCTATAAATTTTAAAGCCGCTATTAGCCGAGACTTAGTAGCCGTAATAGCGGCACACAGAAACGGCCAGCGAAACAACTCATAAATTCCAGCAACGGCCATGGTGGCAAGTGGATTTCTGATGTCTTGGCATGAATTTAAATGTGTTAAACGAGCCGCAACGAGTCATCTTCGCCGCTGTCCAGCTCTGCTATGAGTTTTCTTCTTTTTTTCCGGAAGAATCACCTTTAATCATATGATTCGAGGCATAATTTAAGACCCACAAAAGTTTCCACTTATTGTGTGTGGTATTTTGGTTCGAACTTTCTTTGGTGCCTAGCAAAAGTTTTAGTTCTCCACAAAAGTTGTGTGAAAAGAGAGTAGGCCACACCATACACAGCGATCCATGCTGGAACACGTCGGAAAAACTTGCCAGGCATTTAAATCATCGCCTGCCAGGAGCAGGAGCAGCAGCAATTGAAAATTGCCTGCACACCACCTGTACCTGTACTTCCAAAGGAATAAGGCAAATAAAATGAATTCACATCTCGATACGCATGCATGTATTATACAAGAAAATAAATGGCGAAAAAAGATGGTTCCTTGAGTCACTTTTGCTTACTTTCGAGCGCCTCAAGCTTTTGTTTTTCAAATTCCTTCGAGGTTTCCGGCCCTTCCGGTGGCTACGCTTTAACGACTTGTGACAATTGATGAGCTTCCTTTGGGGAAAATACCAATGCTATATAGAGTAATGGTTTCCAAAAGAATATATAACATTTATAAAAAACTCAGGAACAGCATACTGTATATTTTAAATGTAATATTTCTGGGCTTTACTGTGTTTAATAATTAATTGATTGGATAAATTTATAAAATTTAAGAAAGGGTTTATTGGTTTTAAAATAATGCTTTTATAATATTTTAAAACAGTCATATTCTATTTCCTGTAAATAATTGCCTTCCTACTTACATACTAATTTACTATGACAGTTTTTAAGCCCATGGCTAAAAATCCATATAATTGGACGAATAAGCCTCTAAAAAGTATCAAAGATGAAGCAGGGTTTTACCATGGCAAGTCTAAATATCCTCCTTATAACTATCGCCATAAGCTGGCTTTCTAAATTGTCTGGATACCTTCACATCTCTAAATTACAATTCTATATATAGGTACCTATATATATATATATATTGAAAATATATGGCGCTTGAGAGTATTGGCATAGAAGCAAAATAATGGCTGGCAATTTGTAGAGCCTACTTTTGGGCACGGCCAGACAATGAAATATTCTTCGGCAAACGGAACACACACTCGCACTGGCGGTCGCACACAACACACGTGTGTGTCCCGCACGTTGGCTTTCCCATAGTCCCCTAAGCACCATCATCAGTTGCAAGTGTGAACAATAAATTGTCATCAGCCCGGCTCGACTCGACTTTGCTTTATTTCTTTTCAGTCAGTCTCCGCCGCTCGAGTCGCCAATTTATGGCGGATTTCAATTTGTGTGTGGGGCCAGGCGCTTCCCTCAGACGCAGCCCACATAAGTATGCTCTACAAATTGACACAGTCACACACACACACGCAGAGCGGAAGTGCTGCCGCAGGAAGTCGAGACTCAGTAAAAAACATGTGAAGTTTTCGTTTGTAGCTGACATTTATTGCGCACATCTTGCCTTCGCTTGCCATTGATTTTTTATGCGTTTTTGAAGAAGTTCGAGGCACTTGGAGCCCCGAAATAAGTGTGCTACAGTTTTTTCAATTTCCATCCTATTGTCCTTGTTGTTGTTGTTGGTCTGGCTCCGATTTCCGATTATCAGAGGACACACTTGGCTTCGTCTATATATTCTCCCACTAATGTCGCCGAGTGCTTTTTAATACTGTTAACATTCTGCCGGAAAACTAATAAAAGTTTGGCTTTCTCCCTGCGTCTACTAACTTTCCTTTTGAAGAAGGAAAAATCAGGGGGAGAGAGGAAGAGATCACGAAACCATTGACAGGACAACGACGGCAAATAAGATTTACAAAGTTGAAATGGAGTCAGAAGTAGTTGCCCATGAATACTGCGTTATGTTTGAGTGACATTTCAAAATTGTATTCCTTTTTTTATCTAGCTTGGAAGTTTTCGGCATTTTTTGATAAGTTCACTGCGGTTGCTAACTGGAGTTTCATTCGATTTGATGACACATTCTCATTGGTTTGATTTTGAGGTATTTACATGCGAAAAACATCCGGCAGGGAAAGAGGTGTTGGAAAATCATTTTATACACATTTATTTAAGTTTGGTAAAAACAAATATGTACTATTTTTTATGTCTAAGGATGATATCAACTTTTAAGTTATGAAATTTTAATTAAATTAAATTAAAATTTAATGCCTTACAACTTGAAAGTAAGAACTAATGCCTGATAACTCAGTACAACGAACTTAAAACTAAAAACTTAGAACCAAGAGCTAAGAAACTGAGAAACCGAGAAGCGATAACCAAGATCTAAGTTTCCCGTTATCCTCATCATTCTCCATCTGGCCAATTTGCATTTCTCTCACTTTCGGCGTCTCTCTGAACTAATATTAATGTATGGGCATGCAGGCGAGCGACCCAGACACGAGGAGCGAGTGAAAACCAACTGGAGGCAGTCATTATGGCGGCTTTCACTTTCACTTTTGCTAATGTGTTATGAGGACAGAGGACCCAGGGCCTGGGGGCGAGGAAGGAGCTCCATTCTCCGAGGGCGTGGCCAAGTGGGCTGAGAGTGCCAGTTAGAGTGTGTTTAAGCAAATAGGTCGGCACACAAACACGCAAGCATCAGAACACACACAGTCGCACTTAAACGCGCCGCAGCTTACATTGTAATCTGAAGAACTGGGGAACTGGGGAAGAAAAACCCTCAAGAAAAGACGCAAAGTCAGGCTGCGGCTTCCAGAATCTATAAATACCCTCTTTTGCACTCACAAAAAATTTTTAATCAATTAAAAGTAGGAGTTCTAAAGCTGAATAAATAAACTATATTTTCTTGCTAGCTGAAATTAATAAAGAAGATTTTTTGTTAGCAAAACAAAGATTTTAAACCTTTCAAACCAAGAGTATAAGAGGTAATATAATATTTATGTATTCTATTTAGATTAGGATTTTATTTTGCAATACAATATTAATTATAAGAAATAGGTATAAAATAATAATGAAATGCATAATACCCGATTGGATACCCTGTTTAGAAGAAAATAAGTTAATGAATGGGTACAGTGAGGTCTCTTAGAAATACATAAAGAATTTGTGCAAGACTTAAACTGGATTTATTTACCATAAGGAGCAGAGAAAAAAAAAACAACAAATTCAAACATTTTACACATTCAAATAATATTAAAACAAAAATTTGTCGTGATTAAAGTTATAATTGCAATAATTACTTGTACGAAAGCTAGCTATTTCGTAATAAAAATAAAGGTAATGATCTAAAATTAATTCTGTACGAATTTGTATATACAATACAACATTAATAAATATTCTTGCAGCCTTTGTTCGAGTAACCACTGTACTTGGCATTTTGAGTGCTCATTGAAAAAGTCAAAGCAGGAATTAAACTCGAGCTTAAGGCAAAGCAGATGAATATACGAGTATACATATAATTTTTTTTATAGGGATATTTTTTTGGGACGAAACCCAAGGGGAATGCATTTCTCTGCTGGGGATGAAAGTCATATAAGAAACACACACTTGTGTTTAATCAGATGCGCATACATACATATTTGAGTGAGCATTTGGGGGCCCAGAGTGTGCGCGTGTGTGCCAGTGAATTTTTGTCGTATTTACACTTATTTCATTTCGCCCCCAAAACGCTTTGTTGACTATTTTCTCTGACGTAAAATTTATTTTTTGCGCCTTCGCCTTATACGGTGGCGCCACGGAGCGTATGAGTGATTAAAAGTTTTAGCATTACGCAAATTGCGTCTAAGCCGGGGTCTTTGCTGGGTCTTTGCTCTGCCTTTTCATGGTTTATTTTTTTCCTGCTTCCTTGTCGTGGTGTTATGCTAATTACATCACGCCTCAATAAACAGCTGACAGGGGAGACGTGCCAGGCCAGGATTCGGCGACTTCTACTCCCGGCAATCTGGTGTATTATTCCTGGCCTGGGATTTCGATTTTTGCCATTTCAATCTCACAATCTCCAATCCCAAACCTCCGCCTCCCTCCCAATTATTAGAGGCAACAAACAAATCTCATTTTTCCATTCCGGCAGCTGTCGGTCACAACAAGTTTTTCGGTGGGCCAGCTAGCTGATAATACTCGGGCAACCCGGAAAAGTTTTTAATCGATGAAAGTTTCGGCCTCGGGCTATCCAACATCTTGAGATTTGGTCAGGAGTGAAGTACGTGATAAAAGTTTAACCCCATTGACTGCAGCTACAGCTGCTGCCTGGAATTTGTTTGGATTGGTTTGGTATTAATTGGTTCATATTTCTTGCTAACTAACCAGCCGTTGGTAGGATTACATTGGAAAAAATCCTAGGCCCTATATTATTTACAATATGGGAACAGTAATTTTAATAGATTTTAAAGTTTATTATATTTTAATTTCGATTTTAAGTTTGTAAACTGTATATTTTGTGTAGTCATTGCGTTAAATCTTAATCATTTAATACAGTAAATTAATTATACATATGCCATAAACCTTTACCAGATCCCAGCACATCTGACTAAGTTGTCAAACTAAAAATAGTTAGATTGCCGAATCATGCCGGTGCCTACTTCACTAAAGACATTAACTCTCGGCCACATTATAAATTTTATATATTATAATGCTAAGCAGATTACGTTGGTCGGCTGTGGCATAATTTACTTACGCAATCACGCATATGCTAATAGCTTGCCAATCCGAAACAGACCTCCTGCACAACTTTTATCTCGATGTGTCATATAAATTTACTGATGATTCAGGACAAGCATTCAAGTGGATAATTACATGTAATAATTGTTAGGCACACGCACACACGCCAACGAAGGATAATTTCGAGTCGCCGAGCCAGATAGACGACGACGACGGCGAAGACGACACTCCCCCATACAGGAACGCACTGGGAGAAAAGCCATAAATAATAATTAAATGCGTGACTAATTACTTGTGTAATATTGCCATTATTAGGGCTGAGACAAAGGCGCACAATGAGTGCAGGGCTGATGAACGAGAGACATGCCTCTCAGACACTCCCACACTCGCAGGCGTAATGAACTGGCAATATGTCCTGTTACCGCCAGAAAAAGGAGTTGAAATTTCACTCCGAATCTGTGATGCCTTGACGATGATTAAGTTGACATCAACTGTCAACTTTGCTTTCGGGGGTCCTGAAATAACCGAAATCGCACATGGAGACACAAATAACATATGTCCCTGGGTGTGTGTGTGGGGCTGGAGTCTGCGTTCGTGTTTACCTCAAGGCCCTTAATGAGCCATGATTTATTTCATTTCCTCCCTCGCCATCAGTAGGACCTCCTACGGCAGAGACACAAACCTTTGGTGGCAGCCAATTGAGTTCGCTTCTGTCAATTTCGGAAGCCTCAGGCTTAAATTTAACTTGTACGTAGATAGGGCAGGTTATAATTGCATAATCAACTGAAATTTCCTGCATCTAACTTTGACGAGATCTTTCTGATAATTATTTGTAATTAAATCTTGAAGCTGCAACGGAAAATTCACTCTTTTGGTAATGTAATTTTGTTTTTTAAAGGTTTAATTAAATGAAGAGACTTCTGAACGATTATTTATTTAATTAAATTTTAAGAACAAAATCAGGAATGTCAGATATACTACAGTAAGAGTAATCATAGAAGAAATTAGCACATATTTTCTTCAGAAATATCCACATAATGTTCAGTTCATCAATTTGCACAAACAATTATAAGAAGCTTAAATAATATTTAATTAATGCATTTAAAAGTTATGGTTTTTGTAAACCTCTTTGTATTATTAACCAATATATTAATACTTTCTTATATTTTCCAAAATGTATCTATTTTATATAATCTAATAAACTTCATTCTATTTATAAAATAAATCCATTTTAAACCAACTTATATATCAAACTCAGTTAAATAAATAAATCTCTGTAGAACATTCTCAGGTAGCCCGGAAAATATTCCACTTATCCTTGTTAAATTCATACCATTTGGGAATATAGTTTTCCCATACACTCGACACTTAAATTTTATTACTTTGCATTTGCGAAGCTATTCCCAAAAGTTATGCACATTGCCCCTAAGCCTCAGAGTCTCCTGGGTCAATTTCAAGGATTTTTCTCTCGGCTCATAGGGGTGTCCGAAAAAGTCACATAAACAAAACGGAAAATTTCATAAAATATATACGGCAGAAGTGAGAAGTGAAGCAGCAACCTTCGACTTTTCAGCTTTTCCTCTGCTCTGCACTCCCTCTCCGTGCATGTTTATTTGTCTAAGCGCCATTCGAGCTATTTCTTTTTATTTTTCTGCTCTGTTTACACACTTCTGGGCTTGTGTTTCACGTGGCGGAATATCAGCTTTATTGACTTTATCACTGCAGCAGGAACACCATGACTTTTATGCTCGCTTATAGCAGCTTTTGTTTGGCGTTCATTCCGTGGGTCGTTGGTCGATTTTAAAAAATCTAAAGAAATGGTATCGTATAAACATATTGCTCGTGTGTGTTCAATTTCGTTCTGATTTATCGCCAAAACGCGCTTCGCCATTATTTGTTTATGCTCTCGGGGTGCTCTGACAAATGAATTTCAAAATACTCGGAATAATCAACAGACTTGAAATTGAGTCAAAGCAAAGTTTACTTTCAAGCGGCAGAACGGATATCGGTTTTCTTTCTAAAGAATCTGCCGGGGATTGGAGGTTTAAATTGTATTTATCAATGCATATAGAGGTACTTTAAAATGTGAAATGAATTTTTACCTTATTTTTATTATTTGCAAAAACTATATTTTTTACCTGAAATGCCCAATTTAGTCTAATTTTATATTTAAAACTAATATTCATATACTTTTGCAGTGCATTTTAATGTAAAGAAGTTATTTCCGACCAGATAAAAAAGCTTGCCTTCTAGTTAAATATAAAGATAGTTGATATAAAGGTACATTTTTCTATATCACATTATATTTGTGTAACAACTATTTCACAAAGCCGCTGCTCAAATTCTTTACTCTACTTCTAATTGAAGACTAAGTATGTATTAGACTTATGACATATGTACTTCTTCTGGCTGAGTAAGCTCTTCCGTTGTGATTACGTGTCAAAATTCTGTAGTTTCCACATATGTATAAAGAGTGGCGGGGTCTAGGCGACAGAGCTGAGTGGTTGCGAAAATAAACAAACCGCGGGCTGAGCTAGTGGGTATTGTGGGGACTGAGTTGCGAATCGAATCACCACACCGTGCATAATGTAAACAAATTGCAGGCCAATAAATGGTGACGAGTCCGAACGCGAGCTCTCTCCGAGAGCGACGACAGTTTGCCCCTAACCACCGACGCATCAGCTCCTGGGACCAAGACCTCACCGCCATGAAAGAAATTTGTGGAGGAACTTTGGAATTTGCGGTGGAGTTTGCCCACGACGAGAACCTGAAGAGCCACGAGAATGTGGTGAGCGGAGTACAGCCTCTCGATGTCCTGGCTACCATTTAATTAACACCTTCTTTGCCGCAGTCTTACCTGTCGGAATTCCTGGCTCAGCTCACCCTGAAGACGGCTGAGGAGCTGACCGAAGACTTCCATATTCTGCACAAGAAACTGATGGAGCTCAAACTGGAGTCGCATCAACTGGACACCAATTTCCACTCATCCGACTACTACGCCCAAAAGGAGGAGCTAATCTTCAAGGTCGTGTGCGAAATTAAGGGTATTGACCACGACAAGTGGCTGCGAGACGAGCAGGGATTTGGGGACGAGTATGTCTGCGATGATTATTATGATGTTTGAGGAATAGTCATACATAGATGTTGTAAGAGCAGCCTTTGTTTAATTTAATACACCCTTGTACGTTCTCACTTGGAACTGCTATTAAAGGTGAAGATTAAGATTGAAGAGAGTGCTTAACTTAAAATTTCGCTCAAGAAAATATGATTTCTTATTTAATTTTATTTTGACAAAAGCACATACTTTTTTAACTAAATTAATATTCATTCCATCAGCATTTAAGACTTCCTATCTACTAGCTCCACAAGTAAGTGACACCACAAAAATCCACAAGTCTTTAATTTAACTAATCAGCGTGTTTACCTTTTCGGCAGCTTTCCCTCCTACTGCGCCCCTTATCAAGGATCTTTTTCCCTCTAAGCGTAGAGCTCAGCCCCAGGTGCTGCACAAATTGTCCTGGTTTAGTCAACAATTAATGTTTATCTGGCAAAACATTTTAATTCAGGTTATTGCCACAACACACACAACCTTGCCCCTCGTTTAGTTAACCCAAAAGCTAAATAAGTGAAGCCCCCAAAAAGAGGAAAAGGCAAGGATCCCGATGAGATTGTGAATGCGGGTGGGATGCCATACGCCATACCTTGTCCTGATATTAATTTAAACTAATGCCACGAGACAAAACACAACAAAAACACAACAAAACAGAGGGAAATAACCGAAGCATTCAAATCCGAGACGTGTAATTTGCCAGCCAAATGGGGAGTGTGCCGGGTGGAATGGAAACTTAGGAGGATGTGTGTCCTGACGACAAAGTGACTTAACATGTCAGCCGCCCGGCTGGCTGATTATTCCGTTGACAGTGAGAATATGCCAGAGCACAAAGATTATTTGCTAACATCGATGCCCCTGTGCCAAGTCAATTTAGAAAGGCACTGAGAGATATATTGTACCAACAATTATATGCGAAAAGTAAGCTTTGAATATTTGCTGTAATCAGCTCTTCCTTCAAATTCAAGCATAAGGCTAAAATTTTATCACAGCTTAGATGTAAATCAAGCAATACATGCTTATTGCTAGAATAATTACTTATTATATCACCTTAGCTCGTTCTCTCAAGCAACTTATACTAAGTGAAGTGTCTGACATATTTAGCTCCCTAACTAAATTAAATTTAAAATAGGTATTCCCTTAAGTGTATCCTTAGATCCTGCGGGCCTGGCAACCTTTGGCAATTTGGCAGTTAGACATGATAAGGTGAAAAGTGAGTTCTTTTTTTCGTTGTACTGAAATTTCTGGGAACTGGCAGACAGACAGACAAGCGGAAACCTGTCGTAATATGTCTGGGAAATTAGCCACTGAATTAGATGCTTAGAAGCGGCGAACCGTTGGCTTTTGGCCCTACCTCATTAACATTTAGTTAAACTTGTCTCTACGCATTTCAATGAGCATTCCTGGCAGAAAGGAATTTCCTTGTATTTAATTAAGCCTCGCCGATAAATTGCAATCGAATTCTGAGCATATAAATGTGCAGAAATATCTTAAACGTTAAGGTTTTAAATTAATTTTCTGAGCCAGCGAACGAATGCCTTGCCCTGTTTTTTGCCCCAAACCGCACTCGGGTGTCTGCTGCGGATAAGCCGTGTAATTAAGCAAAATTCGCCGTCATTTGGTTAGCGGTTTTAGGTGCGTGCATGGCACTCCCAAAGCCCCTAACGTATTAATAACGTCAAAGTGTTGCGCATGAAAATTTATTAAGATGCCGACGTCGCCTTCAACGACAGCCACTTCTCTCTAGCTCCCCCACTCAGTCAGCTGTCGCCAGCTAGTGGGTCTCCGCTTGATTTTAGCCAGGCTTTTGCCTTCTTCCCGGCCATCAAGGCAGCTCGCTTTTGAGGCCACTGCGCCTGACGGCTACACTCCTATAATTTGGGTAATTTATTAACAACACGGCGTATGCGGAATATTTAAGATGGGGCCTTAAAGCGAGCAATCGTTGTTGATATTCCAGAAAAACCAGGAATAAGAAATGATAAACCGAATTTGTACCAGATTAAATATGATGTATTTTCTTTTAATTCAAGTACTCAGTGTGTAGATTTCTATATAATGAAGATTATTTTAACCACATTTTGGTTACACATAAATCTAGGCAATTGTTTTTGCATTTGGAATACATTTCTCCTCATTTCTATAGTCCCAGACAAATGGATTTTCCATTGCGTTTGGAAAAAGAGCTTCGTCTCTCTCCGATATCTCTGTGTTTTGTGTTGAAATCTGAACGCCTCGCAAGATGCACGACTGTAAAATATTTTATTGCAGACATTTGGGTGCAATACAGAAAGCCATTGGAAACTGTGCTGTACTGGTTGACTGGCCTTTGGCTTTACTGCCGGCCAAACGGCTCTAAAACTTTTACGCCAATAAGTCACCAGGCGACAGTGTACGGGGTTTGGAGCGAGGCAAACAAAAAAAAACAGAGCTCAAAAGACGAAATGATGCCGGCCATAAAACTGTCTAAAAGTCGCACAACAGCTTCTTTGAAGAATTGCAGGACGTGTGTGTGTAAGTGTGCGTACTTAAATAAATATTATATATAATATAACGCACATTTTATGTGCCAGCGGAGGAGCGTGAACAGAGCCCACAAATCATAAATTTAAAATTAGCCCCGCCGCACAGGCACAAACAACAAACAGAAACGGCGCCCCCAGAAGCAGTCGCACGCTGGATAACAATAAATAATTATAATTATTTAATTATTTTATTACTTTAAGCCGACTAACAAATGAATAGAAAGCACGCGCCAACAATTAACAATACAAACAAAGCAGAAAAGAGGCGAACATTGCACCAGACCGCTTACACAAATACACAAAAGGCGTGTCGACATCCGTTTGCTTACTAAAGGGGTTAAACAAGTGGCTAAAAGGACCACCATCTGGCGGGGACAAAAGCATCTGTTGGAGGCACCGACTTTTTTTAAAGATTTTTCAAAGGTTTATAAACTAAGAGATAATAATAATATATTCATTTAAATTTACTAAAAACAGATAAGTTTTATAATCATTTTGATTTAATTTCTTGTTTGTGGTACAGTTATGCACCTTGGTTTTCAGACTGCAAGGTCACACTGTGTCATAATCTGTCACTTGCGTGGCCACACTTCTGATTATTGTTTTTGTAAGACAGAGTACTCTCTTGGTCTGCATTCGCTGGCAAAATGTCACAATTGTGCCAGAAAAAGGCGTTGCCGCAATTACCCAGCCAGGAATGCAAACATAAGCACAAAGCAAGAGCCAGAGAGCAAAAGTCTGTGAGTGCTCGCATACTTTTTAGCCCCACTGTGTTTGCCTATTATGCCCGAGAGTAGTCGTCGTCATCGCATGGCTCTATTTCAGCACGAATACACGAACACAGGGGCGGTATAGGAATAGGAATAGGAACACTAAGCAACTGTGTGTGATCGTAATTGTAGGGCCAACAACAACAACAACAACAACGGAAATCACAAAACAAACAACAAAAGCAGCTCTGCTGTTCCAGGCAGCCCTTTCATGGCAATGCGATGCCTACTTAAAATGTCAAAACTGCACACTCAGCTGCAGTTAAAAGCGTAATTGTTGTGGGCTCTCAGGCCAAGTCAGTCAGCTTAACCGCCTTGGAGTCCTGCATTTTGAGTTTTAATATGTGAAATCTAAGGAGATTACAAGTAATAAATTTAAAGCAAAATGCCTGAAAAATATCTTGGTTTAGACCGGAGAACTTTTAACAGAAACAAGAAAAATGTCTTTGCCAAATGCATTCCAATGAAAGGCAGGGCCGGGCTCAAAGTTTATAGAAAGCAAAAGGGTTAAGTAAAACAAAAGGACTATGCAGGCATTTGAATTTATTTCTTTTGGAATAAAAGAAAAATAAAATAAAAGAAAGCATAGTGCTGGCGGCAGAAATTCATACGATAAATGCTAAAAGTTTTCCCATGTCGCAGTCAGAGCGGAAACGGAAGTCGCCTGGACGTCATGTATGCAGAAAGGTCGCCGGGGTCTTGTGTTGGGCCCCCAGGCTCATAAATATATTTAAAACATATGAATAAAACCGCAATTTTATAACAAGGAATTAAAATTCGAGCACAAGGGAAGGGGAAAGGGTTTTCTTGGGAAAGGTAAAAAGCATAGTTTTAAGCAGAAAAATAGTATAAGCTTGCATTGCCTTATTTATTTATTCCTTTTCATCTAAATGGGCATCTATATTATTTTTGTAATAAATTTTCCCAGGCCTAGAAATTGTAAAATTTTTTTCCTGGGCAAATTTATCATTATGTCCGCACCATAAAATTCCAGAAACTCGTACAATGCCGCACAGATCGATCAATAAAGCATTTGCCAGAGAAACCCGATTTCAATACCGCTTCGTCAGGCACATCCCAACCAAAGGAAAAAAATAGGTCAACCAGATTTATTCCGAATGTATCAATTATGAGCAGCGCTCAATCAAACGAGGGAGGAGCCTCCTCTAGTAAATCGAGCGAAGGGCCAGACAAATGAGCAGGCGTCGCTGACAGTTAAATTGGCCTAGAAACACCCACCAAGATGACCCCAAATATATGCCGCTCACATACATATCGAAATTCGTAGGGGAGGCATTATAAAAGCCATTAATACAAACATACATGGGACCCCAGCAAAAGCTAAGGAGCAACCAAATCAAAGTGTGAAGCCATATCGAAGATATCTCAGCTCCTTCTTGGTCAGTCCACAAACAAATTTACTGAATTGCCGAAGCATTTTATTGTTTGGCCACAATAAAACTCCAGGAAAAAAGGGCGGAAAATCGTTCATTATTCATTATAAGCATTCACCCACCGCAATAATTTTCCGCAGATACCCATGACCATACAAATACATAAGAATATATATAAATTTATATGTATAAATATAACGTATACGCAGCAAAAGAAACTCAAGTCATTTATCTTGACAGGAATTCCTTTCCTTTTGGACGGCTGCTCACTTGCTCACTTGATAGTTCGAAAACGAGAAAGCCAGATACTTCTCGGATGCTCGGCCGCAAACTTTCATCAATCTTTCAATAATGTCTGAGAGGGGGGGCAGCCGCCTTGGGTCGGCGTCTGTCTGAGGGACAGGTAAGCACCTTTCAGTTCAGTGTCATGTAAATTTGTTTGCGCAGTTGCACGTAGCCAATAAAATACTCATGAAATGTGCGCGGGAGGCAGGAATGGGCTCCGCCCATTGAACCGCAGGCAGGGGTCAAGGGTTGGCCATGAAAGACATTCAAAAGTAAATAAATCATGATGGTTTTTGCTTTGGTCCTTGATCTGGCTCACTCTTCCCACGCCCTCACTGGGTTTGAGAGTTTTTTTTTTACACAGTACTTAGAGGGGTTCTATGGGTATATCCAGAGAGAAGGAAGCTTTATCGGTTTCTTAATTTAATTTAATTTAATATAAGATAAGATTTAATATATAAATTAACCTTCTGTTTTGTCCTCAACTACAAAGGACAGTCAAAAAGTATACAATTTTAGGAAACAAAAAACTGAAATTCCCAGGACACCCTACTTTTTTGCCTTTTTTTTACATCCCATCTGCCGACTTTCTCAGCGACTTCCTTGCTTCGCTTTCCGTTCAAGATATCCGCTTATTGATGCTTGGGGGCTGACGATTTATTGATTAATTTTTCAGGAAAGCAGCGGCAAAATAGCGCTCTAAAGTATCATGACCTCTGCTGGATCTGATATATAGCACGAGCACACAGCTCCTTGTCGCTCCAGTGGACTAATGAAGTTATTGCTCCCTTCTTTTCAAGCAATATGTTTTCATTACGCACTCGTCGGCCCCTTCTTGTTTATCTTTCGGTGAATATTATTTTAATTTATTTAATTGGCTAATGGACGACAACTCGGAGCCTGTGGCTAGAAATATGCCACGGGATGCAGGATTATTTAGCAGAACGCTTCATTAGCCTAAATGAAGCAGATGGCGGCATAAAAATGAAATCGTTCTGTAATTTCAGGATTACAAACTCTGAAAATTATGGTTTTAATTTACGCACTCCATTATAGGATTCTAAGGCATTAGCCGGTCGTAAAATCATAAAAAATAAGAACATGGAGTGGCTTTTTTATGCACTTGTTGATTTCTTGGGAATTTCAGGGAGGTTTCACCATAATGAATTCTATTTCTTATATTTCTTAAATTTTAAATTATAAAATAAACGTTTTGCGGATAAATTACTTCTCCTTGCTTTTCCACTTTATCATCCTGAGGAGTTTTCCCAAGCGACCATGCAGCTTTCTTATAAATATCCTCCAGACCAGGGACTCTCGAGACTTGAGCTTTCTCTTTGAACTTGGGGGATACTTGAAGGCCGGCTGCGTTTGTCCTTTATGATGTGACTGTGACCCACGGATGGTAGTTAACCAAATCCATATGGCAGCGATACCCGGTGAAGTCATTCCGTAAGACGACGACCTCTCAGCAGCAATTAGATTTTCAATATATTCCAAGAAATCTTGGCTCGAACGATTCATGTCGAATTACAGCCGGCCAGCAACTGCGGCCAAGTGTAATTAAAAGTGTAGAATTTATATAAACAGCTGCTCGATATCGATGAGTGAGTTGTATACTCATTCCTTATTTCTTATTGTTTGGATTGTACAATTCGTTGACTCAGTCTTAGCTCTGAACCTGAGCTTTGATTGAAGCTTGTTTATAAGCTTGGTTTTCTGGGATATATTTTTTACACAAAAGTACATTTAGTATAATTTTTCCCAAGTTATCTTTAAATTATTTAAATAAAAGCCTTTAGTCAGAAATTGTTATCAGATTTGTTGAAGCTTAAAAATAAGCACAACTTAAAGTTTCTAAATAACCTAACCTAGCTTAGTCTTGTCTGAGTTTTTCTGCATCATTTCATCATCAGTTCACGAATTCCTACTCTACACTTTTCCAGGAAATCGCCATGGCAATGCATTTGCAAAATTTTCAAAAAGCAAGAGTGCTTAAAATTGTATCCGCTAATCGCACGCAGTCAGCCTCGGGCCATGCATGGTTTGTACTTGGCTGCATTTTAGAGTTGTCTATGCCCATGTGTTTGCCCTGCAACATGGAATATGTTACCTGTTCCGAATCAGAACTACACACTCCCGCGTTGCTTGTCAGAGAACCCAAAATGAACCCACTGGCAAACACACAGGGATTACCCTGGCCTTTCAGTGCTAATTTGCATTTAATTATGCTTGACGCAGTGCATATCTGGGATCCGTGCACGCTGATCGGCCTGATTGGGAGTTTACCCGACATTGGAAACCCGGAAATTTTGCATAGCTGGGGAAGAACATTTGATATTTGCGACGAGTCCAGGACACTCGGAATACTTTATAATTAGCTTGCTTTTTATTTGATTGAAAGCTTTATATTGGTATTTACACTACTTTAGTCACAACAAAAGATTCTCCCATTCAAAGCTTAAATAAATCCAGAAAATGTACAAAGTTTATGACTAAATTATTAATTAATTTAAAAGTGTTAATAACTTTTACATAGTTTCTAGATAATTTTCAAAATATTTATAAATATATTTTCCACTTTAAAAGACTACGCTTTCAGCTAGTTAAATATTTTTCAAGATCACTTTTTATGACAAACTCGAACTTAAACTTTGATAATGAGTCTGAGTAAATAGGCTGGCAAGACAAATATGTTGCATTAAAGCAAAAGATTGCAGTAAAATGCCAGCACATATTCGCTGACGATAAGAACAATTACAACTTTGTCTTGCATATTTGTGCAAACAAACAAGTAAACACAGGGCTCGCCGTCGACTCAATTTATTTTTCTCAGCTTCGCTAGTTCGTTCGTCCAACTTGTTGCAGCTAATAAATTGCCGAGGAAGCGAAAATAAAACACAGCCAACAACAGCAGCCAAGTGTGGGCCAAGTTTCGATGCATTTCTCTCGGAAGCCGTGTAATCGAGACATGTGGAGCTGTGGATGGAACTCGAAATTAAGCAGGGCACGTATGAAAACTTGAGACGCTGGAAAGGCAAAGATGGGAGGACACGTCGTAGCCGAATGTCTGTGATTGCACAGGAAGAAAAAATAGGCTAGAAATATGAAAAAAAGTAATATGAGCTGAATAGATTATGTTAAGACGACAAGATTTCCCCTAAAAAATGTAAGCTCATGTGTTCGTTACCTCTTTTCTTAATTATTTATTTTTGTATGGAGATAAGCCATTAAAAATAATGTATTAGTTATAATACACAGACAGATCTTATCACAGATAGAATCTAGACTTAAATTTAACAGAGTCCTTCATCCGCGACGGTTTTCTTGCCTTTCCTAGCATTTATAATATTCAAACAACTTCAAATTATTACTTAAATAAAATTAATCAGATTAAAATTGTATATTAAAATAATATTACATTCAAACTTATATACCATATTTTCTTTCCGTGCAATAACTAGCACAAATGGATACCTAAACTATGGCATGTGGCTGGAGAGAACTCCTTTAACCAGCTGCTCCTCACACGATTTGCCCCGCAGCTTCGATTCCAGTTCACGCCACCGGAAATCACTCTGGTGTGAAGTTCTCTCCTCCATTTTCCATGTGTGCTCCTCGGGTTTCACTCACTTACCACTCTCCACTCTCCACTTTCCCCCGTGGTTGTTTGCTTTGCAAGACGACTAACTAATGAGGCGCATATTGCTTAAGTGTTGCTCAATTACATTGAGTGCTCAGACGCCTTTGACGTTGCGACATTTGCCAGGGGAAAACTATTTGGACTGGATTCCCTCTCTCACGGCGCTACTTAGTTACCTTTAAAATGGGGCAAAAAAAAAAATATGCTAAAAGTTGTACCCGTCTTCTATGCCAGAAAATAAGTAGAGAGAGAGCATCCTTTAGCAAGGTAAAGAAGACAGAAAAGAGAAAACTTTTTCTGTAACTTTCTAAGATTATTAAATATTGGCTTTTATTTTTGCGCGAAGAATACTTGCAGTTTACTTTAAAATGAAGCATAAATTAAGGAAATCACTAGTTGAATTTTAAATATAAACAAAAATCGTAGCTAAAAGATACACTGATAAAAAAAAATTCTCCTTTCAAGCACAAAAACATATAGATTTAAGATTTTCCACATTCAAAAGTTCTTAAATTAAACCCAAATTCTTAAAAGAAGATTAAAATATGCTTGCGTTACTTTTGTGAACAAATGGTAACGATTTGTTGACCAAAATTCTTGTTTTTTTTTTATCAGCGTAGTAAAAATAATAATTAAGCCGCAAGACTGCAGCTTTTTTATTTGTTGAAGATATTCGATTTTGTAAAGATCTTAATAATCTCTATTGAAACCCCTTCACATTTTGATAACCATTTTTCTATGCAGCTTTGAGAACCTATAAAACTAATATGCTTTTCTTATTTGTTTTCCTTATTTTTTGGAAAAGTCAAATTTGAATTTTGAGATTGGATTGACTAGAAGCCAATTTCCGCTATTTGTCAGCCGTCATTTCACCCATCGAAAATTTCAATCGCATAAACTAATATAGTAACCAAAAATGGATTTTAATTGATTGCTCCATGGACTCTCGGTAAAAGTTCAGCTGAAAAGTGCCAAAGATGTCGAGTGAAACAGCGAACAACTGGCAACTTCCGACAGGCACAAAATCGAAAAAAAAATTATTTTATTGAACAAATAAAATGTTAGCTTTTTTATTCAGCAAAAATGCATGAAATATAGGCAGCATGATATTATTCTGACCACAAAAAAGTCTTTTTTTAAAGCGGGTTAATAAAATGAAAATAAAAGAATCGTTCTTTAATCTCTTAAGGAGCTTAATTTTCAAAAAGTTTAAGAATTCATACAAAAAATTAATTTCCATTTTTCGCATTTTTCTTCTGTTGATTTTCTTGGCTTTTCCTAAAGTTGTCAGTGTCTGCCAAGCATTAAAACTTTTTCCTTCTAAATCGCTTCGGAAACTGCAAAATGATGGCAATTTTCGTTTATTGATCAAAGTTCTGAAATGCATTGCAAATTCTGACAGAGCTTGAATAATACTTTATGCTTTGTGGGCTTAGCAATTGAGAAAGGATTATAGTGATTAAAAAAATACAAATTTATAGTCCCTTTTGTCATTGACTTTGTTTAGAAAATTCTTATAAATCTTGAATTATTTTTAAAGCACTAAAAAGTACGTACAAATAAAAATTACTATTCATTTCAGACTTAGTGAGATTTTAGAACTCATTAAAAACAAAATAATAATAATAATTATACGATATTTTTACATATTTTAAACCATTTAACATTTAAAATATCAAGTTAGAACCCTTTATTATTTTTCAGAAATTTATATTATAAATTCAACAAAATCGAAGTTTATATTTAATATCTTAGTCAATGCTTCTTAACTACCTTTCCCTTCCCTACTTTAGCTACCCATTGCCACCTCTTTATGTCTGCAAAGTTTTTATTGATTTACATGGTGTTTATTTTGTTGAAAATCACCTGAAAATTCCATCGAAATAATAACCACACTAATTCGGTAGCCATAACAAGACGTCAAGTGCAGGGCAAACTTTCTTGGCCTGGCTAATTGAAAAACGTCTGCGAACTCGACGGCGACAACTTTTCACAAAAATATGTTATATATATTTATATTAAAAAACAATCGGGACAGACAGTCCGATATTACAGATAGAAGGGAGACGATGGATGGATGGGCGTTGCCTTGTCAAGGACAACACAATTTATGGTGTTGATTCAAACCAAAAGGGGACTGGGAGGTGGCAGAGTGGGAGCTGGGGATTGCATACGCTCTGGCAAAAGGGATGTCAACGACACTGTGCGGCGCGTTCAATCACAATTCTAATTACCAAGTTCCCCGAGGTAATTAACTTTGCATGCATTACGCAAATTACATAAACAATGCCAACTGCCTGCCGCTGCCTCTGCCTCTGTCTCTGTTTTATCAACTCAATTACGTACAAAATGACGAAGGGGGTTCCCCTCATTGGGCCAAGTAAGTAAGGTCTGTATGTATGTATGTTAGCGTGGCCTGAAAGTGTCACAGCGATGCTTTACACAGATAAACAACAAATAAGCATTGTTTGTAATTTAGCGAGGTGCTTGTTGTTGTTGTTGTTGTTGCTGTTGTTGCTTTAGCCTTTACTCTATGTCCCGCCTGGGGCTCCCTCGCGCCCTCACCTCTCCCCTCCCACAACATACATATCCTTGCCAGTCAGGAGCTTAGTTAGTTTATCAGCTGGCAACAATCGGGGGAGCGACAAAAGGTTACAGTTCTCAGAGAACTTCTTGCAGGACAGTACTCATTTTCTATCGGAGATGCAGAAGGTTTTAATTTAATTATTAGCTACAAGACATTTCTTAATATTTTATACATTTGTATTTATTTTTGTTGAGACATTAACACGGAGTTGAAATTATGCGATGAGCTATAGCAGCTAAAGGCCTTAAGCTATATTTTATATGTTTATATTAAAAAAAGGCTGATAACTTATCAGTGATAAGTACCTTAATATTATTTTATTTTAAATATATAATCCAAGGAGCTAAGGAAAAAGTTGCCAAATATTATTTCCACAAGCAAGTATAAAGGTTATATGAGGTTAAGGTAAAGGCCAATATGATACATCGCCAAATATAGCACTAGGGTCTTTTAAAGCCTTAAATGGTGTCTAAATGCAATGCCACTTTTAAGATACCTAAATCAGTTACAATTTTTTTTTTAATATATACCTATAACTCTAGAGACTTCTGTAATACGAAATATACGTTTCTACCATTTTATACATAAGCCTGTTAAAATTTTAAAAACCGTAACTCAAAAAATTATAAAAATTATATTCAATTGAATTAAATTAAAATAACAACCATCTCCAGGACCTTCCCATCAAATAATCCTCTTCTAAGTTTACTACTTTCGAGTACCCACTGTACCATGTGAGGGCTTATTCCCGGTTTCGTTAGCAGTCAGCCTGCTTGTTCATACATCTTTGGCCCTGAGCCCGCTCCACTCCGCTCTTCCTCTGGCTTCCAGTCCCAGCATCATTTGTTATCGTTGCGTATATTGCAACTGCTAGTTCCACGTCCAAATACTTGGAGTAAATTTCTGTGATAGGGTAAAAATTGCATGTTGGCTTAGCAAGAGCGCAATAACAACTTCCGTGACAGTTTTCCACTGGCTAAAGTTTTAATTTTCCAACTTGATGAACATCAGTGTTGGTATTTACGAGGTCTTTTCCCGCTTAGTTCCTGATTTAAATTAATTGTGTGGGTGTAGGAAAGCCCCTTTTTTATTGCTTTATTATTTAACCGACATTTTGTACTCTTTCAACTGATGCATGCCACGCCCCTTTAGTCGGTATGCATAACACTAAACTAATACTAGACACGCCCGCAAACAAAAACCTAGAAAAACTTCAAAAAAAGATAAAAAAACAAACAAGCAAACAAAAAACAAAAAACAGTACAAGTTGCAACAAATGTGGGAAAAACGGAAATAAATCTAACAAAACGGCTTTAGTACCAGGCTTGCCTCCTCCTGGAAGCCTCCCAGAAATTTATATCCTCCATGTACATATGTGTGTGTGTTTCGGGGTTTTTGATTTCATGTTTTATTTTGTTTTTTCTTTGGCTTATTGTCACAAACATGTATAAATGTCCATATATGTACATATATATAAGTCATGCCTTGTAAGGCTAATGTTTTCACAGTGGAAAAGATTTGTTACAGATTTCGGCTTCGCAGAAATAAGGAAAAATAAGCCACCTCAACACACACCCAGTGCTATGCCCTTCCTCACACTCAAGTGAGGTAGGTTTTCATTGAATTTAAGGATTTTACTCGCATTAGAGACTTGAAATGCCCATTAGAAGGGATCACAAATGTTTAAATATTTTTAAATCTTAAAGAAATTCCACAAGACACTTACCCACACAACTCTCTCTCCTGAAACAATGTACCCGTCACGATAAAAAAAAACTCGCTTTACTCTCAACAAATAAAGTTTGAGGCGTTTTTTTGGTTTTTTTTTTGTTTTAGACATGTTTTAGGTGAACGGCAGCAACGGCACCCAAAGCTAATATTTTTTCGAGGCGGAATTTATGTGTAACGATTATTTCAGTTGAACGAATACAGACCGCACAGCGAAATCATTATTTACACATGTCCCGAAATTGGTTTTATATTTTTGTTACTGCGCCACTCGAAATGTGTAAGAGTTCATTCATATCGTAATTGTGCCATTTTTCGTAGCTTCTTCTCAATGGAAACATGAACTATGAAGAGTTTATTAAAGCGTTTTCATGGACTTCAACATTTTCGAGAGGAAAATGTACAGTAAACTGAGACATTTACTTTAAATAAGATATTTATAAGTCTAAGTGAATGAATTTATGCTTCTTTTTGTATATAATATAAGCTATTTATTGTATATTTTAAAATATTTCATTTTTTACCGCCAAGAAATAAAAATTTGTTAAATGAATAAACGTCTGCAGTTGTTTCCCAATTAAATGAAATTACACCTTTTGTAATGTAATATATTTATAACATTAAAATCTACCTTGTAAAAAAGGTATCACAAAAATATATTTTTTGCTGCCTAATCTTTAAATTTTTAAAGAAAAAATATGTTTAAGTATATATATGTTTGCAAAAACCCATTTCACCTTGCGAACTTTAAACTTTACCCTTTCGATTTTGTACCCTTACTTTATGTAATATAAATACAAATACAAACTTGATATTATATTATCATTATTATATAATATTATTATTAATAATATCATTATTTTTTACAATCTAAAGCAGATATTTTTTCTCTGCCTGATCTTCACGATAAGCATGAGTTTGATTACAACCCTTTCCGTTCCTTTCTCTAACAAAATTTCTGGTAAACGTTGTCATATTTGAATTCAGTTAGGAACATGCAATTACACGAAAGGATACCGGTATGAGCACACATCCTGCTCGTGCTCCTATCTGCATCTCTGGATGCTGGAGGAGCAGCAGCATCTGCAGCATGTGCAACTCGCATTTATTCCTGGGCCCCCAGAAGCATGCTTTTGTGCGGCCATTTCGGCCTTCTCGTTAAGTCATTTAAATTAGATTGCATTTTTGGGCCAACGTGCTCGGCATATTCGATTATTTGGACATCGTGGCAGGGATTTACCAGCATATACAAATTTTAAAATAGTTATATTTTAATCGAAACTATGTTTGCAATAAATTAAATTTCAAATGCAAGGCGTGATCTTGCTAACAAACTATTTATAAATATAAAATCAATAACTTTTAGTTGCGTTAAGTAATAAAACGCGTGAGCTTGCTAATGTTTACGCTTACAAAATAAAAATAAAATCTGCGACTTGTAGTTACATTTTGTAATAAAAAAGAGTCCCCACAACCTCTGGCGTTTGTAAAAAATATTAAAAGCAGACGGGAGCCCCAAAATAAAAAGGAGAGCGAAGTACAAGTGTAAAGGCAGGACAATACGCCACAACTCTAGACACAAAGGACATGCAGCCATGATTTTTATGAGCGTGTATTTATGTGATTTCCTTATATCCCTGCGGTGGAGGCCCTGTGATGGTCATGGGTCCTGCCGCCAGGACACAACACACAAGCCCAACAATAGCGGCAAAGTGGAATATATGAAATGAAATTGCTTCCCATATTGCTCACTCTTCTCCGCAGATTGAGGTACACACATTCTGTGGTACATTTATGGTTATTAAATTGCGCAAAAAGGGCGTATTTTTCTGCAGGAATAATATCTAACTATTTGATTTTGCAGTTACCCCAAGGGTCAAAGAGTATCCACCACCTGAGAAATAACTGACAATCTAAGACATCGATTTGCCTCATTAATTTAATAGTAGTAACAATGGCCTCCTGCATTTCTGTAATTACCCGCATTCTCAATAATCTTGCTTAAACAGAAACCATCATAACAAAGCATTCTTAAGTGGCTTCCACGAATTATTTAATGCCACTTAAAAAGACGAAACCCCTTTTTATTTCCTTTGGTTTATGGCCGATTTTAAATGGCACAACAATAGTCCGGTCGTCCGTCCTTCCGAGTATCCTTTGTGTTGTTACAAAATAATCGTAACTTTTATTAATTGACACGACAACTGCTTGTGCCGGATTTTTGAATTTTAAATAATTCCCTTTGATGGCACAGCTACTTCCACGATGGCAGTTTAATTGTGCGGCCAGACTGCGGGGCAATAAAATAATTTTACGATCCTTTTCCTGGCCAGCAGCACCTTCTCCCTCTACCATCCGCGTTCGCTTTCGAGACGAGAAACAAGTGAAAAGTTTGAGTTGATTTCCCTCCAGGAGTGGCCTGCACTTTCCCTCCATCTTGTCCTTATGGCCTGCATTTTGTGGCTGACTTTCGTACCAACAAAATAAGGAGCAGAAGGCAGTGATGTGAGCTTCTCTTCGGCTTTGCCCACACATCATGAAGTCCCTGGCAAGAAATGTCAATACATATGGTTACATGGAGCACAGAGCACATGGAAAACCTGGGTGCTGAACAAATAGAGCAGAAGAACTGCTTCCAAGTAGATAGTCTTCTCTTAAGGTTTACTGAAACGATTGAGAAAGGAAAAGTGAGCTGAACGATAGGAAACGCACTTTTTAAACCCACTATTGAAATGTATTTAACTAATGACACATATATAAATACAAGAAACAGAGAGCTACGAGTAATTATTATGTGACATTCCATTGGGTCTTTTAATGGTTTATAATTTCTAAAATTGTTTTCGCTCAGAAAAAACATGACCAAACATGGGGACACCATTTCAGTTTCTTTTAATCAAAAACTTGTTTGTATACTTGTATATATCCTTAATAACATATATAAATTTCAGTAATTTATTCTTATTAAAATTAGTTGAAAAGTTATTCAGTAACTTGGGAGTATTGCCATAATATCTAATATTGTTTATATTGTTTGTGCATTTAAAACTGATTTAAAATAATAATAAATGCGCAAATAAATAGCTATAAATCTCACTCTTTCAAATCTGTCTTATCCACTCAACTCGAGATCATATTGCTGCTTAAATTTGTATACATTTTTCCAAAGAACTCTGACACTTAATTGTTGTATCAGAATTCACTCTGTCTCCGTCCCAACCATGTAAATTTCTGGGCATTATTGTCGTGTTTTGCTTGTACAGAATGGGAGCAGCAACATGACCAAGTAATGCTAGGCATAATCATAAAAATCCCCGGAGCGTTGACTGGCGACGCCTTAAAGCCGCAACCACAACAGAGTGCCAGGACTCAACTCGGCAGACCCCGCATCCTGGAGAGCAGGATGTGCTCCGGCTTGGTGTCTGCAGATTAACATGAAGGCCGCGTGACGCCCCAGCTCGCCCATGTCTCTCCTGCTGCCGCTCACTCTCGGCCATGATTTAATTAAAGTCTACATGTGCTAAGTAGATTTTATTCTTTGCTTGCTTATTTGGTTTATTTGCCTATTTTCTGGCATCTCCTCTACGCTTTCCGCCTGCTGGCCATAATTGATTTAGGCATTTACTGCATTAAGCGGCCCTGTAGAGTCTTCCTCATCTACTGGGTATTATTTTATGGGGGAAAAGGGAACTTTGCTTTGATTTACTGTAGCTTTGATGGGCTGTAGCCTTAAGGCAACCTTATTTTCTACTACAAGTTTAGTCATTACCTTACCATTAAAACTAGGAAATTCGAGATGTAAAAAGTTGGGAAACGCATTTCCATAATACAATTAAAAACTAAAATCCTCACATTTCAATAATAATTATATAATAATTCATAGAACCTTATTACACATGTAGGGCTTAATTATATTCCCTTAATTAAAGGACTATTGCCAACTTACATAACGACTTAATTCCGAGTTGCTGCTGTTGCTGCTGCTGCTCCTGCATTGCCCAAGTCCTCGAGATGCTTATAATGACCACGATAATTGGCGTAAGGATGCAGGCCAAGCATTTGCCTGGCGTGGCCATTGTCCCTTTGATTATTATTGTTTATTTACTTTGAGTTATAAACCTCAAGTAGGTAACTTTACAGCTCTGTGTCGGGTATTTTTAACTCACATTACTTGAAATGATTTGACAAAGGGCAGCAGCAGTCTCGAGAGTCCATGTTCTGTGAAGAGAGGATATCATTTAAGGCAATTAGTGAAAATATTTTATATTAATTAAGAGATAATTGATGGTCTTTTCAAGATGTTAGTTTTGATTATAAATAGTAATTACATTGTGGTGGTGAGCAAGTGCTCTACAATTACTCCCTGTTGTTCATTTCCGCAGAATCAAGGAAGCAAGGAATTAATTAAAGGTAATTAAAAAGCTAAAGAAAATAATATATATAATATATAATAAAATAAAATGTCCTTTAAATAACAAACTATTTCCCCAGCTTAAACATGTACTATTAAGTGGAAGATAAGAAATTAAATTCAAAGACAATGCCTCCATTCGAGTATCTCTAAGTAAATCTTTAAAAACAAAAACATTACAGTTCAAAAACTTATTTTTTAGTGTTTCTAGGACAAGTACATTTAACACAAATATGTGAACTACAAATAAGTGAACTACAAACAACTGAAACATTATCGCATGTTTGGCCTGCATCAAAATCAATACTGAACATAATTTAATTTGAACAAACGGCGATATTAACCAAGGACCTTCGTCCGTAACAAATGGGCTCCCCCATTCGCATCATTTATCCCGTATCAAATAGCTGTCGCATTAATTTTTTGTTTCTCTGTTGTTTATGTTTGTTAAGCCCCCATATATACATATAGTATGTTCGATGGCAAGTTGCTTATCGCGAACATGTCACATGGCTGTCCATGTTCTTGTCCTTGGAAGCTTTATCCCAATGCTAACAACTGCATTAATATTTACCTCCCGCATGGATCTTGTTTAAATAGTTTTTATTTTTATTATAGCACCATAGAGGTGAGTGTGTGTGTGTGTTTGGTGCAGCCTTGATCACTTGCAAAAATGCAAAGGCCAAAATCCAATTAAAATGTTAATTTTCACAGCACAAGTGGCGGCTATAGTAAATTTTTGACCCAGGAAAATCGCTGCCAACGAGAAGACTTTGTTGCTGGAATCTCTCAGGTAATCACAGCATTTAAATGTTGCTTTTTTAATATTGTAATGAGCTGTTTGTTGCCAGGCCAATCACAAACTGTATGTGTGTGGCTATAAAATTGACGTGGAATTCAGCTTACAGTGCAGCTGCTTGCTATTGTTGTAACCACTTCCATTGATTGTTAATTGCATTTTGCGGCTTCCACCTTTGCAAATGACAGGCGCCAATTTTGATACAGCTTAGACGCTTACCCTACCACTTCGCTGTAATTAACTTTAGTCCTTTATGTTTGGAGCGTTTCGCTTCGTCTGGCTTTTGTCTCCTTTTGTCTACTGCCAGGCATAAATACAAGTTAATTAAACAAACCAGCCAGTCTGGGGCCTGGCCTGCACATTAATCACCTGGACACTGGCCAAAAAGCCACACAAAAACCACCTGGAGACCACTTGATCTCTCTTAAAGGAGCACAATTCCCACAAAACCCAAAAAGGAAAAAAACATCGAAGCAGATTCAATTAGAATGAACACGAACTAGCAAGCATTTCGATTTCAATGTCCCTTTTTGAGATTGTCTAACTCACAGGACATATGTCCTGTGCCTAGAAGATTAATGAGCGACACGCTCATCTACTTCCATTCTTTCAAGCGGCACTTAATTAATCGCCAGGAAGGGGAAGTCACGAAGGCACAGACGAGGTCCTTGGCCTGCGTCTATTACAGTCTTTAAAGCTGCACCCCGGAAAATATTCTCAATCTCATTTAATTGTAGGAAAGAATAATAAAAAACTCGAAGGATGTTCAGAATAATTAAGAATCCTTAGTGGAAGCCTTTGAAAACTTTGGCACGCTCGAAGCCTTTTTGCTTTCGCCTTAAGTTTTTAAGTTTTTAACTACTTTCGAACCGGGCTTTGATATTGAAGAGGAAGCTATAAGATGTATGTAAGAAGTTGGACAACTATAAAAAAAACTGATTAAAAATGGAATATTAGTTTAAATATCGTATATTCATATATTTTATATAAAAACTGAATATATAATATTAAGGCTTGTACAAGCACTTTGTAAAAAATGTAACCTAAAAAAAATGCATATAAATAAATCAAATTAAATCATCGACTTCAAAATAGCCCAAAGAAACATAAAGCAACAAGGTCTAGGCTCCTAAATGAGGTAGACTTACCAAGTGCCCATAAACGAATATGTTGAGAGTGGCAAAAAAAAAAATAAACCACCAACCAACAGGTCTTCCTCAACTTTTATTCCTTTGAGGCAGAGGAAACGCCCAATGGGACTGGGCAGCATCATCGTCAGCATTAAATTGGTCAATCAATTGGATGTACTATACATATCAGTAAAAGTTGAAGAAAGTTTAAAACTACACTTATTATTGGCGGCTTGTGGAAAGTTTATTTTCCGACCAATTTCTGCGAAACTTTTGAAGGCCCCTCCCTGGATTTAATTACACGCCCTCACTTTTCGTATTGGCCACAAGGACGAACTCATGAGAAGAAAATCAGGGCTCATTTCAAAGTCAATCCATAACACACGTGCTCATTAGGTCGCGGAAAAACTTGAAGTAACTTCAAAAGCAGATAAGGTGTAGAACGAGAAAAGAACTTTTGAGAAAAACTTCCACCTGAACAGGGAAAAACTTTGATTTGAGTCCAAGACAAAAGAGAACAAAAAATAATACCGATTTTGTGCAGAAAACCCTCCAACTTGCTGCTGTTTATGCAACTGACACAGAAATTTGAGCAGCAAATATGTGTGATTTGTTTTCCTCTCGAAGTGAAAAAGTTTCCTCGAGGAACTTCAGTAACAAATGCATTTTCGATTAGTCCTAAATCACGTCGCGCGGCTGTCTGGATTCATTTCCGATGGGAAGTCCATGTTGGACCTCTGATTTATCTGCGGTTTCCTGAGAATAACTGAAAGGGAATTTAAGATTTTAAGTATATGCTCACTTTTGCATCAAAAATCCAACGAAATGACTTCAGAGGCTGGACTTTGGAACAATATCCTTTCGCTGGCCGCCTAAAGCGGCCTCCTGTTGGAAAAAACTTCACTATATTCTCCTTCTTAGCACTTCATACACTGAGAGAAATTCGAGACACAGTTTTCTTTCCCGTGTTCAGTGTTTCAGCTTTGAGACGACAAAAAGCCGCAGCGCGTTGCGTGGATCTTGAGACGATGCTGCTTTCCGCGACAAACCTTAACTCCGACCGTAACGAAAGCGGCAACTACGATATCCTTCCGATGCGAGCGATAAAGAGTCGTCGGAACCACAGCCGCGCCAAAGGATAAACACGTGCGCCTCGACTTGAAATCCATTCGATACTGCGGCAACCGACGACCGGAGCTTTTCCGTATTGTTGTTTCCTCCTCGGGTACGAAGCAAGCGTTCTGCCGAGTGTGCGATGTCCTGCGAGTCCTGCCAGCGGCGAATTTGAGTAAGTCCCGGTATTTTAAGGGGAACGGAGAAACTTGAGAACTTCCTTTAAAAGAATTTAGTTTAATATTTTAAATTAAATCGAATCTTTTTTTGTTTTTTATTGAATTTTCAATTTTTGAATAATCTTCATTCATGATTAAATAATTTCGGTGTATCCCTTTACAAAAGATTAAATCTTTAAAAAACATTTTCATTAAAAAGTTTAATTTTAAGAATGCATTTCTGTAAATGTTTCGATAAAGTTAAATAACAAATTTTAATGTTTCGTTACTAAAAAAAAGTTTGTTCCTTTCCCAAGTTGTGCATTTGTCAAGCAGTTATCCTTCTTGGGAAATATTAACTGCTTTAAATATTTCCCCCAATTTAATATCCCATTAAAAAACATAGAAAGCAGCTGAAAATCTTAAGGGATATTTTAGAACTTAATATCCACTGCTTGAAAATACACATCTTTAAAGTACTATGCTTTTAGGGGGAAATATAGACTGCTTTAAAATAACGATATGTTGAGGTATTCCTCGTTTTTATACCCTTGCAGGGTATTATAATTTTAGTCAGAAGTTTGCAACGCAGTGAAGGAGACATTTCCGACCCTATAAAGTATATATATTCTTGATCAGCATCAACAGCCGAGTCGATCTAGCCATGTCCGTCTGTCCGTCTGTCTGTTTCTACGCAAACTAGTCCCTCAGTTTTGAAGCTATCTGAATGATACTTTGCACATATACTTCTATATGCTCTCACTACTATATATGTCGGATCGGACGACTATATCATATAGCTGCCATAGGAACGATCGGAAAATTTTTAGGAAAAAAATTATTACTTAGGCAATTTTCATATAATTTAATACATGGCCATTTTGTATTATTCCAGAATTTCGGATTTAATTTAATTCGAATCGGACGACTATATCATATAGCTGCCATAAGAACGATCGGAAATTTTTGAGAAAAAGAATTTTAACTTAGGCAATTTTCAACATATTTTCATGAAATTTCAGACATGGCCATTTTGTATTATTTTAGAATTTCGGTTTTAATTTGATCAAAATCGGACCACTATATCATATAGCTGCTATAGGAATATATATATATAAATTTATTTAGTTTGTTCGCAACATTTTGTTTCACAACATTTTTCGCTGGCAACATTTATGTCAGTACCCGAGAAAAAGAAAATCTTACTTACTTACTGCAAGGGTATTTAAACTTCGGCATGCCGAAGTTAGCTTTCTTTCTTGTTATAATTATAATTTTAGTCAGAAGGAGACATTTCCGACCTTATAAATTATATATATGTCTTGATCAAAAAGGAGACAAGGGCCTCACCACAATAACCGTATATTTTCTTGATCAGCAACAACAGCCTAGTCGAATTTTAGTATGTATGTTTGTATGTTTTATATAATTCCTGTTACTTTTTCTTTTCATTTGATCAAATTTTGTGAATTCGTTATGATCCAATTGTTGGCTGCAAACTTTGGCGTGCCGAAGTTAGCTTCCTTTCTTGTTAACATGAAATATTTATAAAACATTATGTGTGTTACCCATTTCAGCATCAAACATGACTCCTTCCATTGCCCAGATTAAAATAAAACACTTATTATTCACTTGACTTCACGTTCTTTCTTTATTAATGCAAAATCGTGTATTCCTTTAAATATACAAATGAGATTTAAAAATCGAAAGGGTTTGGCGCGCAGTAGAAACAAATATCCGACTAAAACTCGATTTCTTAAAGCAAATATACGGAGGAGTCTTGGGAAATGCACACACTTGGACACAATGGGGAAAAAGAACTATAGAGTAAAAGTAAATATATATATATAGAGTTGTATAAAAGACTTGTTGAACCTATTGGTTGCCTTCAAAATGCAATTGGAATTGTTAAGTTCTCGGTTAACAAAAACGCTCTTAAATAATTACAATTACGAACTTCTTTTGTTTACTACGGCTTGGGAAAACAGAAATTTACAAATATATTTTTCTTTTATTTTATTTTTTTTTAATTTGTGTACAACAGAAATTTTATTTTCGGATTTTCTCTTTTCGTTTCAACTAACATAATTCGATATAGAGGTTTGAATTTACTAGGTTTCTTTCTGTTAGTGTACACTATTCTTCCGGCATCCACAAAGATTTGCTCGTATTGCTTTTTGTTTAATTGGAGACCTGAACTGCTGTTGTTTGTTATGAATGTGTGAGTGGCTTCTTGAGTTTCCTTCTTTACTTTTTAACTAATTGCGAAAAATTAGGGCTTTCCTTCACTATTTACTATGACGCGTTTCGTGTTCTTGCAGCAGCTGCAGATGATGGTCGCTGCATACAGAGAGAGAGAGGGTTAAGCGTGCCGGACGCTTAGAATCATTTGAGCTTGGCGTATGCGTCGACCTTTTTGTGAAACTGGTTGTAGTACTCCAGGGCGGCGTTACGCGTCTGGTTCAGTGCCTGGTTGATGTTCTCGGGCGAGAAGCGACCACTGAAACAGGAATATGACAAGGGTAAGCTATGATGTTTGCGCAGGGCGCTCAGGGGCCAACTTACACCAGCACCTTCTCCTTAATAAGCACGGCAGACTTATCGTAGCTGCTGACAGCGAAGTCGCTGACGCCCGCGGCGAAGGCCTCAATCTTGACCGACAAATTGGGCACGTATTGGTCAATCTGCAAAGTAGAAAGCAAGCAACTTATTAGCCGAAGGGGGATCCAAAAGTAATACAGAGATTAATCCAAAAACTGGTTTGTTTGCAATGACCTCATCATCATCTGCTTTCATCGACACTTACAAACTTAGCCACTACCGGCCACTTGGCACTGAAGTATCCCTTGCCATTCTGGTAAACATTGCAGGCGGCATTTCTCGCCAGCTTCCACAGATCGCATGTGGTCTTGATCGCGGGCTCGGCATATGGCGGCACATTCACCTCCGCCCACTTGTAGCCACGGGCACCGGCGCCCATGACCGTGTACCAGGTCTTCTGGACATGCGGCAGGACACCGGCATTCTTCAGCACCTTGCCGGTAGCAGATTTCTCGAACACGCCCTTGCCGTTGGTCTCCGTGTCGTAGTACAGAGCGCCGGCGATCAGAGCAATGACAAAGATGCTGCCCAGCGTCCACTTGCAGCAGCCGCATTTCTTTTTCTGTGCCGCTGCATTCTGTTTGTTCTTCTTCTGCTGCGCGCTGCTCTTCTCCTGAACGTTCTGTTATGGCCGGAAAAACAAACGTAGAGGGTTTAATTTTTATGCGTAATTGAAACGTTGAATTCCTCAAGATAACATGAGATACTCCGTTTGTGTTTACCTTCTTGGCAGTAGGCGCCGGCTTGCCGCCCTGTTTGTTAGTTTTCGGTTTAACCTGAGCCATTTTCTATTTTAATTTCACTTAGTTTCGATATAGCAACGAGTATTACTAGATTTCCTCAGCTGTTTGTTGAGAAATGTTGAATTAGTTATTGAGTTTTATCACTGCAATTCGATTTGCTAAAGAGAATGACGAGGGCTTTGGCTTCGGCGAGCTTTCAAACCAAGCTTTTTGCTGCGGTTAATGGGAGAGATGACTGCGGGCGAAGTCAACGGAATGCTTTTTGAGGGGATAAGATGACCTAAGAATGGGGGGGGGGGAGAGAGAGAGAGCAGCACAAATCGCGACGGGGAATAATTAAGAAATATATTTACAGTCGAGCTTCTTCAACCTGAAACGCTTCTTAATCATTTTGAGACTAAATGGGTCTTCATATATACATATATATTTCATAGATATTTTTAGGAACCTATAACCCTAGATATCTGAACTTGGGTGACCACAATATGAAGTCATTATTTTTTAAGAGATTTGTTATTTCCTTCTTCGTATTTTACCCTAGAAGACTTAACTCATTTATTATAGTACGTTTTTATTCTATCGTACTTATTAATCTAGTAGTTAGTGTTTATCGTTGTAGTTTACCGGCTGATTTTTATTGTCGTTAGCATTTATCGTTTTTATTACTCATCCCAATTTATGCTATCACCTTTCAAAGATATGTATATTTCAATGCGATTTTGTTTATCTTTATAAACAGACATTTATAGGCAACACGCTTAAAATCGGACAGAGTATTAAAGTGATTTTTTATGATAGTACCTTCGGGTACTACTATAAAGTGTATTTCAATTTTTTCAGTAATTTAAAACGTTTGTCTTAATTTGTATCGCAATCCAAATACAAATAGAAAATAAAAATAAAACTATTTTACTGCAGGGAATACGAATTTTTCAGAATTTAGCTTTAACCTTTTTATTAAATTTTACATTCTTCAAAAATCTTATCTTTTACCCTAATTTAAAATACTACTCTATGACAATTTTGAAACTACCCGATAGACAACTTAAAGGTTGAACGAACTATGGTATGATGGCTAGAACTCTTGTGGCCTCTACATTTTCTTTTGTGTTTCAGGTGAATAAAAGAAAGGTAATCAAAAAGAAAAAACCGCTTGAGAAGGCCAGAGAACGAAAGAGCAGAGAAAATCAGGGTCACAGTGGACATGCCACGTGTTGAAGCTGCCTACAATTTCGGAGTTCGTTCGCTCGGCGTTCTTTCTTCGAGCCGCAATCGTGGCGCTCCGTGAAGAGTGTCACTGAGTGTGCGAAACTGCACCACCGTGCGTGCAATAAGAGTAAGAGTAAGGAGAGTGCGGTGCGCACAATCGGCAGAAAGGCAGACAGGAAGAGGGAGAGAAAGGTGAGGAGAGAGCGAACGCAAAATATAGGGGAGCGGGCGGCAGGACGGCCAATCGCAGCTGGAACACATCAGTAAATAAGAGGTGACGCGCCGCCAGATCATCGAATTTGGGCGTGCTTATCAGCGGCGGCGGCGGCGGGGAGTCGTATGTTAACTGATAAATGCTATATTTATGATGCCCGATGCTTAATCTCTCTTTTCGAAAGCCACACGTCCGCTCGGAGAAAAGAAATTTTTAGCGGCAAAGGCTGGACCCGCATGGCAACGCTATGGGAAAAATGCAGCTAGCTGCCACCAATACACAGGCGCACCGCGCACATACACACGCACAAATGGACAACCGTTAAAGATGACAAGCACACCTACACGGCTTAAATGCACTTCGCACTTTGCAACAACACGATAATTAAGGTGCGGACAATTAATTTATGCGCACTTGTACAATGGGGAAAAAGGCCAGATAATCTAATGGAGAAGGGAGAAATTTCGTCGGCGAACGCCGGCAAGCAGTTCTCTCTCTTTCTGGCAGCGACGTCGCGTTGGCAGAAGCGTCCCCTCTAATCTTTCGATTCGTTGAAAGCTTAATTTTCTGCTGTTTTAACCTGAGGGGGGTTTCAATTGGCTGTCTGCAACTTAATTAACCCGCTTCATTCTTTTTAGCACCGATTTGCAGTAAATTTCTCACTTGGAAACGTCAATTTTACAACTTTATACCTTCGTTTTACTTTTCACGGAAGCAGTGTGACCAGACTGACTAATTAGAAGAATGACGGTATGAAGGTAAAAGATGCAGCCGGCAATGTGGCCAGACTTGGGCTAAAAGCCCGGAATTTTCAGAGGCCGTTCTAGCTTTCGATTTTGTAAAACAATGATTTCAGCAGTTTCACTGACAAAATGGCTCAGGTAAACGCTAAAAATTAAATGTAATACCTATTTGTATCAACTCACCAATAAAATTTCTTTTAAACTATCTAAGCTAATGTCTTTTCGTTTGCCCGCCTCCAGATCTCCATTTAGAGCTACAATTTCTTTCAGAAAATTATGAAATGCTGTCGATTTAGCCAACTCCTTGGTAGAAGTTGCCCAGTTGTCGTCTTAAAGTGTAAGAAGTCAATATATTGAATGTAAGAATTTATGAAATATCTTAAAATGCTCCGACATACCTATAGCTTTCAGTAGCAATAAACTGGGAAATATTTGCTTTTTATAGTTCATGCGCCACACTTTTAGACAATCGTCACGTCCGCTGCTGAGTAGACAGTTAATACAGCCTTCAATCTCATTATTCTGCTTGGAACTGGCGGTAATATCGCGAAATAGGGTCAGGAAGATATTGGCATGCTTCACCTGACTCTTAATATAGTATCCCTGGAAATTCAAAACATTTTTCAGACGCTACCATTCTCTAAAATATCGCATGACTTACCAAAATCAGTCTTGCACTTCTCTTCAGACTTTGCTGTAGCTCTTTGGACAGATTTATGTACTGAGCGTTGAGAGCATTGTACGTGGCAAAGAACTCCTGCTGGTTGAGCAGCAGCGGATTAGCCGACTTTCTCGTCGCTTCCGCATTGAGCACCCGCTCCATGTACTCCACAACGAACTTGGTGTACTGCTTCAACTCCAGGTTGGGCAGCATTAGGTTCTGCCAGACCCGGACACCCTCGTTCAGTGACTTAAAGCCGCCCTGCCCGATGGCCCACAGTATGCTCAGGCAGATGTTGCTCCTGTTCTGGTAGGAGTTTCGCAGCAGCGCCGTCTTGGCCAGATTTCCGGAACAGATTGTCGGCCAGTTCTGTCCAATCAATTGTAGGATCAGCTTATAACCGGCCACAGTCTGGTTGTTATTCAGATCCGTGGCCATGCTATCCAACAGGGAGTAGAAGAAGTACTCCAGGTTCTGCTCGCCCACGCTGCCCAGGAACTTAACAACCTCATTTTTTAGGTCGCTGCTGGCCAGAGTGCTGGGATACTGAGCCGATCGGCCAGAGAAGATTGCATCGCAGTCGTATGCCAAAGCGCCATTAAAGTACTGAGCAATCTACAGGAGAATGTCTGCTTAATAATCGGGATTAATGTGGATAACCTGCCGAAGGACCTACATGACTTAGCCAACGCAGCTCGGAGCCGCGACAACTAAACTTCACCTGCTCCACTTGGGCAACAAAGTCATCCGGCGTTATTTGCTTCAGAGCCTGCTCCAGAGTTTTCGGTTTCGCAGCAGACGTCGACGTGGCCTTTTTCTCAGCTGGAACGGAGGCATTTCTAGCGGTATTCTTCTTCGGCGACTTATTATTTTTCGATGAGGATGAGGCACTTGAGTTGGATTTAGCAGGCGAATGCGACTTATTGTTGTTGTTATTGCTGCTGCTGGTGGCAAACGAGTTGCGATACCGGTGAGTGGTGGGCACTGGGGCGAGTGGAGGCGGGTTGGATTAGGTACAATCCTCTCAGCAGCTGCATGCAGCTCACAAACAAACACAAGCTACACTTACATAGCTCCTCCAACTTTGGTAGTTGGGCTGCAAGCCGCTTCTGTTCCGTGTGGGCGACCACCTTCTTGTCCAGATTCTTCTGTTTCCTCGACTTGGTGACCACCTCCCATTGTTCCGACATATTCACTGCAATCTAGGTTGCTGGCTTGAGCTAAATTAAATTAAATTAGCGTAAATGCAGGCGGCCGGCAGAATGAAAAAAGCAACAAGCGTATTTATCGGAAAGTGTGACCAGTGGAAGCGTTTCAGATGCAATGCAAAATCCAATCAGGGCTGCGAAATTGTTGTACTGCTTGGTCGATTTAATTTTTATTTTCAATGTTTACAGATGTTCCAATGTTTATTCCCAGGAAAACTAGATCAAACAAGTTGTTTTTAATTGTCTCCTTGCTCGGAAAATGCTTAAAAACGTGAAAAAAGACCTTAGTTATATTTCGCGCCGGAATAAAGCCACCGGAAGGCGTTTTAGTCTTATCTTTTGAAAAAATATTGGTCACACTGACTCCAACCAAAACAAAAAATATATTTAATAAGTATTTATTAGGTCTAAGGAAATGGCTGCCTCACGCTCTCGGCGCAACAATGCCGGCAACAAAATAGCCTCTTTATTGGACGAAGAGGAAGACGACTTCTACAAAACATCCTATGGAGGATTTCAGGATGAGGAGGAGGACAAGGAATACGAGTAAGTGTTGTGACAATATAAACATTTTTATTGTTATAACCATGTAAAATACTTACCGCAGACAAAAGGATGAAGAGGAGGATGTGGTGGACTCGGACTTCAGTATCGATGAGCAGGACGAGCCAGTTTCCGATCAGGAAGAGGCGCCTGACAAAAAGCGGAAACGCGGCGGCATAAATACCAAGGCCTACAAGGTGAGATTCGCGGAAGAATGTTCAAGAAATTTCTGAATTTCCACTTTATCCGCAGGAAACCAAACCGGCGGCAAAGAAGGAGACTAAAGCCGTGCCGGCTTTGCACAAAAAGCGCGGCGGTGGCGGCGTTTCCAAACGGCGGGTGCGTCCTCGATTCACGGTCATCGATTCTGGCCGCAAATCCATTCGCACCTCGACGGCCATTAAGACGCAGGCCACGAAAATCCGCTTGAAGGAGCTAGATGATGCGCGCAAGCGAAAAAAAAAGAAGGTGCGCGTAGAGGACTATATGCCCACCCAGGATGAGCTTCTGGAGGAGGCCAAAATAACGGAAGAGGAGAACATAAAATCTCTGGGTAGGTATCCCAATCGAAGCTAATCCACCTGATAATCATTCAACATGACAACCTGCAGAGAAATTCCAGAAGATGGAGCTGGAAAAGAAAAAAACGCGTCCCACCAAGCGCACCTTTACAGGACCTACGATACGCTACCATTCGCTGACCATGCCTGCCATGCGAAAACCCACGCGAGGTAGCCTTCTGCCCAGCGATTCAAAAGATCATGCCGGCAAGTGCGAGCGCACATTCGTGACGGTGGAGAACGATTTCAATGACAAGGTGTTTCAAAACATCTTCCGACCTAAGCCGCCACCGAAACATAGCAATGGCATCTGCCCGATTACCCGCCTGCCGGCTCGCTACTTTGATCCTGTCACCCAGCAGCCGTACTATAGCATCCAGGCCTTCAAGATCCTGCGCGAGGCCTACTACATGCAGCTTGAGCAGCAGGGTACCGACAGCGGAAACAGCAATGACCAGCCTGAGCTGGTCAAGTGGCTGGAATGGCGCAAGCTGGTCAAGGAGAATCGTAAGGAGAATCAAGGAGAAAGTAAGACCATAAATTATCATAAGCTTTAATGAACAAAGCAAGCTTTATTTAAGATCGCGTCAAGGTGGCAGCAGCAACTGTCAGCAAGAACGGAGACAACTAACAACTGGTAACCCTTTCTATTAGTGCTTATAATTAAATATATGGAATAAACTAAATTTAATACATTTTCAAATATTATCGGGGGAAACTTATTTATATATATTTTTTTAACCTTTACTAAAAATATAAGTATAAATTCGATGCCAAAATTAAATACGGAATCATAATTTTGACCTAATCAGTTCAATGTCAAGGTTTACAGACTCCCAAATAAACGTAATGGCGCGTAGTACATCTGGAATTTCCCAAGCGTTATCTGTGGCATTGTTATTTATAATCCAGCCGCAGACTGTTTTCATTTTCGAACTGCGTGAGCCTAAGTTTAACAAATAAATAATGTAGAAAAACTGATAGGAGTACTTAGGTATAAGCAGAATCCGGTTTATTGACTTTGCCAGAAGATGATGCTAGTGTTAACCTTTTGAAAGTTTGGATTTTCGTTTGGTAAATTAAACGAAGGTCTCTTTAGAATAAAGAGTATTTTAAAATAGTAAACAATATTTTTAGATTTACATATATTTTTCATTTCCGCTAAAAGTTCAAGATGATAAGCTTCTAGCCTCTGCCTCGGATTTAGTAATTTCAAAGCAGAGAAACTGCGGCTGTACTGAGTCGTAATATATATTAAATAATTTAGTACTTGCATCATCTTATCACTCGAAGAAATGTTAATTGTTTATTTCTTTTCTTTGAATTTTATTTAAAAAATAGACCAACAATTTAATTTAATCCTAAAACACTATAATCTTGATATCGGCTTAATTTATTTTCAGCCATAAACAAAAGTTTAAAAATTTTTCAGGAGATCTTACGATCTTAATCTTAATCTTAAATTAGTCATTTTTCCAGTAGAACAATTTTTTAAAATACTAAAAACTTACAGGGAATCACAGCAGTAAACCTGACCGCCACTCTTCCTATATTTTTTGTCTTATCAACAAAACCCGCCCCACGCGCTTACTATTTAATTTGTCTTGATGGACGTTAAGGTACATATTTTCGTTCTCAACAATTCAGTCGGGCCCGTGAGCTCAATTTAAACGAACGCTTGCGTCACAATGAAGCAATTGGCTACCTTGAGCATCCTTCTGGTACTGGGAGCCGTCCTGGCTGACAGTGACAGCGATAGCAGCAGTAGCAGCGGAGAGCATAAAAGCAAGCACACTGTCACGGAGCACAAGTACAATTATCCAGCCTACCCAGCCAGTCCCTATGGTTTTGGCTATCCGAATGCATACAATGCATATCCTTACAATCAGTTGATGCCGCAGTATCCAAGCCAGCCACTACCCTATGGATATCTTCCGTATCCCTACAATCCGTACATGCAGGCGCCGCCGCCACCTCCCCAGCAGATGCCCCCGCCACCGATGTATCCATCTCCATATCCACCACCACCGCAACAGCAGCAGCAGCAGGGCGCCGGACAGAGTCCCAGCTGGAACCCCAACTCGACTGCAAATCAGCAGACGCCACAACAACCCACACCGGGACCTGGTCTGCCCACTCCTTACCCTCAACAAGGAGGCTCCAGCGTGATCAATCACTCCCTCAAAGTGAACAAGGAATACAACGAGGATGGACACCACTCATCGCCCTAGATAATAGATCGTTTACCGGTCCTAAAACAATTTTCAAATTAAAATACAAGTTCATTTATATACTTTTTGAAAGTAAGTTTACAAACTCTTGTTCTGTATATACAATTCTTCAAAACATGCAATTTATTTAAAATCACAAACAGATCACTTTCTTGTTCCCCCCGAAAGGAAGACATTTTGAAATGTTTCCAGGCAATCCAGGGGAGAAATATCACAAGTACTTAATCTTAGGAGGCACTTGGTTGCGGCTGCTCCACTACCGTCCCGTGATGGTATAGGTGGACATGGTAGGCATAGCTGTTCATGCACTTTTGTATGCTCAGGACAAAGGGCTCGAATGGATGCCAAATGAAGGCGCATAGTTCACGCGGCGCCATCGCCGTGATATCCCTACGCGCCTTAGCGTACAGGCGGAACTTGACAGTCTTTGTTGCTTGATCCTTGAAGACGATGGGCTCGGCAGAGCAGGGATTTGGTCGTTCCAGTGGTGACATGTACCGATCGTCGTAGCTGAAATCGCTGTACTTGAGGTATGGCGATGGCGACAGACACTGGGAGCTGACGGGAACGCCCGGATTAAAGCGCAAGGCCGCATGCCGGACGAAGGGGACCGTGGCATTGGCATCCAGGAAGTTCTGCTTAAGAAAATAGTGCAGCGGCAATGACGGCGCATCGCCGGTTTGCAGCGATCGCACATTGCTCATCTCATCGTAGAACAGCAGTATGATTTTGAGCAGTTCGACGGAAGAATCCGGATAGACGCCCACCACCTCCTCGTCGGATATGGTGTAGAAAACGTATAAACGGCGCGGAGGCGGAGCAGGTAGGGGCATAACATCGCTCTCTTTGGGTCGCTCCTCGTATCGCAGCAGGAGCAGATCCCTGTTTATCAATTGCATCCTCTCCATGATCATGTGCTCGATCTAGGAGCAGAAATGGTGTTTATTTATTACAAACGTATGCGTATTTTTTATAAACTTACGAACTCAAAGTTTTTGTAGAACTCCTGCAGCTTTTCCCTCACATCGTCGCAGTCCAGGTTGATTTGGCGATACAGAAAGCTCAGAACACGTTGTTTTATATGAGTTATGGGCAAAACCGTAGTCGCGTCCAGGTGCCCAACGTCCGAAGATGCTCCCTCGATAAAGTCCCGTGGGCGGGGCCCAATGGACTCCTGTTCGTAGAGCTTCCCCCTGGACATCTCGTAAACGTAAATGCACTGATGCAGCCGCGACATGATCGCTACCTTAGAACCGAACACCGAGATTCCGTGATTGTGGGAAACAACAATCGAATCCTGCGGCAGGAAAAGTCTGTCGCTGACCACACCCTGCTCCAGGTCCACCACGAAGAACACATACGAAAAGGCGTCCAGCTTGTCGAAGAGATCCGGATAGCGAACATAATCTTCGATGGGCAGTGCATTTCTCAGCACAGACATGGCGGCCAGCAAGACATACTTGCCGTTCTCCAGGAACACGCTGAACTCCCGATGCAGGTAGTATCGACCGTTGAGGCCGTGGCACAAGCGAAGGCTCTTTGTAACATTAGTGGCGAACAGGCGCTCGAAGATCGTGCTGCTTAGGACGTTGTTCTCCTCGCTCTTGTAACACTCCTTGGTGCCAACGTCCGCCTCGCGGATCAGCTCGCCAACCGCCGCCGAGCTGAATCCCCTGTAAGGGTAGATGTGTAGGCTGCGCTGATCGTGGGAGAAGGCCAGCAGCTGGCTCCCGTCCGGCGTAAACTTGCGCAGGTAGACAGGCGGAATGGCCACGGAGTCGATGGTCAGGCACGGAGTGATGGATTTGTAGAAGCGGCGCTCGTAGGCCAGGCGGGGAATCCTGCTAAGCTGGCTACCGACGCAGGTGTAGCCGGATTCGCGGTTCTGCAACAGGTGCACGATGTTCTGCGATTGTAGGCGCTGGTTATAGCCCATGGCAGCATAACATGGATAAACAATAATGCGATACAACTAAAACTATGATCACTGCTTTAACAGTTTTGTCAAAAACAACAAAATAATTAAATCCTATGTTTTTAACATCGATGAGCGGATACTTGTCTCATACAGCTGGCCACACTTAAATCGATCACAAACAGAACTTTCACTAACTGAATTTTCACAGAATATCTAATTTTTTGTGTTTCCCCGTTATTTCTTGCGGATAATAACCTTGAATTGAGTACCCTGCCTAGGGGGTCATGAAAGAAAGCGGGGGAAAACTCTAAACCTTCATGAAACGGTACTGGCTGACTTTGTAGTGAGATCACACCGTTAGAAACACGCAGAGGCGCATCAAAAGGGGATATTTTTTCTGCCTGTAAGCACTAGGCTAAAAATTATTATTAAACTCAATAAGTTGTCGCAGCTCCGAATTTTTATTTGAAATCAGTTTGCATTTCTGAAGTCGAAAATTTGCTATAATCTTTGCTTCGAGAAGTTTATAAATTGGATAGGTTCTTTGATGCTGATGCCTGTGCCTGGAATATAATTCCAATTGGAAGTGTTATAAGCCGACAGTTCAAAGTTCCAAAAACAAGGACAAAGTGATCTTAACCTAAATAACGTTAGATTTAATAATAATTCCTTATTAGTTTTATATAATGCTTTGCTTCATAAGCCCAATATATCCATTAAAAGGAATGATAAACCTTCTAAGCAATACAAGTTGGACATTCTTGTCAGTTCCTTTGAGATTTAAAAGTCAAAACTTTGAGGTTTTCGAATATTTTCGTAATTTATGTTACCACTTTATGATTTCACTTTATTTAGCGTCGAAATAAGATTACTCTCCATTCCAAAACCGGCTAAGCGGGGCTTAAATTAGACGTTGTATCCCACGATGTGGCGCTTGCCGATGCACTCGCCGATGTAGAACCAGAAGATAACCTCGGCGGTCACCAGGGTGTTAAGCCAGGCCTCGCGAACGGTGAGGTTTTTGTAGGCACCGGTCCGTGCGCCCTTGACAATGTTGCCCAGGCCCTGGCGGATAGCCGGAATATCGGCGGGCGTCGGGGGCGTCAGCTCCACCTTGGCGTACTTCAGGAACACATCCAGCTGCGGCCTTGCCTGAGTAAGAAGCCCTGCGGAATAAAATCATTACATAATTCTGTGATTAGTAGCCGCAGTGGTGGAGCGTAAAATCCTCTGCCTCCAGTTGCCGGAACTTACTGTTCACAAGTCCTGATCCTTTGGTAGCCAAACTCGCCATTTTTTCGGTTGTTTTTCTGCAGTAGGCTTTGGAATTATACAAGACCGAAATTTGGCAAAATGCGTGAAAACCTTACCTAGTGTGACCGTGTCTCGATAACGATAAGAGAATATGGTTCAGAAGTTGCCAGATGAAAATTTGGCTTTCCCCCTAAAAAATCTCAAAAAGTTGAAATTTCCAAAAAAACCGAGTTTCCATACTAAATACTAAACCCGTTATTTGAAGAAAAACATAAATGTTATCAAAATACAATGTTTAATTAAATATTACAATTTATAACGAATACTGTTCTTATTGAGCTGCAAAATGGGTTTTAATGAACTGCTTTCTATTGTTGTCTTCTCCGGATTTGGATGCGTTACTTATGACATTAAAGAAAGTCGATTTATAAGGTGAAACATGCAGTTCTGAATCTGAAGTATAGGATTACTGAATGTAAAAAATAAAAGGCTATTATCAGGATATCTCTTACCAATGCTAGGATCCGCCCACTCCATTGCCATGTTGTGCAAAATAGACAATGCTGTGATAGTTTGCTTGGCCGATCCATGAGATCCCAGTATTTCAGTGCCCAAGATACCAAAGCGACTCATTAACAGGCTCAGACATTTCCTGGCCGATGCATACGTTTTCGAGTGAGCGTGGTTGTACAGTTCCTCGGATTGATTCCTTGGAAAACGCACTGGCGTGTAGAGTGAGGAAGAACAACGAACTATTTCGCTGCCCAGCAGAATTCGACCGCGAAACTCGTTCTGCTCGAACCTGTCCTTGATTTTGGACAAAGCAAACATCTCAGAGTCTGATGGCATGAGGTGCTCATCAATCAACCGAATATCCAGGTCCCTTATCTTATGGGCTGCATCGCACACAATTTGCAAATGCAGCTCCTCATTCGATTGAGCTGGATACGTTGATTCGCCATCAGGATCTTCTTCGTTAAGATGGTTTTCCGATTGAAATCTCACAGTGGTCTGCAATAATGCCCCAATAACCTGTGGCATATTCGCAATTGCTTGGAATGAACACATTATTCGCTCTTTTTCCGACAGTGTCGCCGGCATTCTTATATATCGGGATGCTTTCGAAGCTAAGACTGCAGCCACCCGACGAGTGATTTTGGCCAACGTTCGTAAACTAACGCCATGAGCGCGCGCCGTCAGTTTAGGGTGCTAAAATGGAAAAATGAAATCAAGCTTATCAACGGACTGTTTCAAAGCGATTAACTTTTCCCGCCCTTGTTATACATACATTCCCATACTCTTCTTACCTCTGTTCCACCCCACAGGCGGATGGAACATAGAATTTGCAAGTCTATGGATACCTGCTCCCTTTTCAGTGGCTCATAATATTCAATTTCGAGGTCGTCTCGCACTATTTCTATAATTCGGCGAAGATTTTCCTTACTGTACCGATATTTTATGCGGAACTGGTTTTCATTTAGATCATTCAGTGGATTAAAGCGGACAAGCTTTCTCTTTAGTGGTATTCTCCTCCTCTGACTATTGTCCTTGGGATCAAGAAATCCACGAAAGTCTTTGAAATATTCAAAGTCTTTTAAGCAGCGTTCAAAAGTTTCTATATCTTTCATTTTCACTTTTTGTTTATAATGAAATGGTGTGACATAGCTGAAGTTTGTGAAAAATACCAAAATATAACACTTTTTGTGTAAAGCACGGTATCCAGAGAGAAGAAAACTGTTGCAAAGCAGTGAGAGAGAGCGAGAGGCAAATAGTTTGAAACAGCTTGTCACCTAGGTCTGTTTCAAAGGGTGGTATCCAGTACAGGTTTGAAAATACTAGAACGGTTCAAGATTTAAGATAGAGAGAAATTGCAAGTGCGAGAGGCATTTTGAAACTTTCCAGGTTTTAGGGTAACAGGTTTGAAAAACAGAACGGTGCAAGATTTGTAGATTTTTGTTTTAGTATTTCCACTTTAATATTCTTCTGTCTCCAACGTTTGCCTCTCGCTCTGCCCCTCACATATTTCAAACTATGGATCCGGCATGAACAAAAATGCATGGAAAAGTCGAATTAAAAGAGCGAATACAGTCCTCATTGACTTAATAAAGGCAAATACAATATTTTGGGAATTAATATGAATTTGCATTAAAAACCTGGGACGAGAAAGTAAAATTAAAAATAAGGATGCAGGACTATCGAAAGGAAAAATGGGCCACTTTTGCATCTCGTTATGCAATTGGCACAGGATAGCTCTCCTCCATGGGTATGGTTCCATCATGTTTCTCGAACGGAACACCCACCTATGCCTAAAGAGCCCATATACAATCATCCGAGTTCCTTAGACATGTTCTATGAGCAGTCCAAGGCAGGCGCAGCCGCCGGAATGCATGTCAATAGCTTGGGACAATTAATAATATAAAACAAATCATAAAAGATGAATGTGTGATGTTTCAAATTTTGCCGGTTGTCAACAAAGTATGACCGCATCATAGCCCTCAAAAATGCCGAACAACGAGTAGAAAGAGCGGTCACACTTCAAAAGAATAAACATTTTTGCCTGCGTGACAACTTTGTTTGCTGGATACTATTTGTTTAGCATTTCAGAACACGTAGCGAAAAAGCTCAGTATCCAGCAAATAAAGTTGTCACGCAGCGCAAAAATGTTTATTCTTTTGAAGTGTGACCGCTCTTTCTACTCGTTGCTCGGCATTTTTTGAGGCCCAATGATGCAGTCATACTTTGTTGACAACCGGCAAAATTTGAAACATCACACACATTCATCTTTTTATGATTTGTTTTAGATTATTAATTGTCCCAAAGCTATTGACATGCGTTCCGGCGGCTGCGCCTGCCTTGGACTGCCCATAGTACATGTCTAAGGAGCTCGGATGATTGTATATGGGCTCTTTTAGGCATAGGTGGGTGTTCCGTTCAGGGAGAAACATGATGGAACCCATACCCATGGAGGAGAAGCTATCCTGTGCCAATTGCATAACGAGATGCAAAAGTGGCCCATTTTTCCTTTCGATAGTCCTGCATCCTTATTTTTAATTTTACTTTCTCGTCCCAGGACTTTTAATGCAAATTCATATAATTTCCCGATTCCCAAAATATTGTATTTGCCTTTATCAAGTCAATTAGGACTGTATTCGCTCTTTTAATTCGACTTTTCCACGCATTTTTGTTCATGCCGGGATCCATAGTTTGAAATATGTGAAGGGCAGAGCGAGAGGCAAACGTTGGAGACAGCGGATACATTAAAATTTTTATTCTTTTCGCTACACGTTATGGAAATACTAAAGCCCCCCAAAAAATCTCCTAAATCTTGCACCGTTCTAGTATTTTCGAACCTGTACTGGATACCACCCTTTGAAACAGACCTAGGTGACAAGCTGTTTCAAACTATTTGCCTCTCGCTCTCTCTCACTGCTTTGCAACAGTTTTCTTCTCTCTGGATACCGTCAAAAAAAAATTTTTAATAAATCTGTCTGTTTCCAATGTTTGCCTCTCGCTCTGCCCTTCACATATTGCAAACCATGGATCCCGGCATGAACAAAAATGCGTGGAAAAGTCGAATTAAAAGAGCGAATACAGTCCTAATTGACTAGATAAAGGCAAATACAATATATTGGGAATCGGGAAATTATATGAATTTGCATTAAAAACCTGGGCGAAAAAGAAAAACATTTCCCCCATATAAATTGATATTAAAAATTGGTTAAATTTGCCGTTGTCTAGTATGACCGCATCGTTCTAAAAAAGCCACTACAGTAAGAGCGGTCACACTAAAAATAAACATTTTTGCGCTGCGTGACAACTTTATTTGCTGGATACTGAGCTTACAGAACAATTGTACTTTAGTATATTTTCGAATTCGAAATTATTTTTCGTAGTTTTTATGGCATGTTTCAAAAACTTGATTGCGGTCACTCTGATTCTTAAGCTTCCCTCCATAAGTGCGCCATTGGCTCGTGATCCGTGTTTTGCCAAATTCAGTGTTTAAATTAAAATTAAAATGGCTGAAAATCAGAGCCGAGGACGCAGGCGTCCATACGACGAGGATGAACCTCGTAGTTCAGAGCAGCAACCAGTAAGTACTTTAACTTTTTCAATCGCATTAACCATAATCCATAACCGCATAATACATTATTTAATGGTAAATGATGCCGTCCTGTTATTAAAAACCGAAACTAATATGTTTAGGAGCATACTGTATTTTTTTTCGCGGATGCGGTCTTCCAAGAATTTCCGTTATGTTGTTTCTAACCCACACACTGATATACCAACGCACATGTATGTGCAGGAATAGCCGCGCTCTGTTTCCAGTCTGCATTCCCCAACATCAAATAAACAAACGGATTCGTAGGCTTCAATACTCGTATACATTTTGTTGGTTTTTTTTCCACATCCATGGATCAAACAAAGTCGTGTTCAATGTGAACAAAAATGCTTGCATGAAAACAGATCGCATTTCCTCTGCGCAAGCAGTTTTTTAGAGCTGATGTACATACATTAACAAATCAAATTGTTTTTCGCTGAGCCGTTTATAAATGAGACAAAGTTGTGAATTTTCTGTGAGGCCATTAAGCTTCGCAATTTAAACGGTTTCATGTACAATGTTTGCCCTGCTGTGGTACATAATTCTTGGGAATACAATATAAAAGAGACGCGAAGAATATTTTTTTCTACTTTATTTGGAAGATTAAGAATTTGTGGAAAGATGGGAAGCGTATTACATACATTTTCGCACTAAGTTGTAATACTTTTGTACTAGAATCTTTATGTCAATTGGAAACGGCAAAAGAGACGCGATGATAACTTTTTGCAGGCTTCAAATTGCGGAACTTGCGAATGTGGTAGAAAAAAGAACCAAGAACCACTTGGTACTTAGCATCATGATACAATAAGTGTAAGTGCGAGTGAAACCACAATATAGTGTGTTCATCAATCTACTATGTATGGTGGAACTACTACAGAAAAACGCACGCTAGAAAAAGATAGCAACAGAGACATCCAATACATCGCCAATATTTTTAGTAATTCAGTTACTTAGTAGTAAATCACTATATAAGAGGAATTAAATCTATCTATTATATAAAATAGTTTTCTGCCGTGTACAAAAATATATGTGAGTGTTTGCGAGTGTGTATGTGTGCCTGTGGCCTATTTCCAGAAATTAATTTTGAGAAAACTGTATAAGATAATGAGATAATTTTTTTGTTATTACTTTTGTACATCTTTAAACTTAACACTATGGGAAATTTTAAGTTGTATAGCGAATTCTTCGTTGTTTATAAGAGGTCAAAGTGGGGTCATCAAAATTATAGGGGTGATTTTTATACCCTTGCAGGGTATTATAATTTTAGTCGGAAGTTTGCAACGCAGTGAAGGAGACATTTCCGACCCTATAAAGTATATATATTCTTGATCAGCATCAACAGCCGAGTCGATCTAGCCATGTCCGTCTGTCTGTCTGTCTGTCCGTCCGTTTCTACGCAAACTAGTCCCTCAGTTTTGAAGCTATCTGAATGAAACTTTGCACATATGCTTCTATATGCTCTCACTACTATATATGTCGGATCGGACGACTATATCATATAGCTGCCATAGGAACGATCGGAAAATTTTTAGGAAAAAAATTATTACTTAGGCAATTTTCATATAATTTAATACTTGGCCATTTTGTATTATTCCAGAATTTCGGTTTTAATTTTATTCAAATCGGACCACTATATCATATAGCTGCCATAGGAATATATATATATATCAATTCATTTAATTTGTTCGCAACATATTTTGTTAGCAACATTTTCGCTAGCAACATTTGTTGCTAGCAACATTCCGAGAAAGCGGAAAGTCAAAACATTTTTCTTCTTCTTCTACTTACTGCAAGGGTATTTAAACTTCGGCATGCCGAAGTTAGCTTCCTTTCTTGTTCTGGTATCAACTTGCCTGAATTGAGAAAAATTAATTTGATTTATTTTCAGTTTTTCGTTGGCTATGCTTCTCTGAGTACGATTTTTTTTAATTAAACATTGTTTTTAGCTCCATTTTCAACCATGTTTTTTCACCTGTTGGAGGGTGTAATAATTAAAAATCGTACTCGGAGAAGCATAGAGAATTGTTTGATAAAGAAGTGGGGAAAAATTGATTCAATTCGATGAAAATTACTGGTGGAAGTGATACCAGAAAGTTTAAAAAAGGTGATTTTCGGGAAAACGCTTTTAAAGATAGGAAAAATGGTCGAAACGTATGGAGGTGGCTTCGTTTACCCATGAAGGAATGCGAAACCCTTCTTATGGCGTATTCCTCAGATCCTCTATATTTTAAAAATAAAAACAAAAAAAAACCTTTTTTTTAAATTTCGTAAAGAAAATTTTAAAATAAACTTAATACAACTTAAACGGGGGAATACCCTCAGGCCGACACTTGGTTACCCGCGGGGCCCCGATTTTCTCTCTGCGGCCCTGATCTTAACCCTTGAACCAGTTGAGATATTTTCATAATTTGTTATATGGAAGGTCATTTTAGTACCTTTCGATTAAATGGTCATACTATATGGTGTGATAAATAATAGATTTTATACTCGAAAATTTATGTTTTTGAGGCAGTTTTCCCAATTTTTTTCTTACTTTACTTTTCGTTTATTTTCTCTGAAGCAGAATTTTTACGAAGCAGCCCGTTTATTACGCTGAGATGAAATTATCTTTTGCTTTGGAAATTCGGGGAGGGAGTTAGGGGCAGCCGATCTTTTTTGAATATGATAAAGAACATATTCAGGAACAACACCTCATACGTCAAACCCATCATCCCGCAAAGTCTGAATTTACTAAAAACTACATGCTTTTTTTGCAACCCAAAAAAGGTTCAACTTTGAACACGTGTAACTTCTGAAATACCGAACCGATTTGAATAATTTTTTGGATTCAACCCTTTTGAACTGTTACCTGTGGAATTGCCTGGCAATTTACGATCCGTTGTCATCAAAAATTTGATTTTCCGGCCATTGTTCGACGAAGAGTGTCGTATTGATTCGGGTGCGCACACACCACACCGGGTGCTTGCAAACACCCGAAGATTTTCAGTGGGTGTTTGTAAATACCATGAACCTTGTGTGCTTTTCATACCAACTGCTCATGGGATAGAGCATCTCCGTTTATTTAAAGGCCTAATTCGCTTTTATACATGGGCGGCCGGGGTAATTCATGAGAATTTTATCATGAACAGAGCAGCGTTCGATTCAGTTACCTGAATCGCTCGTTTGCCGCTTTGCTGAACTGGGGATCCATACGAAAAGCCATAGATTTCTAAGCGGAATCGTTCACGGCTTGAAGCAAAGTCCGACTGGGTACCCGCGATGTACGGTGGTGAGTAGCACCCGACACTCAAATTTGTTGAGTGTGATTCGCGTTGCCAAAAATGCCACTCGGGCAATTCTCTGGCGCCTAGTCCAATAAATATAAATTTGAAATATATTTGTATGTTGAAGTAATGACGACTTTTATTACATTAAATTTTATATTTGAAGATTTACAGTTACAGTTTTCAATTTTTCGCTACTTTAGTTATTATTTCCCTGTCATTTGATTAGCATACAAATTTAAGTGAAAATCAAACTCATTTGCGTTGAAACAGACAGACTGACAGACGGATATGGCTAGATCAATTCTGCTGTTGTTTTATCTATAATTGAGCCCTAATTTCTTGCAGAGAACAAAAATATTTAAAGGACCACCGGGTGGTTCGGCTGATCAGCCCGGATGTTCCCGAGCTCCTCCAGATGGAGATGGTGCTGCCGGGCAAGGAAGACGAGAGGGTGAAAGCGGAGCTGACCGCCGACCCCGGGGGGATCGATTTGATATTGTCAATACTCGTCCGGCTGACATAGTCAGCAAGAAGGGGACAGAGGGGAATCAGATAAGTCTGCAAACCAACTTCTTTCGCTTGAAAACAAAGCCGGAATGGCGTATCGTGCACTATCACGTCCAGTTCGAGCCGAGCGTTGAGAACCCACGCGTCCGTATGGGAATACTTTCGGATCACGCCCAAGTCCTGGGATCAGGCTATCTTTTCGATGGGCTCCAATTGTTCACTACGCGCAAATACGAGCAGGAGGTAACGGTGCTGCGTGGAAAGTCGAAGCTCGATATCGAATACACCATATCGGTCAAGTTTGTCGGATTCATATCGACCGTCGAGCCTCGCTTCTTGCAGGTTCTAAACTTAATTTTGCGCCGATCCATGAAGGGTCTTAAACTGGAATTGGTTGGTCGTAATCTCTTCGATCCCCATGCAAAGGTAAACCCAACTAATGGCTTGTATTTTATTTGATTAACCCACTCGAAATTTCGTTTTATTATAGATCCCAATCCGAGAGTTTCAAATGGAGCTCTGGCCAGGCTATGAAACCTCGATCCGACAGCACGAGAAGGATATTCTCCTATGCACCGAAATAACTCACAAAGTTATGCGCACTGAAACGGTCTATGACATACTGCGACGCTGTTCTCAAAATCCGTCCCGTCACCAGGACGAGTTCCGTGCAAATGTCTTGGACTTGGTGGTTCTAACGGATTACAATAACAAAACGTACCGCATTAACGACGTGGATTTTGGCCAAACACCGAGGTCAACGTTCGATTGCAAGGGAAAAAGTGTCAGCTTTGTGGAGTACTATCTGACTGTGAGTCTTTTGAAATCTTATTTCACTCGTTCGATATTAAGATTTCGTTTATAGAAATACAACATACGGATCCGCGACCAAAATCAGCCCCTGCTGATATCGAAGAATAGGGACAAGGCTCAGAAAACGAATGCCAGTGATGTGGTGGTCCTTGTTCCGGAGCTCTGCCGAGTGACTGGCCTCACCGATAACATGCGTTCAAATTTCCAGTAAGATCGGCGAACTATAGCTGTTCCAAAAATGTATTTATCTTCTTATCAACAGACTAATGCGAGCCATGTCCGAGCATACTCGTATGAACCCGGATCGACGAATCGATCGCCTGCGAAAGTTTAACCATCGCTTGCAAAATACGACCGAAAGCGTCAAGGTACTCAGAGATTGGAATATGGATCTCGATCAAAATTTAACTGAGCTTAAAGGCCGCGTTATTTCGGCTCAGAAAATTGTTTTCCAGAACGGAAAGTAGGTTCTAATACGCAACGGGTGAACTTGTATTTTAATATATAATATTTATATGTATTTTACATACCAGAACTAGTGCTGGCGATAACGCCGACTGGACACGAAGCTTCCGCGACAGTCGCTTGCTTACTACTCCCAGGGAGGGCCTTGATCGCTGGATAGTTATTGTCCCCGAACGCCTTTCTTACGACCTAAGAAATTTAATGGAAAATATGATCAGGGCGGCAAATGGAATGGGCTTTCAAATTAGAAGGCCTGAAGAGTAAAGAAATTCAAATTCAACTATTGAAATGAATTAAATAATTGATCTATATTTACTTTCAGAATGAAGATCTATGACGACCGCACTGCTTCCTACATACGAGCTATGGATGACTGTTCTCGCATGGATCCAAAACTAATTTTATGCCTTGTTCCGAATAACAACGCTGAAAGGTATTCAATAATTTATTACCATATTACCATACTTGAAATATTACCTATAATTGGTTTACTCTAAAACGTAGTAGTTTGCTACAATAATAATATACTTTATTATACCCTTCCGGGTATTAGTCAGATGTTTGCAGCGCAGTGAAGGAGACATTTCCGACCCTATAAATGACTTTGCCACGCAAAAAATCTAAAGTCTTACAAATTTGTATAATACTTGTGTTTTTTTTCGTAATATTCCCATATTAGCTTTCTTTCGGCCGGATTTGTATTGTTATTTTTTGCCATAGCGGTCAAATTGTTTAGAGAAACGTATTTAGTACTCAATATTTTAGTTTAGAAAATAACTAGGACAACTTTCCCGGAAAAAACACAAGTTTGACGATTTTAGCTCAAGGTGGCTTAAGTATGTGAGCAGGAAATTTTGGAGATCGTCTCAAATTATTAAAATTTTTCGTTGAATAAATATTTTTATAACTTGGTTATGCTTCTATTTGAACACTGATATATAGAGCTACTGTGAGACAAAAAATTGGAGCTGTGAAATAAAAACTTTTCTTAATATTCGATTGAATTCTTGGTTGAAGTCTTGTGGCTTAAGTCTATGAGCACCACTGTATATCATATAGCTGCCATAGGAATATGTATATAAATTAATTTATTTTGAAAGCTTTGTTGCTAGCAACATTTACTTGTTGCGCAACATTTACTTGTTGCGCAACATTTTTCACTGTCAACATTTCGCTCAACATTTATGTTATCGAAGAACACGCGAAAGCGAAGAGAACCGCAATCCTTAAATATACCACATTTTAAATACCTACTGCAGGGGTATCTAGACTTCGGGTTGCCGAAGATAGCTCCTTTCTTGTTTTTCTGATTAATTTTGTCCATTCATTTCAGATACTCGGCGATCAAGAAGAGGGGATACGTCGACAGAGCTGTGCCAACTCAAGTTGTGACGGTTAAATCGGCAAAGAACCGCGGCCTCATGAGTATTGCCACCAAGATAGCAATTCAGATAAACTGCAAACTGGGATATACTCCCTGGATGATCGAGTTGCCGCTGTCTGGTCTGATGACTATCGGATTTGACATTTCCAAGAGCACGCGCGACCGCAAAAAGGCCTATGGCGCCCTGGTGGCTTCCATGGATCTCCAGAGGAACTCAACGTACTTCAGCACTGTTGCGGAGTGCAGTGCCTATGATGTCCTCTCGAACACCCTTTGGCCAATGATAGCGAAGGCCCTGCGGCAGTATAAACAAGAACATCAGACCTTGCCGACTCGTATTCTCTTCTACCGAGACGGTGTGAGTTCCGGCTCCCTGAAGCAACTGTTTGAGTACGAAGTCAAGGATATAGTGGAGAAGCTCGACGCCGAGTACAAGCGAGCCAATGCAGGACCTCCGAGCTTGGCCTATGTCGTCGTAACTAGATCAATGAACGTTCGCTTCTTTCAAAATGGAAGGCAGAACCCGCCGCCGGGAACGGTCGTCGATGATGTCGTCACTCTGCCCGAGAGATACGATTTTTATTTGGTATCGCAGAAGGTCAACCAGGGCTCAGTATCGCCGACCAGCTACAATGTCCTGTATAGCAACATTCGTCTAAGCCCCGATCAGATACAGAAACTAACCTATAAGATGTGCCATCTGTACTACAATTGGTCGGGAACCACGCGTGTGCCTGCAGTTTGTCAGTATGCCAAGAAGCTGGCCACCCTAACTGCCACTAACTTGCACGCCATTCCGCAGAATGCTTTGGAGAAGAAGTTTTATTACCTGTAAATAAAACAAGACAAAATGGGGCAGTAAGCCCACAGTACAGCTACACGTTTGTGTAGCTTTTATACTTTCCGCAACGTTATCAAAGTTATGCCTTAATGTTATCTTAATACCTTCAATTTTCATCCCATTTCTCCGCTCCCTAATGGGACTACAAACACGAATGAAAACAATGCTACGCAAACTATTTGTTTTTTGAAATTTTGAGTATAATTACTTTTTTATTTATATTATATTATATATTACTTTATATAAAGAAATACACACATCCTCTACGCTCGCTTGCTTATGTACGTGAATCGTGTTATTAATTACAGGTATTTAGCTTTCACAAGGATAATACAAATTCATAGCTTGCTTTTGTTGAGTATATTGAAATATGCTACGGAGTTGGATAGTTTTCGTTTAATGTAAGCTACAGTATATTTACAAAATGCTAAAGTTTCGTTTCGGATAAATGTTTAATAGATATTAATCGTATCGATTGCAAGTTGGGGTAGTGGGGGCAGGATCTTTGAATTCAGTGATAATATCGATTATTCATATTATTTAATATCCAAACACCGAGACTACTATGATACAGAAGCCCATCATTACAACTACTTGGAACTTGTCGGGGCTTCAAATTCAAATGCGTTCACTATTTAGCAGCGATTACTTTAACCACGATTACTCGTTGGTGATATATATACAATTGTATTAATGTTTTGATTTTAGACACTAGATTAGGATTAGGTGAAGCTGTGTATATGGTATAAGGGGTGGTGTTGAAAAGCTTTGGTGCTTTTGTGTAATCCAATTCTGTATATACCACGCCGGCTTGGACCACCTCATGGATTAATTCTCTTTGGAATTACTTTTTCTTTTTGTTTTTCAGTATAATGTCCGGCTTCAGCGAGTTCATCAGGGATCAAGCCGATGTCTCGTTCGGCTCCATCCAGCCCTCGCTGTCGTCTTCGCTATCTGAATCCTCAGATTCGGATAGCTCAATTGCCACACGTCTGGCCAAGATTGAGGCCACATCCAAGGGTGCTGCGTTGCGTTCAAACTCCTTTTGCTCCGACTTTTCTACCTTTCGCAGTGTAATGCCTGCAATGTAGATGAAGGGAAGTCAAAGCTCTTGATATTTGAGTCCATATATTTATCGGATTTTCCTTAAAATATACACTCCCGATTCGTACTTACCATCTCTAATGGCCTTCATCAAATCATTGCGTGGATCGTGGAATGGAGGCATTATCTTCTTGGCCGATACGATGTGTGGGGGCGCACCATTTTGTTGGCCTGGCATGGGCATTTCGCCGTTGACCAGGGAATTGGGCAGAATTTGGTGTGGCCTCATCGTGTGCTGGTTGCCACTGCCTAGGCCCATGCCATCCTCCACAGGCGGCGGTGGTGGTGGCGGCGGGGGCGCCGCATTCGGTGGCGACATCTTGGGTGAGTGCTACACAATTGTTAGAGTTAAATACACAAAATTCAATTCGAATAAAACAAAACGGAAACTAACCTGATCTGGCACTGGTGGCGGCGGTGGCAAGTCGCTAAGAGAGTTCAATTGGTTACCGCCCGACATTCCAATGCTGTTAAATGTGTTGGCCAGCTGCGTCATCACCATGTCCGCATTCTGCATGCTGTTCTGTGACATCTGCGGAGATCCAGCTCCTCCCGACGCATTGATGCTTGCTCGGCCCAGCAGCTTTACCGCCATGTGGCCGCCGCTGCTATTGGCGCCGTTCATCACGGACATGGGCGAAATGACGTCCGGAACGGGCGGCGGCGGGGGCAAGGCATCCCGGCTGGTCGACATACTTCGCCCCCTAGTCGGTGTGTTGGCATTAGAGGCTGTGGGCGTACCGCCGCCGCTGCCATTCGACGGCGGAGCCGGTGGTGGCTGCGATGGACGCGGCTTGTTGCGCGTCGGTGTGCCGCCTGGTCCGTAGATGGTTTCCGGAGACATAACGCCCTGGCCTCCTGTCTGACCGTACAGCGCGTGCGACTGGTACAGCCCCGTGTCATACATCTGCTGTTGATGCTGCTGCATCTGTTGGCCGCCGCCGTTGGGTCCGAACGTGGCGGCATACTGATTGGCCATCTGGGGAGTGAGCTGCTCGTAGGTGCTGCCATCGATCTGCTCCGATGGGTAGGGGCGGTGCAATTCGATCGAGTTTGGTCGGGGCTGGCGGGTTTCGTAGACTCCCATATCTAGAAAACGGATGAGAAAGTGTTAGTTGACCGCTTTGAAGGGATGCTTTTACAGGACGACACACATCTCGTTTAAAATGAAAGATAAAAACACGCCAATTATTACTGTGTAATCACACTTGGGGAAAATTAACACATGTAATTACAATCAAGTCAAGAGTTCCTGTGCAGATTGCCCAATGTTAATTTTGATACTTGTATGTACATCATTTCCGGTTGAAGCTTTTTTGGAACAGAACAGGAACACAATTTAGAGAAACCATCAAGAGAACAGGATGTGGCGACAGAAAGAAAATTAGTTAAGCTGCGGAGAGTGACAATGATCGATTGGAAAGACGGAGATACGGGAGGAAATTGACTGAACTACAACAGAACAGAAAGAAAGGTGCTCTATCCTAAACGGAAGCTAACTGCTGCGGATCAATCTTCAATCGCGATAATTAAAGAGTCCAATAATTTAAGGGCATTACGAAGGTATTGGAAAATACATTCGAGTTCATTGAGCTCGCGATTTCGATTGATGCCGTGATTTCAACTATTCTCTGCACAAAAACAAAAGGGATTGCTAGTTAGGGTAAGAGTAGTAGAGTAGTAGTAGTAGTAGTAGTAGTAGGATAGAGAAGCGTGTGATAGAACACTTATAGTCTCTTTACTGAGCTTGCTTTTTATAGGTGTGTGTGGATGTGGATGTCTAACCTGCAATCGCAACGGCGGTTTGCTTTGTGACATTACTGTTATTCTCCAAATGCGATAGCATATTATAAGGCTTTACTGTATCTGTAAATGAGATGATTATGCGTGTTTGATCCAATACATAATTAACAAATTCAATATCGTATCAAAGTACAACGGAAAAGGATTACAAAAAACCATAACAAACGACATGCAAGCAAAGTCCTAAGCGGTGAAAAGTAGTCGGCGCGATTCGAAACATGAAGTTGAATATTGACACACTGGTATATCTAGATCAATTCGTACGTAAAACGATAGTTTATCCCGATCTGAATAAGGCTAAAAAAATATCTCCAAAGTGGAAGTTTAACATAACAGAAAAAACCTTTTCCGCTTTGGTCTTTCTTATTATGGAGAGCTACTTATTATAGGTAACCGCTTACAATCCTTCCTGGTTGCCATACTTTTTCGGCATTTCATCTTCATAAAAATGTTAATCATTTTACCTGGGGAAACAAGTGAAGGGCTCTGATCAAACAAATTAGACCTAATTTGACATAACTCAAATACGTTCAACTGTTTTTTACAAGCTGTGTTTTGCTCCAAAATAAAATACCGAACAGTATCGGCTAGTTCATAATAGCCTTATTCCACTGCTACATATTTCAACATTTTGAATGTTGGGGGGTGATTCCATTGCTACATTTACATTCGGCTACATTCCTTGTTTATTTGAAGTCCGACATGTCAAATATAAATAAGGAAAATATTGAGATTGAAGAAATAGCCACTATCAGCGGGTTCTACGCAATGCTATCGTGACACTGGCCAGTTTGGAAGATGGGGAAGAGGATCTCATGACGGTATACAAGGCGATTGCCGAGGAGAACCCATTGCCTCCACATATGTACATAAAGATCTGCGCCAATCCCCGTGAATCTGAGAGTTTGTCAGTAACAAAGAATAATAAACCATGACGAATACTGCATCTATATTACAGAAGTGTTATGGTTGTTTTTGGGAACAAGGCGTGCCTCAAAATTACGATGCACGGAGAGAGTACATTTGATAAGTTTGTGGGTAAACTACAGGGGCTTAAGAAAAAGGATACCAATTTTAGGAACGCTTTACCATTAGATAAGCGTATTGATATCACCTTGTATACTCTGGAATCTTTTGCGGAGAACCGCAGACTTGGGAGGCTTTTCGAGTGTTCTTCTCGATGGTGGAAAAGATTTTACACGAGTTCTGCGTGGAGTTTTACAGAGGACTTGCCTCGTGATTTTATTTACACCGAAGAAGGTAGAAGAGTGCGTAAAAGGGATCGGAGCTTAAATTTTTGGTATTTTTAACAAAAACACCGAACATGTATGGGACATTTTTTTTTAATGACCTCATTTATTTTGTATGAAAAAATGTAGCAGTGGAATAAGGCTATAAGTTAACATCATTAAGTCTTGACTGAAAACCAACTGGAAAGGCTTGTTTTTTTTTGCTCACAATTCCCTATTTATGATGTTATGATGTGTTAATGCAGCAACTGCAAACTAGGCGAAATAAATCATATTAGTGATCATCTGCTTTCTTCGTCCTTAGGGCGAATCCAAAACTAGCGAGTGAGCTACAAAAGGTGAATGCGATGGCTGAAACATCTGTATTGTGGGATGTCGGCCGGGCGGGGTGGCGCTGAATGAAAGCTACAAGGCCAGGGCCCCATCATCGTACCTACGTCCTGGACATTACCGACAACCTGGTGGTGGTGCGCATCGAGAGTGCTTTGCCGCAAATCGATGTCAGCCTCGCCCACAGTCTGTATTTTGACTAGCTGAACTACACGGGCAGACAGGACATAATTGATCATTAAACAGATTCCATTCGAAGGCGGTGAACGAGTGCAAATAGTCAGTGCGTAAACGAACTTTCCAATATGAGCAGCATCAACATCGGCCCACTAACGAATTTGCTGCGCACTGAGTACTTGGCTCTTGGAACTCCTCCATCCACAGTCCCATTGGCGAGTACTTACTTCCGTAGCCGGCCTCCTCGTTGACCATAGAGTTGGGCGTGCGATAGATGACGTTGTTGGGCATCAATGTCTCGCCATGCACCAGGGCACGCTGTCGCTGCTGCTCGCGAGTATTGTGCGGCACCCTGATCTTGGTCTTCTGCTTCTTGTTTCCACGGCCGGCGGCTCCGCCGGCGCCTCCCTCCTGCCGCGGCCTGTTCATCTTCTTGCCCTTGTCGTGCATCACACGCTCGGTGTCCTTCAGCATCTCCTGGCGCCACAGCTCGAAGAAGTAATTGGGATCCGTGTAGAATTTGAGGCCATCCTTGCCATCGTCTCGATAGACATTGAGCTTATCCAGCGGCGGTGGCTTGTCGCACTGTGCATATGTTTCCATCATGGGCGCCGGCATGGTGGCGCGCGAGAAGATCTGCTGGTCAAATATCTTGGCCGACTTGAAGGCCTTCTTGCGCGTAATATCCGTCAGAGGGACCTCCTCCACTGTACTGTCCAGCTGGGTCACCTTGATGGCCAGCCGATCGATGCGCGCCTGCAGCGAGTTGGCCCGATCCCCGATGTTGCCCACATCGCGGGCCAGTTCCCCGAACACATCCTCGGCGTGCTTGGACAGCGACGATAGCTGGCGGATGATGTTTGTCAGTGTGGTGTTGGTCACAGTCTCCAGCTCCACGGACTGCAGCTCGTCCTGCTGGTACACGGAGCGGGCCACGTGTACGGGCTCAATCGATCGCTTCGGCAGTGGCATAATGGCGAGTAATTGATCCAACTAAGCAGCACACACCGGTGAATTAGCGCGTCCTCATTGACTGCAATAAATCAAATGTTTAATAAGTATTGGCTTACAACTGCTGTACAGAGTTTAAGAAGAGTTATTCTAAATGGAGTGAAGTTTTACGAGTTTGCCAGTTATGATTCAGATATTCCTCAATTTTTTTTCTTTACACCAACTTTTATTGGACCTCGTGGTGATTCACAAGCTCAATGTCGGGTCATGAACTTCATCAAATCAAATACAAAAGGCAGAATATGAAAAAAAAAGTAATAAACATTTATTAATTTTACTATAACCAGCTTTTTTTCAATTATAACGCTTGAAATGCATTACGTTGAGAACAAATTGATGGCTGAATAATATAAACAAGCTTAATCTTCAAATTAATAAGTTTGTAAATATGTGACACTTTCAGCAAGCCGCATTTGCTTATACATTCCTATTAGCACTATTTTATTTCATGTTTTTCTCTCGTGATTTCCGACGGCCAAGATGCTTTATCGTTTGAAACGTTTTCTTCACAATCGGTTTGTTATTTCAATTATTTTGTGATATGCGGTGATAAACTCGAAGTCTGGACCAGAGCAGACCACACCCCACGGAAATGGGTATTCGCTATTGGGTGATAAGAGCGTTACGCCCAAAAATCACCCCCGCCGCAAAGATTACGCCGCCTTCCCGCTGGGATAACGGCGATAGAGCACAATGACTTTATCCATCGGCTTCCGCTCCGACGCCAGCGACTTTACGTGGTGGCACCTACTTTACGTAGCGGCTGCCTCCTGGCCTCCCACCAACCAACGCAAATTAGATATTCCGACTCGCACACACACATGCACCCACGTATGTAAGTACGCGCACCCAAGTGTGCATGTGGCTTTGGGGCGACTTTACGCGATTCTCGCACTTGAACACTTGTGTTAAATCGCAACAATACACATATTTGTGCAGGCACTTTCTATTTGCACGGCTGCATAGGCAGAGACCTGACTTCGATTTAAAACACTCTTCTCCCCTCCTCCCACACACCTCTCGGACAGCACACACACAGCACGCCCGTCACACTTTTCGCTTCACACCAGGCAGCACAACAACAAACATTAAGCAGCCACTTCCGTTTCGGCTGTTCGGTGCTAAATTTGATCCAATGAAAACACTAATTAGCCAATTTGGGACTTGAAAAATGCAAATATTTGCTCGTTTTGTGGAAACTATGATTTCCACACCTTTGTTTTAGTGATGGAATTGGAATGCTATCGATAGCGGTGAAGGGAATCGCCAATCGATAATTTGGTATCTTCTGGTATATAATTAATACCAGCTACGGGTGGCCCAGCAGTCTTGAATTTTCTTTTCACAACGGTGAAGTGGCGACAACTTATTGTTTTATTCAGCATTATACAATTATTGTTATTTATATATGAAAAATAGTGAACTGTTAGTGAACTGTTAAAAAAAGAAACTTAAATTATTGGGACCATTTATTCATTCGCTATTTCTTACAATATTAAAGTAGTTGAATAAGAAAATGTTTTAGTTGAGTGGTTCAGTTTTCGAAAAAGTATCAAATTTTGAATTGATTCCACCGTGTAATCGATAATATTAATCAATTGATTAATCGCTTGAACTTCATCTCTAATAGCGGGGGTGCAAAAAGGTTCCAATGCACATGTATCAATAGTAGGCTGTGAAAAGTTTTAGTGAATGAATTATATATAAATTCCAGTATAACCATTTGGTTGGAATGTACATATATACATACTATATTTATAAAAGCCAAATAAATCACTGTAGTTGAAATTCTGCATTTGCCGTTAGTTTTACCGTAGGTAAGTTCTCGGTAACCCCAACCACAACCTTCACGCACACTCTGTAACCGAACGGAGGACGCCTCCGCCTTCGTTTCCGTCTCTTCTAGTTTGCCTATTTATTTACTTGGCGCAATTTTCGTGCTGGAAATGTAATCACGCCGATGTGCTCTAAGGACAAGTGCCAGTGACCTAGATATTTTGGGAGCTCTGCGCCCGAGACTCCGACCAGCAACAAGAATAACACCACCGCCGCCGTATCTCTGGCTCGAGCCTTAATCCTCTTCCCGACCGAGCGGTGTGCACAACCACACACAAAGTAAAGGTCACAATCCGCGCGAGGCAAGTAAGTTTCTGTACATTTGACCTGGTTTACAGAGTGGCTGCCCTGCGGCGGGAGGGGGGGCCACTTGTGAGCTCTTCTGCGATTAATCTGCATCCGCAATCTTTCCTCTCCATTCCATCCCATCGAACGAATCATTAAATAATTGTAGGACTTTTTTGGTGGGTGGTAACCGAGCGAATCGAGCTTAGTGTGCCATACACATGTGTGTGTGTGTGTGTGACCAGGACTGGACATGCGTAACAACAGTGGCTACAGCCGGGCCAGCAACAGTCTGAACAACAACAACAACAACAATAGCAGCAACGGCATTGGCATCGGCCACTGTGCCCCCCAACAGAGCCCAGGATCACCTGGAGCCCGCTGCTACACCAATGTGGACAATACAACGCTTTATTACTGCAATTACGACAACTGCAACCTGATCGCCCCCGTGGCCCCCTGGAGCCGGAGTCAAAATCAAAATCAGAACCATCCAAACCTTCAGCAGCCGTCGAAGCGAATTCCCACCAAGCAAGCCAATAGGTTGCACTACCAACAGTCGGCGGCCAATTCGGCGCCGGACTCTTCGCTCTACGCAGATGCCTTTGGGCAGCCGTCGCTGGTTAACCAGCGGATGATTGCTGGAAACAACAAGAGTTGCGAGTACGTTTACCACAAGAGCCATCGGCGAGCAGAGGAGCAACCACATCAGCATCAGCAGCAGTACAAACTGCTGCGTCCCTATGGCACTGCCGAGAAGGAGCAGCAGCGCCACTCCATCGTTTACTTCGATCCAGAGCTTAAGAAACGGAAGGCCCGCTTGCCCGAGTACACGGACAATAGTCCGGTTCGATATCGCGGCCTGAATTGCGCCTCACCAGAGCCGACATGGGATGCCATACTGTAATTTTGCACAATTGCATTTATTGTTACTTGTTGTCCTGCTTGTTAAAAACTGCATACAGTACATACAATCTCCAGCTTACACGCACATACACACCACACACGTATTTGTATGTTGTTGTGTTAGACATCACACAAAACTCTAGATAACTACTACTAGTTATATTGCCCAACAGACACTCATTGAACATAGATGTGTGTGTAAAGAATCCCACCTTAATTCACCTTAGTTCCCCCCACGAAACTGACCTGCCTCCTTCTGTTTCAGCAGCTCCGAACGTCCAACGCAATATCACACGCATTACCAGCACTATTTCTCCTACTTTTACAACCGCGGGGGAGGCGAGAAGGAGCTTCTGTCCAAGTCCTCGTTTGCCTCCAACAGCCGCAAACTGCCAATGAGTAAATTTCAAAAGTCAGTCGCCGTCGTCGTCAGTCCTCGTGGAGATGCCTCCACCGATGACACCATCATTAATAGTCGCCGGGAGACCTCCGAAGAACGCAACTGGTCAAATCTTAAGTATGACAAGCATGTGCTGAAGGAAAAGCTGCCAAACAATGGCTTGGACACAGACTACACTGCAGACAGTGGCTGGGTGGAGGCGGAGGATGATGGAGTCTATGACGCATCTGTGGTAATCGATGGCTTCGAACAGATTCATCGCCGCTATTGCCGCATTTCCGAGAATGCGGTCATCGAGGATGCTGGAGATGGTTTGCTCAATAACAATAACAATGAAATGAAATATGCACGCAAATCGGTGGTGGATCAGCAGCCGCCACGGCTGCCGATGACGCCAAAGAGGGCCAAAGGTGGCGCAGCCGTGTCCGTGAAGAAGCCCATGCCCACAGTCCACCGGGTGCTGCTTTACAGCACGCAAAGTCCAAGGATGGGGCGCAAGCAGCAGCTAGCCAACCAGCGCAGTCTTAGTCTAAAGCAGCAGCAAGGCAATAAGTCACACGGCGGCGGAGGCGAGGCACAAACGGTAATTTTGATGGAACCGGAAGCCAAGCTAGATGGTCAGCGCAGCCCCATAGACTATGATCGCGAGGACTTTGATGACGACGATGACTTGGACAATCGTAAGAAGAAATAATGGAAACTTTTAAAGCGTACTCTTTGTCATTTCCTATCCTTACTTAGTTTCCAATTTCGATGAGAGCGACTCGGCCAGTGTCCTCTCAGACACCGAGGACGGTTATCGAGCGCATGCCTACAAGCTAACGCATTCCACGGATCGCTTCGCCACGCCCCAGAGCACGCCTAGCTATCTGTCTACGCAGTCTTCCGAGGATGATCTTAAAAATCCAGATTCCCTGCTCGTGCCCAGTCTGTTTCCACACGTGCCGCCCTATTTGTCCTTCTCGTCGAACACCAAAAAGGGCCCCAGGGTGCCGCCAGAGCTCCATCGAGTACTCAAGTGGCGAATTACCAATATAATGCCCAAGGTCGTGCGGCTTATACTGGCCAACAGCGGCATGCGGATGCTGAAGAGTGAGCTTTTAAGCCATATATGTATATTGTAATACATTTTCAAGATATAACTCATTGCAGAAACCAACGACTGGATGGGAGTGTGGGGCAAGCATTTAAAGTCACCCTGCTTCAAGACCATTCGATCATATCAGAAAATCAACCACTTGCCCGGCTCGTTTCGCATTGGACGCAAGGACTCGTGCTGGAAGAATCTGCAGCGGCAGATGGGCAAGCACGGCAACAGGGAGTTTGGCTTTATGCCGCGCACCTACATTATTCCCAATGATCTGGGCGCCTTGCGTCGTCACTGGCCAAAGTATGCTCAGCGCAACACCAAGTGGATTATAAAGCCACCAGCCAGCGCACGCGGAGCGGGCATTAGGGTCATCAATCGATGGGGACAGATCCCCAAACGTAGGCCACTTATCGTCCAAAAGTGAGAACATTTAAATGAGTTAACTATTTATATCTAATTTTGTGTGTTTGGTTTTTAAAGGTATATAGAAAGGCCACTTCTGATCAATGGCAGCAAGTTTGACCTGAGGCTGTATGTGCTGGTGACCTCCGTGAATCCCCTGCGGGTGTTTATGTACCACAATGGTCTGGCACGATTCGCTTCAGGTAAATAGGTTATTTTCCAGCAGATATTTACATAAATATATGCGTTATTCCTCCAAAGTCAAGTATAGTGCCAAGACGGACACTTTGAACGATCGTTGCATGCACCTGACCAACTACAGCATCAACAAGTTTTCCTCCAACTACTCAAAGAACGAAGATGTGAATGCCTGCCATGGCCACAAGTGGACCATCAAGTCGCTGTGGCAGTACTTGGCCAACCGCGGTGTTCGCACCGATTGCCTGTGGGAGGCCCTGCGCAGTTTGGTCCTCCGCACTATTCTCGCTGGCGAGAATGGCATAAATAGCATGATCCGGGCCAACGTGGAGTCGAAATACAGCTGCTTTGAACTGTTCGGCTTCGATGTGATTTTAGACTCGGATCTCGTTCCCTGGCTACTGGAAGTGAATATATCACCGAGCTTGCACTCGGAACTGCCACTCGATGCTCATGTCAAGGCGCCACTGGTGCAAGGCGTTCTCAATACGGCATTGTACAATGTGAGTTGGGTTTGAAGCCTCGTTAAGGACTATGCAAATAAACAAAGTGTTATATACCTATAGGTACCGCCAAAACTATCTATGGATAAGCAAAAAGAACTGGCCGTCGAGTTCTCATTTCCGCCTGGGACACAAATGTGCTACGACAAACGCCTTTATATTAATTATTTATCGCGCGAGGAGAAAGTGAAGCACAATACCTTCACCAGGAAGTCAATGGAAGACAGAAATGAGGTGGGTTTAACACAAGTCTTTGCTCTTAAGAAGTGTTTTATTTAATATAATGGATTTAATAGTATGTCAATGAGATCCTGAATAACCTTACCCCCGATGACGTGCGCTGCTTGATCATTGCCGAGGATGAACTGGCGCGTTGTGCGCCACTGGAGCGAATTTTCCCAACTGATCAAACCCATAAGTACCTTAAATACAATGACAGTCCGAGGTATTACAATCGCCTGCTGGACGCCTGGGAGTCGCGCTATGCTAACAATCGTACCGAAGGCATCGCGCTATTGCGCGACTATTGTCAGAACAAATATCATCTTCAGGTCCCAACACCGCCAGCCAAAAAGGTGAGATCTTTATTTCTGAGTGGTGCGACTGCTTTTCACAAGACTCTCATATAAATTTGAAATGCGAATAACGATTTTATGGGTTAGGTCAGGATTCTGTCATTAATTTATATGTTTTCCCAATTTGGTTGTTATATCCGTTTTGTTTTCCCAAAAATAAGTTTATCAAGCATTTAATTAATACACTTGAAAACTACTCTATACACAACAAAGTATTAATAACAACTTATAATTATAATATCTGAAGATCAGTTTAACAACAAATATTCATTACTCTCGAATTCTGTTAAATTTTGAGGGCTGTTGGAGAGTTATACAATCGTTCTTTTGGCGCTGCCGAGCCCTTTGCCATCGTAAGTCTTATCTGTTGACCATGCAGGGTCTGAGTAAAATTCAATTAAATCGAATATCTGTAGATAGAAAAAGAAACAAAACAAAACAAAACAAAAAAAAACAGTAAGCTTGTTATAATATATCGTATTGTCTTTATTTTAAAATATACATATATCCAGGACAACAAAGTGTATTTGTCATCTCTGCCGGTTAACTACCTACCATAACGTAATAAATCTTTTGTTTTCCTTTATACAGTAATTGCTTAGGTAATTAATAACGAAGCTTAATTACACCAAGTCCAAGTTACTTAAACTTAAACTTAAACTTAAACCATGTAGAAGCGATGGTCAAATAGTGATGTTCTTAGTTACATATCAAAGTGTTTTTAATAAATGTAATCGAAAGAGTTCTAGAAGTTTGGAAAGAGATGAAACCAAACCAATCATTTGTATTTGCATTTGCATTTGCCTTTGCCTTTGTACCGCCCTCTTCCTTTTTTCGGTTCACTATATTTTCTTTTTATTATGTCTCTGCGTATATGTATGTACATATAAATGAAGTATATTGAAGGTGATCACACTGCATACTCTTTACACCTGAGTCCAGAACACGAATTTCTTGCAAAGCCAGGTGGGTGTCTTTTTCTGTGAACGGTAACTCTCAGCGCGGCTGTCCATAACTCTAGCTTTATCAATGCTCTCAATGCTGACCTAGAAATCCATTATAGGACATTTGTAAATTTGGAACATTGCCAAAATTAATGCGCCCAAAGAGATCTCTCCTAATCCATTGCGAAAGTAGTGTTTGATTTCGTACTAAAAGTTTCATTCATTCCGATTAGGTTTTCAATGCTTAGGATTCCTTTACCTTGGTTTTAATTTGCTTTTATTTAGTTTAATATACAAATTCATTGAGAACTATAGATCAAGGTTTCATTTTCATTCATGGATTTTCTAATAAAAATACTGCCTCGATGGGGGAGGCAAAGAAAGATTAAGCTTAAATCATTGCAAATAACTCGAAATAATGTAATGAAATCAATAATGCGAAATCAATAATGCGATATTTTTCGATATACAATGTTTGAATTACAATATTTTCGATATATTATCGATATATCATATCGAACTTTCCTCTCAATATACATCCCGAAGTGTGCTGTTCCATTGGGAAACCCGAAATACCTTGGCCTACATCATTAACTTTTTCATTATTAATTTAAGCATAATATCAAACAATTCATAGCAAACTCTGTAAAGCTTTGAAAACACGGCAAAATTTTGCAAATCATCAGTGAAATTTGTATTCCTAAGTACCTTAGATAGTCATGGAATCCATAACCTTTAGCATTACTTTTTGTAATTATTAAAATATACATCTTTTAAGTTTTTACGTTGCCCCCTCATCTGGATCATTGCAATGCAATCGTTTTATATCTTTGATCAACATAAAAATAGCCAATAGAATTTTACTGTCTTAACTTTATAAAAATGCAATTAAATATCGATTTCGTTTTGATGTAATTGTAAATTTGCAGGATTACTTCATCAAGTTTATGAGATGGATTTTAAAGTGACAGTCGCTGCCATCGTATTATTGGTAGTCATTATCGTTATTGTTAGTGCAATTACCCTAGTCCTAATAACATATGTATATATTTGATATTTAATATTAATCAATTCAAATGTAAATATAGGTTACCTATCGGTAAAAAATATTTAAATCAAAATAATGTACTCTGTTGGGTAACATTCGACAAAATTGCTAAATTCGTAACTAAATTGTGATCTGGTTTTTTGTAATAGATTGGAAGAAGAATAGAAAACATATATGTATGTATATGTATATATTTAATTAACTATTGTGTTGTACTTGAATTATTATAGTGTAAACTGCCAATCATTGAACCCCCAAATGAGGTGATGTTTACAAATCTTGAATTTTAAAGAAAATTGAATAAACAAAAACACACGACTTACATTGAAAACAAAACGGATGATATATTCTATATAAAACTAAGTTATTTAACGGATGAGTTGTGGTCGATTGATTAAATCTATATAAATCAAAATGTAACTATTATGTTAAAAACACACAAACGTCTTCTCCAAAGAAACGGCAGGCTTTGAGTATGTAAATGATTCAGTTATTTTAACTTCCCTTGTTCTTTTTTTAAGGTGTTACACAGTTTAAAACATTTTTTCCTGAATAGGCCAAGCCAAGCTTTAAATTTGATTGCTAATATTTTGAAAATAAATATATTAATTTATGCAAGTTTCAAAAGCTTGGTAAATGTGATATTTTATTTAACTCAAACTAAATAGTAAACATTTGGAGAAATGCATTAATTACGTTTAAAACTTATAGACAAAATGTATCTTAGAAAATAATAATCATTTATTTATAATTGCAGTTAGCTAAAACGAAGTACATATTTTGTAAAATTGTTGTTAATAATTGTGTAACACCTCGCAATATATACATTTTAGATATATATATTTTCCTGTTAAATACAGTGGTACAACGGCGTGATTTAGGTAATGGATAACTAGTTTAAATGCATATTTTTTACTTATACACAATTGAGCAGAATAATAACTGTTGCTAGAGACCTGTTTTTGTTCGATATTATAAATTAAATATGCCAAGTGGGTAAGTAATGTCTGTCGAATTGTTCGTATTTATTGGTTTTCATTAGATAGTACACTGTATTTTATAATTTTTTTAATATGTTTGTTGATAACATAAGTATGGAATATTATTGACACACTTCCATAGCTGTGTCTATTACAAACCACCGATCAACATTTTTTATTTCTCCCAATAAGATCTCTAATAATAACAGTACATATAGGGCTCACTCCCTGCGAGATAATAAAAAACAATTTAAATATTGCAGCATGATGTTTGTAGGGTATACATTTCGTAAACATTTCTTTTATTTATGCATGCAGGAGTCTTGGACAGGTCTAAAATTCCCCCCTTTTTGTAGGATTAATAAGAATTGGCTCTTAGATACCGATTCCCTTACTCTGTAAATAGCTTTTGGTAATATTTATACTTTACCCAGGGACCGAAAATAATGATTATTTTTATTTTTCAAATATAAAAATCAAGTAATTTATGATTTTTTTCAATTTCTTCATAGATAATCATTACATTTGAGTAAAAAAAAATAAGTTATTAAAATAAAAATTATTTTTGATGAAAACAAAAACCTTTCAAAAATAATGATTATTCACGATTTGTATTTTTTTGTTCAAAATAAAACTCAAAACCAAATCACTTTTTACCAATATTATTTCATATTCTTGTATAAGCACCGCTAAAGCTAAAAAAAAAATAAAAATCATGAATAATCATTATTTTTTGGAAGTTTTTTGTTTTCATAAAAAATAATTTTTATTTATAATGTATATTTTTTTACTCAAATCGAATGATTATGTTTGAAAAATAACGAAAAAAAAAGCAATATAATCATTATTATTTGATTTTTATAATAAAACTTTTAATGATTACGGACCCTGATTTTACCTATATATATTTTATATTTATATTTCTACCTTTTAATATATAGGACTCGAACGATGAAGAAATCAACCCAACGACGAAGCCAGAAACTGTTCAGGATGAGAAAAACTCGTAGCACCAGCAGCTCCAAGTGTTTTATAATGTATCTTATTCATTTAAACAGGTAAGGACTCGGACTCGGTTTAAAATATTAACAATTAAATAAATGAATTATTTTTCTATTATCCTAGACATACAACATCAGGAAATAGCGTATTTGGAAAACGATCTTCGATTTTTAAATTGAATTCTGGGATGGATTTCAGAGGTCGTCCGTATTTTCGGTACCTAAGAAATTTATATGTAACTCTAGCGTTATTAGAACAAAAAGTTAAACAGTGAATTATTAAATTATATGTTATTTGAATGGTGTCAAGTGTTTTCGTTATTAATTATAACTTTCTCCCATTTCCCCCCCAACTAAACTCTCTCCAAACTCTAAACTCGTAGTGCTCCAAGAAATAAAACAACAGATTTCGTTAAGCTTTGGTCATTTATTCATATTTCATACTCTTAAGCAACATTCGATTATATATATTGAATCATATATTGAATTACAAGTGTAATGTCAGTGAATATAAAATGGTCAATTGGCCCTTTAGGATGCAAATATGATTTTTAGAGAAAGTACAGCTGATTCTCCAAGCCAGCAGCCGGTGGACGATTGATGCTCTCAGCCACCAGGAATGCCAGCTTATGGGCATATTGGCACACAGCTGGGACACGGCATGTGCCAGAGTAATTGTAGTACATGTGGGTCATCTTGTAGGACAGGATTTGCAGCTTATCTGCATTCAACCCCATGTTATCGTGTATGACATTGTAGTTGGTGGGCGACACCGTTCCCTGACGCACGGCCTGCGAGACCAAGAAGAAATCGTAGCGCTCCGGCAAGGTTATAACGTCGTCGACCACAGTGCCCGGAACCGGATTACGCTTGTTGGTAAAGTAGCGCGTGTTGATGCGCTTCGCCACCACCAAAAACGCCATGCGACAGCCGTCCTGGATGCCAGCGGACTTGTAGATTTCGTCCATCTTTTGCTTAAGGAACTTGACCTCGGTGTTGACAACCTGGTGGAGTTGGCCATCGCCGACGCCGTCGCGGAAGAAGAGAATACGCTCTGGCAGGGTGCCGTGATGCTCGCGGTATGCCTTTAGAGCGCACGTCATGTTGATTGACATCTGGTCGGACAACTCTTGGCCCTTCATATGCTCCGTCACGCAGGAGAAGTAGCGACACGACGTCTTCATATCCATGGTGGCCACCAGGGCCCCAAAGGACTTATTCTTATTCTTTGCCGAATGGCAGACATCAAAGCCAACGGTCATCAGACCGCGAACCGGTAGCTCCACCATCCAGGGTGCACCCATCAGCTTGGCATTCATCTGTATGACCACCTTGGTCGCGATCGACATCAGGCCAGACGATTTTTCCGGGCGAGGGGCAATGGTCCTTAGGGTAACTACTTGAGACGGAACTGGGCGGTCCACGCAAGTACGTTTCTTGATGCAGCTGTACCTGATAAGCCATGAAGAAATAATCAATTATATGCCTTGTACTTGGCAACTATAGTACGTACTTTTCTTCGTTCTGCGCTTTCATGACTATCATGACGAGTTGAGGGTCCTTGGACACGGCGTTGTCAATGGACTGGGAGTAGGTGTTGTTGCGGTCATCGTTGATCTCATCGCTGCAATAAAATCGCAGCAAATCAATGCAAAAAATGTTACAAAAAAATTAGACTAATACTTACTAGCGCGGTTCGGAGATAGTCATCTTCATGCGTCCCGCTACACGGATGCACAACTTCACAAAGTCCTGGGTTTCATTGATGCTCCGGCGAGGGGTAATCACTATCCATCTCTTGATGTCCACATGAGAGAACATAGACGAGTTATGGAACTCATTGCTCCAATCTGCACGGCTGTCGCACAAGTAACGTTTGTTATTGCCGAGCACAATATTCTGAGGTGGCATAACCCGAGCTGGGATCTCCACCAAGTTCGTGTCGAGTTCTATCTGCCAGGACTTCATCAATTCCATGCTGTCCTTGGCCGACTTCAAGCGCTGATTGAATGTACGCAAGCGTTCGATACGGCGATCTGGTGTCAAACGCGTATGTTCACTCATGGCTTTCATCAATCTTATCGAAACGGAAGAAATAATATTGCGAAATTGTTAGTTAACTACATATTTAATTGAGTTTTTATTTTGTAACCCACCGAAAGTTAGCACGCATAGCATCGTTCATTCCGGTAGCACGACACAGCTCAGGAATAAGCAAGATCAGTTTATCTTGGCCACCACGAATGTTCTTGTCGGTGGGCCGCGACACAACCAGCGGCTGCTTCAAGTCACGAATTTTGATGTTATAACGCTGAAACATTAAACATTTTAATATTCAGTCACTTTATAATAGTTATATTTCTTGAAAGAAATATTTACCTTCTTATAGTACTCGACATAAGAGACTTGGGTTTCCTTCTGGTCGAATGTTGACATCGGCGAAGAATTAAAATCGATATCATCAACGCGATAGGTCTTGTTATTATAGTCGGTTAACACCACCATACCTGAATTCAAATATGGTAAAAATATTATTAAAGAACAGCTGAAGAGATAGCATATCTCACGAATAGTGGAGCATTTCTTATTTTCAAAAGGTAAGACTCTTTAAAAAGATTTAATCGGTTCAAATGGGGTCTCAAGCGTGAGATTACCCCAGCAAGTAGACCAAATAAACTCACCAATTACTTGACGCTTGAAAGCAGTTTGAAAATCATCACTATCGCGAACAGCTTCGGATAAAATATTGTACAAGGTATCAGTTCTCATAACCTTGTGTGCAATCTCTGCACAAAGCAGAATATCATTCTCATGCTGGCGAATCGAGGTCTGATAACCAGGCCAGAGCTCCATGCGGTAATTCTCTAGATTAATCTTAAAATAACCAGAAAATAAGGAGTTGTTGTAAAGTTGTTTTTTAATAAGAAGAAAAACTTAACCTAACTTACCTTTGCTTGAGCATCAAAATAGTTACGAGACACCAGTTGCAAATTCAATCCCTCCATGGCTCTGCGCAGGATCAAGTTAAGAACCTGAAACTGCTGATTGTCGGCGGTCTCGACCGAACCAACATGTTTGATCTTGATTTGAATTATTTCACCAGAGCGGCTCTGAGTCACAAGATCCAACACATAGGGAGTATTTGGTACAGCCTTGAAGTGATTGATGGAGAATAAGACGGTCCCATCAAAAATATAACCGCCCAAAAGGCTGCGATGCTCATGCAAAAAGGCTCGACGCAGGCGCGTGTTGTCCACCTCAGGTGTAAAGTCCACCCTATACTGGTATATTGTCCAGTTCGGACGTTTCAGAATCTTGAAATAATTGGTCTGCACCGTAATCCTGGTTCCCGTAGTTCCGCTCTTGGTGGCCAGTCCCTGGGGGCGTGAATGCACGATATCCGTGATCAGGCGACGGCCACGGACAGATCCACGAGGATCGCCTATCATTAATTATAATTCATATAAAACAGGAGCCTAAGTGTAGAAGAAAGACATACCTTCGGAACTCGGTATCTCAGTTTCGCCCGACTGCAATGTTTCCAAGCTTGGGTCCAAGTCCTTCTCGGGAGCACAAGCTCCTGCTGCACCAGTTGACGACTGAGATGACAGAGATGACTGGCCCTGCAAATTTGAATTTTTATACACAAACAATAACGAAATTAGATGACAGGAAAAGCAGTTGAAAATAATTGGGCTGCTAAGCTTATTTTTTATTCGAAAACTTTTCCGATTCATTTTAGTTATTTTAATTAATTGGTGAAAAGTCACACTCTTCTTTTTACTTCGCTTGGCTACTTGCATTTTTGGCGGTTCAAAGCATGGCGTAGGTATACATAAAAAACAACACGAAATGTACAGTTTCTTTTTCTTACTTCTTTCGTTTATCAGAAATTTTCACACATGTATATGTACACATACATACACACGATAGTTTTGTCTCCTTTTTACATCATTTTATCCGTCAAATTTTCAATGAAATGATGACAAAAGACAAATTTGACATACACACACAAGCATTTTTTTTCTTATCGTCTGATCTTTCATGTTTTTCTTGAAATGCAAGGTGAAGAATGAACACAGCACGCGACTACATGAGCTACATGAACATGTTTGAACAGAATGAATAAATGATGTAAATTCATAGGTATTTCTTTGATTCATTTTTTTTTATTAGTCAAAAGTTTTCATTGCAAACAAAATAAAGTATGAAATATTTTCTTAACAAAGAAATATAAATTAATCATTTATGATGTAACTTAACAGGCCCCCACGCATACTCAGCCCTTTTCGTCTTTATTTTTTAATAACCGACAAATTTTATTAAAACTAAAATAGAACATAAATGAATTATGATTTTCATCAATTAAATACTTGGAATTTTTAATTTAAAAATTTTGTTCTCCATTTCTTCTTTAGCGAGATAGACAATAAAATGATACTAATTTTTAGTCATTTCGTAGTGGTAGTAAGATTCATAATTAGACGGACAGAACGCAACATGAATGATCTGATGAAAAAATGTACGCGCGCTTTCGACCGACGCGTCAAATTTTTTTTCTTAGAATTATGGCATTTTAAGTAAATCTGTGGTTTCCATACAATTTAAGCACTACATTCACTTACCAACTGAGGTGCAAGACCGCGGTTAGCCTCTGGGACGCGCTTTGTGCCGCGTCCACGGCCTCGGGCAGTTCCTGCATTACTTGGATTATCCATTTTTTTTCTTCACAACTTTTTTCACACTTCTTTCTTTAATAAAACCAACCACGTTGAACTAAAGCTCGATGCTGAATGGAATGACAGAGGAAACGGGACCTTTTCAAAGCGCCTAGAGGTGAGACTTCGTTAAATTAGAGGTGAAAAATATCGATGAAAACATCGATGCATCGAACTAGAATTTTCTAAACATCGATGTTTCTGTGCCGTCACTATCAAGAGAAAGGGCATATTCGCTATTTTATAAATTAAGAGTTTTCAACTCAAAACTAAAAATAAAAATTATAAATAGCCCAAAATATTTTTGCCATTAATAGTAGCATGCCCTAGAATATTCTTGCTGTCTTATTCAAAATTAATTTATTAATATTAATGATATTACAATATTAAGGCAAAATTGAATGGAGTAGTTTTTTCTTTTTATATCGACATACCAAATGGCATCTTGATTAAATTGAAACATTGAGTTAAAATGAGTTGCATGAAGGAGTTTTCAATTTCAATAATATCTGATTTATAAAAAAAAATAGATTTTAGCTTTCAAACAATTATTTGAACTATCAGTTCCAAATCCGTTAACAATATCGGATCATTAAAAATTCTGACCACCAATTTACTAACCAAATAACAAAGAAGTTTCATCTACACCCGAAACGAATTCTCAAGAGTAATCTTTCCAATACAGAAAGCATATAACACGGATCGGAACGCTTTTTTAATATAATACTTTTTCATGGGTATCCTACAAAATTATGATATTTGTTAGGGAGCTTCTATAGGAACGACCATATATCAAAGAAATCAAAAGAACACAAGAACTGCGTACGATTTCCAATACGTTAGCAATGTTTAATCAGCGATTAAGTTTCAGTCTTCGATTCTTGAAACGTTTTAAACACACACACGTTGTTTCTTATTGAAAGTTTCGGCCGTTGGTTTTTATTAACATTTTAGGTAGAAACACAATATAAAAGTCTAAGACTCCACCTTCACAACGGTCGTCTTCTCCGACACGTACAGACCGTCAAGGAATTTACGGATATCCTTATTCTTAACGGTGGTGGACTGCTGGATGAGGGCGGCAGATCCAGAGACCGACTCGATGTCGTTGCCCTCCACGATGAGCTCGTCCTTCTGGGCAGTTGAGTTGACGACGGTGACGCCAGAGGCCATCTCCACGCGACGGATGTACTTCTCGCCCAGGAAGTTACGGATCTCAATCACTGTGTTGTTCTCGGAGGTGACACAGTTGATGGGGAAATGGGCGTATACAGCGCGCATCTTGTACTGGAAACCGAGAGTGACTCCTACGAAGAAAAAACAACGTTAAAAATATGCTTAACGGATGACAAACATTCTCTTTTTGTAATACTTACCCTTGATCATGTTCTCGATGTGACTGCACACGGTACGCACGGCAGCCAGCTCCTTCTTGGTGCCGAACCACTTCTCCACCTTCAGAGTGCGCTTGTCGGGCATGTACATGTCCAGGGCCAAGTGCTTGAAGCTGCGCTTCAGCGTGCCGCGGGTGCCGGTGATGGTCACCACACGGGCCTTCACCGAGGCCTTGATATCCCTGGGGATCTTCACGCACTGGTTGGAATTGATCGTTCGCATATTGACGAGTCTATAGGAAACAAGTAAATAGGGTTATTCGTTAGCTTCACAAAAGGTAAGCCCATTTTAACATTCAACAGGTGATTCTTGGGTACACCCCAGTGGTGCGATTCACCCTGCAGTACATTTAATTATCCTTAATATAGTACTGCACAATGAGATTCCGGCGAGTAGCAGCCGTGAAGAAGCATCGCAAGAGTACCGCCACCCCACACCACCACTCGTTTGCCTCGCCAAAGAAGGCCATTTAATCCTGTGTTCCCGACCAGTATTTCGGTCAAAATTTCACAGAAACTTACTATCGGACCGGCCAATTACAATAAATTGTAATTTAACAAAATTGCAAATTATTAAAATGCAATTTTACGAAATCCACGTGTGGGCTCGTTCCGGAAACGAGACGAAAAGAAAGAAAACAGTGTGACCGGAGTATTATCGATAAATTATACCGTCCGGCTATAGAAAAATATACCTCTAAAATATACCAAAAGTATACCACAGTATGGCTCAGTATCCAGCAAATAAAGTTGTCACGCAGCGCAAAAATGTTTATTCTTTTGAAGTGTGACCGCTCTTTCTACTTGTAGTTCGGCATTTTTTGAGGGCCAATGATGCGGTCATACTTTGTTGACAACCGGCAAAATTTGAAACATCACACACATTCATCTTTTTATGATTTGTTTTATATTATTAATTGTCCCCTATTGACATGCATTCCGGCGGCTGCGTCTGCCTTGGACTGCTCATAGAACATGTCTAAGGAACTCGGATGATTGTATATGGGCTCTTTTAGGCATAGGTGGGTGTTCCGTTCAGGGAGAAACATGATGGAACCAGTGCCCATACCCATGGAGGAGAAGCTATCCTGTGCCAATTGCATAACGAGATGCAAAAGTGGCCCATTGCATCCTTATTTTTAATTTTACTTTCTCGCCCCAGGTTTTTTAATGCAAATTCATATAATTTCCCGATTCCCAAAATATTGTAATTGTCTTTATCTAGTCAATTAGGACTGTATTCGCTCTTTTAATTCGACTTTTCCATGCATTTTTTTTTTGTTCATGCCAGGATCCATAGTTTGCAATATGTGAGGGGGACAGAATTATTAAAAATTTTATTATTTTTCGCTACGCGTTATGGAAATACTAAAACAAAAATCTCCTAAATCTTGCACCGTTCTAGTATTTTCAAACCTGTCGATACCACCCTTTGAAACAGACCTAAGCTCAGTATCCAGCAAATAAAGTTGTCACGCAGCGCAAAAATGTTTATTCTTTTGAGTGTGACCGCTCTTTTTCTTGTAGTTCGGCATTTTTAGGGCATCATTGGCCCTTTGTTGACAACCGGCAAATTTGAAACATCACACACATTCACTTTTTTTGATTTGTTTTAGATTATTAAATGTACCAAAGCTATTGACATAAGTTCCGGCGGGTGCGCTTGCCACTGCCCATAGTATATGTCTAAGGAGCTCGGATTGTATATGGGCTCTTTTAGGCATAGGTGGGTGTTCTAGGGAGAAACATGATGGAACCCATACCCATGGAGAACCTTCATGCAACGAGATGCAAAAGTGGCCCATTTTCCTTCGATAGTCCTAATTCCTTATTTTTAATTTTACTTTTTCGTCCCAGGTCTTTTAATGCAAACTCTTATATTTTCCCAATTCCCAAAATATTGTTTTGCCTTTATTAAGTCAATTAGGACTGTATTCGCTCTTTTAATTAGACTTTTCACATTTTTGTTCATGCCGGGATCCATAGTTTGAAATATGTGAAGGGCAGAGCGAGAGGCAAACGTTGGTGACAGCAAAATTATTAAAAATTTTATTCTTTTTCTCTACGCGTTATGGAAATACTAAAAGCGCCCCAAATAATCTCCTAAATCTTGCACCTTTCTAGTATTTTCGAAACTGTACTGGATACCACCCTTTGGAACAGACCTAGGTGACAAGCTGTTTCAAACTATTTGCCTCTCGCTCTCTCTCACTGCTTTGCAACAGTTTTCTTCTCTCTGGATACCGTGCTCCAGGAAACAAGCTGTCCAAACTATTTGCCTCTTTGCTCTTCTCACTGCTTTGCAACAGTTTTCTTCTCTCTGGATACCGTGCTGTAGCGAAAAAAAATAAAAATTTTAATAAAACTGGCTGTCACCAATGTTTGCCTCTCGCTCTGCCCTTCACATCTTTCAAACTATGGATTCCCGCCATGAACAAAAATGCGTGGGAAAGTCGACTTAACAGAGCGAATACAGTCCTAATTGACTTGATAAAGTCAAATACAATATATTGGGAATCGGGAAATTATATGAATTTGCATTAAAAGACCTGGGCGAAAAAGTAAAATTAAAAATAAGGATGCAGGACTATCGAGGGGAAAATGGGCCACTTTTGCATCTCGTTATGCAACTGGCACAGGAAACCGTCTCTTCCATGGGTATGGGCACTGGTTCCATCATGTTTCTATACTGGATATATTATTATAAATTATTATATTTTATTGGTATTTCATACATACAAATTTTAAATTGTTTTTATCAAAAATTTGTTTGTATTATTGTATTAATTTACGTTATAAGTAATTGAGGAATACCGTTAATGTTATCGGATATCGATTGCATTGATAGGCCAACCATAAGGCGGGAGCGTGGGTACAACAGCATCGGCCGGCGAAAATTGCGAATTTTCCCAAACAATTGTCTTTAGTTTGATTTTAAAGTTAGACTCGTCCACCTGTTGGCTCGCACTAGTTTAGATTCCCACAATGACAGCTCCGCAAGTCCAACTCGACTTCTTCGCGACGGCAGGAAAAATGCTTGAATGGCATGACAATCTGGACAGAAATAAGCCGGGTCTTCTGGAGGTAAGTACACCACTGGGACCGCAGTTTGTATTTTTTTAAGATTACTTAATAATGGGTTTGCAGTTGACGGGCGTCAGCCAGCACGGCAGAGCCACGACGAGTGGACTCAACGACTACGACTACCAGAGCCTGTCCTTTTTTAAGTCAGACGAATCACATAACCTACAACAGCTACGGACGGTGGCCAAGTCCGGCATACCCAAGGAGATCCTAGAGCACTTCAAGCGTAAGTAGTTCTGGTTTCGATAGGAACTTGGCTCTATTTTGTTACTCACCTTGCAGATATCAAATGCCACTGCACAATGGGCCTTTTCCCGGAGATTGGGCGGGCATGGCTGACGATCGATTCGGAGATTTACATTTGGACCTTCAACCAGGCACGCGACGTCGCCTACTACGACGGGCTGAGTCACTTGATTGTCAGCGTTGGACTGATCAAGCCGAGAGCCGGAGTTTTTGTGGAGGACGTCAAGTACCTTTTGTTGCTCACAACGCCGATTGAAGTGATCGTCCTGGGCGTTATGTTCGGTGAGAGCGGGTTCAACGAAATGCAGCTGATGAACAGGCCCATATTTGTGATCGGCACGGATAACATCTCCATCAGCGTCATCAAGGGAACGGACGACGGACGCATTTTCCTCGGCGGCCGCGATGGCTGCCTCTATGAGATCTCCTATCAGGCAGAGTCCTCTTGGTTTGGCAAGCGATGCAAAAAGATCAATCTCTCCCAGAGTCTGGTCTCGCTGATGGTGCCGAATTTCCTAAAAGTTTTCTCGGTAAGTAGGAGAAACCTCTTATGGACGGGCTTTGTGATTTGGCAGAGTAACTTGTTTTTTTTTTTTGTAGGAAGTGGACGGCATAGAGCGCATAGAGATAGACAACAGTCGGAAGCTACTGTATGTGCTCTCAGAACGGGGCTCCATCGAGGCCTGGGACATCAGTACGGATTACACGGGAGCCCGAAGGCTGGGCAGGATCACCCAGAACGATATTGCAAACCAAGCAGTCAAGTTGATCACGTGAGTAAGAGTTAATTGAAGTCAACATAAATCCCTATAACTATTCCCCCCTTTTTCTAGTACGGTTGATCCTACTATTTTCAAGTGTGTTAAGGCCATCTGCCCGCTTACTGCCGATGATTCCAGCAAACTGCATCTCGTGGCCGTCACCCAGTGTGGCGTTCGACTATACTTCTCCACCACATCGCTCAATGTGCAGCAGCCGCAGCAGCAATTCGACCTAACAGCCAACTGTTCACAGTTCGATAATCAAGGCTTTGGCGGCCAGACGGCTGCACAGGCACAATTAACGCCTGTCGGAGGTGAGGCTCCAAGGGGACTTCTTCTGCTCCATGTTCGGCTGCCGCCTGGCTACACGCCGAATGCCACCACGAACAAGCCAAAGCAAGTGCATGCCGCGCACTACACCGAGGGCAATATGCTAATGATCACCACCCAGCAGCAGGAACAGGATCTCCTATGGTCGGTGAACTCGGCGCCGTCGGTAAACTTTACATATTTGGTAGAGTCAACGGCTCTAGAGAGCCTAGACGGCGTGGTTTGGGGCATGGCTGAGGTGCAGGAACCATGTGCGCCGTTCCTAAAGTCTCCCTTGAACATTGCTCGACATTCGCGGAAAGTGGCTCTGCTCACGAATCAAGGCACGCACATCATTGAGCTGCTCAAGATGCCGGAAATTCTCATGCAGATTCTGCAGTACTGCAATGGCCCGCATCACGAGGAGGTAAAGATGTTCTTCCAGTCGCAGAATCAGCGGGAGGCTTGCGTCACAGCCCTATTGCTGGCCACCTCGGATTGCTATCGTGGCGGTAATGTTGCCCTTTGGGCCACACAAGCGTTTATGCTGTACGGCGGTGAGCCCTGCTTCCAACATCAAAAGTTCGTTAACGCAAATAACAACCGCACCTTGGCAAACCAGACGCCTCTTGGGCCCAGTGCAGCTACCGGAAGAGAGCGTTTGCCCATGTTCATGTCCACGCCAATGCCAAATATCAATCAGGGAAATACGCCGCTGTCTTACAGTGCTTCGCAGTTTAATCAGCCAATAAGTCCGAGTAAGTGATGGAGGATAAGGGGTTAATGTGGCCAAAATGTAACTAAAATGCAACTAACTTTTGTTTTTCAGTTTCAAACCTGCAACAGTCATCGCCGGTGGTGGTTAATAGTGAAAACTCACAAATTGTTTACTCGGCCAAACATGATGGCTTGTACTTGTACGTCTCCCGGATGCTGCGTTCCATTTGGCAACTGCCTTGCGTGGACAAAAACTTTTGCTCCCAAGTGGGCCCCAAAGATTGCTCAGTCCTGCTAGCCGATCTGCGTGCCCTGCGTCGATTCCTTGAAGATCATTCCGTGCACGATATATCCTGTAAGTTTAGAGGAACCTAATGTTACCCCCAAGTTATGCCATATCCTTTTCTTTGCAGCTTCTAATCGTGTTTCGTTTGACACCCACTTGGACAGGACCAGTGGCTACAACACTCTAATTATGACCAACACTCATCTGCCCATCTCCGAGCAGCGCAACTATGCGGAGCAGGCACAGGTCGAGGAAAAGCGTTCCCTCTCCGCCCTCAATCTCTTTGTCAGTAAGTACTCCTGTTTGCTCACTTCAACTTCAATCAATAACCCAATAAATACCTTCAATTAGAACATGCTTGTGAGGTTTTGTCTCTGTGGAGCATCTTAAATGCTCACACATTTCAAAACATCTGCCTGCAACTGAACCCCGATCAGCAGAAGATGCTAAAATGCAGCACTTTCCGAGACCTTCTGCTCACCCGATCGGAGGTGACCGCCTTCCTGATCATTTCCCTGATCAATCTCTATCTAAAGGATAAGGCCGGAGTCACGGAGGTGTCGAACAACTTGCGAGAGCACTGTCCAAATCTGTACAGACACGAGGATGCAGTCACCTACAAAGCCACTGAGCTCTTAATGAACGCCAAGAACTGCACCTCGACCACCGAGAAGGAGCAGAAGCTCCGAACCACTCTGCAGATGTGCAAGGAGGCGGCGCCCACCTTGCCGTTGCGTAGTATCTGCCAGCAGTTTACATCCACAGAGTTTTACGAGGGCGTCATCGAGCTTACGGCCGTCTGCGCGGCCAAAAGCGATCCCGAGGAGGTGGGCATACATTTCTACAACAACGGCGAACCATCAGAGGATCGCGAGGGCTACGCCTGCTTTGTTACCAGGTGAGTAGTTATTGATGTTGTTATTTAATTACTTTGGTTAGCTATAAGAAATTGCATCCTAATTAGTTCTTTCATCAATTGTAAAACTTGTGCCTCACCTTTAGAATGAACTACTACAAGGAGGTGCAAAATATGCTCGATCACATCTATCAGACGGCGCGCAACAAGACGAACCCGCAGGATCAGGCTCAAACATCGCCCCTTAAATTCAAAAACATAAGCTCTGCCAAAGTCATACCGAAAATTGTGTCCCAAACACTGCGCGTCAAGGACCCCCTAATCCATGTTACCCTCTACGAATGGCTGCTCGCCCACGATATGCTCAGTGAGCTTCTGGATGTGGAAGAGCCATCACTGGGCGAGTTCCTGCGACGTAATGCCACGCGCAATGGCGAAAATGTGGTTGTGATCGATCTGCTGTGGAAGTATTACGAGAAGAACAATCATCATCCCCAGGCAGCACAGATTTTGGATAACTTGGCAATGACCCGCAGCGAAAATATAGCTTTGGAACAGCGCATTGAGTACTTGGTGCGAGCGGTGATGTGCATGCGAAATGGAAACGTTGGTTCGTCCATAACAAGTGGTATATTCCTGAAAGAGCTGGAAGATAAGGTGATAGTAATATATACATATATGTATTTATTTATTTTCTTATAATTTTTACTTCAAAAATCATAGCTGGACATAGCGAAAGTCCAGCGAACAGTACTCAATGCCATGAAGGAGCTGGCTCGCAATAACCACGAGGCAGCCGGCGCCGTTAAGGAGCTGCACTACGCCCTGTACGATATCACACAGCTTTATACACACTTCGCGGAACCCTTCAATCTGTGGGAGTGCCAATTATCAATTCTGAACTGCTCGCATCACAACGATCCCCTGCTGATCGAATCGGTGTGGGGCAACATCATAAATAGCGTTGTCGAGGAGCCGGGCACGGCTCTGGAGCGCAGCAATCGGTTGTTTACAAAAATTGAACTATTGGTAAGGGAGTATAATGAATCTGGTGCCTGCTTTCCATTCGCCTTCCTTATAAGGGAGCTGGAAATTAAGGCATGTCAACTACGGTTACCAGAGGGAATAGTGCCAGAAAAACTGGTCACGATGAGTCTGGACGTTGAGCTCCTTCTGGAATACTACTCGAGGTGAGTGAACCTAAGGCCGAATTGCTTAAAACATTTATTTATATTTTATTACATTTCAGAATGATTTCGATGAACGAGCGAGTGTGGGCCAACGAGGGTAATGAGTGGCACTTAATCCAGTCGGCCATCCGAGTGGTCACCCTTCTGGCGGACAACGCACAGACCGTTTGGTACCGCTCCAAGTAGGTGCTGAGAAGAGCGGATATAACACATCAGTCTTTTCTCTCGATATATGTACACCCGTACTATAGAATGTGCTTACTAATGGCGTTCTTTTTCCTTACAGACGCCGCATTATTGGCAAGGCACAGGACATAGTGGCTGGCTGTTTAAATATTTGTTACCAAAAGCCTGACACCAATCGTCTGCAGAACTCGCTCAAGGAGCTTCAGAGCCGTCTGCAGCGCTTATTGGTTTAGAGCTAAATAATTGTAGTATTTTGAATTGAGAACTAAATTTCCGAACTAGACGTTAAGTTTGACTGAGAGATATATTTTGTAATTGTATTAAAAGTGTTAAATAAATTGATTCGCCCCGTCGAAGTATGCTCACGAGGTGTCCATCATCTTCAGATGTGCTTCTGTCAAAATGCATTTGGTCATGTGGCAGGGGCAGGGCATAGGGTGCTCTTCTGTGTTGGGATCGAGCAGATCCACTTCCAGGTTGTACTTGCGCATATCGCCCGCACTGCGTTTCATCGTTATTTGAAAGGCAATGGGGGATTTCTCATCCAGGCTCTCGCACGATTCCTCGGGCAGCACAACCACGCACTGTTTCCAGTGCGTTTGTGGGGACAGCGGCGATGTGCTTAGTACCACAGACTCGGACTGGTCGTCGCCCGGGAAGCGCACCTCAAACCAAATGCAGAACCCCTGATGGTTGCCCGCCTTCTGGGCCGTAACCACCTCTTTGAACTGAATGCTGTCCAGGTCGCTGGCACTCACATCCAGTAGATTCATCCAATGGAAAACGACGCCTTCGTGGAGCAGGTCTTTCGGGTTCAAGTGCATAACTTCCGGACGGGATGACTTCTGCGATCGCAACTTGCTGGCAAATGTGTTCAGTTTAAGGCCGTCCACGCTGTGCCAGTCATCGAAAAGCGATGGGACCGCGCAGGGTGCCACAAAAATTGTGCACTCGCTGGGAAACAAAAGCCCGCCCTCCTTAAGGAACTTGTCCCTGGCCAACAGGACCGAGTCCAGCATGCCCTCGTGCAGGAGGTAAAAGCCCATCCACTCGGAAACAATGATATCTACCTTTTCCGCCTCCGCAGGCAGAACGAATTCCTCGATCCGGGACTGGATGACCTTAACAACATTCGTCAGGCCATTGTCTTCGATCAGATCCAATGCTACTTTGGTGGCCACGTTGGAAGCCTCCACGGCGTAAACCAATCGGGCGCCTGCCCGCGCACAGAAGGCTGCGAGGATTCCAGTGCCGGCGCCCACATCCATAACGACCTTATCTTTGAACAGGGCCTTGTTCCCCAGTATCGCATTGTAGTAGGCGGCTTGTCGAGGCCGATCCTTCAGCATGAGCTCGTGGATCTGCCGTTTGGGTTAAGTGTGTCATTTTTGGAATCTTTATTTGTGTCAAGCTCACCTCCAAGTTTTCGTATTCATCGAAATACGCATTAGACATGGCAGCGGGCAGAATCAAAACATTTACGGGTAAAGTTTTCAAAACAACGTGCTAAATATCGCCAGTGTGACCGGAGAACTTCAGGAAAATGGGAAAAGTGGGAATGTAAATGTAGCGCCTTCGATGTGTTTAAAAAAAATTCAGAAAATACGAAAAAACTTTGGGATGTATAAGATCCTATTTTACTTTATTCCTTAAAATATGTCTGCATTTGGCAGAGAAACAAAACAACTATTAGTTAATATGACAGACCATGGCCTTCGACGAATCAATTAATGGCCATGGCCACCTTTTTCTCCAGCGTCTTGCAGCCGGAGATAGCGAACAGGCCGTGCTTGCTATCAAAGCTAATTGAGTTTTGAAGGATGTCGTCTATGATGCTTTTGTCGGGCGTTTTTTTCCAGCGCCGGAATTCAGCTTCCAGGCACATAATCACATGAGTCTTCTCCATCGGGAGGAAGGGAATGAAATGGTCGATGACGTGCGAGTCTATTAATGCGGTCTTTCTTAGGCCTCCCTGCATGGTGTAGGCGGCCTTTTTCAACAGCAGCTCAAAGTCGCTCAGCCGGGTGTCCTCGCGCAACTTGCCGCCCGACATCAGTTGGCCCAGATGGTCGGCTATGTGTACGCCGCCCGTGTTAGAGATGAAGATGAAGATTGCCTTCGTGTTGTCCGTGCCGTCGGCGAAGGCATTGTAGTCGACCAGCGAGGCGAGCGTGTCCAAGACGCCGCTGGGCATCTTGTCCACCTCGTCGAAGATGAACAGCGAGCGCGGGCAGTTGTTTAAGTGCTTTCTTACTTCCTGGCTTACTCGCTCCTTGTACTCGGCCAAGCGCTCCTCTAGTGGAAAGTCGGCCTGGCCCAGGTACTTCGTCACATAGCCGGACCTTGAGCCCTCCAGATAAAGCGCCTGGGCGATCTGGTCTGCCACGAAGTTCTTGCCCGTTCCCGGCTGCCCGTGGAAGCTGATCACCAGCGGCTTGCGTGACATCCTCTGGGAGCTGAAGTGAGCCATCAAGGCGGGCACTACGTGCTGAGGCACAATGTGTTGGCCGATAAGCGTACTCTGCAGCGAACGCCGGAGGGCTTCTACGTTGCCCGGTATGCTCCGTTCATCGCAGCATTCATAGAAACGGCAGTACGTCTGGTTCTTAAAATAAACTGCAGTGCCGGCGAGGCCGAGGCCCACGGCTGTCATGCTGAATGGCTCAAAAGACTCCGCTGGCCGGAACAGCACGATGCAAAGAGTCAGCGGAAGCACAAAGTACATTTTGGGCGCCCAAGTTTTTCACAATTTATATTATTACTTTAAAAGTTGCCACGTGCAGAAACATCGATGTTTTTAAAATTTTCTAAAACATCGATGTTGTTTTTTGACCATCGATGTTTCTGTGTTGTCACTTCAATAGAAAAAGCAAAGGAGAGGTACCTAAACGAGCAGATATTTTTGGTTTTTCAATTAGTTATTCTTTTGCAAAAATAAAAGATTCGATTGGTGGTGTTTGTTTTCTCATTATTTGTAATCAATTAATTATACTTTCGGTAGTTTGCGAGCAGTAGGGCGCTAGATGGGGAGAAACATCGATGTACATCGATGGCGCCCCTTTAAATAAGTCGCTAATAAATTTCTCTGTGTGCCTGCCACCAGCTGCGAGTTAGAAAGAGCATTCAGCAAAGCTTGGCAAAGCTTTTCTGACCGCAGGACCTGCCTAAGCCCCGACATTGTTCATAAACTTATGAATAAAAATCATAAATTTTTGAATAATGTATAAGAGCTGGATCTCATTTATTAGTTTTTTAAGTTCGTAAAGTTCCGTTTTTAAGTTAATTTATTAATATATTAAGTTCATGAAAGAATACTTTTTTTTTTATTACAACAATAAAAGTAAATTTCACTAATTTAAAAAATATTAAAAAAAAGTTTAAAACATTGATGAAACATCGATGTTTGTTTCATCGATGTTTCTGCACCTCTAGCCAACATCCTTTTATTTTAAAAACAATGCGAATTTATCGATTAGTTAAGTAAGACCGTCCGACGGAATCAGGAAAATCTACGCATATTGCCGACTCACCCCGGGTATTTCGAAGCAAAAGGCAGGCGGCCAGGCCAAAATGGCCGTCTCGTCCATTTCGTTTTCGTCTTCTCCCCAATAAAGTTTGATAGACCTACAAGTAAGTTTTCCATGTTTGATTTGCTGTGAAAAAGACCATTTGAAAGAATAGTAATTAGTGCTTAGCATAGCCATGTCATTGAAAAACAATAATTGCCAACTTTCCCTGTTAAATGCTTGGAGATCAAGCATATTTTCAAGAAAATAGCTTGCCCCAGTGGTGGCACCACGTGTTTCAAGATGGCGTCAGCTAAGAAAATATGTGAATCGAATGATGATTACCTTAAATACCTTTTGCGGTTTCCACCAGAAGGCTTCGGCCTAAGGATGGGCAAGGCGTCTGACCAGAAAACTAAATATTAACAGTTTATACGATGCGTGATCTTCGGAACTAACCTCATTATCGCTTCTCTTGCAGAATGGCGGACGCAGCTCCAGCCCGTAGTGGATTCCGTGGCGGATTTGGCTCTCGCGGTGGTCGTGGTGGACGCGGTCGTGGCCGTGGACGCGGCGCCCGCGGCCGTGGCGGCAAGGAGGACTCCAAGGAGTGGGTGCCAGTGACCAAGCTGGGTCGCCTGGTGCGTGAGGGTAAGATCAAGTCCTTGGAGGAGATCTACCTGTACTCTCTGCCGATCAAAGAGTTCGAGATCATCGACTTCTTCCTGGGCTCTGCTCTCAAGGATGAGGTGCTGAAGATCATGCCCGTGCAGAAGCAGACCCGTGCCGGTCAGCGTACCCGCTTCAAGGCTTTCGTGGCCATCGGCGACAACAACGGCCACATTGGGCTGGGTGTTAAGTGCAGCAAGGAAGTGGCCACCGCCATCCGCGGCGCCATCATCTTGGCTAAGCTGTCCGTGGTCCCGGTGCGCCGTGGCTACTGGGGCAACAAGATCGGCAAGCCCCACACCGTGCCCTGCAAGGTGACTGGCAAGTGCGGCTCCGTCTCCGTGCGTCTCATCCCCGCCCCCCGTGGTACCGGCATCGTCTCGGCCCCCGTGCCCAAGAAGCTGTTGACCATGGCCGGTATCGAGGATTGCTACACCTCGGCCCGTGGCTCCACCGGCACCCTTGGCAACTTTGCCAAGGCCACCTATGCTGCCATCGCCAAGACTTACGCTTACCTCACCCCCGATCTGTGGAAGGAGATGCCTCTGGGCTCCACCCCCTACCAGGCATACTCTGACTTCCTGTCTAAGCCCACTGCTCGCCTGCACGCAGATGCCTAAAGCGACGACCATCCGGAGTTTTTGAAATAAAACGTCGATAACATCTAAAAAAAGTCTTTCATAGTTTGTAGGGTTTGGAAAGCTGCTAGCTTAGCCTGACATTGTAAGAAAAGGATTGGTTGTGCAGCTTAAAGTATTTGTATTTATTTTAAATATGTTTTATACTACAAGATAGACTAAGAATCCTACGCTTTTACGCCATACGCCTCCGGCATACGCTCAATGGCGTACTTATGCGCCGCCACGTACATAATGGGCACGCCCGGGATCTTGCGGATACGGTTCTTTAGGTCCTTATCATTTGTGGCCACGATGTAGCACTTGTGCTGGCGCACACGTTCCACCAGGCAGTCGTCGGCATAGGTGCCCTTGTGCAGGCAGGGCAGACGCTCGAACCGGGGATCCGAGATGATGCGCAGGGCCAGCTTGTACTTGTTGCCCAGTTTCTCCAGCTCGGCGCGTACGCAGTCAGAGATGTAAGGTATGCACTTGGCATACAAACAGTCCATCATTCCCTGCACAATGTCCAGCTTGTTCTTGATACTAAAGTTTATGAAGTTCGTGTCCAAAACGATGTGGTAGGGCGGTCCCAGCTGGGTGTTGTACTGGAAGAACAAAGCGGAACTCTGTTGGGTGACCTGGTGCACCTTGAGCTCGTGCGGATCGGCAGCCTTTTTTCGCTTAAGCCTTGTCTGTTCCTTGATCCGAGTGTCGGTGGGCTTCATCATGCGTTTCAGCTGCGCATTTCGCTGTTTTTTCACCTTTTGCGTCTTCTTGTGTTTTCCCTGTAATGTACAGACAATGTGAAAGATGGGAAATCGTCAATAGAGCACGTTAATTACCATTATCAAATGTAATTCTTTATAAACGTAAACAATTTAAAAAGAACCACACGTGCAATGAATTATTTTGGTGATCAGCTGCTAGAGGAGAGATGATTATGGTCTATCGATATAAAACAGACCATATTTCAGATTATCGCTAAAATTATATCTTTATTTTACTTTAAAAATAAATATTTAAGAACTTTTAACTAACGTATGCGAGTACCACCTTAATTTTTTATTTGTTTTCCGGCTACTTATTTAATAATTTTTAGCGTACATCCTATCCAGCATACATACATACATACATTAAAAAGAGATACAATATAAATAGCATTAGCAAAAGAAGTCAAGGAGGGGTTCCTTTCCGCCCTGCCCCGTCCTTCTACTTGGGTTCCAGATGCGCCGTTCCCAGGTTCTTCATCTTGGGATAGTTGATTGAGCGGCTGTCCAGCTTGGACTGGGCCCAGAGGATCAGCTTAAGCAGGAACATCATCTTGGGCGTGGAGTCCTCGCGGTGCTCGCAGCGCAGGATGGCCGAGTTAAGCTCGCTGGCGATCTTCTGTCGATACGACTGCTCCAGCAGGTCGGCAAAGGGGCTTTCCTGTGGCTTCTCAAACGCGAGCAGCGCCAAGGTGCGCTCCAGCTCGAAAATGGCCTCCTCGCCGGACTCGGACAGCTTGGTCTGGGCGAAGGCCAGGGCCTCCTCAACCTTGCCGGCGCGGATAAGCTCAATGAGCTGCAGCTGCTGCAGGTGAAAGAACAGGTATCGATTGCTGCCCAGCAGTTCTGGATGCAGCTGGTTCACCAGCTGGGTGGCCTCCTCGACGCGGCCCGCCTGGACCGCCTCGCGGATGAGGATGCGCTCGTCCAGGCTGCTGAGCTCCACACTTGGCTCCAGGTCGGCCTCATGCTGGAACTTTTCGGCGGCCTCCTTGAATCCTTCTGTGACCAAGTAGTTCATGATCAGGCGATTCATGTCCGCCTGCTTAAACGGAAACTGCTCGAGGCGCTGCAGCCACTCCTGCTTGCAGATGGCCTCCGACTTCTCGTTGTAGCTCATTTTCTTGTTCTTGCGTGTCTTGCCAATCTTGAGGCCGTTTCTCGGGTTCGTCTGCCTGCCGAAAGCTGAGCTCCTGTTGCTTGTCTACGCCGTGCGTGTATACGTTTCTGTTTACTTGCCCTCCAGAAATGACGCTGGGAATTTTCCTTTCTTTCAATTTCACATGCACACACACGCACACAGGCACACCGCTAAACGAATAGTATTCTGTATATACATTCTTAGAATAACTACACCTAAGAGCATTTTTAAAATATTGAACTAATAAATTGCACTTTAAATATTTAAAAATATATTTAAATTTTAAATAATTCAAAAATATTAGCAATCGATATGAATATGCAATAGTGCGATACTGTAATATATCGATGAGAAGGGTTGCATTTCGTTCTTCGACGCCATTACTTTCCACGTGCATTTTTCGGATGTCGTTCATTTCATTTTAAAAACTCAAGATGGTAAGTCAGACGAAACTCAGAAAAATTAAAAAATAAAAATTAAGGAGAATTAAAAGTGTTGTGCCTCAAATGATGAAACTGATGACGAGACTGAAGGGACATTTTCTCGACTAAACGGTGTATTTTTCAGCGTTTTGTTGAACAATATTTGTTCATTTAGAGATGAATAGGCAATCTGATGGCATTCCATTTGCATAAATATTAATTTTTTCATGGCGCAGACTGAGTGCTAACGACAGCAATTTCTTTTGCAGTGAAAAAAGGTGCAGATTTAATGGATAACTTGAACTTCAAGCGTGCATTGTGCGCGTGAGACACCTCGGGACACATGTGGGGATGCTGAGACACCTCGGGACACATGAGGTTGCCGAGACATGTGGGGACGCTGAGACCTCTCAAGACATCGAGCTGGTTACAATTTGAAGGTAAGATATAGCTTTCTTCAAGCAAATGCCTCTGCTCTTGTGATGAACTTTTACACAGACCTGTACCGAGAGCTAGACTCGTGTGGAAAATTGTAAACTGATCCAAGAAGCAAAGTACATTTCCTTAACGTATTTAATGAATATTTACACATTAATTCAACATTTTTGCCCAATTTATTTCCAGGTCTCGTAAGCCTTGTGAGGTTATGTTCCCCTACTTATGGACTGAGACGCCAGAGCACGTGTACATATACTGCCAAGCAAGGTATGCATTTTTTATTTTTTGACAATACAAAAATGACTAGTTAAAGAGCTTAAATGATGATTGCTTCAAATACCTTTTGCGGTTTCCACCAGAGGGCTTCGGCCTAAGGATGGCTTTTGGCGTCTGACTCAAGCACATTAAAAAGAATTATTATTTCTGTTGCCTTTTATTTTGCAAGAACTAATTCATTGCTATTTTTTCCATTTCAGAATGACTGCATTGTGCATTTGCTGACCCAGAAATTATTCTTCAACGCAGAAAAGAAATTGAAATAAAGAAAAATAAATTTAATCTAAATAAAATTGTATGTTTTATTTTTTGTGAAAGGTTTTCAAGGACAAGTTAGCCCAATCAATGGCTTTTTTCTATATTGTAGAGCGGATTTTAATATGTACATATACATATATGTATAAATGCAGGCTTATTTTTATTGTACATATGTGGTTTCCTATGATTCTGAAGGTTTGTAAAGTTTGTGGTCTTTCATTTTGTAGTAATAGCAGTTTTTACGTTATTTGCGTAGACGTCAGTCGCTCAAGAGCATAATTTTAATTTTTGCTAGTATTTAGAATTCATTACAAAAAAAAAAAAAACGTATAGAAAATTAATTGAATTATACAATCAATATACGGATATTTCGCAATGTAGAATTATAAAACCAACAAGAACATTTAATATTTGGCGCCTCACGACCAGCTCGATTAACGCCGATGAGAGTATCGATAGCGTGGACAATGAGACGCGCCGGCTTAATCAAACCGCTGCTCCTTATAAATAACAACAAATCACGGGTCTGGAGGGAAAACTACGCCACCCAAGTGGACACAAGTTTGGCAGAGTGTACACTGGACCCCAAGGAGTATGTGGACTTTAAACGGCAACTGCGGCAAATCAACTTGCCCCACAAGGACGGGCACACGTGCTTGCAGCTGGAGTGCCGGTTATGTGAACGCAACAGGCAGACGCCGGTCACAGCTAACAGCTCCCAAAAAAGCACGGACCAAGGCGGACTACTGGCTTACGTAAACAAGCGGACTGGTGCGTTTACAACCTCTACCTACTTTGTTTTTTTGTCATTGGGGTATCCATTTTCAGGCGCCTTTATCTGCCCGAACTGTGATGTGAAAACATCGCTAGCTAATGCTCTGGCAGCTTATCAACTGTCCCCGCCGGTTGGTTACAGGAGACAGCCACAAAGGCAGCCTCTATACGAATCCCGCTTTCCGCACCTCATCGACGTAACCCCGGAGGCCTGCGAAACTCTGGGCATCAAGGGTCTAAAGGAGGCTGCCCATCTAACCGCCATTGGAGCCCAATGGGAGCCGCAGAAGCAGATTTTGCACTTCAAGTTGCGCAATGCGTCGCAACAAGTTGTGGGCGAGAAGGTGCTCCATCTGGACGATCGGCGCGAGGAGACCTTCAGTTCCAGCTCTGGCCTCCTGATCCATGGAGGCGGAAACAAAAACAAAGCCATTCTAGTCAGCAATCTCCTTGACTTTATTGTTCTCGCCACACAAAACATTGAAACGCGTAAGGAGAATCAAAGATCAGTATTTAATTATTATGTAGTCTAATCCGTTTTCAATATCTTTTAGATTGCATTGTTTGCTTGCCCTACGAGCTGAATATGCTGCCGCAGGAGTGCCTACCAGGCTTGGAGCGCTTTAAGGAGCTGGTTTTCTGGCTGCACTACGATGCCAGTCATAGCTGGGATGCTGCTCGAGCGTTCGCTTTAAAAATGGATGAGCGACGGTGCCTTTTGATCAGGCCCACGGAAACGGAACCGGCCCCGCATCTAGCTGTCCGTCGTCGCCTCAATCTGCGTCACATTGTAGCCAAGGCGACGCCAGTGCGTCACAAGGCGATTACCACGTTTGGAGCGATGCGAAATGACATTCTAAGCGAGCTGCAGAACATCGAGAAGGTGAATGGAGTAAAGTGGAAACGATTCCCTGTGCTGAACAAGCTGCTCAAGGGCCATAGGAGAGGAGAGTTAACCATCCTTACTGGGCCGACGGGCAGTGGAAAGACGACCTTCATGAGCGAGTACTCCCTCGACCTGGCCATGCAGGGCGTGAGCACTTTGTGGGGGTCCTTTGAGATCCGCAACACACGCCTGGCGGCCACACTGTTACGTCAATATGTTGGATACCCCTTGGACGACAGACTCCAAGAGTTTAATCACTGGGCCGAGGAATTCGAGCGCCTGCCACTCTACTTTATGACCTTTCATGGCCAGCAGCCGCTCAAACCTGTGCTGGAGGCCATCGAACACGCATCCTATGTGCACGACGTGATGCACGTGATTATCGACAACCTGCAATTCATGATGGGAGTGTCCACGTATCGTGGCGACAAGTTCTGGGAGCAGGATGCAATAATAGCTGCGTTTCGAGGCTTCGCCACCAAGCACAACGTCCATGTTACTCTTGTTATGCATCCGCGGAAAGAGCGGCAGGAGGACGAGCTGACCACCAGTTCGGTTTTCGGAACGGCAAAGGCCACACAGGAGGCAGACAACGTTCTGATCATCCAGGATAAGAGATTAACGTCGGTTAGGGGCAAGAAATACCTGCAGATTGCCAAGAACCGTTATTGTGGAGATCTGGGTATCATGCCGCTGGAATTCGACAAGGATGCTCTCAGTTACTCCACTCAAATTCAGAATGCCAAGCGTCGTCGAGAGCAGCGTGAAAAGACGGCCACAACAGAGGCATAATCTATGTAAATCTGTGCTTATTATTATTACTATTGTTATAATTCGGTTGTCTATGGCTAGGTTAGGCTTAAGCGTATCATTTGATAAAAGACATCACGTTGAGCTTTGCTTGTAGTTCTTGGTGTTGAGGATCTTTTTGCCGCACATGGCGCAGATGGCCTTCTTGTATGCGCACGCCTGACAGTAGTGGGCGCCCATTTGGTGTACCTTTTGCCGGCAGATCCTAGTAGTAGTAGTAGGAAGGATCTACTTTAAAGATATTTTTTATAAATGGTTGTGTTGCTCACCGGCATGGTGCCAAAGTGGTGCCTATGGGATTGTATCGCTCGCGTGCCGATGATAGCGCTTTATTCTCATTGATTTTCCGTCCCCCAGCGGGAGCGGTGCTCGTTCGCCAGGGATTTGGCGCAGATACTTTGGACAATTTTGCCTCGCACTTCTCGCAAACCATTTTTGTTATCAATTTCTGTTTACAATTTATGATGGCAGTGTGACCCCTCGGCGTACCGGAAAAATGATCAAACTATCGTTATCGAAGATGTTTGGACGCTTTCTACGGATATGACACTGAATTTGTATACACTTCTGGCAAACTAAACTCATTTTAGGTCCTATTCCTGGATTTTTATAACTGTTTTTCTGTTGGTTTGGGACATTTTTTTTTTACTTGTCATAGAAGATTTTTGGAAGTGGAAAGTTCAACCTCAAATGATAATGAATAAATTAATAACGTTATTGAATTGATGGTGTAGGGTTTTAAAGGCAGAAAAAAACAGGTTTTTACAGATTTTTTTTGGGCGTACGGTGAACGTAAATTTTTTTTCTGATTATTGTACATTAAAGAGTAGTAATTGAACTATATTCTGTGAAATATTGGTTGAAAAATATTGAAAATTGACCGAATGGCAGCAATTCTTTGCAGGCGTAAAAAAAAAAAACTTTTGCGGTGCACATCATACCTCAGCACTGGATCATGTGAAATGAAATAACCAAAGTTTTTCCATCAATTTGAATGTCCCTCTAGGTATTGACGTCGAGTTTTCAATTTTTTTTAAATTTTTGAATTTTTTACAAGACTTGAAAGTGAAAATACCACATTTTTGGCTAAAATACATGACTATTGTTGTTAATAATAAAAAAATTAAAATCAAAAACGAAAAAATCTCAACGTAGTTATCTCATAAATTATGTAAGAAAATACTGTAAAAAATTTGAGAACGATCGGTTGAATAGATTTTGAGATACAGTGCACCGACTCAAAAAACATCGATTTGAGAAAAACGCGTTTAAAGTTTTTCGTAGCTAAGAGACCCTGGTAAAACCCGCCTACTTCCAAAGCTATATCTTTGTGAGTTTTGCTCCGATTGACTTCCTATTTACAGACAACATTCTTGAGATACTATTCTTTCATAATATGCAATAAAAAAAAATCACTTTCTTTGAACTTTTTTTGTTAATCCCGCTGCTGTTGGATAGCTGCTCTCTAGTTCGGTTTTTGTCGTATGTCGGCCAACATTTCTTTGATCTCTTATGTTCGCTCTTCCTTGACCATTCCTTGTTGGCTGTCTGTTTGAAATGGTCATAGATCCTCGTCTGGACCGAGTTTAACGAGATCGGTGTCAGTACGTTGATATCTTGCCCTTGCGATCCTGCTCAGGCTAGTTCGTCCGCTTTCTCGTTCCCTAGGATGTCGCAGTGTCCCGGTACCCAGGAGGGGATGGGGCTGGTCGGCACGGCAACCAACCTGTCGATTACCATATCGGCCAACTTGGCCTCTATCTCCTCCCACTTCTCCGACAGCAGAGGACCGTCGTCGTGGAGCTCGTCCACCAGAGCCATAGCCAGACTGCCTCTGGCCACCTCACTAAACTTCTTCGCCTTACTGTCGAAGGTTGTGGCTCACGGTTTGCCCTGTGGGTCCTTCGCCCTTTTAGGCGCGCTCATGCTCACCTCTTGTGAACGATTGCGCTTCGCCTTAGAGGGCTGGAGCGCCGCCGGGTTCGCCTGGATTTGCCCCTCAGCTGCGAACCAAAAGTCAGGGGGTACGGGTCGCTTCACACTCCTGACTTGAGGGGGGGCCTGTTAAAGACCTGCCCAGGTCCGCCCGACTACAATTGGTCAGCATCCCCGATCGAACTCGACCGAGGACCTGCTTCCGGCCGCCCTCACTTGGGGAGTGTAGTCGAACTACCGATGGTGCACACAATTACGGCAGATGACACGGTCATCCGTTGATCCCCCTGTGTACCCTATCGGCTGACGGCCATGTACGTTGTAGACCTTAGATATTTCGTATGCGGTTTCCAAAATTTCCAAAATTTCCAAAATTCAAGCAAACAATATAGCATTCCTTATAAAAGCAATGTACATATATTTTACATCTTGATTTAAAAACTTTGACGCCGCTCGGCTGATCACGGGGAAATGCCTTCAGAACATCCAAGAAAACACCTCGTGTTCGATAACAAACAGAGTAGTCGGAGGAGGGGTTTTATCCTGTAGAATAATTTGAAATACAATTGCTATCTTATGTACATACCGCAGTTGAAACTTCACTAACTATCGATAGCCCTAAACCGTTCCGCGACAAACTTATTAAAATGCATTTTTTGTTGGGCTACAAGCTTTTTAAATAATAACGAATGACGAGATCAGGTCGTAGTTTTTTTGTGTGTCTGAACGTGACGGGTTAGAGTTTGCTTCAACGAAAAAGCCTTCTCGCACTGTGAACATTTGAAAGGCCGTTCTCCCGTGTGGGTTCGAGTGTGCAGCTGCAGGTGATGCTTAAGTGAAAAAGTCTCCTGACAGTGAGAACACTTGAAAGGTCGTTCTCCTGTGTGCGTCCGGATGTGCCGCTTAAGATCTCCACTTATCAAAAAAGACTTTGGGCAGTCGGAACACTTGTAAGGACGTTCTCCTGTGTGAGACAAGATGTGTAGTTGAAGACTTTGGCTTAGGGAAAATGCCTCCTGGCAATAAGAACACTTGTAGGGTCGTTCTCCTGTGTGTTTCCGGGTGTGACGATTAAGGTCGCCGATTGTCAAAAAAGATTTCGGGCAGTCCGGACACCTATAAGGACGTTCTCCTGTGTGGGACAGAATGTGCCGTTGAAGATGACCATTCCGCGAGAAACTCTCCTGGCACTGAGAACACTTGTAGGGTCTTTCCAGAGTGTGAGTCCGGATGTGAAGTTGAAGATTTCCCAATTGTGAAAACGACTTCTGGCAGTGGGAGCACTTGAAGGGTCGTTCACCAGTATGGGTCCGGATGTGCCCCTCAAAATGACCCTTATGTTCAAATACTTTCTGGCAGTGGGGACAGTTGTACGCTGTTTTTGGCGCTCTCACTGGATATTCCTCCTCGTTTTTATCATTGCCATCATTTCTATCATAACAGTAATCATCTGTTTGATACGAATTATCCTCGAATTCCTCGCATTTCACTTGGATGTCACACTCAGTGATACCATAGACTGAAAACGCTAGATGGTCTTCCTCAAGTGGCTCGTTTTTCACTTGAATATGATCATGAAACTCGTCATCTTTTGACTCTTGATTCTCTATAAAATCTTCTTCGACTGCTTCAATTTTTAGTCTTGGATAAATATTTCGAGTTCCCATTTCTTGGTCGCAATTCAAGTTTGTGTTATCGTGGTCCGGCATTTCGCAAGCTTTTTTCTTTAGCATGAAATGTTCTTCCATCGTGCAGAAGGAATATTGGCCATCGTAATATTATGAAAATTAAAACAATTTCTTGTTTATGTTTGCTTTTTGGCGAAATAGTGTGCCCGCCGTTCAAACGGCTTAATATACCGAACAAATGAAAGAAAACAACCAGCGAACAGCTGACCCAGAATTAACGAATACCCCTCTTCTTGCGACCATCAATAATAATCTAAAATTTATCGAAATCGGTGCATCTCTACCAATCCCATTGTTGTTAAATTAAAATTGCAAAAACCATTGGAAATGACGACGGAAAAGGGCGAGCAACTGAGGTCTCATTACAATAGATAAATATGCAATTACTTTGCCACTTATACGCATTTGCATTGCAGGCAACAGCTCATCGCGGCGGTGGTGAAGAAACGCGCGGCATTAGCGCGGGCTCATGCTGTTGTGGTGCGGCTTATGGAGCCGGGAATACCGGAGGTCGAGTTCCTGTCTCTGGTAAAAATAATGCAAATTTAAAGCGACATGAACGGAATTAGCATTGTAATAATGCCTTTAACTGTAGCTCTGGGAGATTGGTCCGTCGAATTACGCAGATGTCGTGGATGAGCGGGATATAAACAAACTGTGCGGCTATCCGCTTTGCTCCAATCTCCTAGAGAAGTAAGTGCTTTGATTAGGGGCACCCAAAGAGCTCAGTTTGATCATGACATATCTTTTCCAGGGTCCCCAAGCAAAAGTACGCCATTAGTGCGTCCAAGAACAAAGTGTACGATCTCACAGAGCGCAAGAAATTCTGTTCCGGATACTGTTTCAAGGCCTCGGAGTATGTGAAGGCCCAGGTGCCCACATCACCACTATGGCTGCGGGACAGGGAGACTAAAGCTAGCTTTCAGCTGCTGCCGAAAGGTACTTGACTACGTTTACTTAGCACTTAAAGCGTTTTATTTATGTATTTCGTATAATAAGCATTCCTTCATTACAATTTCTGGATTTTCAATGAGGGACTATAAGCCCTGGGGTATTAGAATATTAATAATAATAATTAAAGCACTAAGACGATGATCCGCTTTAGATCATAATTATATTGTCGCGCTCTAGCGTGAGCTCAGCCTCGCGTTTGGCATCCTCTTCAGACCACTCGCCGCACTTGCTTAGCACGTCGGTTTCGCGCAGCGGTTCGTCCTAACAAAGGAAGGATTCGACGCAAAGGATGAGAGAGATGAGAATGTTGTACTTTATTTGTTTTTATTTGGTGGTTATGGGAGTCGGCAATACCTCTTTATCGTTGGCAGCCAGTTTGGTGAACATGTTAGCATAGAGCTTCTTCTCCTTGTTCTTGCTCTCCTTGATCTTCTGCTTGCATATGATGACTTGGTTGGCAGCGGCCTTGTTGTTCGGGTCCAGTTGAATAACCTAAACAAATAGATAATTAAGAAGATAACGTGTATAAAAAATAATTGAGAATTACCTTTTGGAAATCTTCGAGAGCATCATCCAGTTCATTGATGGTCAAATTGCACTGACCACGACGATATAGAGCCTTCACATTGCTCTCGTCCAGGGCCAGAACGGCGTTGCACTAGGGAAAGCATTCGAATCCGGAATTAATAAATGAGCTTCAGCGTCTGATAACCGTCGGCACTCACCTCCTGCTTGGCTTCAAAGTGATCGTTGGACTTCTGGTGGCACAGTGCAATGTTGCTGTGCGTGGCGATCTTGATCTTTTTTACCTCTTCGTTGGTGTCGGCATTGGTGGGCAGCAGATCCTTGCACTTGTTGTACATCTTGATAGCCAGTGCCCAGTTCTCTTTCTTGAAGTAGTTGGTGCCCTTCTCCTTGTATGCCTTGGCTTCTGCCAGACGCTCTTCATCACTTAGCTTCCACTCCTCCAGCTTTTTGCCGCAGTCGATGAGCTTCACAGTATACTCCACCGCGGAGTTTGGCGGTATCTTGAATTCCTCGCTTCCCTTGTCGCCAAAAGCATATTTTGACTGAATGTTGATTCTAAATATAGAAGGATTTTTAAAGATATAGATTGGGTGGGTTTCCTTTCAGGCTTAGCTGTCTTACTTGGATGTCTCGCCTATGTTCATCTTTTCCAGGGCAATCTCCACACCCTCGATAATGCCGATGGCACTGCCCTCCCCGTAATCGAACTCGACATCGCGTTCCTCGAACACGCGGTCCCCGAAAGTGCCAGAAATGTGAGCTGTGTATGCGTTTTTAGGAAACCACACTAGATATAATAAACCGCAGAATGGTGCTACGACTTACCCTTGACAAAGGCACCATCGCTGGGTGACCGCTTCTTATCACTGGCCTCCAGAATGGTGCGATCAATGCTGCCATCCTGATTGGGACTCAAATCCTCGCCCTTCCAGTTCAGCATCTCCAGCTGCAAATAAGGGAAACAATATAGAATTTACTTCTGTTCTAGAGAACGAATCATTGGTAATCGATTGGGAATCAATGAAAAATGGATTAAAAAATGGTCAATGTTTTTTCTATAAGTTTCCGGAATAGATAAGACTGCACTTACCTCAAATATCAGAGTAGCATCTGGCGGAATGGCGGGTGGGCTGCCGGCAGCCCCGTAGGCATAATTCGGGGCACACGTGAGGAAGCAGCGTTCGCCGCGCTTCATGGTGGCCACCCCCATGTCAAAGGCCTTGATCACATTGCCTAAGGAACGAGAAAAGCACAGAGAAGAACAATAGAGCTCGAAGTTTCCAGAAGTCGCAGTTAGTTGCCAATTCGAAGCCATTTTCACTCACCTTTGCCGAGCGGAAATTCGAAGGGCTCGCGGGAGACGCTCGAATCGAACTCGGTGCCGTCCACCAAACGTCCGGTGTAATGCAGCGACACCGTGCAGCCAGTATGCGGCGTCTCTGTGCCCTGGCCCTCTCGCAGGATCTCCTTTAGAACGCCGCCATCACCGGATAGATCGATTTGATTTTCGTTCGGCATTTTTTTTCTAAAAAATTTGCACGACTTGCTAGCAAAGTGACCGGAAGAAAGATAGTTAAAATACCACGCCGGCTTTTCAGTGTGACATTAACGCACCGGCTACGTAAATACCGAATATCAAAACGTAACATTCGATCACATTCACATTGTGAAATTCACATTCGATGTCGATAACGATACATCGATACGGCGCGGAGTTTTTAATACATTCCAATAATTTGTGAAGAACTTTTTACAGACTTAAAGGGAAAACAAAACAAGTTGAAATTAATCGGAGAAAACCCTTCATTTACTTCAATATAAAACTTTGTACTTAGAAAAATTTTCCGACTTAATGTGTTTTTTTTTTTTAACAGTTTTTTTTTTTGAATTAGTCTTTATCGTCAAATAATAATTTATTTATTTATTAAATACTTCTCTCTCACATTTAATAAACTTTTATCAATAAGTACAAGTTCGGTTACCCGCTCAATATTTCCGCATTTCGGTTAATCCGTTTAAATGCCAATTAATGCAATCAAAGGAAGGCTATTATTCTGCATTCCATTTTAGATGATGGCCCAAACACACACACAGAGACATCTGAATAAATGTAAGCTGCCCCGGTGGCATTTAAATGCTTGTGCAGCTGCCTACCCACAAAAGTGTGTGTTGCATGCATCAAATATAATCCTGTTACCGTTTTTGCCAGGTTTGATTATTTTGCCCTTGGCTTTGGCACTGCCAACTTCCATTTGGCGAGCAACAATACAAATTAATGCACTTAATTTTATTGGTTTCTATAATTCATGCTCGGGGTAAGCTGCCTTTCTATGAGCTCATGCATGTACAGTGGGGCAATTGGGTATTCTCTGATTTTTTTCAAGGTCAACAATTATTGGTGATTTTACTTTAGGGGCTGGGTTCCCAGAATGAAAACAGCCCACACTGTGACGCTACAGGATATAATTTCTGGGTGCGTCTTTATAAATCGGTGCAGCTGTCGCCTGTCCTGTCTTCTAGTCACTAAAATATTAGACAGTCATCAACTAAAGCTTCATCCGAGAGTTCTGCTCCTTGAAGCCCCGTGTCTAGCACACTTGTCGCTCATTAATTAGGGTTCGTCAGCGGGGATGATTGCACCGAAAGAAATTATTAAGTTTTGGTAATGATAAAATTATCAATTAGTGGTAATTAATAAAATAATCGAAGTTTGTAATGTTTTTATTTGGAAAAAATGTATCTAAAAGCGATAAACATCGTTGGCTTTTCAGCTTTAGTAGAATACGGATGCTAAGTAGGCCACTTGTTTGCCTTCTAGGACAATCAGAAAAATTAAAATATTTATATTGACCAATTAATATAATTACTATATATAATTCTTTTCATTAGTTTCAAATTGATTACTAATGAAAAGAATTATGTTCCTCAATATTTTAGATCGCTTAAAGGAATTACTATAATCGCTGAATATTTCTCATAATTACCTCATTGTTTTTCTGAGTGCCTGGGCACTGTGTCCGCTTCGATGTCCATTATTTTTGCAAGTATAGAGGCATTGACCATTGTCAGTTTGACTGCTGCTTTCTACAGCTGCCCACGCGCACTGTTGCTTGTCACTCGACTGTAAACATTCCAGGCGCAGCTTTCACTCGCTTTGAGTGGGAGTGGCTAAAGGCCAGGGAGAACAGGGCACATACACAGGCCATGGACACTCACTCGGCGGGTGGAAAACTCACTCAAGATGCTCGTGTTCGTTTGCGCTCGGCTGAAAGCTTCGTTTTCCGCTTTTCCGCTTCGGATTGAGCGATTGTGGATGCTGCGTGGTTCGTCGTGGTCCATGGCCGTGTGAAAAGCTGCGTTGAGCGCATTAAGTCGTTAGGGTACAACCAGACAGGACGCACTTTCTCCGGACGCTGCCGCCATTTGCATTTGCCTGCCACGGCGTGTGCTGTGTGTACCGTTAAGTTCAGCTGCCTGTGACTGTGCCTGTGCCTGGGCAGAGAGGGAAATTAGCGGGGAAGCCCCTTGAAATCGAAGTCGAAATCGAACTGTGAACTTAACTGAACCCAAATCCAATCGAGGAGGCGGAGAAGGAGGAGCAGGAGTTATAGATTCAACAGCGCAAACAAAGGAGCGTCGAGTGCGTGCAGAAACTCCTATTTACTTCCAAAAATCTACTCCTTTGCGGCAGCTCCCGCGCGTATCACAGTGTGTGTGTGTAAGTGTCAGTGCGTGTTTGTGTTCAACAACAACAAAATAAAATTAAATTAAATACATATACACAACAAGCAGCTATAAATTCCAACTAAAAATGGCACTTAAAAAAATTAAATTAAATCGAATGCAATTAAAAATATTTGCTTAAATGAATCAAGGTAAACACACATAGAAACGAGCATTACAAAAAAATTGTTGCTTCCACACCTTCTCTATGCTGTCTTTTTCCACTTTTCCACTTTTGCTTTTCCGTTCGTTTACCGTTTACGTTCACCGTTTTCTGTTTTCCCGCTTGTAGTTCCGTTCGTTTTCCCCAACAAAACCAATGCACTCGCTCTGTGGTGCAACAGCTTAAAAGTATGCTACGATTTTCCCCACTCAACATCACGTATAATTGTTGCGCCTGTACCACATCCTTGTGTCCTGCCCGCCTCCGTTTGGGGAATTGTTTGTACAATTTGGGCATTTCCAAAAGAAAAACTGAGAAATGTAAACCACAGACTGGGTTTTGTTATTCAAAAAATTTGTGTATGTGCTTTTTCCTTCGTTTGTTTTCAGTTGGCTTGTTAAATTTTATTTTGTTCTGTGGCTTGCGGTCACAGAAAAAGGAAATTATTGAATACGGTTGGTAATAAAATGCCAAAATAGGCGAAATTCTTGGCACAAACACATAAAGTTTGGGGCACAACGAAGAAGTGCAGTGTGCAGTGTATTTTGGCATATAAACTGTTGCTTCTGACAGTTATCTTGCCAGGCATCGAATCGACGCAATTTTCCCAAGCTGGCTGAGGGAAATCCCAGGCGATTTCCCTCGCCTCCCTTAGTTCCACTTGCTTGCACAAAAATTTGTTGCCTGGCTTTTTCTTTGGACTTTTATTTTCTTGTTTTCTTTCTTTTTAAATTTTGATTTCCCTTTCTCTTGGTTAATGTAAGCTTTTTTTACTGATTGTTTTATTGGAATCCCACTTAAACGCGATTTCATTCCAATTTCAAAAGCACATATTTGTGGCTTTTTGTTTGGGGGAATCACCAGCAGATGCGTGTTGCTGCGATAATTAAAATTTAATTGTACACAACTTAAATTGCTCATCCATTGTCTCTCGCTCTCTTTCGGTCTGATATAAAATTGCAGTTTTGTGGTTGGTGATTTTCTGATTTTCCCCCTCTTGTTTTCCTTATGCAATTAACATTTGCACTGCTATCAATCAGTTTCGGGGCCAAAAGAGAAAAACTTTTCTTTTAGTCATTTCCTCTCACATCCTTCACGGCTCGCCCTAGCCTCCTTATCATTCAATTTGGCGAAAAAGGGAAGAAAACTTTTGCTGCCAAACTAACAACTGCCACACACACACACACTCACATACCAAAGAAGAACGAAAAAATACAAAAAGCAACCAGAACGCGGCGTGTCTAAGTGGGCGTAAGTGGTCATGTATATGTGCGTCTCCCTCTGTGTGTGGGTAGCTCTGTGTCTGTGTGTGTGTCGTGTTGAGTGGCAAGTTGTGTACACACGCAGATTTTTCATCAATCATTTTGCTTGACTACGCCTAGTTCACATTTTAGGGCATGTAGTTTAAAAATTGGGCCGCACAGCCCATCGATAGTTGTTCGAGGATGGTTGGTGGGAGGAAGAAGGATCATTGCTTCTTTCCACATCCTTGGTCTCATGTTTCCAACGGCGGCGCCTTTAGCGAGAAAAGGCGAGACAAACGGTTTTAAGCCTGTTAAAGGTCTTGGCTAAAAGAATCCCACAGGACGAGAGTACACAAGAAAAGCTGATTAAGGCTGCTGCCCCATTTACTGGCATTCAGTCAAATATTATTAAAAGCGTTTCACTCTTCGATTTTGTATGCTTAGTTTAAAATATTATTGAGTAAGGTAAAATTAGTTTTCTAGCTGCTTGGAATTTAAGTGGGTTTTGTCAACTAAGAAAAAAATTTTAATTTGATTTTACCTAACAATTTACTAAGAAAAGAATCGGCATACAGAATTAATCTTAATCTTTCTTAACCTACCTATTTATATTATTAAACTCATATTTAGTCAGGTATTGAAGATATACATATGTATATCATTTAATTAGGCCTTATCAAGCCAACTAGTTTTGCCCTTAACAAATGGCACCGAATTTGTCAAGAATCCAGCTAATAACTTACATGCATAAGTTAATTACCAATCGAATTTATTACCCAATTTATTACACGGTTGTGGCAGGACGATGTCGTAATAAGTAGTCTCTGTCTTTGATGGAATGAAATATAATTCCAATTTATGCTTGGTACGTTGGCTAATAATCATTTACATTGAGACATCCATATAAAGCCGGTTATTTGTGCTACTATTATTCTATTAACAAAGTATTTATATATATATTTTTTGTCTCAATATATATTCTATATTCAGCTGAACCAAGACAAAGACCAAGCAGCTTCAGGGCAATTATTGGCTCTCTGTATTATCAATAGTTAACAACATTTTGAAATTTCTAAACAACTTTCGGTTTTATTTTTACATTTATAAATTTAACCTCTAGCAGTATATTTAATAAATAATTGGATGTAATCGATTGTTAAATAAAATAAAGATAGAGAAAAATAAATTGGAAATTCATGAGAAGCTAAAGGTATTTTTCATGAATAAATAAGAATATATCAAATTGGTCTAATAATAATAATATATAATTATATAAATTAGTCTATGAATGTGAGGGTTTTGTTGATAGCTTTTATTATGTGTACAAAAACTGTTAAGTATTAAAATTTATATTTCTGAATTTAAATATCTTTGAAAACAATTTGAAAGTGACCTAAAGTATGCTACGATTTTTCTTTCCGTCTGCTTTTTTTTTTATTGCAAAATATTTTATGTATTGGCTGTTGGACAATAATAGTCATAATTATTATTATCTAACAATTTGTATATAGCGGATTGTAAAAAAAAAACGTAAGGGATTATGGTGAAGAAGAGGCCAACAGCTGCCTGTGTTTTTGTTATGTGTTACTTAGAAGATTTTGCGAGTCGGGAGTTGAGCCAGGTTGACCCTCTTGAGTCTTCGCGTGGACCTACGAGATGCTGCAGCCCTTGCCAGCGGATTAAGGTGTTCGGAGCTTGATCCGGTGATTCATGGCAAGATTGTTAATAACATCTCCCATCAACGGAATACGGAGGTCCCGGTGGATGTCTGTGTTTCCGATGTACCATTCAGAATTTGCCTTAAACATTTTGCCTGGAACGCTCTTATTTTGGACAGGTTAAATCTGCCTGTGGTATGTAATAGATTAAAAAGTTTATCCTAATTTGTTATACATTGAACAAACGGTTTTCATTATAAAAATTTCATTTTATAAATTTATTTCTTATTATACATTTCCACAAATTGTTTTTTTAATAAATAAATAAAAGCTCCATTTCTGTTCCATTTAATTTTAATATTTAAATAAATATACTTCCCAGATTGAGCGGTTTTCTTTTTGGGAAAACAAATACCAATATCAATAAATTTCGCTTTTGTGGAGTTCGACCTGCCTCAGTGTTGTTTATGATGATTACTCCGATTGCGACTGTCTCAGATGTTATTGTCCTTCGCTAGTTGGCCTTTCGCCTTGCCTGGCTTCGCTTTCGCCTTCGTCCTCGGCCCCCTTTTTGGTCCTGTTCGATTTAGCATTTGAGTAGACATAATAAAGAGCCGAAATGAAAAAACGTGGTGTGCGAGTATACCTTTATTCTAAGCAGGCGCACACACAAACACAAAGTGGAGTTGTTGGAATTGCTCCGCTTAGCGTCTGTTTCTGTGTGTGTGTGTGCGTGTCTATCTGTCTGCGAGAATCCAAAATTCCGAATCCCGAATCCAACCCTCGTCATCAACCTGCAGCAGCAAAACACTTAAACCTAAACACGTTGTCTGTGTGTGGGTGATGGTGGCGGGGTTATTGGTGTTGGTGTGCGTCCTGTTCGTCCTTTTCGCTGGCGTCTACGCACAATATGTTTCGTCTTTAACCCAACCGAAAGCTTCGTCGTCTGGCGAGAGCTTCAAGGAGTCAGCCCTGCCCGGCCCGGCCGCAGTGCCTTGTGCCTGCTCCTTGTTTCTGGCTCCTTGTGGAAGTTTTAATGTGATTCCTTCGTATTAATTTCGACATCGTCATCGTTGTTGTTGTTGTTCTTGGTTGCCTGGCTGCCCTTCGCCCTCTCTTACTCTCTATCTCGGAGGATTTCGTTTTCTCTCTCTCTCTGTCATTTTCTATTTTCCTCCTTACGCACTTTTTATTGCCCGTCGTCCTGCGTCCGCCTTCGCTTCTATTTTATTTTAACAACATCTTCGTCGCCAGCATGGAATTCTGTCGAGCTCAGCGCTTTTTTCTTCTCCTTGGCACTAACTTAACCGTTACCCACCGCCGCCGCTCTCTCTGCCTCTCTGGCTATCTGCCTGCCTGCCTCTCCCTTCCTTTTACTTTCTCCGCCTGCATGTGTGAGTAAAGTTTTATTTTTTTGTGTTCCCTCTTTTATGTTCATCATATGAAAACGCGACTTTGTTGCACTAAACGTAAGTTGGAAGATTTACAACTTTTTGGTTTAACGCATGCAAAGGATACACTGGGAATAAAACTATAGTAAAACTTAACAACGCCACAATGGGGTTTATGGTTTAGAGACCCCAAGAAGTCGTTGGAAATTTTAAATCTTTTTAAATTGTTCCTAAAAGTATGCAATTAAATGTTCTTTGGTGTGTGTGGATTTTTGTTAACCTGTAGGTTTAAGGTACAACCGAGAGAGAGTAAAAACATGTGTTTGGAGAGTAAATACATGGAACTATCCCTAAAGTATACAAGGCATAGGTTAAGTTTATTTTAAATTAAACATGAATTATTTAAAAAAGAGATTTTAAATGCAAATTTGCTTAAACTACTGAACAAAATAGCCATCAATTAATTAATTAATTAATAGGTACCCTTTTAACCATTTTTAATTATAGTTTTTTATTATTCTTCAAATTTAATTTTCGGTTTAAATCTATTCTTAATCTCAGTGCAGAACAAAATAAAAAGGCAGGGAGGTACAGTGGGGTAGGTATTTGGAGTGATAGTGGGGGTGAAAGCCACGCTCAAAGTCTCACAAGACTCGCATACAAAAAAGAATATACGAAGCCATGGGGAATGCATAAAGTATAAACCTCCTCAATCCCGAGGAGTGTGGCAACCGATCCTTAAAAGGAAAGTTAGTATGAATAAAACGGAGAATTATTCGCATAAACTTATCATTTTTATTTATACCAATCTGAAATGTAAGGCAGTGGTGCCAGAGCAATTAATAAAAGTTGGAAATGTTTGTGGGATGCGAAGGAAAATAGTTTACGGACAGTGGGAAGAACACCTGCAGGTAGAAAGCTAAAATTGTTTAGTTTACCTCAAAGTATGTTGTATAATAATATGATAATATACATTTTAGTAAAGGTAATTATATTTTTCCCCAGAGGAGATCATTTTCTTTACTACATTTTATATAGCCACAAGGAAGTACTTGATTTTTTTTTGTATTTTAGGCAACAATAGAGATATAAATTAATATACCTTAAAACTTAAAAAAAGGAACTTAAAAAAAGGAAGGAATTGCATTTATCTCATTTACAACAAGGAGTAAATAAAAAAAAAAGTCTCTAATCAATTTCTTGTTAAAAACGAATTAAATTTCCGCTTTTCCATATCAATTATTTTAATCTAAACTTTTGATCTCTGCAAATTCCTACGTTGTCCAAGTTTCAATCGGCAAACAAAGAGTGGAACGCTTTCTAAATTGCTCATTACGTCTAAGAATCAGGTTGCTGCATTTGCCGCATTGGAAAAGCCGCAGATTTTCATCATACATACATCAAAAGCATTTCTAATCAGCAGGCAGTCAGCAAAAAAACAAAAATGCAGCTGGAGAAAGCGCAAACAAGTTGCAAGTTTACTTCTGCGTTTGCCAGTATTTTTTCCCGTTTTTGCTTTTTATTTTGCCAGCCATTGTTATGTTTGCGTACGTACCAATGCCTACACAGGAAAAAATTAATTAAATTCAATTGTAAAGAACAAATTTGTAGTAAAGAAATGTACTTTCAAACTATTTAAATATAATTTTGTAAAGAAAGCTATACGCAAATAATCAAGAATTAGTTCTCTTACCTTTAAAATAAAGCTTCCTAAGCCTCCCGATATTTGTATATCTTTAATCAAATATTTAAAAAAAAAAAAAAAGTTATTCTAGCTTAGAAAAATATATTTTTAACCCCAAAATAATGTCTCTCCGTGTACATATGTACATATACGTACGTGTGCGTGGGAACTGGAGCACATAACGACAACAAACGTAAAAAAAGGGAAAATAGCTGAGCAGAGAGACACCATACAGAAATAGAAATCATTTGAAATCATGCCGCACTCATAAAACACTTAAAGGACAATTTTGCTGTCATACAGAAAAAAATAAATAAATAAAAGGGGAAAAGCTGCTGCTGCTGTGGGTCTTGCTTTTCCTCGGCAGTCTGGGGTTAATTAAATAAATTCCTAAGCCACTTTTGCCCGAGCAGAAGCTTCATAAATTTTTGAACAAATGCTTCCCAAAAAAAAAAGAAAGGAAAGGACCTCGAATTGGTTATACATAAATATTCGGGTGTGTGTGTGTGTGTGCACGGGTTTTCACCAAGCTTTCACCCGCAAGACAACAACAAAGGGCTTGCAACAATTGGCAGGACTCCGCTTGGCGTGCTCTTCCAAGTGTAAACATAAGTTGAGTTCCAAAACCGAGTCCGAGTCGGAGTCCGGGTCGAGTCTCTGACTCTCTTTGACTCAAAGCACCGAAAACTCACTCAAACTTTCCATCAATGGATCCTGATGAGTCCTGTGCCACTGATAACAGCCGCATACACACAAACTTATGCAGACAGGACACACATCGATGGAGCTGCTTAAAAAGATGTCCTAGTACGGCGAGGGAGGGGAGGGAAAAAATACACCGAATCCTAAGAGTAACAGCGCGGAAAACGTTTGATAACGCCGCGCGCACAAAAGTGTGCTACACAAAGCGAGGCTCTCTGGCTCTGTGAGAGCATCCTGTGGGCAATACGTGCATGTTGGTGTGTGTGTGCGATGGTAGTAAATAAGCAAAAGGCAAAGACGGAAATAAAAAGGGCAGCAAGTGGACAAGACAATGAAATTGTCATAAATAACAACGTTGTCTACCAACAACAGGGAGCAGGAGCAGGAGCAAAAGCGACAGGATAACCAACAAAAGTCCAACTAGCTGAGTGACTGGGGTTCTTTTTTCCTTTTTTGTTGCTGTATTTTTTTTTGTGTCTCTTGGTCAGTGGCTCAACTCTTTTTATCATTTTTACCAGCTCCTTAGGTCCCCGTCCTGCCCAAGTCCCCCAGGGTATTATTTCGGGTAGATTAAGTTGATGGAACTCGCCAGGTCTAAGGTGTATTTTTTCTCGGGCGGGAAAAGTGGTAGAGGAAAGTAGAAACAGTTAACAGGGATTAAGGGGGGTCTTTTCGGCAAGTTGCTGCAGTAAAAGTAGTAAAATTTCATTAGGACAGATCTTCAGGAATTATCGTATCTTTTTTCAGTCCAAAGCTCTATTTAATTGCTGTCTTAAATGTTTTGTTTACTTGTTTATTTCATATTAAATTTATTTTAAGATGTGGAAGGGTGGTTTCAAGTAAAAATCTATAATAATTCTTAAAAGAAAAAGGTTAATATGAAAAATAAACAACAAAGTAAGTTAAGTATAATTTTTAATTACTTGTTCATGTTCAATTCAAGATCCCATATTAAAAAGTTATTAAGTTTATATCTTTCTAATGGTGTATTTATTTTTATTTGATTATGTAAAATATAAAGGGTGAAAAATAGTTATAACAAGTGTTTTATGCTGAATAATAGTCTCATAAACATATTTAAAAAATACATATACTAATTTCAAATGGAATATTTTTAAGTTCAAGAAGATACAAACTTCACATATATATCACAGTCACCGATGTTATCTAATTTTAAGGACATCGATAACTGATTGATTTATGGGAAAAGTACAACATAAAATAAAGAAAACAAAACAAAGTTTTGGCTTGGGAACTCCCTCACTCGAGGGACAATCTCCATTCGAGTAGCTTCAATTGAAACTCTTCAATATTCTTTCGTTCTTCTTTTCCGGTTCAGTTGCTTGCTTTTCATTTCATTGCCGTCTTTTCTTTCATCCTTCTTATTTTTTTTGTACATTTTTTACGACTATTTTTTTTGTAGTTTCCTAGTTTGGCCTGTGTTCGGTTCTCATAACGGATATTCGAAATGGCTGCTGTGGCGGCTTTAAGTGACTTTTGTCAAACTTTGAACGCCGCCGCCGCCTGGCTATCCAAACACGAGTACTTATAGTTATCGATGGGTGGCAGGAAAAGGGGTGTTCTCGGGATGTTCTCGGGTTACTCTCCGGGTATTCGGAGGTGGCCAGGGTCCAGAGGAAGATAGCGCCATTAAACTAATGTTTAGTTGGCAGTCTCGCAACAGTTTTGCGAGTGTTGCAACCCTCGAAACTTTGACCGTAAATTGTGGCACGTGATGGGCGTTTTTGAAATGGAATGGGTATTTTTTGGGGGAAATACCGCCCTGATTGGACAGAGGGGGGCGTGACACAGTCAAGGCAATTGTTATTTCTTATTTCTCCCCCGCCCAGTTCTGTGAATTGAATTTTTATGACCTGTGACAGTTCGTTGTTCGTTGGGACATTTACAGCCATAATTTCTGCAATGCAACAGGCCATGAATATATATTGAAATACAACAAAAGCATCTTTGCTTGGATTAGGTTGATTCTTTTTTTGGAAAAATGTAATCAAAAGTGGAAAATTAACTCGGGTAGTAAATGAAACGAAAGTACATACATATTCCCCGCTTGGTTAATATCAATAAACATTTAACTACGTAAATATTCACATCTCTTTCTCTCTCTCTCTCTCTTTTTCTCCCTTTCTTTCTATCTCTCTCTCAGTTATTAAAAAAACGTATCCAATTTAAATAAAAGTTTTTTCGTTACACTCACCACATAAAGGCAATATGCAAATATTAAACACAACAAAAAGCACTCAGAAAATGTTAAACAAAAATAAATGAAAACATAAATTAAAAAAAAAAGAAAGCACGGGAAAAGGCCAAATAACAAATAACCAACGGCGGCCAGCAACTATGTGTTCATAGTCATTAAACGAGGAAATTAAATATAAAAAAAAATTTATATGATATATAAAAAGCAAAATATATAAAATTCACAGGCTTAAAGTAACGCAAAAATGCTAAACCGAAACCAAACTCATCTCGCATCCATGTCTCTGCATCTGCACCCGTTTCCGCATCTGTATCTGCATCTGCATCTGCATCCGTATCTGTAGCAAGCAGCAAACATGCCAGCTAAATTCCAATCCTATACCCAGATACATCAATACATCAATCTGTTGTCGTCCGGCAGGCAGCCAGCTAGCGAGCAATCAAGCAATTCCTTCATCAATTTGTATCTGCCATTAGCCCTCATCGGCGACAGCAACAAAGCAAATGCCTCAGCAGCGACAGCGGCCAGTCAGTCTCAACTTAAAGGCCACAAATTAAATGCACGCAACTAAAGCAAATAAACTTAAACAACTCTAAACAAAGCAAATTGTCAATAAACCCAAATATATATATATATATTTACAAAATATATATAGATAAAAAATTATTTGTAAAAATCATTTAAAGAGGCAAAGCAAAGAGCGAACAAATTACATTTTTCAATTAATTATGGAACTTTCATCAACGATTCCGTTGTGTTTGTTCCATTACCAAAACGAAAAGGTCGCCGACTGTTTGCAGCTGCAGCCCCAACAACAACAACAACTACAACGATTACTGGGAAAATTAATAACAAATTCTACAATAAAACCTAAATCAACCGAAAGACCAACAACCACACAAGCAGCAGCAGTAACATCAATAGCAACAATCGAACAGCAGCAGCTTCGACGACAGCAGCCACTTTTAGCTTCATTTCAACCAAATTGCTGGGTGAGTACAACCAAATAGGAAAAAGTAATATAAAATATAATAAAAGTATTTTATAAATATAAAGTCTATTAAAAGTTAATTTTTTTAATACTTTCTTGGATTTCAAAAGAAAAGAACACCTTGTCACTAAGGAGGATTGTATATGACATTTTGGTAATATCTTTCCCAAAACTGAATGCTATTTTCCTATTAGGTTTTTATAATAATATTAATATATTATAATTAATTGTTCTGTTCTTGTACGTATACGTAATCTAATAAGAGGTAAACGTAAACATATTAAGTATACGTATACTTTTAACTGAAAACAACAACAAACTCAAATATGTATTACTTTTATTTTAGCCTCTTGGAATTATAGTTAACAAGAATGGAAGCTAACTTCGGCAAGCCGAAGCTTAAATACCCTTGCAGTAAGTATTTAAAATTTGGTATATTTAAGGATTGCGGTTCTTTTCGCTTTCGTGTGTTCTTAGATTCTGTAAATGTTGAGCAAAACATGTTGACAGTGAAAAATGTTGCGCAACAACTAAATGTTGCTAGCAACAAAGCTTTCAAAATAAATTAATTGATATACATATTCCTATGGCAGCTATATGATATAGTAGTCCGATCCAATTCATCCAATTAAAACCGAAATACTGGAATAATACAAAATGGCCATGTCTCAAATTATATGAAAATATATTGAAAATTGGCATAGTTACAATTTTTTTTCTTAAAAATTTCCGATCGTTCCTATGGCAGCTATATGATGTAGTCGTCCGATCGTCTCGTTCCGACATATATAGTAGTGAGAGCATATAAAAGACTATCTGCAAAGTTTCATTCAGATAGCTTTAAAACTTAGGGACTAGTTTGCGTAGAAACGAACGGACAGACGGACAGACAGACTGACATGACTAGATCGACTCGGCTGTTGATGCTGAACAAGAATATATATACTTTATAGGGTCGGAAATGTCTCCTTCACTGCGTTGCAAACTTCTGACTAAAATTATAATACTCTGCAAGGGTATAAAATAATCTTTAGTCTTGCTTAGTCTGACTTAATATGTGGAAAGGCTCATATTTGTTACCGAAATATCAAGTATACGTAAAATGAATTTTTCTTTACAATTTCCAAAAATTAATTTACAATTATTAAGAAATAAAAATACAACAAATGTCTTTTTTCTCTGTTAGTTCATAGAAACATATTTTGAATACTACGAAATACTATCCTATGATACAAGCAATAAATGCAGTGAGTTAGGAAATGGAAAAATAAAATTTCACAGCAGACAAGTAAACTCAATTCCCTAATTTTCACAGATGCTTCTATATCTAACGAGCCAAAGTAAGGGAATGCATTTAGAAATGAGTCAGGCCCAATTGGGTATAATCTTGCTGGACATATAGAAACAGCCTGTCAGGCCGAAAGTGCGGTAGAGGGATAAATGACAGGATAAAATACAGGATTCAGGAAAAAATGTAAAGTAAAATAGGTGCTAAAAAAAGCGCAAGAGGAAAGGATAAATGTGAAGTAAATCCAATTAAATGCGTACACACAACACTGTAAAATTTAGAAGTTATGAAAATACTTTGAAATTTATATGAAATTATTAGCAATGCGAAGTCAGAAATAAATATAGTTCATAGTTTTCATGTTAAGTAAGTTAACCTTTTCAAAGTTTTACTTTTACGGTTTATTTCAAATTTCTTTCGAAATATCATTAAAATCATAAAGAAATAATATTGTGTCAGGATGTTCTTTTAATTATATTCTTTTATTTATTTATTTTTAATTTATTATATTGTTTTATTACATTGTTTTTAAATTATGTTTAACTATGTTCTTTTCGTTTCTAATTATCTTTACACTTTTTCACTTTTGTTCTTGTCTGTTCTAATTATAATTTCACTAAGTTCTTTTTCTCGTCTTTCCTTTTTGAGTGTTCGTTAAAAAGTGATCCGCTGCTCGAAGGCAGCTCTCTTTCAACCCCCGAATCAGACATTGCCTCTTTTTGAGAGAGCAACCGGCTCTCTATCTCGACTTATTAGTTAACAAAATATGCCACTTATATATTTACTAATACAATTCCAATTTACTAATTTTTTCAGTTTTTACCTACTAATTATCTACATTTATTTTCATCATGCATCCAATGCCTAATATTATTTGCGCTCCAAACCCCTTGGTATGGATTTCGAGATAATTGAAACCCGCCAATGTTTCTTAAGACTTTCCCAATAACGTATGGTCCTTTGCTTTTCGGTATTCATTTCCCGCAAACTCCCGCGGTGCTATCAAATTTTTTTACCATAACCCTCTCTGTATTCCAAATTATTTTTCTTTTTCGCATTGTAATATGTTTCGTTTCTTAATTGAGACTTTATTTGGTATCCTTCTGCTTTTTGTCTAAGTTTTTCCAAATTTGTCCTATTTTCTTCAATAATTTCATCTTCGTCTTCTGATTCTTCCCTAATTTCTTCTTTCTCTCCTAACTTCTCCTTTAATTCATCACTAACTTCTCCTCTCTGAGCTTTTCCAAATAAGGTTTCACTTGGAAGCTGTTTGATGCTGCTATGCAATGTATTTTTTAACGAATACTCTACTTGTTCCACTACTATATCCCAATGTAATCCCCTCTTAGGTTCTGTTAGTTTTGCAATCATCGGTCCAAAACATCTATTTACTCGCTCAACTTGACCATTGGCTTGTGGTGACCCTGTAGCAATTTTTATGTGTTTTATACTCCTTTCCTCCAAAAAACTTTCAAAATCCACTGATGTAAAACAACATCCTCGATCTGATATAATACACCTTGGTCTGTTGTACGCCCTAAAATAGTCTGCTAATGCGCTCAAAACTTCTTTTGTGTTTGTTGTTCTTCTAGTGTAAAGTATAAAAAATTTTTTAAATCCATCAATCACCGATATGAATAACCTCAAACGGTTTATTTCCTTTGGGTATACTGTGCAACAACCCATCTCCCTTTCCAACTTTAGTTGAGAACGCTATACATTTCAAACAGTTTTGGATGTGTTCACAAACCTTCTCCTTCATGTTCGGGAACCAATAACTTTTACTAATTGCATCTAAAATTTTATCCTTTCCAATAAGGCCTAATTCGTCATGATATTTGTATAGCACATGTCGCTCCATTCGATTTGGTACATAAAACAATACAATTTTGTTATTATCCTTTCTATATATGACACCGTTTCTCATTTCAAACCATTTATGCTCCCTATTTTGCTAAGCGCATCCATTCATAATCAAATTCTTGCAGTTCTAAAGCCCACCTTGCTATTCTTGGGTTCAACTCTATCGTATTCAATGTCAAAGTTAAAGAGTTACAATCTGTGACAGTTCTAAATGGTTTACCCTGTAAATATATCCTAAATCGCTTAAGTGCATAAATTATAGCTAATGTCTCTAATTCGAAGCTGTGATCTTTAGCTTCTGTTGCCGTGGACCTTTTTGAAAAGTAAATTATCAGATGCAGTTTCCTATCTTCCTTTCTTTGAAACAATACAGCTCCAAAACTTAACGCGCTCGCATCGCAATGAAGCTCTACTTCATCCCTATGATCATATAAAGCCAACACTGGGGCTGCGACTAATTTATCCTTCAAAAGTGTGAAACAATCGAACACTTCTTTTCCAAATCAAAAGCTCTATCTTTTCGCAGTAAATCATATAACGGTTTTGCCAATATCGAAATATCTTTTATAAACCGGCGGATGTAAGAACAAAGACCTAAGAAGCTTTGTACAGCTTGTACTTTATTTGGCACCGGAAAATTGTTTATAGCCTCTAATCCGTTTTCATCAGCTTTAATTCCCGCATTTGAAATCAAGAAACCTAAATATTTTACCTTATCTTGTAGAAATTTGCATTTATTCGTTCTAAGTTCTAATTTGTTCTCTATTAATCTCCTAAACACTTCTACTAATATTTCTAAATGTTCTTTGATGCCCTGACTTGCAATTAAAATATCATCCATATATATTATAACCTTATTTTCTCGTATCTTATCATAAAAAATATCTTTCACAAATCTTTGAAATACCTGCGGTGCCGTTTGCAATCCCATCGGCATTCGCAAAAACTCAAACTGTCCTACAAACTGTCCTCAAACTGTCTTACAAACACATGAAAGTACCCATTTTTCAAATCTAATTTTGTTAAAACCGATTTACCAACTAATTTATCCAAAAATTCATCAATGAAGGGGATAGGATAATTATCTTTGACCATAACCTTATGTAGCCTTCTAAAATCTATACGTAATCAAAATTCCCCAGTCTTTTTATTCACTAATACAATTGGAGAAGCATATTCAGACCTACTACTCTGAATAATACCCTTTTCTAAGTATTCGTCTAACATATTCTGCAACGCTTCCTTTTCACTATACGACAGCCTTCGAGGTGCACAACTAAACGGTTTTGTGCTCTCTAAAATTATATTAATTTCACATTTATTTTTCGGTACCTCCGGTTATCCGCATAACTAACCTGATAGCCAATATTGTACACTATTTCATCATTCTCATTTTCTAACATATTTATTTGTAGCATTTCCTTTTCAAAAATTTCCTCCAACACTCCTATTTGTTCACCTAATCTATGTGTACCTAAACTTGTACCTAAATCGTTCTGTCCTAAACTTGTACCTAAACCGTTCTGCCCTAAACTTTTACCTAAGCCGTTTTTTCCTAAACTTTCCTAAACCGTTCTGTCCTAAATTTTTACCTAACCCGTTATTCCTAAACTTGTACCTAAACCGTTCTGTTGTAAATTTTTACCGAACCCGTTTTTCACTAAACTTGTACCTAAACCGTTCTTCCCTAAATTTGTACATAAACTGTTCTGCCCTAAACTTGTACCTAAACCATTTTTTTCTAAGCTTTTACCTAATCTGTTATTTCCTTAATTTGTATCTAAACTGTTATTTCCTAAACTTATACCTAAATGTATCCTCCTAATTTTTCTACATCTACACATGTGCATAAACATTTCCCTCCTAAGCTTGTACCTAAACTATTATCATCTAAACTTGTACCTAAAATATTCTCATATAACCTTGTAGCTAAAACATTCTCATCTAAACTTGTACCTATAAAATTCGCATCTAAACTTGTACCTAAAATATTCTCATCTAAACTTTTACCTGAAATATTCTCATCTAAACTTGTACCTGAAATATAATTTAAACTTGTACCTAAAATATGCTCATTTAATTTGGTATTAAAATATTCCCATCTAATTTTGTACCAAAAATATTATCATCTAAACATTTACCTAAACTTTTTCCATATAATCTTCTACCTAAACTGTCACTAAGGTTTTACCGAAGCAATTTTCACCTAAACATGTGCCGAAACAATTTTTTCCTGAATATGTACCTAAATTTCTTTTATCAAAGCTTCCTAAACTTTCACAACTTAAATTTCCTCCAATGTTTTCTACTTGATTCTCAGCATTATTCTCCGAGTTGCTAATTTCCACACAATTATTGGAAAGTTCTTTCAGAATTGTTTTTTCCTTGTCATCAGTTTCAATACTCTCTACCGTAATCATTTTTAACGCTCCTAAATCAATCTTTAAGTCGCAAACATCCATAAAGTCTTGCCCCAGTATAATATTGCAGCCCATAGATTCATCAGCCACTACAATTAATCTAAATAAGATCTTAATCTCTTTTCTCCAAATATAACATAATATTTTTCCAAAGCTTTTTAATAAACTTCTATTAATCTCCCAAAAACTTTTTGTGGTTCTAATTTTACGTTTTTTGGTACGTAAGATCGTTTTATCAATGAAACTGTGCTTCTTGAATCTATTAAGCATTCCGTAATTATTGGCTGCCTCGGATTTTCAACACAACAAATTTTAAGCAATCTTACATAATTATTTTCCGCCTTCTTCTTGTGGTCGTCTACGCCACATCCATAACACGAACCTGGTGACCTTTTTGGCTTGGCGCACTCCCTCTTCCAGCGTCCCTTTGCGTTGCAATTAAAACAACGAGTCTCGCTACTCGCGACTCCGACTTCGCCGCTGGTAACTTTTCCGCTGTTGCAACCCTTGCTAAAATTCTAATATCGGCAAAAGCTCTACGAATTTTTGCCGGCTCCCCAAAACATCGGATCTTTGCCTATGTACGCAAAGCTAATACTGGAATGCCTTCCACGAGTTCATCCAGCAGTCCATCCTCGCTCTTACCGACATCTCGAGCCAGCCTGCATTTTTTTCAAAGTAGACTGTAAACATCTCATTTTGTAACCAAATTCGCTCCTTAAACTTTCGCCTTAATGTCCACTTTGATTCGATTCCGCCGAAAGCCAACTTCAATTGCTCAAGTAGCTCTTTTATTGGTTTTGAAAACCGTCCTGCATTCGCATGCATCCATTGCGAGGCACTTCCCTTTAATTTGCTGATCAGCATAACACGTCGCACAGTGGCGCATTAGATAGTTTTGGGTTGCAAAAATCATAACCAGTTGAGATATTTTTATAATTTTGAATTATTATAATTATATGAAAGGTAGTTTTAGTACCTTTCGATTAAGTGGTCATACTATATGGTGTAATAAATAGTAGATTTTAAACTCGCAAATTAATGTTTTTTTGCGGCAGTTTTCTCTATTTTTAAACAATTTCGAAAAACTCTTTTCGTTTGTTTTATCTGATAATGCTAATATGGTGCATATTTAATGTGTTAAAAACATAAAAAAATAAAATTTAAAGGACACAAAATTTTTTTTTGTTGACCATATTTTTGACTAATTTTCAATAATTTATGCACTTTTTGTTCAAATTAATCATTAAATTTTACATCATTTAATATTTTTGAAGAATAATTAATCATTATACATTTATTTCAAATTGTTTCTGGAGGGGGGTGGCGAGGATCCTCCGCTAAAGGATACCAGAACATATAAAGTGTATATATCCCGCGAAGAAGAAGACGTAGAAAATATTCGGGGGTCGAGAATCGACACTGGCATGGAGCGCCCGTAGTGTGGTTTATTGAACATGCATTGGGTTACTAATCTAAGCTTAAACATAGAGCCGTGCTCCCGCCCGCTATACTCCGCTAAAGCGAGAGCGGGAGATCGGCGGCGGCCGACTGCTGGATCGGATTTATCCCGAGCTCGGGGAGCGGGAGCGTCAGAGGGGCGATGCGCGGATGCGCTTGGCCAGGGAGCGGCGGAAGAGTGCTGTGGCCGAAGATGTGGAGGAGAGCATCGAGGGCGATCGCTGCCAAGACAGGTGCCGAGGAGCGGCGGAATAGTGTCGCGAAACGGCCGGAGATTGCACCGAAGCGGAGTGCGGGCGAGCGTCGGCACGCCCGACGAACTATGCGCGGAAGCCCGAAATACGGGAGCGCAAGAGCGGCTGAGCTTTCGGAAGCTCGGTGGCCAGAGGGGGTACAATGGGCCCCTCACGTAAACACAAATCATTAAAGTGTCCTTACGAAGTCAGGAATTGAAAAACAAGCCGCCAATACAAGAAAAAATGTATGCCCGCTATACAAATTCGTATTGCGCAGCGACTGCGCTTGTAGCAGAATTTGTATGAAGCCGCCCGTTTTTTACGCTGAGTTGAAAGTATCTTTTGCCTTGGAATTCCTTGGGGGCAGATTGGGGCAGCCGATCTTTCTTGTAAAGAGCATAAGTTCCGTTTTGCTTGGGTTCATGCCCAACCCACAGGCTTTTGCCCATTGGTTGATTTTTTTCAGCGCCCTTGTCATTAGTTCGCTGATGACGTCTGGGAATGGTCCTGAAGCGAGTAGAACTACGTCGTCTGCGTATGCTACCACTTTAACTCCTTCGCTATTGAGTTCTCTCAATATGTCGTCCATGTTAATCAGCCACAGCAGTGGAGACAGAACTCCTCCCTGAGGTGTGCCCCTCTTCACGTATCTCGTGTGATGAGTGCCACTCAGTTCGCCTGTTATCCTTCTGCTCGTTAGCATTGCGCCGATCCATTTTCTGATGCCTGCTTCAACTCCAATCCTGTTGAGGGAGCTCAGGATGGAATCTGCGTTTACGTTATTGAAGGCGCCTTCTATGTCTAAGAAGGTGGCCAATGTGTAGTTTTTGTAGTCCAGTGCCTTTTCTATGTATCCCACTATTTCGTGTAGTGCTGTTTCAGTGGACTTACCTTTCCTGTATGCATGCTGTGCTTCGGAAAGGTTTTTCTCCGTTCTTTCTCTGATATGTATATCTAGTATCCGTCCCATTGTTTACATGAGGAATGAGGTCAGGCTGATCGGCCTGTAATCCTTGGCTTGGATGTGTCCTCTTCCTCCTGGTTTTGGTATAAAGACTACTCTTGCTTCCTTCCACGGAAGTGGTATGTGTGCTGTTTTAATGCATGCAAAGATTGCTTGCAGCCATCTGCCAATGCATGCTTTTCTTGTCTGCAACATTGCTGGTATGATTCCGTCCGGTCCCGGACTTTTGTACTTATCGAAAGAGTCCACCACCCATTGGATTCTTTCCATGGTGACGATCTCGTCGACTCTTAGCTGGTGTTCCGCCATTTGGCTTTCCTCTGATCGAGTTTCTTTTTTTCTGGTTACCTGGGAAATGTGTGTCCAGCAGGATCTCCAGTGTCTCTTCTGCTGACGTACTTTCTGTGCCGTTAGATTTGTTTATAAGCGTGGGGCTTGTATACCCCTTGGCTAGTATCTCAACCTAGCCGTGTCTTTGATTCCTTCTAGCGATTCGCAGTACCTGCTCCAAGAGTCTTTCTTGGCTGCGTATATCGCTGTTTTGTATTCCTTGTGTATTTCCTTATACGGCTGCCAGTCTTTGGTTCCGTAACTTGTATTAAAGGCTTTCCTAGCCTTTCCTAGCCCTAGCCATTGCGGATATGTCTTCTTGGAGTACGTTACTCTGCACAACTCTTCGTACGCGTTGTTGAGAATATTCGTGAAGTCCTCGACTTCCTTGTTTATTCCTTCCGGGGTGGGTCTTCCTTTGACCTTCCTGTTCTTCACCTTTGACTGTACAATCTTTTCATATTTGTTCCAGTCTGTGTTGCGGGGATTGCGCTTCGGTGCCGTCTCGCAGGTCGGCATCGAAATCTCAAAGAATATGTATCTATGGTCTGAAAAAGAGTTTTTTGGCGAATCCCTCCATTTTTCTACCCTGTGGTTACTGTGCTCCATTTGGAGCGTTGTATCTAGGACCTCCTCCCATCCTTGAAATTCTTCCGTACTCGGAAAAATAAAGGTGGGTGTTTCCCCTTTGTTGCAGCTAGTGACGTCACGACATATAATATGTTCAAAAAGAGTCTCACCCCTTTCGTTTGTTTCCTTGCTTCCCCACAGTGTGTGCCTGGCATTGGCGTCACACCCGAGGATGAGTGTCGTTTTGGAGTCCTCGGCCCATTGCATCACCCTGACAAACGCTTCAGGGGGTGCCGTTTCAACGTGGGCCATGTATCAGGATGCTATCAGCATGGCTGTCCCATCCGCTGCTTCAAGCCTGGCCACTGCTAGGTCTGAGTTGCTAAGATTGGGATGTAGAAGAGCGTTAAGGTTGTTTTTAATGTTTATATCCGCCCTCGGCCTACCTGTCGAGTTTGTGTATAGTGTTGTATATCCTTTTATAGCCACGCCAGAGATTTGGCCATCCCTGGTCCATGGCTCTTGTAAGAGGCCGATGCCGATGTCCCTTTCTGGGGGGGGGATTGAAAATTTTGTTAAGGGTTGAGGTTACGCTTCAGGTTTATCTGCACGACCTTCGGCATTATTGCGGTGTGGTGTTGGGGCTGTCATCGTCGATCACCAAGTCATTGGGATGTAGAAGAGCTTTTTTTTTTTTTTTTTTTTTTTTTCCCCCCCCCCCCCTCTTTTTTTTTTTTTTTTTTTTTTTTTTTTTTTTTTAAACCCCCCGCCAATTTTTTGCCCCTCCTTCTTCGCTGTTTTTAAAGGGCGGTGCCCCTTTTCCTTTTCCGGGGGAGGACTGCAAGATTTGCTGAAGCGTGTGAGCTACGCTTCAGGTTTATCTGCACGACCTTCGGCATTATTGCGGTGTGGTGTTGGGGCTGTCATCGTCGATCACCAAGTCATCGAGCATCTGCTTGGTGTCGTCGACGTCGTCTTCAAGGTTATCATCTGGCTCGGCTAGGAAGACTTTTATCTTAGCCTTCCTTATGCCGTAACGCACTTTGTAGTCTGTTTTTTCTAGCTGCGGCAGGCACTGCTTGTTGATGAGGAACAAGAAAGGCTGGCTTGTCCCCATCTCCCGCTCTGCCTTCAGGATGGCCCAGTCTGCCATGTCGACATCTTGGTTTAGAGCCCTCAGAGTCTCGAGCACCCTATCATGGTTCGTGAGCCCTTTAGGCAACCAGATACGAGCTCTGGGCCTTCTCGGGATATCCGTGGCGGGGACGAGCTTTAGGCGAAGCCCCTTCCAGGCGCCGCTAATCTTAGCAACGCACTCCGCCAGGAAGTCCTTCGAAGACTCATCGTCGCACCTGATAACCCGGTGGTTTTTTGGGGTTTTACCTCCCCCATGAGGTCCGAAGCGGATTGTTGTGTGTTGGCCATGTTCATAAACTTTATTGTAGTCCAAATCCATTTTTGTTTTGTTAAATATTTATTGTATGTAGGTCGCGAAAAATTTCTGTTCTAATTATTATTTCACTAAGTTCTTGTTCTCGTCTTTCCTTTTTGATCCGCTGCTCGCAGGCAGCTCTCTTTCAACACCCGAATCAGACATTGCCTCTTTTTGAGAGACAAACCGGCTCTCTCAAAAAGAGCGCAACAAAATAATGTGCCCAGAGTATATTAATCCTAATTGGCCTGCTACATATTCTTAAAGCACGGTATCCAGAGAGAAGAAAACTGTTGCAAAGCAGTGAGAGAGATCGAGAGGCAAATAGTTTGAAACAGCTTGTCACCTAGGTCTGTTTCAAAGGGTGGTATCCAGTACAGGTTCGAAAATACTAGAAAGGTGCAAGGCGTTACCAGATTATTTGATGCGCGCGTTTTAGTATTTCCATAACGCGTAGCGAAAAAGAATAACATTTTTAAGCTCAGTATCCAGCAAATAAAGTTGTCACGCAGCGCAAAAATGTTTATTCTTTTGAAGTGTGACCGCTCTTTCTACTCGTTGCTCGGCATTTTTTGAGGGCCGCAATGGATGCAGTCATACTTTGTTGACAACCGGCAAAATTTGAAACATCGCACACATTCATCTTTTTATGATTTGTTTTAGATTATTAATTGTCCCAAAACTATTGACATGCGTTCCGGCGGCTGCGCCTGCCTTGGACTGGTCATAGTACTTGTCTAAGGAACTCGGATGATTGTATATGGGCTCTTTTAGGCATGGGTGGGTGTTCCGTTCAGGGAGAAACATGATGGAACCAGTGCCCATACCCATGTCCTATGCCAGTTGCATAACAAGTTGCAAAAGTGTCCCATTTTCCCTTCGACAGTCCTGCATCCTTATTTTTAATTTTACTTTTTCGACCCAGGTTTTTTTAATGCAAATTCATATAATTTCCCGATTCCCAATATATTGTATTTGCCTTTATCTAGTCAATTAGGACTGTATTCGCTCTTTTAATTCGACTTTTCCACGCATTTTTGTTCATGCCGGGATCCATAATTTGCGATATGTGAAGGGCAGAGCGAGAGGCAAACATTGGAGACAAAGCATTTTATTAAAAATTGTATTCTTTTTCGCTACGCGTTATGGAAATACTAAACCAAAAATCTCCTAAATCTTGCACCGTTCTAGTATTTTCGAACCTGTACTGGATACCACCCTTTGAAACAGACCTCGGTGACAAGCTGTTTCAAACTATTTGCCTCTCGCTCTCTCTCACTGCTTTGCAACAGTTTTCTTCTCTCTGGATACCGTGCTTTAATAAAACTGGCTGTCTCCAATGTTTGCCTCTCGCTCTGCCTCTCACATATTTCAAACTATGGATCCCGGCATGAACAAAAATGCGTGGAAAAGTTGAATTAAAAGAGCGAATACAGTCCTAATTGACTTGATAAAGGCAAATACAATATATTGGGAATCGGGAAATTATATGAATTTGCATTAAAAGACCTGGGACGAAAAAGTAAAATTAAAAATAAGGATGCAGGACTGTCGAAGGGAAAATGGGACACTTTTGCATCTTATTATGTAACTGGCACAGGACAGCTTCTCCTCCATGGGTACGGGCACTGGTTCCATCATGTTTCTCCCTGAACGGAACACCCACCTACATATGCCTTAAAGAGCCCATTTACAATCATCCGAGTTCCTTAGACATGTACTATGAGCAGTCCAAAGCAGGCGCAGCCGCCGGAACGCGTGTCAATAGCTTTGGGACAAATAATAATCTAAAACAAATCATAAAAAGATGAATGTGTGCGATGTTTCAAATTTTGCCGGTTGTCAACAAAGTATGACTGCACCGTTGGGCCTCAAAAAATGCCGTACTACAAGTAGAAAGAGCGGTCACACTTCAAAAAAATAAACATTTTTGCGCTGCGTGACAACTTTATTTGCTGGATACTGAGCCATAACATTTTCCTTTCCTATCCTTTTCCCAAACTGAAAATTTTATTTTTTGTGTTATTCCAATAATAGTTTTTGTTGTCAACGAACTCTTTTAGATTTTTCTTTAACCCAGAGAACTGGAGATTCGTTAGGGAAATGGAAAAACTTGCAACTTGTCAGCGTGACGCGTCGGCCAGCCAGCAATCAAATTGTGTTGAGCTCAGCAATGCTATAACTGCAAAAAAAAAAAAAAAATAAAAATAATAATATAAAAAGCAGGAAACTAGCTGGAAAATTTAAAATTACATTAAGGCAGGGCAGGACAAATCGTCGCCAAACGCAATCGGAGTTTTGCAGGAGCAGTCGCACAGTTCGGACCGTCCTCCAAAGCGGAAGACCATTCACTGTGGGTTGTTATGAATTTCATATTACACACGAAAATCCAATAAAAATCACCGAAAGCAATTTTTCGACCCAAGCTAACGGTGGCGGGGGTTGGGGCATAAAGACGTTTTGGAAAACCCCAGCTGACGTTGGCTGCTGGCTGCATTTTCCCTGGGAACTTTTTGCCATTTCCTTACCAAAAATGAAAAGTGCTTTATTTACATCGTTTTTTCATGTTAACAATTTTTTTGTCTTTGTTTTTCTTTATTTGTTTTTATTTTTTTGCAAACGGATGCCGAACACGATGAATTCTGTTGCGTTTTAAAACCCTGCATTTTTTGTATGCTTCCTTTTGTTGTCACCCCGGTTCCTGTCACACGCCGCTCTCTGCTGCAGTGCCGAAAGTTGCTTAATTTGATTTTAATTCACAGCGAACAGCGAACCGAAAATTGGCGCAACTAAAAAAAAGTTGTACGAAACAAATTTCATTCGAGGGGAAATTACGAATTGAAATGTTGGCCGGCTCAGCATGCGGCATGCAGCAGCGCAGCAACAATTAAAAATTCACAGAGTTTTCCAACTTAACTTTTAGCGAGAGAGTGAGTAGGGAATGAAGCGTGTTAATCCACAGGGACATGCATTTCATTCTAATAAGGAAACTTCTATCAACACGAGAGTCCCGATTTTAAGTTGATGGATTTAAAACACCAAACGGAAGCTGGGCGTTTGACATTTCGCCTGAAATGTTCATTTCCCCAGTTGTCAGCCGTCTATAATAGGTGGTCTCCTCTTCTTACCATTTGCCTGATGTATTTTCCGCTTTCAGGCAAGTGGACTCTGGACATCCCTGGTCTAGTCTAGGGGCGGCTCTTTTGAATTCCAGTTGGTTTATTTCATTGCAGCAGCCAAACTGTCGGATGCAAATCTGCTTTGCTGATTAAACCTAAATAATGTTGCCTCAGTTACGGAGCCCATCCATTGCTGCGGCTCCCTTTTCCAAAGGCTTCCCTGGATGCCTTGGCTTTTCCGTATCGCCATCTCCATCGCCATCGCTAGCTCCATTTCCATTTCCATCTCCCATCTTACATTGTCTTGTCTGTCGCTTTGAAAGATGGCCAACAGAGGGTTTTACTTTTACCTAAAGTTTATCGACTTGGGAACTGGCATGAAATATCGATTTATAGAGGATAGATCCTAGGAAAATTTCTGATGATCCTATAATTTTCAATGATTATTTTTAGATCTTAAGCCGATGTAACCTGACAATTAACATATTTCCATGAATTTCCTGTATTTGAATTATCCGAAGCCCTCTCCGCGCACTTAATGAAGTTCGGAGTACTTCCCAGAATTAATGCTTAACAAATTTCCCGTAATACCTATTCCATGGGAGAGCATCTGTTAATCGTTTCTCAGAAAATCCCTGCTGCCCTTTTCTCTGTTGTATTTTGTGCTTTTTTTCCTGAAAGGCTTCCCCTCGTTTTTCTTCCTGGTAAATCTGAGACAATTTCCAACTTATAAGAGGCCGCCTCCATTTGTATAATAACACAGGGTCCTGCATTCTGTATCCTGCAGCAACAGCTTCCGCTGGCCGTGTCCTGGCCACTTGTTGTTGCGCCCACCCACAGCATGCAGACACCCACAGGGAATGAAAGAGACAGACAGGGCAGGGTCTGCAAGGATATTTTTTGTTTTGCATTTCACGTTGCCTTTGGTGTATTTCCTTTTAGCTTGTCTGCTGCACGTACTACAACATTTCCAATTTAATTTCTGTCTCAGTGAACCCCCCCCCCCAAACGAACCCGGATCCCTTTGGCCATCCTGCGCATCCTGGCGGCAGACTACTCGGTTGGGTTTTCCTGGCCCTGGCCATTGTCTTTGTCTTTGTTTGCTGTGCCATTTCCTCTTTTTGCACCATGAAATTAACTTCGTCCCGCATCCCAGCCTCTCTGTTTACCCCTATGTCCGTTATCTGGGTCCTTCCCTATCCTTTTTGGCTTGCAATAGATTATAGTTGAATATTTTTGGTGGCCATTTGAATTAAACTGCGCCAATGGCTGCGAAATTGTTTATAATGTCACCATTATAATGCCATTCGCCATTCGCGTCTGCATCCGGAATCGGAGCTACTCGTCATAATCGTTCTCATCCTCATCCGTTTCCCCATCTCCATCTCCATCCGGAACGGGGACCATCACAATCCGTCCTCCAGCATCGACGGCTGCCTCATTATCGATGCGATGTCTGACCCAGTTGGCGGGCAACAGGCGGCTTGGGGATGAGCTCGTGGCTATTTTTCGCCACAAAGGCAAGTTTTAAAAAATCTAATCATTTTTGTGACATTGAATTGTTTGAAATTTAATAGGTTCAATGCTTTAAAATAAATTATAAGCCCTTATTTTTGAGTTAAAAGATAATAACATCAATAAGGATACTGAAGGCAAAAGCTGTAAATGTATACAAACTATTTACTGCACCTTAAGTTTTCAAATCAGTTAAATTAAATTCAATTGTTGAATTCGAATCTGCATTTGAAAATGTTGAGAGAAGCTTAATAAAAACTCAAGCTTCAATAATACTTTGTCGTGACTCCTCACGAGGCCATTTACCGGCTTCAAAAAAAGAAAACAGAGAAAAACCAACAGCTGAGCCTTACCTCCTGCAGTTTTCTCTTCTGTGAACTTTTGCATTTCCCTTGTTGTTTGTGCTGTTTTCCTGCTCTTGTTGTTGTTGTTGTAATTACATAGCACTTGTTGTTTTGGCTTTGTGCTAACAAAAGCCTTGACTCCACCACGTCCTCGTCACTCCACCCACTCTACTCCGTCCTCCTTACTCCACTCCACCCACTCTAACCCCCTCCACCCACTCCACTCACTCCTCCTGCTCCTTCAGTCAAATGCGCTCTCCAAAAAGGGAGAAGAGCAACCAATAACCCCACTCGACCGACTGGCAGCGCTCAAAAGTATGCAGCTGTATTTTGTCGAAATGACTTTTGACGCTTCGTTCAATGGCAATATTTGCTGCAGCTCCGAGTTGGAATGAATGATGTGTGTGGGTGCGGGTGTATGTGTTGTGTGTGTTTATCGGCATGTTAGCAGCTGAATGAATGACTGAATGAATAGATGAGTGCAGGGCAAAGGCCACAAGTGAACTGAGGTGGCCGCGAGCGTCTGTCAGTCTGTCAGTGTGTTGCATTCTGTCAGTCTTGCGAGCCGCCATTCCAATATATCATATATCGAATATACACACTCCAAATACTATGAGGAAAGCTCATTTAACATGCAGTTTTACTTTGATTGGCTTTCGAAACGCACTTAGACGCCTGATTAGTTCGCCCATTCGGCGCACACCAAAGTTTTGAGTTTCCACTTAGAGAGAGAAAAATAGGGAGTTATATTGAAAAAAGCAAGTAAAATTTGACGAGTAAAATTTAAGAGGCTTTCCAAAATGTTGTTAAAAATATAAACAGTAAAAAATATAAACAAATTAAAATACATTATGAATAATTTGAGATAATATTAAACTTTAGAATATTTTTCGTATGGTATTTAAAATTAATATTTTTATTTATATATCATTTTAGACATTTTTCTTATCAATTCATCGATCAATCAATCGATTTTGTAATGTATGTATATCGCAATATTAAAATATTAATTAGACCACGTATATATATAAATTTTTTTTGATACATCATATTAAAATAGACAAATTTTAGGCAATTTAGATATTTTAACGTTTATCATTTACAATAAGTTTATCTGTATATATTTTTTATTATATATTTTTTCTCTTAATATATAACACTTAATATATAACACTTAATATATAACACTTATATTTTATATATCCCGTTCTAAATTCACTTTTTTGTATATATACTCTTTTTTTAAGAATATTTTTCCGTGTAAAAATGGCCCGCATTGTTCGTGGATGCATGAAAACTAAGCCGCTAAGTGGATTCCCTTGAGCATAATTTTCAGTGGGTTAAAGCAAATTTGTGCAGCAATCTCCTGGCCATGCATGCAGTACTAACATATGTGTGGCCACCAAAGGGTTCAATTATGAACCGACGACCGCAAAAAGTTGAAACCTCAAAGCGGATACTGTGCGGGGCACTTGTGGCACACTACTGGGAACTGGGAAAACGTTGGAAAAGCTGCTGCTATCGGCAGGTAATTTGAGGCCTTGTGGAGTGTCCACTAAAAAATGCAACCAGCTTTGGGGAAAGCCAGATTCGCTTCGGGATTCGGTAGTTGTATTTTTTTTGGTTTTCTATATATTCTACCCCCTTTTTGTCCCTTTAACTTATTCGAGAGAAGGGGGAATATATAGTGCTTTCTCTTGCTTTAACAATTTCAAGGCTCATTGTGTGCCACGACGACGACGACGACAACGGTGGCGGCTGGCTCTCATCATTGACGAAGCATTAAATTGACTTTGAAACTTTTTACCTGCCAGCTTTGTGCCAAAAAGCACAACCCGCAGAACCAACAAATTGGAGGCGAACTGAAACTAAACTTGAAATTAATTAACCGCGACAAGGGCAGCACCGGTCCACAGCCACTCCTCCATTCTTGGTCCTGGTTTACCGTTCCCTTTTTGCTTTTTGTGGGAATGGGATAGAATACACACGCACACGGACATAACTCATAAAACCTCTAATTACGCAAACAGCTGACGCTGTAGACCGTAGACAAAAAGATATAGAAAAGTGGGCTGGGAGGAGGGGGTGTGGATATACATACATACTTATACTTGCCTCAGAAATGTGCGGCTCCTTCTTCGGCAGCGCAGCCGGGAATCAAATAAGTTGAATATTTTAATTTTCCATCATAATTAATGCCCTTTCAACCTGCCAGCCCAGTCATCCAGAGCCCAGACTTAGTTTATCCCAAATGATGTGGTTGCTCCACCTAGCAGCTCGCCGCCACCGCCTCCTTTTCCCCTCTCTGTGGCCATCGAGCGCGTGTAAATTATTGTGGTTTTCTGTGGCACGGATGATGACCGGGTGCCAGAGAGCATGCTGAGTTATTTTCCAGTAGTTCGTGGCGTCCTTTCGTCCTGTATGTAACAGGTGGACGAAAAGGCCTTTCGCTTCTCACTTTTCGCCTTTCCGGGGAAAATTAATTATTATTCAGAATATAACCCTGAAAGCAGCTAAGGAGCAAGGCTAAAGACCGAAGTCTTTCACAAGAAATTTTCTCAAGGAATTTTCTCTCTCGAATTTTTCTATGCAACATTTTCCATAATTTTAACTGAGTACTTCTTACCGGGCTTGCTTTTGTTTTCTTTAACTGGGATTTAAATATTTGTACAACATTTGAAAGGGCTTTCTAATTGCCTATTAGTTTTTCTTTGTATTATCTTTTTAATGAATTAAGTGCTGTTTTTTTTTTTACCAAATGCGTATAGAAAAGCTTTATTAATAGACAACGAGTCCCACAAATCAATGCACATTTAATTCAATTCATTTAATTAGGCAATAAAAAACGACAAGCCTAAATTTTTATAGCTTTAAAAATGTATGATAACTCATAAAAAAATAACTAAATTAAACACTCATTTTTTTATTAGGACTAAAATAAAATATATTAATTACAAAATATGTTCTACTAAAATGAAATTATATTTTAACTCCGTTTTCACATTTAATCATTTTTAATTGGAAAATTAATTGTATTTCAAAGATTTTGTGCGAACATATTGCATTTTTTCTTCTAGCCTTATTTAAGCTTTAATAATTACGTATATATTGGTATAATAAACGTTCCTAGGGTATCTCTTTGTCTAAATACTGAATTATTTTGTTCCTATTTATTTTCGCGTTGTTTTGTGGCATCGCAGTTCGTGCCACACGCAGCGGCGTACTCGATGCTGCCGCCGCCGCATGTATTTCAATTACTGCATTTCTCGGCCCAATGGCCACGCCCATTGCCCAACACTCACCGCTCCCGTTTTTCTCGGGGAGCCAGCAGCCACTGTTTTAATTTGCGCTTCGCCAGCTTTTGTTATTTTTTCTGCTTCGATTTTCTCATTTTTTTCTTTTCCTTTTTTTGTTTTCCGTTTTTCTTTGTGGTTTCTGTTTCTTTTTTGGTTTCTTGTTGTTTTAGTTCGCTTTGCGTTTTTACGCAAATTCATTGTTTTAATTTACTCAAGTTTGTTGACCGAAAACAAAAACTAATCAATGGCTAGGGTTCGCAGCGGAGGTTAACATGGTTCCAAATCAGCGTATTTTCATGCCAGAGTTGCTCTGTTTGAAAAATACGGATTTCTATCATTCTTGGTAAATGTTTTACATTTTAAATTGGAATTATATTTCGGAATATTTCTGTATCTGTAATTATTTACAATTTTTATACCCTTGCAGGGTATTATAATTTTATTGAGAAGTTTGCAACGCAGTGAAGGAGAAATTTCCGACCCTATAAAGTATATATATTCTTGATCAGCATCAACAGCCGAGTCGATCTATTCATGTCCGTCTGTCTGTCCGTCTGTCCGTTGTTTCTATGCAAACTAGTCCCTCAGTTTTAAAGCTATCTGAATGAAACTTTGCAGATAGTCTTCTATATGCTCTCACTACTATATATGTATGTCGGAACGAGCCGGATCGGACAACAATATCATTAGCTGCCATAGGAACAATGGGAAATTTTTTAGGAAGAAAATTTAACTTTGCCAATTTTCAACATATTTGCATATAATTTGAGATATTGCCATTTTGTATTATTCTAGAATTTCGGTTTTAATTTTATCAAGATCGGACTACTATATCATATAGCAGCCATAGGAATATGTATATCAATTAATTTATTTTGAAAGCTTTGTTGCTAGCAACATTTTTCACTGTCAACATGTTTCGCTCAACATTTATAAAATCTATAGAATCCTTAAATATACAAAATTTTAAATACTTTATGCAAGGGTATTTAAACTTCGGCTTGCCGAAGTTAGCTTTCTTTCTTGTTAAATGTGTCTTAAAAAAGGGGAAAATTAGTATTTCATTATTAAAATTTAAGCTTATTGAATTAAGTATTAAAGAAAATTCAACAGGCTTTGCTTTAATTAATTTTTCACATCAAATTATAAATAGCTTAAATTAAATAAATATAAATAGCTTAAATAATTAAAGTTTACGATTTTGGTTTGTGACTAATTAAAATTCTAACAACTGTCACAATAAATTTTGAATATAACATCTAATTGGATAAATGTTTATTTAAAATTTGATTTTGAATAAACTTTTGAAGTTTACTCACTCTTTAAAACAAATCAATATATACCATATAAATTTTAATGGTCGATTAAACAGATTTTTTCAAGCAAGATTTGACAACCCTGTTAAATACTGAGTATGGATCATTGGCTCCATCGAGGTCCTTCGAGGTGACAAAGCTGCAGCCGGTCGTTCTTACTCTGAAATTCGGGTTTGAAAAACATTTAACTGTATATTTTGTAATGAAACATTAACTAAACTTAATTTTTACTGGGATTTTTTGTGGCTTTAATTCCGCTCTTCAGGTATTCAATTTTTTCTGGTCTCTCTGTCGCCTCGCTTTGCGGTCAGTTCGCAGTTCGCTAAGTTGTGGCCAGGGATTTGATATCAAAGGAGCAAACTAAGCAAAGATTGTGTGTATATAGGGAAAGCCTCAAAAGCGTAGGAGATTATGGCCAAGGGAATTAATGCAAATAGCGTTAAATGAGGAACGGGGACTCGGCATCTAGATAAAGGCGAGACTAACTGCTAAGCTAAATTAAATGCGAGGAAAACACAGAAGAGGGTCCCGAGAGCTATAGAGTTTATGCATCAAGTTGACATCTTTGCGATGGAAGTATTTGAATTTTTGGTTATGATAAAGAAGTGGTATCACAGATTTATTTAAGGTAGTTTATAGGGAATAAAGAAGGTAAATATAGTGTATTTTATTGATTCAAATAATTTGATAGACTAAAATATACATATGTTATTTTACCAAATAAAAAAATATTTTAATAGAATATTTAACAAGCAACACATCAAAATTAGGTAAAACTTTAATATTAATTTATATATTAAATTATATTTGAATTTTCAATTAATAATATAAGAAAATGACTTCATTTGTACACAATTTCTAACCATTATCTTTATTATATTTATTATTTATAGGTAACATCTTACAACTGAACGAAACAACGATACTAAACTCTACTAACAAGAAGGTTAAGAATCACCAAAGATATATTAAACAACCAGAACAACAACAACAACTGCTACATAAGGTTTCTCAAGCTCTAAAAAAAAAAAAAACAAATCATACAAACAGAAGGAAAAAACACAAATAAGCAAAGCAGAAAAAGTGCAAATTATGTAAATTATAGCAAAGGCAGAAAGCCCAAGAGGAAAACACGAAACCGAAAAGCAAGCGAAAGAGAATTAGTCAAATAGAAACGGCGGAAAAACTTCAAAAAAATATATATATAAAGAAAAGAAGTAGAAGGAAGCAGATCTGTGACTAAGCGAAACCCGGAAATTAAATCTGCAGAGCTAAAACCAAAAAGTGGAAGAAGAAGTCGGACCACAACCGCAGCAAAATCCGAGGCCAGCAGCAAAAGGAACACGCATACCAAATATTTGCTCAAAAATACCCGAATAAAATAATAATCAAAGGAGCGGAGAATTGAGAGATTCCCGGTTGAAAATTAACGACGAATCCCGTTTCATGTACTGCGTTCGATCTCCAACGAGTCCTTGTTGAGCTTGGCTTTTGTTCCCGGTCCTTTGTACTAATCATCATCGCCGCTTGTTTGCGCCGGAGGAGCTGAGGAGTAGTAGTCCTGGCCAACTATTTAGCCAAGGTGACGACGAGGCAAGGATTGCCAGCCACTTTGCAGCAGAGCCAGCGCCGCAGTCAGTGCCGGAGCCACATCCACACCGATACCCACAGTGAAAGGAGGCGGCGGGGCAGAGCCATTCAAGCCAGGAGCCACGCGGAACAAACAAACCAAGGAGATGGACTCCCCGCTGCCAGCGTCGCTGTCGCTGTTTGTCCTGTTGATCTTCCTGGCGATAATTAAAGGTGAGTGCGCCACGACAACTATTCAGTATGCTTTCAGCTTCCAGCTCCTTGCCTCCTTTTGAATCCTGCTCTGGCCCCTTTTCTGTTTGTCCTCTAGCAGCGTTTACCTTTTGCCCGGGAACTTTCCCTTTCTGGCCAGCGTTTGCTTAGGTGGTCACTAATTAAATAATTGTAAATATTAAAGTATGCGGTAAAACTTGAGACGAGATTTCAACGGAAATTGCTTCGCCAAAAGGACGCGACAAACCCTAGAAACTTTTATTACCTTCTAAAAGGTTGACAAAGGGGGTTTCTTCTAAACTTACAAACAAAATCATCATCATTTAGACATTAATTCGGGGTTTTTATTAAGTTTAGAGGATTTAATATTTAAGGAATAAAAGGAGGGTAACAATTAGGTTTTTAATGCTAAAAAAATATTTGTTTATAATTAATAGAGTTACGGGGGAATTCATTTTAAAGAGCTCTTTAACCGAAAACTTCAATGAAACATTTTCCAAACTCTATTTCTCTGAAAGCTACAGCTAGGAAAACCCATTATTGTCATTGAAAAATGTTGAGACTCCGCACAAATGCTGTCATCAAAGGTCAACAATGAACTTGTGAAGCTGCATTAGTCAGCAGTCCTCCCTTTATAAGAGTAGACCTCTCACCAATTGTTGAACATCTCGCCTTACCACAGACTAACATTTGCGTTAACAAGTGCTCGGCTCGGCTCCGCTCGAGTATTTTCCATTTTCCGCATTTCGCTGAGAGCAGTGAAACTCGAACAAATCCCACTCATGTCGCACTATCAATTTCAAATGCGAAATCTCTGCCACAGAACTCTTTCCATCTCCCTTTGTCTCGCATAAATCTTGGGGCAAGGTGACACTGCGTGGCCTTGCAGGTCGCCATCATCTAACAATCTCTAGCGCCCACCCACCCACACATTATTCAATTCCACATCCGATTTTTCAATTTCCTTGCCAGGCATTTTCACGGCGCTTTAAGCAAGGGGCCAAGAAATGTCGGCAGAATGTAAAAAAGTAAAAGCCAAACAACGGGTGAGTACACAGAATAGCTATATCCACGGCTATATCTATTATATGTGCTCTCTGTGTGTGTACATGCGGGAAATTCGCAGGCAGCGTCGGCGGCGGCCCATAAATTCGCATGGAGATCGCCCTGAGCCAAACTTGGCCATATTTTTAGTTTTCACTGCTCGCTGAGCTCCGCAATTGCCAGAAAAGCGGGAAAAAGTTAAAAAAAAGAAGAAAAACAAAACGAAGTGGGTACGTAGGGGAATGAGACAAATATCCGAGTTGGAGGAAAAAAAGTATAGAATTGTCATGCGGAGGAGGCCCCCAGGAGGCCACATCCACACAGACCGGGGAATTGCTCCCCGAAGTCACTCGAAAAAATCCACACCGAAAGAGGAGCAGCAAGCTGGGAAAACAAAGCCTCGTTCCCAAATGTTATATATACAACACTCATCCTGGTATTCGTCCTGGTTCTCTTGCTCATCCTCCTCGTGTCTGTCCCCTTTCAAGTTGCATCGAGAGCTGAGAAGTTGAGAGGTCCTCGCTTCCTTTTTTTTCGGGGAGTCCCCGCTGTTGACAGAAATAACAGGCTGCTCTGCGGCGCAGTTCAACTTAATTCTCGTTGTTAGTTTCAAGTGTCTACACTGCCGCGGAGTTTTGAATCCACTAAATAAAGTACAAATTCCACATTCAGAGTCGCCATAAATTGCTAGAAAGATGAGAAAAGTTATGCTAACAAAAGAAAAGATGATACCTTAAGACTTTAGTATTATGCCATTTTTCTGAGAATATAAATTTGTATTACTTACCTACTATTATTTATATACAAGCTCTTCTTACCCTCGACTTTAATTAATTTGTATGCTCACCAGTTTGGTTGAATTTTTTTTAGATTTGAAAAATGAGAAAGTCCGGCTTTTATTTAGAATATTTCTGCACAAGCTTAGAAGTCTAACAAGCTTGCTGGAAATTGAATATGTCTGAATGGATTTTCTTGTTTACAAATAGGTCTTAATTTATCTCTCACCCGCTTAGTTATTTGTCAATTTTAAAATCGATAAAAGCCATTAAGAAAACCTGGTTGCCTTCAAAAGGAAATTTTAAGGTAAGATGTATTTTATTTTTTATGAATCCGAACTAAAAGAGGGATAGGGTTCCATCTAGCAAATGAGTTTTATATAATATTTCGCACCTTGAAATTAACTTCACTTTCACATCTAATTTTATTGGGAAAATTATATTTTTACTCCTCAAAATAATTATAGAGGCCTAACACTTGAGTGGCTGCTGTTAATAATAATTTTCCAGCTAAATGAGCTCATATAATGGTAATGAAGCAAGCGTAAAATAGTTAAATACATGGAAATTAAGTTTTGTTAAGTTATTTATTAATTAAGAGTCAGGCCAAAGGCCGTAGGTAATAATAATGTAGTAACACAATGGCAACTATAGTTAATTTGTGTTCAGAATTTAATAATATATTAAGCCTGCTTGCCTGCTATAAGATGATATACAGAGATGCACGTCAGACGTTTTCCTCATTTTCCGCACTGGATTTGCTCTCGGCTCCCTTCAATTGTCTCCTTTGCGTTGAAAAGTTATTACTTAAGCAACGTCGGGGTGTAGGCAGCGAAGTCTTTGACTTTTACCCGACCTGCTCTCTGTTCTCTCTGATGTCTGTTCTTTATTTCTTGCACCATTTTCCCCACTCCGTTTTTTCAGATTTTCCGACAGAGACTAATGAAGACGGCAGTTTGCCGTCCGCAGTTTGCTGTTCACTGTTCGCTTTTCGGGGATTGGGACTCGAGAATTGGTCGGGAAAGACAAATATTTTCAATAAGCCGATATCGGAGGAGTGTGCACTGATTGGAAAATCAGCAGTGGGAAATTGCCAAGACGCAATTTTTCAGCATTCAAGCTTATTGCCTTTGTTGTTTGCCAGTTGGCGGACGCATAAATTGTGCCGCAATTCCAGTCTGGGCCCATGGCACCTTGACACTGTCAGCCATTCCATTCCTTTCCCAAGTATATATATGGCCAGGTCATATATTTTATTTTAAGACATTTTACGCATTTTCGTGCATTTAAATGACATAAATTTCTATTGGATTTGCGTGGAAATGCTGGGCCGGACAATTTCAGCTTTAATTTTCCTTTCGGCGTGTGTGTGGGTGTGGGTTTTAATTTATTGGGAATGCGATTTTCATGAGCAAGACTTGGGACCTGGGATTACTTGGCCACAATGTATTTGTTAATATCATTGTTAATATCCTGAGAACTGGCACAGAACTTCTGGCAATGAGCAAAGTTCTTCCGTCTTCCATTGGCATGTTTCAGGTTTTGTTCTAAGCCAACTTTCAAACTTGGCCCACACTGTCCATGCTGTCGCTGCACGGAAAATATGAATTTTGTGTTTTATGATAATTTAAAAAAAATAGCTTTGGACTTTGTTTTTTTAATTTTTCACGGAAATGTTTTTGGATACCTGAATGTCTGGATTATTTTTTTTTTGTGAGTGAGTGAATTTATTGATCGATTTTATCGATACAAATTTGGCGTTTTAAGTGATCTATATGCGTAATTTATCGATTAAATTATATAATATTTTTAATATAAGTTTTGTATTGTTAAAAAAATGACCAGATTTGTATCGGTAATCGATAGTTTTTTTTTTTATTTCTTTAAGGAGAGATCATATTTAAATATTGATTATATTGATACGGTATTGGTATTGATATAAAATCTAATTAATAACACAGTGTAACAAAAAAGTAAAAGAACTTTTGAAGTGACCTAGTAGAGATCGTTAAGCAGGTCGAATATAACACAAAACCATGTTTGATAATCTTCTAACACCCTCAAAATCTTGAGTTATGGTCAAAAACCCGTTTTTCGGCTCTTTTTCACTTTGAAAAATTCCTGCTCGAAAAGTTGTTGACTAATTTGAAAAACTTACTTGCTTATATCATTGCGAAATATTGGTGATTTGTTTAAAAAAATGGCATCAAAGTCGAAAAAACACGGAAAAAAGTGCGAGTTGCATATTTCTAAGCAACAATTTAGTCTTTCTCATTCGAAACAAACAATAAGTTATTTTTTTCCTGTAAGCTACACTATTAAGCTATAAGAAACTCCAAGAGTTTTTCAAATTGGTCAACAACTTTTCGAGCAGGAATTTTTCAAAGTGAAAAAGAGCCGAAAAACGGTTTTTTGACCATAAATCAAGATTTTGAGGGTTTTAGAAGAATTTCAAACATGGTTTTGTGTTATTTTCGACCTGCTTAACAATCTCTACTAGGTCACTTCAAAAGTTCAAAATCACTGTTGCACTGTGTAATCGATCTTTTAAGCCCCCATTAACATCGTTGTTTATGCAACAGAATCGATAAGTTATTAACTTTCCTAAATTCGATAAGTGAAATCGTATCCTATTGAAAATCGGTATAAATCCAACCTTGACTTGTTTTTATACGGAAATTGTAAACTTTCTTTGCAATAATAAGAAAAAATTTCGTTGAGTGCACCTTTCCCTGCTGCCAGGTACAGCGGATATCTCAGAGCCCGGCTCTGCCTGTGACTCTGGCTCCGAGTCTGGCTGTGACTTTGGCTTTGGTTAGAACTTCCGGCTCCAGCTTCTCATCGCTCACTGCACGGCAGGAGCAACTTTCAAGGTTGTCGTCGTTCTCTGGGTGTGTGTAAATGTACATATCTGTACTGATTTAGTTGTATCTGTGGTTGAAGACGGAAGAACCAACCGAGCCAGCACAAAGCGGGCCAAGTTGCAGTGTTAGGAAAACAAGTTTCAGTTACACGTTCTGCACTTCCGTGGCGCCAACGCCGCCGGACTAACCTTGCTATCCTTATAGTTTCCTTTGCTTTTCGCTAGGGGAGACCCAAAATAATTGGATGACTTCGAGTAATAGTTGTGCTATCATCAATAATTCAAGCATGGTTATGATAATTCCACCAAGTAGAATGTTAATTTGCCTTTTGAATTTCAAATAGCCTTCAGAGAGTTGGGGATTTCGCTGTTAGGAATTAATGTCGAATGGCTAGTTTTACTTTCTCTTCTAAGCCAAAAGGTAGGCAATGCTTCTGGCCTACTGCTTGTCGTGTATTTTTATGGCAGGAACCTTCGAAACTTGTGCAGTTTTTGTCTCTAAGGAATCTCTGAATCACGCTGCCATCGCTCCTCAGTGGGTGGCTCCTTTCAAACTACCTGTAGGCGTCCGCAGAGCAGAGCAGCTCAGCCCATCTCCAGATCCGGTTCCTCCTCATTGTCATCCTTGAATGAGTCAGCGATGCCGCCACAAAAGTTTCCAAATAAGTATTTTTTATACTGGCAATCCCGGCACATCTCCTCCTCAGTATTCCTTGCCCAGGATCGTAAAAGAGCAAGGAGGGAACTTTGTGCCTGCGCCTAAATAACCGTAAACAGCACTCGTGGGCCCCCAGACGGCGGGCGGATAGCGAGGATAATGCTGGGGGGAAGCTGAAACAAAACTTGATAAGCATAAATTTGCTGTAATTTAACGCATTCAATTACAAAAACAAAAAAGAAGATGGCGCAGGAAAAGCCAGGGAAATGAGGGAAACCTGGCGGATGAAATGGCGGTGGGAGAGTTTTGAGACTTGAGACTTGCAAGCTGCGCGCGGCGACTTACTTAAAAATGTCATAAAAACGAAACAAGTAACAGGAGAGAACTCAAAGCAAAAAAAAAACACGGAAGCGGATGTTGGGAAGGAAGGCGGCCCAGGAAGCCCGATTTGGGGAGCGGGGGTACCACACCTATGTATATCCTTAGCTCACCTGACGGCGCGCGCTCGCACGGGAATTTCCATTCTGTTTACGACCTTGTATTGGATTCCAACGACTTTGTGATTCCGGAAAAAATTCCTTACTTAATTTCAATCAGCAGCGTGTCGGGTTGTATTCCGCAATATCGGCTTACCTGCCTGTCACAAGAAATTATGACCTTTTGGCATGTTTGAAGCGGTATAATTCATGGATTAAAATTTAGATTCAAAAGATTATTTATATATATCCAAAAGATATTTTTTATTTACTTATTTTAATCGAATTAATGATATTTTATTATCTTGTATTTGCCTAAAAAGTATGTTTCATGTCGGTTTTTCGATTTAAGTTGTTGATCAGGTTTATCGTTTTTTCCTTTGCTTTCATAATACGTACAGTAATTCGGCGTTATTTTTATACCCTGCAGGGTATTATAATTTTAGTCAGAAGTTTGGAACGCAGTGAAGGAGACATTTCCGACCCTATAAAGTAGATATATTCTTGATCAGCATCAACAGCCGAGTCGATCTAGCTATGTCTGTCTGTCCGTCTGTCCGTTTCTACGCAAACTAGTCCCTCAGTTTTGAAGCTATCTGAATGAAACTTTGCAGATAGTCTTCTGTATGCTATATCATATAGCTGCCAGAGGAATATATATATAAATTCATTTAGTTTGTTCGCAACATTTTCGTTCGCAACATTTATGTCAGTACCCGAGAAAACGAAAAGTCTTACTTACTTACTGCACGGGTATTTCAACTTCGGCATGCCGAAGTTAGCTTTCTTTCTTGTTTTGTATTGCTTTTTAAAATATAATAATAAAGCAATAAAAGATGTACAATCCATTTCAACATTTCATGCATATTCAGGATTTTTTCGTCAGTTGAATTATATTTTCTTACATCATATTTGTCTCTCGATGTGAGGCCATAGTTCATTGTCATTCAATACGCTAAATATATTCAGTTACGATTTTATTTCCAAACTTGACTTTTACGATTATAGTGCTTTATGCCAATTTCCCTGCTCTTCACGGCCTCAATTAATAGTCACTCAAAAAGTGGCCGTAAACTAAATCGATAAAGCTTTTATTGATTTTCAAATGAATGTCGGTAACTCCAGCGTATTTTTCGTTCTGTCTGTCTTTTAATTTATGGTTTGCTTTTTATTGAACAATATTTTCTTGCCTCCCTTGTATGTATATTTATACAATAAAACATTTTTATAGAATTTTCCACTGATGGATGCCATTTCTATTGAATAAATCGCGCATAAATCGTTAATTAATTTACTGTCGAAGGCGCCTCTCAGTCTGCCGCTGACAAACTAGCCTCTTTGAGCCTGCAAATCCCCCAGTAACGTTTATGATGATGATGATGATGAGAGTCCCCTCCTCTACGCAAAGGGGCAACTAAAGTATCTTTTGGTGTAGCTATCCCTCCGCCGAGCAGCGGCGGAGAAATTAAAATCGCTGGCTAGAGTTTTCTGCGGCTGTTTGCCAGACACTTGAATGCCTCGCCACTGCTCCGATACTTTCATGCACTAAAAGCGTTAAAAAAAAAAATAAAGGTGGAAAGAACGGGAAAAGAGAAAACCCGGGGAGTTTCCACGGGCTCGCGCTCGATGCCCCATAAAAGGTAAAAAATAATTGTGCCCATGGCGACTGCAAAGCGAATTACAAACAGGCTATCCGAAGGCTCGACGTTCGGGATCCCGTCGCTCCTTTTATTCACGCCCCCTCGAACGATGTAATGTATGCAGCGCAGCGGCTTAGTACATATTTTCTCAATGGGGATCAGATCTAGTTTTATTTATTTATAGAAAATATGTGAAGCTAACCTTTTTCAATCACAATGTTTTATAAAAAAAATCTGTAGATACATATATTTTAAAAAGCTCTAGAGATTTGAAATTGTTTAAGTAGCTGCCGAAAAGTATTCAATGATATTTGACAATTGCCAAATTATTTGTAAAATATTAAGCATTTAATAATTCATATTCCTTAGGGAATATTACTGTCAATCGGAATTATCAATTCGGTTAAAAAAGAATAACTAACGATTGGAAATCACCTTAATTGCTCCTACAAATTATGCATCTAAAAGTTCAAAATTAATTGCTAAGATCTTAGGGTTATTTATTATTTTTAATATTCGTCAAGGATTTTTAAATAAATAAATAGAAATACCTTTAAAAAAATATTTCGAGATTTAAATCGCCTAAGAAGCTGCTATACAATATTTAGAGTCTTAAATTAATTGCAAAATATTATATTTTTGTAATTTGCATATTCTCTGAGGAATATTAAATAAATGAATAGAGTCCCTAAAAAAAAAACTAAAGTATCTTCAAGTGTCCTTGTGGGAGCCATAAAACTCAAAAAAGGAGCCTCCGCTGCGCACGCCACTGATGCACCGGCAGCCGAAATGAAAGTGAATGGGGAATATATGTATGTATGTATATAGTAATCCTGGGGTCAGGGGACGCGTGCGGAGACCGAGATTGGGACAAGAATGAGGGGCCCAATTGACTGACTTGGCCGGGGTGAGGCTCCTCTAGTTTTCCGACCCGCCGCCGGCAGGAGCGGCAGCAGTCTGTCGGGAAAACAGACAGAACAGAAAGAAAAACATGCAAATTTTTCTCGTTCATTTGTGTGTGTGTCGAAAGGGGGTTTCCACGCAGGGGATGGTAGCTGCTGGCCCACAGCGAATTTTACTTTGTTGTGCGTTGAGGAGATATTTGCATAGCCAACGTTAGGGCGCCCAGTTCCCCAATTCCCCAGTTTTTAGGCCGGTGTGTCTCCATGGTGACATTAGCAACGTGAGCGTGCCGAGGTTTCGGGTGGCCAGGAGTCAGGTAAGTGTGGGTTCTGGACCAGAGTCCCCAATCTCCAGTCCCAGAAGCCCCACAACCACCCCCTTTGACTGGACCTGAGCTGTGTGTGGACCTGGAGAGCTACGCAGAATTGAGTTGAGTTATTTTTTCCCGCATAATGAATTAAAATCTGGAATCGAGATTCGCCATTTCAAGGATATTCGGGGATGCGCATGATTGTTCCCGTTTTCCTTTTTCCGCTCAATTCCTGGAACCGCCGAGAGAGAGAGAGCACTCCAGCGATACCCGAGAGCGGAGAAAACTCCTCCTCGGAGAGAGCGGAGAGAGCGAATGCGTGGGTGCGTGGCTCTTTCACTCAAAGCCCCAAGTCGTAGCGAGTTTCATTCAATAGATTTATATCCGTATGTATACACCGAACCACACCAATCAGCCTTATATTTACATATATATCTGTACATATATATATATATATATATATACATATAGGCATCTATATGTATGTGCTTGTCGGCAGACAGCATCAAGTGTGTATTTTCTTTTTTCGGCTCATAATTGACAGACAGTTGAATTTTTGATGCGACTCCTGTCTGCAAGGCAAAAGGGATCCAAGGAAGGGACGACAGGAAGTGCGCCCAAAATCCATTTCCCCCTTACCCATTTTCCCATCTCAGCAAGCTGTCAGTAGCGTCGGAAAACTGCAACAAAACTGAAGCAGCCATAAAGTGCGTAACGGTGTTACGGCACGGCCTATTAATTGAGCTCAAACCGGCAGGGCTTTTAATTAAGAAATATGCCAAGACACTTCACGAAAATGTGGCCGAAAGCTTTGAATTTAAATTTTAAAATATTAAAAGATATCGAAGTTGAAAATGTTGATAACATAAGAAAAATGTTATTAATTTCTTGGCATCCATTGGTTATAGATATCAAAAATAATATCGATTTATTGTTATTTTATTATACATTTGTTATTATTTGGCAAATATGTGGTACTATAAACCAAAGCTCATTTTTAATAAGTACCATTCATGAACTCTCTGATAAATGAGTAATGTTATTTATTTTGTTCAAATTTAGTATGTAGAGCTTTTAGAGCAGATCTATAATTTAACAGTTTTGCCGAATTAACAGTTTTGTTGCGGTACTACAACAACGCCTATCTTACAACCTCCAAAGAATCCCTTTCGACGAAGCGCTATCTGAACCTAGTTCCGCACCTTCCGGTGGCAATGAATTATATAAGAAAATTCAAATTAAATGGAAACCCAGCTTCCTTTAAAAATTCCAATCTACTTTACGCATATATTTCCAGTTAATTAGGATCTATATAACCTATATCTATAGTCGCCTCCCATGGGACCATTTCTTTCGGTGTTTTTTGTCTCTGGAAAGAGTGTGAGGCTGGGAATTTAAAGTAGATAGAGACACAGAGGTCGTGATTTGTGGCGCAATTGTCATGGCATCCGGCAAGCATGTCAAGGATGTCAACGCCATCTCATCGCTGCCACTGCCGCGTGTCCTCAGGTTGTTATTGCAGGTGCATCACTCTACGCCGCCGTTCCCCTTCCCAGGCATTCTGGCCAAACTAAAAGCCAAATGGCGCTTGTCGCATCAGCCGCTCGTTAGTCAGGCGGGGATTGCTGGCAGCTTAGAGGAGCATCATCTAATCGACATTGACGTAGCAGCCACGCAGGAGCGGCGGAGCAGGGGCCTCTCTGCCGACATCGTCCTGACTAAGTGCCAAACAATGAGCCACCCCGAATGTCCTGCCCCTGAATCCTTTTGTTCCCGTTCTATGTGTTGCCTACTTGGCATTCATGGAGGGGGTCCCCAGCTGGGGCATGTCGTCCCTTCCCCCGAAAATAATGATCGTTGAGGCAGTAAGTGAAAAACTGGCTGCAGCTGAGAGCAGGAGTTTGTGGAAGTACATCCCTTAAGTACAAGGATGTCCTTTAAAGAAGTGCATGTTTACTTAAATAACAACCTGTGGAAGGATAATTCCTGCTGTTTATAGATTAATTATTATTATTACTTGTTTACAAAGCATCTTTAAGATGCAAATGAAAAATAATAAGTTTGTTGCTTTCCATGTCTACAATTTTTAAAAAGGGATTGAGCTCATAATATTATTACAAAATTATGTTATTGTTACCTTAAAATTCAAATGATTACCTTACTTTGACCTATGGTTTTGGTTTTCGCGAATAGCTTTTATATAGCCTATTAATATTCATGAAATACATTTATAACCAGAGCAGATCTTTTCGTTGACCGAACTCAAATACAACTAAAATAACTTACATACTCAGGACTTCATCTTCACCACCCAAATATTTCTTAAAAACGTGCTGCTTATAAGTAAATAATATATTACAAGTATATTATTTATATCCTCATTCATCCTTGTATCTATTGGATCACATTTCTTTCCAAACTGTCTCATCTTGGAACAAACGAGCTGTCCCTGACTTTGGCCATCACTCTTCCAGCAGCAACCGCCTCGGCTATACATAGATCTTGTATATATGTATGCCTATATATATTTTGTATTATGTTGCGCCCTTCGTCTGGATTTGCGGCTTGATTTATAGTTCTGCCAGCGAAATATGTGGGTTTCTTTTGCTGCGACCTATATGTCTCTTGTTCCTGCTCCTCTTTTTCAGCTTGGCAATAGAAAACGACAATGTCCATTAAGAAAATAGACGTAGAAACAGTGAAGCCACACACACTTACACACATTCAGTCGCCTTTGCCCTCGCTCACACCCACACGCAGCACGCGTTGCATGCATGTGTTGCTCTGCGGCGCACCTTGGCCCCTTAATGTATGCAATAAAGCTCAAGTGTAGAGCGTCCTTAGCGCCCCACCAGGCAGCCTAGTAGCCACCAGCTACCAGCCACCAGCCACCAGCCACCACCGAGTATCCAGCAGTCAGTAGAACCCCACCTCAGCTCCCTGGACTGCTGCTCTTCTCTTTGGTTTTTGGATTTTGGCCCCGGCTAAACTCAAACTAAACTGAGGGGTTTACACGGAGAATATTATATAATTTTTCAAAAACGATTAAAATGTCTAAATTATATGTTGAACATTGTTAAAATGGATATGATATTTTTGTACTTGCATTTTTTGAGCTGCATCTCTAACCCAAATTCAAAATTATGTTTTTATAATACCCAAAACCAACCTAGTTTTTTTTTGAGTGGCTAACCTTCACTTTCACTTGCACTCACACACTCACACACACATACTCACCTAGACAAACTCGAAAAGTCGTGTGCGTGCGTGGCACATTGTTGCATTTCTCGCACATGCCATTGTTGTTTCACCTCCACCTGCACCGCCGTCCCCTTCCTTCGGCTCGGTTTTTCCCTAAACAAAGCTGTTGCAATGTGCAACAAAATGCTGCTGTTGAAAAGTCCTTGTTGTAATTACATTTTGTTTTACTCGTGTTGAGGTTTTTTGTACTCTCCGGACGACCTTTTTATTTCACCTCTCTCACACTCTCTCTTTTTATCGACTTCTCGCCCAGCTTTCTCTATTTCTCCTAGTTGTTTATGCAAGTGCTGGAGAGATAGATAGAGAGAGAGGGTGAGAGGAAGAGAGAAGTCCTGCCTGGGCTGCTGCGAGTTTGGGGATCCATGAAATTCATGCGTGATTTTTATTGTCGTGTTCTGTGTGCACATAAAATCATGTTTATGCATGTCCCACTCGTGTTCTCTCTCACTCTGGCGGGACGTTGAATAGCAACAAGTTACAGTTACAAGCCATGGCGGGCGCTATATAGGCTACAAGCTGCCAGCTACATGGCTACATGCCTCGGATGCCATGTCAATGCCACGCCCCAAATGTGCGGCGCCCTGTAAAATTGTTGACTTTATTGAATTTCTAGCATTTTATTGTTTGTCACATTTATCGTTTTAATTATTTAACGAAAAAACAGAGCTGGGCAAGATATGAAGATAGATGATGGGAATAGGAGAGATAGAGGTATCATTTGAATACTTTTTTTACAGTCAGACTTCGCTTAAAAAAGTATGCATTTTGATTATTATTTTAATTGGTTTGAAATCATTCATTGATTTCTAGAATTTTTTTGATTTTAAATTGATGTTTACATTTTATTTTGTTTTTAATAATTGAATACATACCTATGTTTTGTTGGGACCCACTGTATTCAGTTGAATCCTTAGGACTTTGACTTAATATTGGACAACTAGTTGGTAACATGGGGAATATTCAGCTCTTTCTGCATTGACTTTAACATTTATCGGTCCGGACCAAAAGAGCTTCCAATAAAACGAGTGGGTATGAGACTCAAGGACCTCGAGGCCCTCCTGGCTGAGCTCTCCCTGTTCCTGTCCCTGTCCCTGTCCCTGTATTACGTGCGTGTGGAATAAATGTTGGGCAGGTGAAGCGATATTGACAGATTGGAATTGATTGTAATCTACGATGAGATGAATGGGCCCGGGGAATCGAATCGAATGGAATCGAAGTGAAGCGTGGCATCCAGGTATTTCTCGAGGGGATTTGGCCAAGTGCTGGAACTTCAAAGGCGGTCAGAGAGAGAGAGAGAGGGAGAGGGAGAGCCTGGTCGCGGGTCTGCTAATTAACATTTAATTATAGTAGTTGTCGCTCACCCCGCTGGCTGGGCTAAAATGGGTCAAGGTCAAATTGGGTCAACTAGGAGCTGCTGCTCATTGGGTTGTTTGCTATTTTAAGTGTGTCTATCTGTTGCACTCGCCCACTCTTTCTCTCTCTCTCTCTCTCTCCCCCGCCTAGCTCGCTCTCTACTGCTATTATCCTTAGTGTGTCCTTCGGCAGGGCCAATGACAGTTACATTTACTTTTACAGTTACAGTTTACGGCTGCAGCAGCAGTTCACCGTTTGTTAGCTTACAACTAAAAGCTTTTTGCGCTGCATTAAAGTCGTGCGAAAAATCGGAGAGAAAAAAATTTACAGAGAGAGAGAGAAAGGGAAAGTAAATTTAATGGCTGGGAAAATTAGTTCTTTGAAGGGTTTAGACGGGGCTTAAGCAAGCTCCGGAAAATTGCATTTTATTTACTGATATTTTCCTTTGGAAAAGCAAACCCGGCCAAAGTGAAAGCAACAGCCACCCTCTCTCCATCTATGTATCCAATTTCAATTGCAATCAGAACAGAAAGAAATACGCTTGATTTTTATTATTATTATTATGCCTACTCGTCGTCTGGGCCTCTCCCTTTCCCCTTTTATTTTTTGCGCAGTTTCCCTTGCAGGGAAAGAATACTATCAATATTATGAGATTTTCGCTAGCGAACGAGATAGTTTCACCGCCGCCCACGCATCCGTCACACAAAGTTGATGACTTGCTCGGTAGGAAAGTGAGGGAAAATATTGCAAATGTAATACGATTGGCTATGGGAAAAGAGGGGGAGGCTTGCTATATTTGATATATAAAAAAACGAAAGAAAATAAAATTAATCGAAATGGGGAAAATACGGAAAACAATGAGTTGCTTTATGCTTCATGAAATTCCTTTAAATGGTCTTAAAACGTATTATTTATTTGTAAAATGTAATTAATTTTCTTTCGAATTGAATTCCCTTAAATTCATTATTAAATTATCATTAAATGCATTATTCCTGTGAATCCTTTAAATATCCTTATTTCAATGAATTTTAAGGGCATACTCAAATACATATCTGTTCCTTGAATTGATTTAATGCAAACAAAAGGCTATTATTTTCTGGAAAATAGTTCTCTTTGCAATTTTCATCAATTCATTAAGTTACACATTTCACTGGAATTTTAAAGCGGGTTGTGTCGATTTCAAATTGAATTTGTTTAATTTAGTATCAGTTTTTGGAAATTAAATAAATAGTATTTCCTACAAAATATTTTTGCCTTTTGGGAGTTTTTTAATTGAAGTTCAATTTAAATATTTTTAAATAAAACGAATAAAATTAACTATAGTCACCGCACCACTTCTTAAAGTATTAAGACTATTGATTTTTTAGAAGTTTTCTGGGACGTGTTCTTAACATTTATAGTATTTATTTTAGTTTCCCCAACGGAAAATTTTTGTTAAGGATGCTTAAGTTTATTTTTATCCGGGTATTTTCTTTACTATTTTCTTTGAAAATATTTGATGAAGCCAGGAAAAGGCTGCGACGCACAATGGGGCAAAAGATACATTGCAAAAATCAACTTTTTGATGACAACGGATAGTAAAATTTGTTATTGCATTCGACAGGTAACAGTTCAAAAGGGTTGAATCCAAAAAATTATTTAAATCGGTTTATTATTTTAGAAGTTACACGTGTTCAAAGTTGAACCTCTTTTGGGTTGCAAAAAAAGCATGTCGTTTTTTAGAAAAATTCTGACTTTGCAGTCGATTTTTAGGTAAAATATGTAACCAACCGGCATGGTTATGGTCTCTATCGAAAGGGTCATCAAATCTCGGTAAAAAATAGAAAGAATTAAATTATAATATTATCTGCACGTGCAGGCTTTTCAACTTTGATGGAATGTCAAAAATGTTGGTTTGGTGTATTTTGTGTTTGGCATATAAGGTGTTGTTCTTGAATATGTTCTTTATCATATTCAAAAAAGACGTCCCACCCCGGATTTCCCAAGCAAAAGATACTTTCAACTCAGCGTAAAAAACGAGCGGCTTAGTGCAAATTCTGGTACGAGCGCAGTCGCTGCGCAGTACGAAATTGTATGGCGGGCATACATTTTTTCCTGTATTGGCGGCTTGTTTTTCAATTCCTGACTTTGTAAGGACACTTAATGATTTGAAATAAATTTATAATCAATAATTATTCTTCAAAAATATTAAATGATGTAAAATTGAATGATTATGTTTAACAAAAAGTGCATAAATATTATAAATTTGGTCAAAAAGGAAAATTAAAAAATATATATATATATATATATATATATATATTTTTTTTTTTTTCTTTTAAATTTATTTATTTGGTTTTTAAAATATTAAATATGCACCATATTAGTATTTTCAGAGAAAACAAATGAAAAGTATTTTTCGAAATTGGATAAAAATTGAGAAAACTACCTCAAAAATGATTAATTTTCGATTATAAAATCTACTATTTATCACACCATATATTTTGACCACTTAATAGAAAGGTATTAAAATTACCTTTCATTTAAAAAAAAATTATGAATATATCTCAACTGGTTCAAGAGTTATGATTTTTGCAACCCAAAACTATCTAATGCGCCACTGTGCCACGGTGAAATACTTTGGACGCAACTTAGGCCCCGTTCGCGTGCAACACATTCGAACCCCCCGTTGAGGACCTCAGTGTCTGGGTGCATGTGTGTATGTGTGTGTATGTTTGTTGGCAATTTCCGCTCCTACATTTCCGTTCGTTTTGTCACGTAGTTTATGAATGAATTTAACTGCCGTCGGTGGTGCCGATGACGATGACGTTGACGAGAAGGACGCGAGGCACAGGACATGAGCTGAGCTGGGCGAAGAGTGAAGAACGGGGTGTGGTGCGACGGCCATAAAGCTTGTTGATATGTTTTAATGAGCACTTTCTACATGCACATGCTGCAGATGGGGAACTAAAAAGCTTGCAGCATGCCCAGCCAACTGAATGACACTCGTCGCACATTTAAAGGGCGCCACTCTGCCTTCCGAAGGGGGCTCCCCTGCAAATTGCAGGCTTGCAACTTGGGTTTGCTCACTTGGCACACCCCACCAAAAAAAGAGCAAACCGTTTTAGTTTGATTAGTAGTCGTAATTTGATAAAAAGCCCTTAAATTGAATCAATAAAAATTGTAAATTGAGAAGCTATCAAGTCAATGAATAAGCACTTGGGAATTAAAACTTCTTTTTTTTTAACTTGTAAAAACAAGCTAAGAACTTGATTTAATTAAATGTTTCCCAATTTTTCTTCATTGTAGATTTTTAAATAGGACTCTAAAAACATAAAGATTTTATATTATTTTAAATTTTATTTACCTACATTTTTCAATCCTTTCGCCCAGTGTACACCCCCATCCCTTATCTTTTTCTCTTTTCCCCCTCGAAGCCCCCCTTAACTCATGACAAAAGACTTGGCCGAAAAAAAACTTTTTTAATTACATTTTTCATTTCCTCCTCGCGCCACATTACGTATACGCATATGTGGCACGCTCGAATGGGTTGAATATATATCTGTGTGTGTTTGTAGCTGGAAGGGCTTTTCGATGGCAGCATATTCTGACAGTTTTCACAGCCAATAAAAATGACCGAAAAACTTGCCTTATTGGCATCTGAGCTGAACTCTTGCTGTAATATCCTTTAACGTATCCTGAGAGATTTCCCCCTCTCTCTTGCTGTGCAACAACGATTTAGCGATTGCCTTGTCACTCCACTCTGAAGCATCCACTGGTGCTGCTGCTCCCTCCATCGTTGTCGATTCCTTGGTCCTTTGTAGATGGGTGACTAACTGCCGGACTGTTGCGACAGCTTTTGGCTATTCCTTGTAGTTTCGGCCAAAAGAAGTCCCAGCAAAGCTGTCAATAACAAGTGTGGCCAATATGCTGCCGAAGATGCCCAGATTGAGGCAATAATCGGGGGTAGACTTAGGACTTTTTTACTTAGAATACAAGCTAAGATATTAAGTTGAAATCATAATGATCTTCAGTAGATAATGAATAACTTTTGTTGCTAAACTAAAACTATTTTAAAATTCTTAGTACATACAAATTTTTGGTGGTATCTTTAGGAACCATTGACACTCCTTAATCCCTATTTCTTGGCACTATTCCAGCTACCCTCGCTGGGATTGCTTTACGTTGTGTTCTGCCATACTTAGATGTTAGAGAAGTGGTTGCGGCAGCTTCCGTCTTCAAAAAAAAAAGAAAACTGATACTATAGAGAGTGGGGAATCCAGGCAGGAACATGGTCACCGGCAGTCGCACAACGATTTATGCTTCGGGACACTAAAAAAATTCACAAATAAATACAAAGAAAAAAATCTCATTTAAATGGTTAAATTATTGCGAAACCAAGGGGGAGCTGTTATTTACTTATAAAAAGAAAAAACGGAATTTCCATAATTACTTAAGCGTTAAATATTTTTTTCTTTCAACAAAAATTTGAAAAATAAACAAATTGAATAAACGTTTTAATTGTCAGAAATACGTACATTTATTTTATTTTAATGCCGACAAAAAAAGCCAGTTAATTCCTTTGTTAATTTTCCCTCAAATGATTATTTAATTAAAGGCAGTTTTACAATTTAAAACAAAAGGTTTGCCAGGCATTCAAGACTTTAAAATGTTAAACGATAATTAAGGGAAATCATTAAACATTAAATCATTAGTTAACAGGCCGACACTTGAACATTTATGTATGTATGTATGTCTTTAATATATTATTTCAAATACTTACGGTATAAGCTAGGATTATTATATGTTCTTCCGCTCAGTGCACATTTTCTGTGCAGCTGCTCAACGCTGTACTAGACTTTTCACGGATACTGTCCGGCCGTAAGCTCGGGGAGACACTCGGTTTGATTTCTCATTGGTCCTGGTCCGGATCCGGCTCCTGCTGCTGCTGGTGGTGCTGCTGTCCGGGCTCCATTTCACGTAGTCGTAGTTTGAGGCCAACGGCGTTTTACTTATGAGTGTCATGCGTCGCAAATCTCTGCTCAACTCGCAAGATACATTGCCGCACATCCAGCTGCTGTGGCGGCGACAGCCAGATACGGCAACAGAGATTGAAAGATACAAGTTACACACACAGAAGGAAAGATGTGTGTGTGTTTTTTTTCAGGATTCAGCTGCTGGTTTCGTTGGGGAGAGACTCTCTTTTTTTGCCTGCTCAATGCATGTCAATTTGTGGTTTTTTCTGGCCATTCCTACGAGATGCTGCCACTGTGAAAATCGTTTATGGCCGAGAGAAGCAGCACAAAGTCCAAGGAATTTACAATATTTATGTGATTTGAATGCGGGCTTAGATTTTCGTGAGCCATAGGATCAGGATGCGGGCGCTGGTTGGGATCTTCTTGCACTTTGTAATGCATTTCCATGGCTGCTTGTTTTCCCTTTCGGACGAACTTTCCCGCAGCCAGGCAAGAGAGGAGGAACAATGCCAAATTTATTTGCGTTTATCTTTGTGCCAAAAGTTTTTGGTTAACGTGTTTGCCATTGTCAACAACTTTGTTGTGGTGCCATGCACCACTCAATCCCTGCTTCTTCGCTACGCCCTTGATTTCCACCCGTCTTGCGATTGCAATTGCTTTTTCCAAGTTTTTTGGGCAAATTGTTTGTTTTGTTCGGCGCGTGCACTTTTCTTTCTGTTTTTTTTTTCAAACAGATTTTTCCCTTGCGTTTTTCGCCCCTTATTGGGACGTGTGTGTGCGTTGGACCACGCCTCCTACCTCCCATCTCCCATCCCATCCCGTATCAATATTTGACTTGTTGTATTGCCGTTTGAAAGCGCCGAATTTTCGCATTTTATTGTATTTCATTTTGGCCTCAGCATTCAAGCGTTAAATGTTTTCCCATGCTCGATTTTCTACGGGTCCATCTATGTACATATATATGGACACCCATTTCCGAATCTATGTCTCTGTGGCTTTTGTGTTTCCAATTTGCCAGCACAAACAGACAGAAAGCAATTGTGAAATGCATTTAACTGACACGGCACCGAAAATATTTTGGACTCTATGTGCATATTGTGCTTTGATTGGCCCGAAAATCGAATATAATTTAATTCCACTGTTGACCAGGCTTAAAATATATATATCTACCATTTAATTGATTGCCAGGGCGGGCTGAAGGGAGGTCAAGTAAGGCTCGTAAGGATTGAAAGTCTCAAAAGGCTCGCAATACTCGAAAGGCTCTCAAAGGGCTTGTTGCTTAAATCTTGCCTAGTTGACAAATGTTATTTGGGATTCAGAGTAATGTGATAGTCACAGTGTGGGAACTTTTCGATTGCCAATAATTTGGGTGAGCTTTGTGAGATAATTACTATTATTAATTACTATTATTAAATGTAAAATCTTTATGGATTTGTAAGGCAGTATTTGGTTAATTAAATAATACAAATAAAAAAATAAATAAATCTTAAGAAAGTGTTTAGGAACATTTGTAATCATTGAAACTAAAATCATTGAAATTAAATATAGTGTAAATGTTTGCTTAATATAAATTTAATAATTTGTATTCTTATTTATCATTGATTATTGAAATGTCTTTAAAAATTCACAATCGATATGAAATTTTAAGAAATGTAATTTCCAATTTATTTAATTTTATTGAAGCATAATTTAATTGAAACGATGCCACATGCCAGCATAGTTTCAAGTCCTAGTTTGCATATTTTGGTGGAATCCAATTCTATTCGATTAAACAATTCCGGGGAAAATCGAGTGAGCTAACGCAGATATATGTACATATGTATATGCTCATACATATGGACATTCATAGTACAAACCATTTTCCACACAATTGGAAGCTGAGATGCAGATACTCCGGAGTCCGGATTCCGTGTCCGATTTCAGAACACTCCCCGATAATCGAGCATTTACCATTTGGGAAGTGAACCGTCTGGCTGTCCTTCTGTCCGTCTGTCGCTTTATCCGCCCATTCACACTGCGATATTGCCCCATAAATGTTAACTGTATTACCCGAACTCATACCCATACCCATCCCAGTCCCATTCCTGTGCACACTCAAGAGAGGAAGAAAGAGTAGAGTTCACGTGGCCTTGTATTTAATCAGCTTTCGTTTTACCTTTCTTTTACTTACAGGTAAGTGCTCATATCCCTTCGCTGTCAACTTTAAACTGCAATTTGAGGGGGCGCCCGGTGAGAGAGTATGGATGTGGATGCGACAAAAGAATGTCACAAGTACGAGCTGTAAAAAGAATCCCCGCCACATGTCCTCCGTGCCGTGGACATATATGAAAGTAGTAAAAAAAGGGAACCTTGACATAAACCTTAGAGATATGGGCAAAAGTGTTCACATATCTAACGCACAAAGTCTAACAATAACCGAGGCAGAGAGGAGACGGAGACGGAGGCGGCTTGGCGGTGAGTCGTAAGGGAACTCAAAGGGAAACCGGAAGGAATGAGGCAGGAGCAATCTGCCTTAACTTTGGTAACAAGTTTTTGTTATTGTTTTTATATGCATGTGTTTGTGTGAGGGTGTGTGTGTTGCCTGCGTCTGTGTGTGAAGGCAGCTGTCAAAAATCAACGCAAACGTCAACGCTAAAAAGCAACAAACAAAGAAGAAAAAGTTATTAGTTCAGTGTATAGAACATCAGATACCTTAGAAAAAATTTATTAATGTCCAATTCAATATTCCCAGACATTTGTAGAGCTTTTTTGTAATGATTTGTACGTCTGGTGCGAGTAAAGTATAAAAATGTAATATAAAATCTATTCATATTACTAAAAATTTAAAATTTTAATAGATTAAAGTAAGATCCGTACTGTTGGTAAACATGAATCTTAGCTAATTGAGGTTATATGATATCCACAATTGAAAAATATGGGTTTTAAAAGTTTTAAAACCTTTTAAGTAATAAAGTTTAAACTTTAAATACAAGCCAGTTACTTTTACTTTCTACAAATGCAAAGTAAAGAAATAATTCAAAAGTATTTCTATATAAAGCGTTGAGAAAAGTTAAGTTATTCCTAAGTATTAGAAATCTAATTAAATATTACTATTACTTTAAGCAAAGTTTATTAACTCTTTTAATTAATATATAGTTAATATACCCTTCTATTAATATTACTGGGTATTAAAAAAGACTCAAACAAGTATGAGAAAGAGAAAGCGACAGAGGCAGCGGGCGTTGGACACATGTTGAAAATGTCAAAAAGTAGGCAACATGTTGTGTGTGTGGAAAGCCTGCCGTGCCACGCCCCCACACCGCCCGCTGCCTTATTGTATTTAGATATTTTTATAAGTTTACTACAAAACACATAAGCACGCACACACACATGCTCAGTGAAAGATACACACATGGCCTAAAAAGACAGGGCACTAAGGTCGCAAAAGAAAGCTTTAAAAATTCTTCACATCTTGCCACCGTTTTATTTATTTTTATATATATACTTTTACATATTTATTTATATTTATTCTTTTTTTTTTGCGCTGTTGTAGCTGCTGCTGCTCCGTTGTCAGCTGCCAACTATTTTGGGGGCAAAAAGCGCTCATTGATTTTTATGGCCAACGCCTGCCAAGTGACAAGCGACAAGTTTCATGGACTTGTCAGTCCACAGATAATCGTTTCTTCTACTGGGCTATACATAGGTGATGATAAAAGCAGCTGAACCATACAGTTTTTATAAGGTTTTGCACCACATTTTCATTGATGATTAATAATAATGAATAGCTGAATAGTCTGGCTGGACGTGAAAGTTGTGAAAAGACCAGTTTATTCAAGGCATTTAAAATAATAATGACTTAAATTCTTCTTTACTAAATAAATATTCTGCTAAAGACTTTAAAAAATTTATTTAAATCGTTAAGTCCCCTAACTGAAAGTATTATCAAGTTTAATTCATTAACATTAAAAGTTCAAAGCATAATAAGCGCTCCTCAATTTCCGACATGATTGAATCAATAACAAAAGTTATAATTGAATAAACGTGAACCCAAGATCTTGAAAGAGCTTCTCGAACTCCAGGGAATATCTCAAGAGTCGGTTCCCAGAAAACCCAATCATGGATGCGTTTTAAGAAACTCTCACTCTTTCCTTGAATCGCAAACAATGTATTTAACCCCTCTCTGCCAGTGGTTTTTTTTCAGGGGCATTGTGTTGACTTTCTGATTATTTGGCTTTTAGTTGATTATAAACAGGAGATGTGGGGGCCAGACGGAGCGGAGGATTCATTTTCTCGGGACAGCACAATGGGTTGGTCCTTGCCCAACTCGAGACATTGGGACAAAAGCCTCGGGCTGCCGCCCATGAGAAACGGCAAACGGAACTGTGACAAAAGGGATGATCTGCTGCTGTAAAGTACAAGAGGGAACCCGCCACATGTGTGTATCTTTGTCATACACTATCGGAACGAGCTTTAAGTTCGCCTCGTTTCGTGTCATAAACGGGAAGTGGCGAGCCCTGGACAAACGGAGCTCAGCAAGGAATGGCTCTTGGCTTTGGCCTCGGTTTCCGTTTCGGTTATGGGTTCGGGCAGTGGGTTTCCCTCTTCCGTGGACGAGAATCAATTTAACGCACGCACGAGTTCGCTTGCCAAATCAGTGAGAAATTCTTTCACAGAAAACTGTCGGGGCCAATGAGCCTTGTCCTAAAAAAAAAAAAAAAAAAAAACCCTTTAATGTTATCGCGTCGTTATCGTTATCGTCTTGTTCCGTTCCCGAGGCTTTAAACTTGACACATATCTCTAACAGGCCGGAGGAAAGTTTATCATGGAAGTGGATAGGGAGGAAGAGGAGGAGTTGTCGACTAAACAACTTTGATTTCACTCAAGAAATGGCAAGTAAACAAGCCAAAACATCTACAGCAGACGCTTACATACTTCAGCTTAGTTTGTAGGATTTGCCTAGCTTATTTTGCAACGAGGGTTGATTGATGGATTTGCTTTGGCAACTAGGAAAGTGAGAGGAGGGCATGGGATATAGAGAAATGTAAAAAAAAAATTAACGAAATTAATTCTTGAAGGTTGTAAAATACAGAATTGATTTTTAAGGAGTGCTAGAAATATCATTTAAGCTTTAACTTGAATTATTATGTAGATTATAGTCATAATATCCATCCATTAAATTAAATTATTCATGAAAGTCTCAAAGTTCTGAAATTAATTTCATAAAACTCATTTTTCACTTAATTATGATGAGAGTTAAAGAAATTTGGACTTCAGAGATTTAGGGTGGGGAAAGTTTGTCTGATTTGGCAAATTGAGTAAATTGCAATTAGGCTTACAACTTGGACTTCAGACTCTCAACACTTTGGTGGAAGCTAATGTTCTGGAGCAACCCTCCCTCGCCGTTTAAGCGCAGAATTTGAAAATCATTTCTAGGCGAATGATGCCAAACGCAGGCTAACCTCTGCCACTGTTGCAACCCCCTGAGCCTCAAGCCGACCCCTTGAAACCCATTCCCCAAACTTCCCCCCACAGCCTCATTCCACATCAGGCAACATCCGAACAAGAACAACAACTGCCTAAGACACTTGCGATTTTAGCTTTCAGTTTGAGTTTTTGTTGTTGTGTTTTTCCTCGACGGCGAATTGGGTTAAGCGGCATGCGGTGTGGAAGAATGTGTGTGCCAGCAGGTTCCTGTATCTGTGTTTTGAAGCACTGGGAAATATGAACCGAAAAGGTAAGAACAAATTTAAAATGTGAAAATCTTAACAGGAATTCTACTAATTTATTTGGGTTCAAATCTGGTTGCTAGAATATTAATATTTATAATAAATAAATTATTAAAGGAGTTTTTAAAAACGTTAGATTCTCGCTCGGGATTCATGTTATGATTAAGATGTGCAGAGGCTCTTAGCTTTGGGTAGCCAGGAATTATGTAGAATAATTTGTTTGCGTTCAGGTGTGATTGTAGAAATATTAAGATTACTAAAGTAAAATTATTAAAAGACTTTTTTAAATATTATGATTCCCTGCTCGGGCGCCTTGGTTTGATTCAGCTGTGTAAAGGTAGTCCTAAAATTTGATTTAAAGTTTTCCCTTTTTAAAATCTTTTTTCTTACTTATGAAGTGTATATTTCTTACTGTGTACTTCTCTGTATATGCGAAAAATATTTGTGTGTGCGTTTTTATCCCGGGGCTAACTGAAACTCAATTGGATGTAGCTCATGCCCTTGTCCCGAACTTAAACGCTAAAATGAGCAACTTTTGGGAGTGTGTGTTGTGCGTGTGTTGTGTAGCAGCAGCAGCAGTAGCAACAACAAATAAAATTCACATAAATTATATACATTTCGTGCTGTCGCCGTTGTTGTTCTTGTTGCAGTTGCTGTTGTCAGCCATTACGTTACGCTACGTTACGTCGAGCCGCCTTTGTTACCTTTTTTTTCCTTTGCTCATTTCATTTCGTTTCGTTTGGTTTCGTCTGGCTTCCCTTTTGTTCTTAGCCTCCTGCATTTAAATTAAGTCTAAATGTCGACAAGCGGCCATAATTGTTCTTGTTGTTGTTGTTCCGCCCGAATGCCGAAGTTGTCACAGTTAACGAGACAACAGGTTTTGAGCGCATAAAGCGCAGACTTTATAGTTGGATTCGAGGGGTGTCCTTTTTGTTTTGTTTTAAGTCCTGATCCAAGCTGGCAAGCTTCATTCCTTGCAGCTGCTCCGAAAGTCAACCACTTGGAAAAATATATGTTGTTATCCTTGAAGGTCGATGGCGATATTAAAAAAATAAGATGCCCGAGTTTATGGTAATAGGGAAAATGCGGTCGATGAGTTCAGGAATTTGTATATTTTTCTTTTCATAAAATGGGAAAAATAATAATAACTTATTGTATAGCTAATACAAATTTCACGTAATTTTAATTACGTGTTAATTTCTTAATAATAATAATAAACTTATTGTATAGAGATGCTATTTATTGGGTGGATTCACAGTTGAGGTAGTGGAATTTATGTTTAAAAATTATTTTTAAAGCCATATAATTTATTTTGCAGGATACTAACTCTTCAAACTATTTGATTAACTTATTCGTAAACGCACTAAAAAAGCTAGTTACCTAAAAAATAATCGAAAAAAAATTATAGAACTCTATATCAATATCAAGTATAATCTTAATTAATTTATTTGCTGTACTATATGTGTGTGGCAAATACAGAAACCCCAGTGCACATAATTCAACCATGCACATGCTGCTCGTGGTGGCTTATATTGACATTTCGATCGCCGACGCTGCCGCACTGGGCAAAAGCTACGAGGCCATATTTATTTTCAATTTAACTTTAATGCTCTCGTGCTGCAAGCAAACAATCCGGGGCTAAAGGACCATACCGCCTCCGTAAGCTTGTTGCATGCCCCGTTCGCATTTGTCCTGGCCAAGTGTAATTTATGACCCCAACAGCGGCCGTGGCAGGCGGCTGTAAACGTAATGCCTTCGATCCGAAACAAGTTTGGAAACAAACCGAAGTATGCCAAACCGGAGGACCCTCATCATAATTTAAATGTGCTAAAACGAAATGCTGCTAAAAACTTTATAATGGTACGGCCATTTTGAAAGCGGATAGCGGATAGCTAATGCCCGGAATCAATACAAACGTTGTCCCACAACATACATTTCATGGTTCTAGGTTGCATCTGGATTATGAGAAAGATAAATTACCATTTACAATGGGCTTTTTTGGTTAAAGCTTGGATCCAAAGGGAATAAAATAGGAAAAATGTGTACACTTTTTATAAATAGAGTTTAAAAGGGATCGCTTTGCATAGAAATGATTTTTTAAGGCTTTAAAAAGCCTTTATAAGTTAGCTGGTTTGGTAAACAACATATAATATATTAATTAAATATTTAAGGCTGTTTAGACTAATTTAAATTGCAAAATAATTATTATTTGCCTTAGCCAAAAATCACAATAAGAGCTTATATTTGAAGACTATATTTATTTAAATTAAAAACGTTCCGATTGCAAATTATCTGAGTCAAAAAGCCTCATTTAATCCTTACTCCACTTGTTGCTGCCTGTACTTCAGAGCAACCGGAAATGGGGAAAATAAGCAACAAGCTTCTCAAAAATGGCAGCATCAGGTGGCATCGAAAAAACTATTGCTTACTTATCAGCGGCGAAAAGGGATTCGAGCAAATTGAGCTAATTGCTTGCCACGAAAGCTTTCAAAAGGACACAGACAAGGATACAAAAGTGCGGAGCGACCTTTAGCGTTGCATAAAAGCCCCAACAATTATTTAACTGTGTTCTCTTTGCATGGATTCATAAATATTTTACGACTTTTCATGTCACAATTTGTTTTCGGAGGCCCCGCCGAGAAGCGCCCGAAAATTGTTCATTTAAATTTTAATTGCTTTATAAATGCTAAAAAGTCCTTGAACTTTTTGCGTAAGAGTGAAAGTGCTTCAGCTGGGCTGGCCTGGGTCCAGGTCACCGCCCAACGCCCACTCTCATCTCATGAAATATGATAAAGCTGCCCTTGGACCTGGCAAGGAGCAAGCAAAGAGTGAACATTTTGCTAGTTTGAAGCATTTTCGAAATGAAAAATCTCAACCTTCTCACCCTGCTCCCAAATATGTGCACAGTATATATGTACCTACATATATATATTTTTGTATGTGTGTATATATTTTAATAAAATGTTCACGCTCAACTTTGGCAACTTGGGCTGAAAAGACAAACAGAAGCAACAATGAGCAGCGTCAGGGGGCTATTTAGTTGCAATTGTTGTTGCTCCCTTATGTTGCCACGTAGCAACAGCCTGCAGCCTGCAGCCTGCACAGGAAGGACAGCGACATCGACAACGCGTCGCTGCTGTCCGTCCTGTCAGCGGAAGGACGAGGCAAGTGCCCCGAGGGGTAGACAGCGGCAGCGGCAAACAATAGATGTGTTAGCTGCACATGTGTGAGATGCCTCTACATACTTAATGAGTAACACGAAATGATGTCCGTTAGGTATACTTGAGAAATTTTTAAGTGTGTGTGTTCTCGCACTTTGCGCACATTTTCCCCACTCGGGGGACTCGGTCATTTCCGGCTCCAAGACCCATATCCGCCCGCCTGCATAACGAGCTTGGATTATTATAATTTTGATCAAAATGTTGTTGACAAAAATCTAATCACAGCCATTATCCCTGTGGGCTCGGCTCAGCTCTGTGAGGGTATCTCCGTTTCCGCTGCTGCTTACATTACGTCTTTCTGCAAATTCTGCACATTTTGCAACCCCCTTCTGTGGAGGCGGATGTTCTTCTTGTGTTTCGCCATGCCGTTTGTTTTCATTGTTTGCCGTTAAGGGGGTAAGGATTGCTGCTCCTTCCAAGCCTGCCGGCAGTTTGTATTTAATGAATGAGCAGCTAAGCAGAGGCAGGCCTTGTCTCCCTCATGTTGCCTCATGTTGCTAAAGTGGCAATTAGCAAGTTGCTTAAAAAACAATAGCCAGTTGGCCATCTCGCCGTCGAGTCCTCGGCAGGGTGTCCTCCAAGGTGATTTATGCGCCTACGCCAAATTAGCCTTGGCGTTGCATTCTCTTTCGAGTGGGTGTGTGTGTCAACATTAATTATGCATTGGATTCGAGTTGTAGAGCTTCACACGCTGCTGCATTTTCATTCGCAGAGCTGCCCAATGCCACACAAAAAGAGGTGCACGCGAAATGGAAAAGTCAGTCAGTCGGTGGGAGAATACAAATTGCGGTCGGAGATGCAACCTGAGTAATTTGTGGCTGTGGATAGGTATTTTTCTTTACCAGGATAAATTACTGGCATTAAAACGGAAACTAGTTTTGAGAATCTAGCGAAAATTCGCCTTTAAATAACTTCAACGTTAGCTTTCAAAGGAGGTTTTTATTGATGAAAGTATGATTTAATTATGGTTATTTTGTATGTTTCTTGTAAAGCCTAGATCAAAGTTGAATAATAATATTCTTCTAGAAATTCTTATTCTTAAAATTAAGCTTAATTTCCTATTCATTATATTAATGTTAAGATGAAGTATTTAAATTAAACATAAATTTAAATAAACTCTCTTTAATGCTAAATTCTCTTTGCGTTAAAACATGTTTCGAAGGATTTTAAATTAAATTCTAAAGTGATGCCTTAAATATTATCAAACATCTTTTAGTTCCTTTGAAAATTCCCTTATCGTGGTATTAACTCCTCCCTGAAGCCTGAGGTAATGTTAAAGCCTGGGATATTCCTGCGAAATCTTCCCAGGTCCTCAGGTGTGGGATAAAACGTGGAAAACTCGATTCGGTTTCTGTCGCCAATTTCTTACGATTATGCCTTTCCACAAACGGAAACGGGAACGGGAAGGTAGGAGGGGGGCTTGTGGCTTATGAGGTATTGTCCTTATGCTCCTTCCGTTTGCCTGCCTTCCGCTGCCTCCCGCCATTCGCAGCTCTTTTATTATGTGTATTTTTTATTGTATTATTCCTTTGTTGGTTTTGGCTTTGGTTTTTCAACTTCGTTTTACGCTTCAGCGGCATAAATATATAAATTATTAACTCACCGCGCACCCACACATACACGCAGGCATGCGTGCGTCTGTATGACTGGGTCCTGGCGTCGCCTACTATGGCGTCAAGGATTCGGAGAGACCCAAGGACCACAAGGACCAAGGACCAAAGGCATCTCCTTCGCTCTTGCCATGTTGTGGCCTTAGCCCTTTTTGCCAAAGGTACACTGTAAACATGGCAAAGAAAATACAATACAAATGAAATGTAATGTATGTAAGAAATATATTGTAAAATATATTTTTAAATAATTTGTAATTTATAAATAATGGTTATAAATTAAACTTAAAGGGTTTGTTTTTAATTTAACGGAAACTTTGACATTTCTCTTGTCTGTATTCCTTGCTATGGCTCTTGTCTGCCGTTTTCTTTCGCTTTCACCTTTCCACTTACGAGTGTATATCCTTCCCCTCTCTGGTTTTCTTTATTGTTTTGTATTATATTTAGTTATTTTCCTGCCACCCAACCACCTCCCCGTCATCCTGGGGGCGCGTGTGTCTGCATGATTTATGATCACACATTTATAGTGCTGACAATTGAATGATATTTTTGCCATCGCCGCCAAATGCGTTTCTGGCTGCGCGGGCATGCCCGGGGGAGGGCCCGAAACGAATGCGCTTTGATCGATGGCAGCGACACCCTCCGCCTCCCAGTCCTTCTCCTCCTTGTTCTACCCCTCAAAAAAAGGGGGCGGAGCCCAGTTGATTTGTGTGACATTTTCAAGTGACATTGTTTGCATTTGCGGCACTGTTGACCGAACTCAGCCTTAGGTTATATTTATTTGGTAGCGCACAAATATGCCAGATGATATATGGATGTGCCAGAGGGATACTACATACCGAGTGCTCGTATCTATTTGAATATATAATAATTCCATTTAAAAACGAATGAAATACGCCTCCAATTTTGGTTTGATTTTTTATGTTGGCCGTTAGAACGTTAGAATGTTATTTGTATTCCATTCTATTCTCTTCGAATAAAAAAGTCGATTTGCGATGGCAAATAAATCTGTTATAGTGTTTTATGGCTAGTGTATGTCCGTAGAGTGCATTTTTATTATTATGTTCGCGCTGACAAAGCAAACGATAAAATATCACGTTATTATATCAGTTGCAGATTACAATTCATTATAAAGCCTTAATTATATTAGAGGGGGTTTAGAAATATTTGTATTTAATGAATGAGCGCATATCATGAGGGTTTTATATTTTTCAACTAAACTTTCAATGTCTACCTCTCCCAAGGCATTGATTCACTAACTCCTTTCAAACCGATAAATATATTCCTTTTAGAAATAGCAATTTAAATTTAGCATTCATTGCAAAATGTTGTGTGTGCATTTGACTTCAGCCAAAGGTAAACAAACGACTACGTTGCAACTTCAATTATTGCCAGGTACTATTCGGGGCTCTTCGAAAATTTTAATCAACATTTTTCCACAGTCTCGGCAAACACACAGGAACACAGATAGACAGAGACTAGCCTAGACACTTATCAAAATGCCATTAAAAATTCACTTTGCCATTGCCAGAGTCTGTCCTTTACAGAAGCCCAGTGAAACAACAAAAATCCCAAAGACCGAGCGGGGGACATCCTGGGAGCGAGACGACGCCGCCTGGCGACAGCCCCAAGAATGTGCTTGTTTGTGCAATTTCAATTTGATATAAAATGTAACCATTGGGAAACATAAATGTCATTTGAGATAAACGTAAAAATTGTCGTTTGATGGCGCTTGGTGTAAAATTACATGCAGCAGAGCATAAAACAAGACTGCGGAGGAGACACGATACAACAGCAGAACGAAATAGGAGAACGCTCGGTGAGGTGAGGTAGAAAGTTATAGCCAAAATCGGGGCACAAAGCAGAGAAATCACCTCACGGCGACGACGACGACCGCGGCGACAGTAAAATTTAATCAATTGTGTCGATTTCCTACCCATCTCTCCTGGCCACTTGAAATAATTGAAAACACACAAAGTTGAAGCTAATTTGAATGCGAGGAACGGAAGGAAACGAAAGTGTTTCCAAAAAGCAATTTCTATTTCCCACAGCGAATGAAATTCACAATCAAAATTGGTTCACTTGTGGCTATGCTTGAAATTCAAATACTTTGCTGATATATTGTATTCAAAAAGTAGCACCAGAAACTGTGGAGGTCATAGTTATAAAGTGAAATTGTATAGTTCTGCAGGAAAACTATTCGTAAGAAAGTTTTAGAAGATGTTCGCACGTAGCTGCCAGAAAGTATACCAAGCATTTCTTAGCACTGAGAAAACCGGGTATTCTATAGAAGAGACAATCGATTATTTTCGGCTTTCGACTGTTCTTCTCACTCCCATTGAAAGCTCATTTCAATCGTGATAAAGCAAGATGCGAAATGTCTTTGATTAACACATGTCTCGGGCTATATTTATCGTTACAAAGTCAGCGTCATCATCATGGTCATTATCTTTACCGCGTCAGACGTGAGCGGGAGTCATCGCGAAACTATATGTACATATATATGCTTTATTACAAACACCGCGCTCCTGCTGTACACTTGCCGTAACAAATGAGTGAGAAAGAGGCTGGCAAACAGACAGTAGAGTGTTGTGCGTGTCTGTTTTCCGCTATTCACCCACACCTCGGGACTCACCCACACAGAAGTCTGGATCATCCGGCATTGTGTTGGCCATGCACAAACAGCAGGCAGATGAGGTAAACGAGTCCTGCGGAGTGAGTTATGAAATGTTGACAAGACATTTTATTGCACACACACGCATAAATCATGAACAGCCGGAGGCTGGACTACCACAGATGCACAACCCTTTTAAATGTAACTACGTGGCCCAAGTAAAGATGTCTTATTACGGCAATAAAGTGACCATTGCACGGCCCAGCATGAGGGATTTATATGGGGTAGCCGTGACGTATGAGTAATATAGTCACCCAGGGTCTGCTAGCATAAATTAGCCCCGAAAATATATACTACCACAGCTCGTTCGAGTCAGAAGCCAGTTTCAGAGTTGGAGATGATGGCAGGCAGTTGACGTGTGATTTGCCAACACGCAACCACCACGTGGCGTATGAGCAATCCGGCTGCAAGTGAATGCACATTGCTCATACGTCGTGTGAGCGTCAAACTCAAAATTCAGGCAAGACTCTGACATAACTCAGCTGTCGCTCGTTCTTCTCTCCCATTTCTTCTCTTACCCTTTTGCTCCCCTTCTAATTGATGCCAGAATTTCCATTTGAAGTTTAGCCTAATCATTATTTGGATTTACTCGACTGTAAACTCGTAACTCCCTCAGCTGCAGGGTTATATCCTTGGGCCTGTTTGCCCACTTGCTCTTTGAACTTGTCCCCAACGTCAACAGCGTTTTGGTCATTTGACCTTTTTTTCTCTCTTCTTTTTTTGAGTTCCAGTTCCAGTCCCAGTCCCAGTACCAGTGGGAACTGGAGAATAAAATTAAATACATCCGCGCTGCAATTCGCGGGCTCAGCTCTTCGCTTTGCACCCTCGTTTTATGTCTGTTTTTACGGGTAAAGTGGTGGAGGCTCCTCCGGCGCACACTTACTTAACCCGGGATAAGGACGCTGGCGAGGGCTCTCTTTTAAATTCAAATCCGCGGACCTTGACACATTTTCAGCTTGGATTCGCAGTTTGCCATTTGGCCCAGGCCGGGCCTTTCAAAGGATTAGACTTAAGGCCAAAAAGCGAGAGTGAGTGAAATTGTTTTCTGGGCGGAAAATGGGAAAAGGGGAACGAACGAAGCTTTGGCAGAGACATTGCTTGTTGGCTGATTGTTTTAATTTCTTGGGCAAACAATTTGGCAACGCTTTAAAGGTTTTCCGTTTTCCTTTGAAGGTGTTCGTTTCAAGGGGAAGGGTTCGTTCGGGTCGACAACAAATTAAAATGACCTTCACCCAAAACGGGCGTCAAGTGTCGACGGGCGACTCACAAAAAACGCAAAATACCTCAACACGTGCGCAGCTCAGCAAAGTATGCAACTTGAAATTCTAGCCAAGCTTTACAGTTGCGGTGAAAAAAATAGTAATGTATAATAAATTGAAATATTCAAAAGTAAATTTAATTGAAACTTGCTGCTGAAAACTGTTTAATTTCCTTTTCCAAAAATATTTATAAGAAGAGAAGAACTTCAAATCGACAGAAAACATTTTAAACTAATATTTTATCTGTAGAAATAATTTCTTTCTTAAGAAAATGAATCTGGTTTCACCTGTATTGAAAAAAATGCGTAAATTTTAGTAGATTTCAGCTTTGTTTCCACTTCTGAAATGCATTTTGTGGTTGTGGTTTCTTTATTATTTAGGAATATGTGTATGCATTTTGTGGGTAGTACACTTAGTTCTATTTATGCGACCGCTGCTGTGTAGGGTTAGCGTGTAAGCGGGCAGCCAGGAGCCTTTGGCAGTCGAGTGCCATCAAAGTGTCGCCAACGAAGCTGCCGCCCGAGGCACTTAAGACATTTGCGGCATGCTGCATGCTACACTCGCCTGCTTTCGTGCTCTCATGCTCTTGCCTAGTCACCTACTCACCTACTCACCTGTCCCACCGTCCCTGCCCCTGCCCATCCCGCCTCATTAAAGTAATTGAAGTGGGGAAGCGCAAGTCGAGGGACTAAAGAAAGGAGTTAAAAACGACAGCCATAGACATCTAAGGCTGCATGCTGGAATTTTTCCCCGCCAAACATGTTGCCGGGCATTAAAATCATTGTCAGACGCACACCGGCTTCCGTGGAGGAGGATAAGTTGTGTGCATTATGGCCATCAATTAAGGCCGAAGCCAAATTGTGTTGACACTTGGCTTGAGGCTAAGTAAAGGCAACAAAGTCAGCCAGAGAGCTGCCAAAAAAAAAAAAATAATAATAATAATACCTCCAAAAAAAAAAAAAAAAGAATGTGAAACTCAGAGTAAGCCAAACGGAAGCAAAAAAAAAAAAAAATGTGAGAACATAAAATATTTACGAGCCATAACAAAAATGAAATCGAGAAAAATGAAAGCAATAAACGGAACTCCTCCTGCGCAGGGAGTCAGGTGTGGATGGCGGCATTGTGATAGGGGAATACCCATATAAATCTATATGTATTTATGTGTGTTCTCCTATATATTTTCATTTGCCATAAACTAACACGGTGCGAGGCGAGTAAACAAGGCCATAAAAGTAGAGATCAATTCCTAATGCCCAATCAACTTAGAGGGGGAATCCTCTCAAGAGCTGTCTCAACTCGAGGAAATTGCAATACAATGAAAAATACTCAAGTAGGAAAATATATACATAGGAAATATAATATAGAGAACGAACTGCCTGTCTGCTCTCCCAGGTTCTCCCCTTTAATTGGACCTTGGCTGGCCTTTTTTGTGGGCATAAATCTGTTACCCGAAATATCCACTTGTGTGACTTCTTCCTTAAACTTTTTCTCGCACATTTGCGACCACGAAAACTTTCCAGCAGAATGCTCAAAACTTTGTCTAATTATGCGCAAAAATTTCGCCTCGAAAGTGACCGTAAAAGGGCCAAAAGTAGACAAGTCATAAAAAAAAGGGGAGCGAGCGCAAAAAGGTTTTGACTTGGCCAACAACTTTTCGCTTTTCGCCCATCAAAGTGGAGCAATGCAGGCGAAAATGTTTCCTGCAGCACGTTAACAAATGCGTGTGTCTGTGGCTAACTTTTTAATTACGTTTAATTAAGACAGACCAACAATAGGCTTCAGTTTCAGTCCAGATGTCAGCTGTTGGCTCCTGCTAAGTTAAGTAAATAGGCAAAGCGCTGAAAGTTTCTCTGAGTAGCACTTTTCTTTTTTTTCTTCTTTAATTTTCTCATCATCTGTCGTCATAATTAAGTCTGATTCCAAATCGGAGTCCGAGTCCGAGTCCGAGTCCAAGTACGAGTCCTAGCACGTTTGGCCCCGGCGTTGACCAGCTCGAAATCAGTTAAGTGCAGCTGCCGCCGGAGTCAGCCCCATGAGGACTTCTGGGCAAAAGGAACGAGACGACAAAGCGTTGTGCGACGACATCATTAAATTGTTTTCCCCAGCCGCATGTTGCTGCGGGAAAATTGAGCGTTTTCCTGTCTGTAGCTGAAGCTGAGCGGTGGCAATAGCACTTGCAAAAATATGAATCAAAAATCTTCTAAAATTCTTTAAATTTATATAGTTTAATTATTTATTATTTAATATTCCTAGATCTTTTTTATTATTTTATTGTATAAGAACCAAAACAATATAGTTATTAAAAGGTGCCAAGCTTAAACATTTAAAATACTTCCATTTTTCTGAGCATAAATTTTATGTTGCTCACGAAGCTGTTGTTATATAAAGGAACTCCTAGGTATCCTTTAAAGAAAAGTCAAAGCTATCGCATGCATCATGTGTGTGTTTAAGAAACTCAGCTGAGTTGGCAAAGACTGCGCTTTATATTTCCAATCTTATTTTCACAAAATTAAAGTAAAACCCAGGCAAGATCCCCTTCTGAGCCTTAATTGGTTTCAAGTGTTCGCGTTTTGGGGGCTTCTTGTCAATTTGCCAGCTGTCAGTTAGTGCCTGCTCTATATCCTTGCATCGCTCGCTCCGAAAAATACAAATAGACTCTGGAGCCAAATATGTTTGCTCAGGAATGAGTGCCATCGACTCTGCATTCACTTGGGTTCATCGCGGGTTCGTATTTCGAATTTTTCATTTCTCGTTGTTTATTCCCCTTTTCTCTGGCTGTTTGCATTTTTGCTCATTGAAGTGCATCATCATCATCATCAACAACAGCCCGAGGAGGAGAGCTCCTCCTTCTTGCAGACGCCATACAAAAAAAAAATAATAAAAAAAAAACAGAGAAAAATTGGCATCGCTATCGACTGCATATTCTCCTCAGTCTGTCAATGAGTCAATCTGACAGCTTACGCCCAATTGCGCAATTAAATAGGAGGTCCTTTGGTGGTGGTGCCACCACCATCTCCACCCTACCACAATTGTAGCAAGGTCGCATTCGTAGTGGCATTCGCTTTTTATTAGCGAAAATTGCTGCTTGTCGAAGGCAGTTAATATTAATCAATAAATTGTGGTTTGGCCCTAACCTTTAGATGGGAACTCGCTCAATGGCACCTGTCATTTGAAAGGACATAATAAAAATTCCGTTGCATTCGCTGAGGTCCTCGCCGCTGCCTGTGTGTGTCGCTATGCCAATCGATAAGCCTTTTGCATAGAGCTGTGCTGCGGTTAGAGGGATGATGAGGATGCTGGGGATGCTGGTAGGAGTTGCTTCTACCTTTCAGAAAACTTTAAATGAAAAACTTTAAGTGCTGTGAGGCGTGTGAGTGAGTGAGTGAGTGAGTGAGTGAGTAAGGTCCCCTGCCCCCACCTTCGTGCCCTGCACAGTGGTCGCCTTTATTCTAGGCGATGGAACGTGCTGAAGTGCAATAAAATTAAGTGTTGTTTGTGCGCTTTGGAATCCTTAATCTAAGGTCGGGGTCGTTGTGCTTCTTGTACTTTTATGGCCGTTTTTACTACTTAAAGAAAATACCTAAATCCAAAATATGTGGGTTTTCCGGGCTAGAAACAAGTATAAATCAAAGGGATTTATGTTAAATAATGGTAATGTTGGTCCAGGACTTGGAAAGGATTTCAATCTTGAGTTCTTTGATGTATGATATTTAATTTCTTTAAGAGCTGTTCTAGATTTTAATATTAATAATAAATATATCCCTCTAATCAATAAATCAAAACCCTGGAAAATGAGTGGCTTAATTAATGTAGCCCTTCGTTGGTCTATAATTTTGAATTTCAAAATTTCCACTTAGCAAGAAACCACTATGAATATTTCTATAAGAATGTAATAGCCCTTGGCACACCCACAACACACTCTAGCTGACACACACACTCACGTGTTGGCTGTGGCTGTTTATCAATGCAAATATTTTGCATACGCCACGTTGCACGTGAATTGCAAGTGAACATCCGTCGACCGTCGACATCGTTGTCGTCTTTTGTGAGAGAGTTTCCCTGCAGCAGTGGCCCCTATCTCTCGCCCCTCCCCCCTTTCAGCCTTTCTCCCGCACTTTTTCCGCCCTTTTTCCACGTTTTTCCTCACCGCTTCCTTGCTTTTCCCACCATTTTTGGTAGATCTCTCCTCCGCCCGCTCGCTGTGGATGTAGTTAAAGTAAATACATATGCGACGGACGGCCTGAAAGGCCTAAAATTGTGTGTACCAGGCACATGCATAATGGAAAGCCTAGCCCAACGTGAAAGCTGTGGGAAAGTATGGAAAACCGGGCCGAGTAAGTCTCACACGTTTTCCCCTCGAAAACTTTGTTTGCGCTGGGCATTTTAAATGGCAACGAGCAGCAGCGACAAGGATGCCGGAGAGTAGAGATGCTTAAGCAAAATGAGCAATTAAGGATTATTGCTCGGTTTGCCCGTTTAAATTATGAGACGAGCCGGGCTGGGCGAAGGGAAAATAACCAGCTTACACACAGGCGGCAAGAAATGGTATAATGTTGCATCAAAGAGGTGTCGGTTAATCACGCAGTTGATCGATGATGAGGGCTAGGGCGAGGACGAGGACGAGGACAAGGTCCAGGGCTTAAGGGTTGATTGCCACACTGCATGCGGCGGCACTTAACCATACACGGGAAAGAATAGGATACTGAAATTAATACAAATTAAAATAAATTGGTTTCAAATTGAGAAAAGAAAAGTAAATTTTTTAGTATTCCATTTTCAAAGTGAATCCCTTCACTAGATAGATAAAGAATTTTCTCTTCTTGCTTCCAGTCTCTAATTCAAATTCCAATCCTTTAGATCTTCCAATCCTTTTCAATTGAAACAAGCATCTTCTCTTCTCTTAATCTATTTTGGGAAAAAGAAGAGTTTTTGTTTTGTATAAATATCTCCCTAAAATATAATACTTATAAAGGGTTTCAGGGTCTGTTTTAGAACCTCTCCTTTTTGTAAGCTTTTCCATACAAAAAAATATTTTAATTATTTGGGGGTTTCAAACATGAAGAGAGTCAAGAGTTTTTTCTTTCTGTTCCAAGCCTCTCCTTATTATTCCAATAGTCCTCTAGCTGGCAGTTCTCCTTCAGACTGAAAGGTTCAGCTAGGGGAGGTCTTAATGCTAGAATTGATTCTTTGAAGAAGGCATTATTTCTAGAAGAGAGCACCTCGTAATGTTACATCTCGATTTTAGCCACAGAAATATCTATTTTTGGTTAAATACACTTTCTCGATAATTACAGGCTTTTCAGAGAAAGAGTCTGAAGGACCAGAGTGACCACGATTTGTTTGTGTAAACCCTACTCTTAAGCGAACTTAATCACTTAATTAATTATAAAATAATTAAGTAATATAAATATTTTTGCTACAGTGTCGCTGTCAGCTTCACCTTCGTCCGGCTCAGGTCCTTGCTCCGATGCCAGGGCACCACTACTGGTGGGGCTGGTGGCACTAACAAAGTAGCAGAAACTTTGTTAACATATGGCCATACTTTTTCACTGCCTCTCGACTGTCAGCAGTCGATGGGAACATCGGTCTTGAGCCCGCCTTCCGCTCCACATTTTTTTTTGTTCTTTGTTTGTTTATTTGTTTGCAATGCGGACAACTTTTAGCACTTGCAACAAAGTGCAATCTGGCCCGGAGCAACGGCAGCTCCGCTTGCCACATGTCAAGAGGAGTGCGATGGCGGAAGGGCAAAACCAAAGCCTAGCAGCCAAAACAGCGTGACAATAATTATGAAGGCGGTAATCAAATTCTCCAGTCATCTCCATCTGCAGTTCCACTTTAGCATGCCCGGCCAGCGGAAGGAACAAAGGCGTGAGTGGCAACGACAACCGCAACTTGAGGCAAGTGGCGGCTGGCTTAGTGTGAGGCGGAAACAATGTCGAGACAAAGAAAACAACAAACAAAAAAAAAGAAATTAAAACTTGAGCACAGTTAAATAAATAAAGGAACAGGAAAGCATAAGAAAGAAAAATTGTTTGCAAAGGCCAAGAGAAAACTTTTTCCGCCATCCTAGGATACCACTTATAGTGTTGGGGGAGAGTCTGATGGCAGGAAAAGCCAAGATGTGACACGGCCGACTTAGGATTCCATTTCGTTATAGGCCAGGAAGGCCAGGAAATTCCTAATTGAAACTACTAACTCAGATACAGAATATGGAAGTTGAGTTATTTCGTATTTTACATATTGAATTATATTTAAATTAATAATTTCAGATATTAGATCTTTTTATGGTGTCATTTATTTACTTTTTATCTGCAATTATACTTTTTTTACAATAAAAACTCAGCTAAGGCCTTTTTAAGTGCCTAATTTCAATCGAAGAATTGTTATAATATTAGGTAATCACATAAATCATTATCAACTAAAAGGCCTTAAAATCAGAGCAATCTCATTTACATGCTTTCCCTTTATTTTTGGACACAAATATTTGGATAGAATGCCTTTTTACCCGGCATTGAGTCCTGAAAATCGAACCCTCATTTCCCCAGTTGGAAAACCGCAGATGAAAAGAACAACGAATCCAAACGAAACGAAACTATCCTGGCAGTCAGTTAGCAGTCATCCCAAGCGGAATTACTTCCGCTCCGCTTAATTGCATTAAACAAACAGAGTCGGGAACGGATCGGTTCAGCCAAGATAGACAGAGGAGCAGACAGACAGTCCGGCAGGCAGACAGACCGACAGACAGACAGACTGAGAGTCGGGAAAGTTGAAAAGCTATTTTTTTTGCTGTCTTCTCAGCTGAGTTAAACCGCAAACACGTTCACACATGAGAGCTGCTGCTGGGGCAGGCCTCATCCTTTACCGAAACTACTCCTACTCCTTCTCATACTCCTCCTGCCCGTTCCAGCCGTAATTGCATTATTTTCATTAACAAAAGTTCAACTCGGGCAGCGAGCTTTTCACACTCGTCACGTCTCTCTAGCGATTTCAAGGGAGGGTAACTTTGCATTTCCGGGACAATAGTTATTCCGCTTCTTCTTCCACTTCCAGGCTACCCCCGTGCCCTGCCCCAATTGAGATCAGATGTGAGGTCGCGGGCATAATAAACTTTAATTAAAATACATAAAAGCGTGTGCAAGTAATGAAAACTGAACAAAGTTCTGGAGCTCCGTCTCGATTTAAAGTAATTCAAGCGACCGACAATCAATTTAATTAGGAAAGGACGACTATAGCATTTAATGTGCTGCTATTATACTCCTGCCCAGAACTGCGTTCGTCCTGGTTGCGTGCCGGGTACTCTCAGTCGCACTGCACTGCTGGTAATTGGCATTGCCATGGTAATGAGGTGCGAACAGCAAGAAACAACAAATTAAACGGTGCCATCAGGGAAGATAATAACATGGAGCTGTTGGTAATACCAGAGTGGCAGAGAGGGAGAGAGGGAGAACAAAAAGGAAAATGCAGAAAACATTGGAGTTAACAAGGAGTGTGGCAGGCTGATTATCAAGTGGAGGAGTTTTTAAAACTTATATTCCGAAAGGTGAAGATACAACTTTGAGATTTGAGTGGAAGTTTAAGGGGGCTTATTGTATCGTTACTGATGGGTAAATTCCATAACTTTTAAGTTATTAAGATTAGCTTGCTAAATTACACGTACTTTAAAACTATCACTTCCCAGATATCATTAGTAGGACTAAAAAATATCAATAAATCGTTACTGTATCCGTATTTTTGACACGAAGAACGGTTTATAAATCAATAGATTTTAACTTAAAAAAAAAAAAAATAAACAAAAATGTTTTTAAACTTTTACAGCTGGAAATAAAATTTGAAAGTATTTACAAAAAAAAAGGAAAAAAAATGTTTTCAATACTTCAAATTTCAACTTATAAAGTCTTACGATATTATATTAATCGATATTTTAAGATAACCATAAACACTTGTGCGAAATTTGATATTTGTTTTGGATTTATCGGACTATGCTTAAATATGCTTATGATTGCTTAAAATAAAATATAAATATCCCTTAGCTCCCTTAGCATTTATTTATTCATATATATTGCCATCTCTTAAATACATTGATACATTTTTACTAGCTCCAAACTAAAGATGTTGTGCTTAACCCTGGTGGCTTTTAGCTGGAATGCACTCGATAAGAAAAACACGAAGGAAAACTTTCGCGACGTGCGTCTTTATTTGTGGAATCGTAAATTAGTACTAGAACAAAAGACTTAAAGCTAGCTTGGGGAGAGCAGATTATAAACTCTATGCACGAAAGTGCAGTGGAAGAGGGAGAGAGAGAGCGAGTGTACGGGATCACACTGCCTCCGGAAAATAAGCGTCCTTTTTGGCGTGAGCAACCCTGTAATAACTTTAGTTAGTAAGCTTAATCTGAACCTAAAGTATGTTTACCTTTTATTTAACGCAATATTTTTGTCGATAAAAAATATGACCTTATCTTCTCTTTATACTTCCCTGATCCCATTGATTAACTAAATTAAATTAAATTAACTTAATTAACTAAAGCTTTTTTTTTGGGGGGGGTATGAGAGAGAATAGCCAATGAAAGATACTAAAAGAAAATATCCCATCAATGTAATTGCTTTTAAAGATAATAAATAAGGATTAAATAGAACATGAATTCTATCGTTTACCATCCTGCCAAAATCACAATTCCCCGAAAACCCTTTTACGTTCCAATTAGCACATTCAGGACTCCAACCAGACATCCATCCCCTGCGGCAACAACTCTTTCGTCTGTCATCTTGACAGATTTGATGGGGCCTGTTGTTTGTGTCGTTTGCCACCTTTGAGTAATCTGCAACTAAATTAGAAAAGCGGCCATCACAAAAGTTTTATCTGACAAATACATTTCAATTGTTGGCCAGCTCTCCGCCGGATGAGAAATGGGACTGGGAACTGGGAACTGAGAAGTTTAATGAACCGCAGTAGCAAAACCAGTACCCACCAGTGGCAAACTGCAAAATGCCGTCGAGCATAATGAGCGTGGGGGGATTGGCAATTAAATTTTGCTTAGCTGCCACGCCCACAAAAACAACTCAATGGCCTCGCATCGTCTCGCCCCTCAGAAGTTGTCAAAATTAACGAAATGCGGGGCTCCTCATTAATCTCTGTCTCCCAGCTGGGGAGCTGGCCAGGATCCGGAATGGATGAATGAATGGCCAGTGCCAGTGCCAGTGGCTGTGTCCGAGCCAGTTCACAATCCTCATCGTCGTCGTCTCTTCGTCATAAAAATGAAAAATATACTCAAAATGACAGCAAAAAGTTGTGTTGCGTGGTCCACAGCCTGCTCCTTCTACTCCTCCTCCGCGGACTATTTTCCGCTCGGGCATCTGGTGCGTGTCGTTGCTAAACGCGGAGGGGGAAAATGCGAGTAGGGGAATGTGAAAATGGGAAAATACTAGTGCCATTTGTGCTACTGCTACTCCCGAGAGTTAATCATTTTCTTTCAGTCATTTGTTTGATGGTCTTCCGTTGTTTTATTTCGTTTTTGATGTCATAAATGTGTGAGGCGTTGCAATTACGAGCAAAATGCGCATTCGCAGTGTTGCCCATCATCAAGTACAGAGTGTCACGAAACGGAGAGCAAAGCCAGATGCAACTTCAGTAATTGTGCAAAGAAAGAAGCAAGGCAAGAAGTTGAAGGGAAATGGGGGAAATTATTAAGATTTAAGGTGAATTTCAAATTATTTAAATAACCATAAAGCCAAGGAGGATATATTTTATTTAAATAATAGCTCCCTGGTATTATTTAAATATGGTTTAATTTCTTTGAGTGTAGTATTTTTCCACGAAAGGCCATTAAAATGTGAAGATTGCATGACAAAGCTTATGAAATCGAAATGGAACCCTATAGTTAACTCGACTTTTAATTACTACCAAGCTGCAATACTGAACTTAAGACAGAAAACTATTAACTTATGGTTTCTCAATCTCCTTGACAATCGATAAATTGCATATAAGTCTCAGGGTTTCCCTGAGAAAGTGCCAATCAGTTGACTTGCAATTATATAAGTCACATTAAGTCCAAGTCTCCCTCTGTCAAGAGAGTGGAGTCCGAGACCGAGCGAAGTCATTGTCCTCATTTCAACACGAAACAAAGATGGAGTCAACAAAATGGCCAGAAGTGGAGCTGTGGAGCACACTGCCTTCTCAATTATTTAGATCTTGGCCCATGCAACTCTGTCCATGCATAAATAATGGCAAAACCCTGGCCCAGTAGCAAGTGTGTCCCAAAACAGAAAACAATTCAGAGAATTCCCCACGTTCCGGCTGCCCAGCTCCGGCCATGTGTCGGCAATTGAAACTCAATTTAGTCAACTGGCAAAACAACCGAGCTTGGGTATGGAGAAGGGGGGAGCTGGAATCTAAGAGAAAAATGAGGCAGCAAAATGCATTTTTACAATTTTCACGCCAATTGCCATGAAAGCTGTAAGTGAAATACTTAAATGCAGCCACCTCCTGCTGGCACTGCGGCTCTGTGATTCACTCTATACACGTCCCCCCTGGCCGTGTCCTGAGTTCTGTATCCTGTGTAGCCTGTGCCGCCGTCGCTCCCTGCCTGGCATTCGGCTCACGTTTTTGGGCAATGTGTCGCGACAATCAACAAGCCGCGCAAATGCTCCTGTTGCCATTTGGCCACCCAGCTAGGATGGCAGGCAGGCCCAGAATTGCGTTCAGATTTGGGGCGACAAAACTCGAAATTCCCCTCGATGTGTTTGAATTGGTTTCGAGAACAGATGGGGGCAGTTTTTAAAAATCTAAAAGAATTTATAGATATCTGGAATTTGGGTTTTATAAAGAATTTAGGGAAATAATTCCTTAAATACTTTGAAATATATAATATTTGATTTATTTTAAATTGAAGAAGAAATCATTGTAAATTAAATATTATACATAAAACTATTTATAAAAACCTTCTATCGTCCGTAGAATCTTTGTAATTATTCAGTGCGCCAGTTAAGTGCAAATTGATAAACGTATGAATACTTTAGTAAGCCCATCCATCAGCGTCAATCCTGCAAATCCCCCGACTCGCTCGGCTTTCTCTGTTACATAGTGGGCATCCATCAGTTCATCATCCGGTCTCTCCTTTTGGAATCCCGATCCTGCCAAGAGCGTGGGGATTTTGCGGTGAGTTCCGAGTACCGCCTGGTTGGGCAATTAAATGCTTTGCCGCGCCAGGGTGCAGCGAAACTTTAAAACAAATAGCCCAAAACAACAACAGCAACAGCAATATTTCCGGCTGTAACAATTAATGTGAATTTATTTTTCGGACTCATTTGGCGGTAATTGCCGGGCGTCAACGAGAGCAAACAAAAAGAAAGCGCGTACTTTAACGCGAGGGTTGGCCAAAGAGTTGTTCTTGCAGCATATGTCTGAGTTCCATGAACTCTGGTTTTGCTCCTAAATGGTTAACATAAGAGAGAGGGCTTCGTTATTTCCACAGAATTTCTATCCACTTATTTACGATGAATTTTTGGACAGCCTACGCAGTAAAGGGCTTAACACAGACAGTCCTCCCCCTTTTTTCAACCCCTTTTCGGCAATTCCGGCAATCATTTAAGCTGTTTTACGAGCTACAATTGTGGCGGCGACGGCCAAGGCCATGGAATTTCCCTGCTCTCGGTAACAACTGTAAATAACTTTGCTCATTTGAACATTTATTGGTGACGCAAACGGCCTGTAGCTCGGTCTCGGTCTCTGGAATGGCCTCCTTCAACTTATTGCAGATTTTTACTTGTGTTAATTTCCTGTAACGGTGGAAATTACCCATCGCCACAAGGAGAGAGAGAGAGTTACGGTCAGGATTGGTCTTCCGAAGGCCATCAAAAGCGCTGCACAGACATAAAATATGATGAAGGGCACTTAAGCAGCCCGACTCGATCTCATCTCCTCGCTGACAGCCATCAAAAATGTACACAACATGCATAAATGGATGACGAGACACTCGCACTCACTCGGTAGGTGACACTCCGACGCCGTCTTTTGTTTTCATAAATATTAAAGTGAGTAAACCTTTGAGAGAAGGCCTCTGAGTGTGTGTTTTTTTTTTTTGAAATCTCTACAATTTCATTTAGCCCCGAAACGAGAGGGCTGTGAATTTATGGCAAAACTTTGTCGAAACATTTTCTTAGCCCAGTTTTGCGCACTGCTGCCGTGCGAAATATAAATTTATAGAAAATATATGCAATATATGCAGTGCGCACAGTTGCAGCTCGTTACAAGGTGTTGCAATGTCGCTGCTGCCAATGGGGAAATCGTAACGTAATTCAAATGAAGTTTTCAGCGAGCGGGTTTGGCAAATATATGCGGAATATTAATATGATTTTAAAGAGTTGGGCGACTGGAGCAATATGTTGTTTGGCTTCAGCTGGGAATAAATAAGGTACAAGTTGCAAATATCGACCATGGAATAACTTGGCTTTCTCGTGAGAAAAAAATTGGGTGCTATAAAAAAGTACACGTCTTAAAATACTATAGAAAATTGAGAATATTCTAGAAACAGATTAAAATAGTATACTATGGATAAATCCAGGGAAACAAGTTTCTTAACCAAAAAAAAAATTGATCCATGTTCCCAGTTCGTAGGAAATATAGCATACTTTTCGGCGAAGATTACAATTACTTTTTGAACAGAATATTCATATAATAATATTGATTTTATAATATTGATTAAGAAATACAATCAAATTAAAAGAGAATAATATAATAAAGGTATACGTGAAAAATCCCAAGGTTTGTCTTTGATCTTGGAATAAAATAATTGTGATCTTTGTTTATTTAAGCTTAGTGCGTGTGTAACATTGCTTACTTTTGGGTGACGTATAAATATTTTAAAAATAAGCAGGCATGCTCCGGTAATCGTAATTTTTTCCCGATTTCGATTTGGCCAAAATCTTACGATTTCGATTTTAGGTGCTCCGGTTTTCGTAAAATTTTTGCTATCGTCGGTAAACAGCTGTTTGAGGTCATCACTAAACAGCTGTTTAAGCTGTTTTCTACACAAACGTGTTGCCACATTTTTCACAGTTTTAATTCCGATGTTTTCAATAAATTTTTTACTGTATTCTCACCATAAAAGTAATTAAAATAAATAGTAATATTTATAAAAAACATTTATGGCCCTGATTTAAATTTATTAATGAATTCATTTAAATTTTATAAGTATTTTTACCTGGCTGTTTCATTCCACCAAAAGTATGGCAACCCTGGCGATAGCTTTCGACCAAGTACTTTTCAACATTTGGCCAAATCGAGATTGCTTGTTGCCGACGGCAAAATTTGGTTTGTCAAATTTGAGGTGGGGTCAGAAATAAATTTATTATACCATGTACCGTAGGTACAAAGGTATATTAATTTCGTGCAAATGTATGTAACAGGCAGAAGGAAGCATTTCCGACCCCATAAAGTATATATATTCTTGATCAGCATCAACAGCCGAGTCGACCCAGGTCTACCGTCGTCCGTCTGTCCGTCTGTCCGTCTGTATGAACGCCTAGATCTCAGCAACTATAAGAGCTAGAGCCACCAAATTCGGTATGTAGGTCGGAATGTTTTGCACGCAGATCAAGTTTGTTTCAGATTTAAAAATTTCCCCCCACTCCCGCGCAAATCAATAAAAACGTTTTGCAGCCACAAATATTACCATAGATCTTTCTTTTTTTGCATAGGCATGCATATGTAGAACATGTATCAATACCGAAAATCTGGTAAAGATCGGGTGAAAACACAAAAGTTATTTACTTATCAGGGCTATCTATTTGGCAGCTAGCAACAGGTGCATCCCAAAAACAACAACAAAACTGATGAGCGCAAGAAACTAACTCCCGTGCGCAAAAAGAGAGAGGGGTTATCTCTTTCTCTGTCTTGCACACGCAAGTGCATGAGATGGTGGTGGTTTGCAAAGAGCGAGTTTGTTTACATTATTCTAATAGGCAAAAGTCGCGATCAGCTGACTTTTGTTTATCGTTGTCAAAGAGCTAATTCGAGCGGCGATATATTTTGGTACATGGTATATAACAGTCGTTCACGAACGACTGTAGCTTTCTTACTTGTCACTAACTAAATATGTATATATTTTCGCTTTTCACGAATTACATATAAAATTGAGCCATTCATCTCATCGCAGAACCTCCTTCGACTGCTGCATGAGGGGGGAGAGAGTGCAATTGAAAGCCCTGTGGCAGTGTCATTAATCAAGCTGCAACTTTGGTTAAATCGAAAGGGATTTCCCCCCATTGAAAAGTGCACTCTGGCGTGCTGAATCCTTTGGCCTGGTGCCGTGCCGACTCGTAATTTGGCTGAGCAGACAAATGACTGGGGAAATTGTAGTGCAAATGATATCTGGCCCAATGAAATATGATTTGAAGGCGTTGAGCTGTCAGCCACAGGAGCTGTGCCTCCAGATTTTTCCCCAACTCTCCCCCTCAAAATCCATAACCCTTTTCTGTGGCCTGGAGGCCATAGCAAAATTTATTTTCGGGGTAAATGAAATTACCAAATTTCGTTCCAAAAACAAGCTGCCAGCATAACGCAAAGGAATTTAGCCAGAGCTGCGTTTCTATTGCTTCTCGTAAACGGCAGCTATACCTCAACCACCCCCCTTTACTAACCGAGAACAATCATCGGATGTAATCCCCCTTTGAGCCAGGCAGCAGAACCTGCAACTACTCACTCGAGTGACCCCAGAAAATATGCCACACAATTGCTACACACACAAACCCCGAATGGCTCCTGTGTATCGTGCAGAGAGAGGTGGAGTGAAAAAGGCCGGGAAAACGATTTCATTCATGAAAATTTTTACACAAAATTACATTTGCCGATGCGAGCCCTTGGCTAACTAACTTGGCTTGGTTGAAAAGCCAAGGCTGTGAGGCTGGCAGGCATTTTCCCTAAATTATTCGGACAAAATCCAGAGCCGTTTCGAGTGGGGGAACTTGGCTAAAAGACCTACAATATCAATGAATCCTTGATGCTAACTTTACGACCCCCAGAAGTCAGTCCTCGGCCTCAGCCCCGCCTCCTGCGTCGCGTGTGTGTTTAATTTGCGTTGTCTTCTCATTAATAATGGAGTGCTCCTTTTGGAAAGTAACTAACAACACATCAGATTCCCTTTTTGCCCAACTATGACCGCGCCCTTTTATCTCCCCCAAAAAAGGGACCATAATCTGCGGGAGGAGGTTCTACCCCAACCTCTACTTTGCACACATGGCCACATCCGTTTTGGAATACAAGTGGAATACAAATTTAATCTGTCGGTTTTCTGGGATTTCCTCATTTGTACCGGATTATAATCTCTGGCTCTCTGGCATCAAGGACGTGTGGCTAGGTGGCTAGGTGGCAAGGTGGAACCCTTTGTTCTATCAAAAGGCAGTGGGCACTTTCTCCTTTCAGTTGAGGTCAAAAAAAAAACGTATAAAAGAGAAAGGGCGAAAGGCGAAGGTTCTTGCGTGGGTCCTCCCACGTTAATGAGTTGCCAAGTGACTGCCAAGGAGGAGGTGCTGTCTGCTGATGATGATGATGATAATGATGTGAAACTGAACATGAATGGGGCACAAATTGTGCTCAATTGGTTGTGATTGGGTTGGCCGGGAACCGTTTGCTTTGCCTATTCGGGCCTCTTTTGGTTCCTATTCAACAGATTTCCACTTAAACAGCCCAAGGACATGGGAGCCAGGCAGATGCGATTAAATCCAAGCTAACAATTAAATTAAAATCAAAACAAATGGTATTCTGAACCATTTTAAATTATATAAAATAATGAAAAAGTAACTTAGAGTGAGAGCTAGAACTATTTTAGGTGAAATTGGAAAGGTTTATGTGGATAATTATAAGTACAAATGAAAAATATTATATATGTATATTGTATTATATACATTTTATTACTACAACGAATTTTTCATGTTTCAAAAATTAATTTTCATTAAAATTACGCCTTTTTTAACATTTCCAAATTTATTTTGAGTATTTAATGTTTTCTTCTATATTTAACAACCTAACTATAATACGTTTTCCGTCAGTGTTAATAATAAAAACCAAAGAAAACTACGAAAATCCAGGCTATAATTAAGCAAACTCCATCTATTATGGACAAAGACATTACGGTAGATCAAGTCTTTCCAACTAATTAATGTTTATTATCTAATTAATAGTTAATGCCTTCACTTTATTAATATATTATTGCTGTAGGTGGCTATAAAGAGCTTTAGTTAGATGTCCACTAAGATATTCCCTTAAACAGTCAGATAAAGTAACATATTAAAGAGCCATTCAACCGAAATCAAATCAATTCGCATTCCCACTCCAACACAGACAAATATCTATATGTATATAGGGGAAGACATACGCCCATTTTTCGACTCCTTGTGGCATCTTTTTAGTGAATTTATAGACCCTCTCGTTGACTTCTAACATATGCATAATTTTTCAAGAGCAGCAAGCCGGGGGACCATAAAGTGGATTCTCCAAGTGCTTTTAATTTGTCCTACCAAATGCGGAGGGGACTAGACAGCACACACGCCCACACTCCCCCAACACTCACACATACATCTCGTTACTTAGCGTACATTTAATTTTGTTACAGAATAGCAGGAAGAGCGGAGGGCAGGGAACAGGGAAAAACTTTCTGGCGCACCAGAAACTATGTAGCAATTTATAACTTTTCCTAGGCAATGGGAGTTTTTCCCAGGGAGAACCCGCCCGCTTCCCATTTTTGGCAAACGATAATGAGACTTCGTGCCAAATTATTTAAGAGTTGAGAAGTGAGAAGAGCGAGGAAAGCAGCAGGGCAACAGCAGAGGCGGCACTAAAACACAAAAGTAAATCAAAAATTTTGCTATTGCCCTAAAAAGCTGAATGTGATTAATAAAAGCGTAGCACTTAGCCAGATTAGGCTCACAATGGAGTAACAATTGTTAATTACATTTCGTTCGTTCGTTTCATTTAATAGTGGATAATGTACATTTGCCCCATTAAAACGCCATGAAGGTGAAAGCCAAGCCTCGATTTTAAATTATTTTACACATTAAATTTTCGCGGTTAGCGCTGGCAATGGAATTAATGGCAAAGTCGCCGGCTTCATCATCATCATCACCATCATGGTCGTCGGCGGCGACGGCGGCTTTGGTGCTGAAATTGAATTTGCCAGTGACTGGGCCGCAAACGCTGAAACCGCGATCAAAATCTATGCACGCACCCACCGGCGCACATTCATAAAAGAGAGTTCCCAGTCCCCGTTCCCACCTAGAACTCTAGTCAAAATCCCCGCCAGAATCCCCTGCCAATCCCCATTTACATCCCGTACGCTTTTCCCCTCTGTCTATCCAGGCGATTTCGAAAATCTGCGTACAACCCAGGGAAAGAGAGAAAGAGCTCCACGCTTTGTAATATTCATTTGAAATGCGCAAAGTGTTTTGTGGACTGCGGCATGCAGAGTCATATATGGAGCAGGGCTCGGTACCATTCCCAGCAACACACATGGGCGTGGCCGGGAGCTTAAGCCTTATAAATTAGCGGTTAGATTGAGCGTCATAAATCGTGTGATTAATTTTAAAGTGCGAGTGCGGCGGATGTTTGTTTATAGAGGACCCTGCCACTGTTTAACCCCAGGAATTGTTATGTTTTAAGACCCTTGACTGCCAAGGTTGACACTTCAAAAATTAGGGGAAAATTTAACAAAATTTCGTTTTTAAAACCATGACAAAAATTTAAATGAAATGAAGAATATATAAACTAAAAATTAACCTTATTTGTAAATGGTTTTCTAAAAAAATATCAAATAGTTGATTTCTAGGAATTTCTGTTTGTTTGTTTTTTAAAATATTTTCCCTTTTTGCATACAACTTTTAACTGCAAAAACCAACCAAAAATCCCACCTAAACTTACAACTTTCATGGTTCAAAAACGTACACTGTAATAATAAATACCCGCTTGCATTTCTGATGACTCATGGCTCCCGTTCGAAGCTTGAATATTTAAGCCCACCTTCCAAAAAGGAATAATCGACTGACATGTGAGGGCTTAATTCGCTGTTCCCACATGAGAGCGCTTAGCCGATGACAAGTCCCTAACTCCGGGATATACAGAACTCTTGGAGAAAGGCCCGCCTACCTACATCTTCACTAAATTTATGTATCTAATTAAAATGGAAGCCAAAGTGAAGCGAAAAGAATACACGAGGGTCCAGGAGTCCCTGAATCGAGCGAAAAAAGGACGAACACCGGCCTGTACTATGTATGCTAAGCGATTCGCCTAACTTTGGCTCGCATAAATTCTGCGAGTACCCTGTTCGTGGGGGCGGATGGATGGGGGATGGGCACGCATTATGTTTGTTTATGCTCGAGAGCTGCATTTTTATGTTCTGTTGGCGGGAGTGCGGAAAAACAGGACCTTCGGCCACTCCATCAGCCGGTTGGGGGCCCCGGACACTGCACTACACAACAGCGGGATGTCCGCAATCAACTGGGCCGAACAGCAGGCCAAGCGTTGGATGCCCCAAAACAACAATAGTGCACATTGGTTCCAGGAATCCTTTCGTTATTGGAAGACTAAAATGAACATTTTTGGAATTTCAAGGAATTTCACAGAAAGGAATTCCAAGAAAGATTTATGAACTAAATTAACTAAGCAATGGTTATAATTTCCAAGAAAATAAACTGTATACTCTTTACTTAATTTTTTATAAACTTTACAAATATATTTCCTTTAATTCTATATTTAGGCCTTTGAACAACACTGCGTATGAGTAATATTTGTGTGATTACTTATACGCCGTGTTGACTGCCTGTTTTGTTTTCCGTTTGTATCACGTTTCAGCAATGTATCTGCATTTGCTGTGTTGACTCTAGTGAATCGGACATCTCAACAGATGTGCATTTTGTCTGAAATCGCATTCGACACGCCTGATGAGCCATGAAATCTCTCGAATTTCCAATTGACTGCAGTCCATTTCAGTTGGTTTTAGAAGCAAATGCGAGGAAGGTTAACTATATCCATGTTTTTGAAGCTATATTAGTAACATTTCATAACCTTTTCAACTATCCTAAGGTTTCTGAAAATGACTTACATGAAGTCTTTAGCTATAAGAGGTGACTAGGCTGGGGAAAAGTTCAGGGCGATCAAGAAAATTTGCACGAGAGACCACAATGCCAGGCACAACAACATAGCTAAAGCTATAGTGAATAAGGACATCTCCAATAAGTGCAGTGCAGCATTTGGGCCATAATCCGGGTTGAGAGTTGCTGCCAGAATTGCTTGCAATTAGCAGATGATTCTGTAAACTGTGAGGATCCTTAAGAAGAATGAGGTATTCAATAAGGTATTTTAAAGTCTGTAACATTTTTTTACCTAACAATTTGGCTAAAAACCACTGTGCTGGTAAACTCTCCCTCTCTCTTGCTCTGCATTCGTTGCTTGCCTTTTAGTTTAGCTGTTGGCTGCTGGCGTTGCTTTTTAATAAAATTAGCTCCGACATTGGATGCTTGTTTATGCAGCAGCCGCCGAGCCGAGAAGAGTGGGAGCAGGCGTACTGGAGTTGAAGCCACAGCTCACCACCCACTCCCTGGCCGACCCCGACGACTCTTGTGATGCACAGCCATGGGCAAAAGAGTGCCCGTGTGTGTGTGTTATGTGTGTGGGCGGGCGGCCTGTACTTGACTGCTTATTATGCATGAATTTCAAATGAAGTCGCGAACGTGACACAAACATGCTGCATGGCGATGCGCGCCCTTCGCTCACCGACCGATCCACCAAGCGGCACCACAAAAATTTACACATTCGCATTGCGATATGCATTTAATATGAGAGCGAATCGTGCGCCCAGCTCTGGCAGCTCTACTGGCTCCCAGTCGAATTCGTTCTCCAAATGCCCGAAAAATTGAAAAACACATCAAGCTCATTCAGAGCTAAATGGGGGGACTATAGGACTGTCTAACCAGGAAAGCGGGGAGTTTGGGAGTAGGGAAGCCGAAATGGCCAAGGCGATGCCCAAAATGTTATGCGTAATGAAATTGGGCACTTTGGGTGTTGATTTTTTATGGCTCTTAAGTGGCTCTTTGAGCAAACGGAATCGGGCAGGTTAGGACAGAGGAGAAGGCTCTACCCTGGGTCAATTGAAATTCCGTTGATCTGGCTAACTTTAAATTAGAGATGGGCATTGACAGATTGTATCGGATAACGATTGCATAGATAATATCGAGAACTGAGAGTTTGTTTCAATATATGTATTTATAATGTCCGCAGATTAGTGAAGGGGTTTGAGAAGGTGCTTCAATAGCACATCGATAATATCTGATATCTACAGAGTTGCTTTAGCAATTCATCGATAAAAATCATTTTTAATGTTATTAATTTCCGAAACGAAGAAATAAATTTCTAGACAAGATACTAATTTAAATTGTAGATATAACAAGAAAGAAAGCTAACTTCGGCATGCCGAAGTTTAAATACCCTTGCAGTAAGTAAGTAAGACTTTTTCGTTTTCTCGGGTACTGACATAAATATTGCGAGCGAAAAATGTTACGAACGAAAATGTTGCGAACAAAAATGTTGCGAACGAAAATGTTGCGAACAAACTAAATGAATTTATATATATATTCCTATGGCAGCTATATGATATAGTGGTCCGATTTTGATCAAATTAATACCGAAATTCTAAAATATTACAAAATGGTCATGTCTGAAAATATGTTGAAAATTGCCCAAGTTATAATTTTTTTCCTAAGAATTTTCCGATCGTTTCTATGGCAGGTATATGATATAGTCGTCCGATCCGGCCCGTTACGACATATATATGTAGTAGTGAGAGCATATAGAAGCATATGTGCAAAGCTTCATTCAGATAGCTTTAAAACTGAAGGACTAGTTTGCGTAGAAACGGACGGACAGACGCACATGGCTAGATCGGCTGTTGATGCTGATCAAGAATATATATACTTTCACTGCGTTGCAAACTTCTGACTAAAATTATAATACCCTGCAAGGGTATAAAAATGACTGTATTATAAAATAATATAATATATGTATAATATTTACAATATATAAAACTTCATAAGTACCTCACTGATTCCTTTTATATCTGTATCTATATCTATTGATTTCTCTCTATGTCATTCCTAACCTTAAATTTCAAACAAGTCCACTTTTTAAATGGAAAACCATCTCAGTTATATTCTCTCCCATAAAGAGGTCTCATTATCCTGACAAACTTCGTTGTTAGCCAATTTTTGTTGGCAATTAAACACACTTTTGGCAGGCGGCAACTTGGCATCCATCATCTTGAGAAGTCGGATGTCGGATGTCGACGTCGAGTGTTTATAATGCACTCTCAAAGGAAGCGTTTACAGTTATTTTCCTGGCTTAATGATATGCAAATACATACAAACAAAATACGAAGGCGAAAGCAGCGTGAGCTGTTAATTGTCTTGCCTTTGTTGTTGCCATCCCGCTGGGCTGGCTATTAACATTTAATTAAACGCCTTTCGCCTTCGCTCTCTTTTTTGCCGTTTCTCCATCAAAAGTGAGCGAGTGACATAATTACAAGCCAGTTTTACACACGTTTTTCTAAGCGAATTTCCGTTCAGAATTTTACTAGCGAGAGAGGAAGCCGTTCTTCTCATAGAAGCTCTGCTATGTCCGCTGCGTGCATTATTGTTTAATTGCAATTAGTGCCAAGCAGGAAGCAGCGGAAAGCGGGCTCCAAAATGATAATAAAGAGCCGTGTGTCGGCTCATGCATAATGCAAAAGCCGAGCCTCTGCCTCACACATTGCAATTAAGTTGCAAAAAGCAGGCAATACACGGTGAGAAATCGAGGGTGCTAATGGGGTTTTGATGTATATATATCCGATATGACTGTGAAAATATTGTTATATTTTATAAAAATACCAAATTTGTTGAGTTATAGATCACTTCATAAAAATATCGATATTTTATGTATCGAATTAAGGTTGAAAATATGGATATTATCGGAAAATATTCAAAAAAGTTAACATAATTTATTTGTCTCTTTTTTCTTATATATTAATTTGATATATCAAACAGAATATCTAAATATTACCCATATATTGCAACGTAAAAATATGCCCATCAATATAGTCACCATATATCAATATTTTCTGCCATCTTTAGGAAGTATACCTCTTTTTCGTAAGGCTTTAATGACAATAATATAGTAAAAATAATAATTATAATATATACAACTGCATTATAAGCTTTCGAAGGTAGAAAAACCCCCCTTTTCTTGCCGTGCCATTTACCATTGTGACTGATATCCTCCGAGTGTCTGCCATAGTATTTGCTGCTGCTGTTGTTGTTTTTGTTGCCGTTGATGGTGTCGAACGGCGTGTTGAAAGTATCTCTTTGGCAGCCAAGTCGAGTCTCGGGCCTTGAAGTGTGTGTTGCCACTTGAGTTCTCCAGCTGCTACTTCTCGTCCGTGCTCTTGCCTTCCACTTTCTTTTGGCTCCCCAGCTTATCCCCAGCCCATCCCTATCCGTCCACTTCCCTGGCAGGAGAGTGCCTGCCTGAGAAGTCGCCTTGAGAGTGTGTTAGATTATTTTTATGTGTTTTGCTTGTGCCTTATTTTCGCATGCCTAAGTAGTTGGTTTAATAAATTGCATTGCCAAAGGTGGCAAGAGCGAGAGGGAGAGGGAGAGAGAAATAACAATTTACTGATTTTCAAGATTTGAATTGCTAAACATTTGCAAAAAGTTGCCTCTAGACTCATTGAATAAGTTGATATTTTGTTTTCCTCGGTTGCTGAACGAGTTAATTTCTTTCTCTCTTTACGCCGCAATGAAGAAATCTCGGCGGCACGCTCTGGTTTTTGGTACAGTTTAACATTGAATTACCACAGAAATCACGTATACCACGTGGTGGCGCAGTTGCGCAAAGCTCAAGGAAATCCCAGCACACACACACAGTGCATCACAATAGTAATTAACAATTTACCAACTACACCCGTATATACATATATATTTGTGTATAGGAACCCCCAACAATTCGCTCTGCATCAAGGTTAAACTACCCTGCTCATAATTATTTTAAAGCCAACTGAAAGCGGAGCGAAAAATGGGGAAAAAAACAGGAGCACTCAGCATTCAAGGTGCATAATACGAAGTGAAACGTCCAAAACGTGGCAAAACTAAGGAGGCAGGAGCCGCCCCCCTCAACGAAACCGAAGTTAAACAGTTTTAAATCATGCAAACGACGACCCTAGAGACAAAGGACTGAGAGGGAGAAGGGCAGAGGCAACAATGGTGGCCGGAGAAATCAAATGTCAACTTAATGCAAGGACAACTGCAGCTGGAGAAGTTTGTGGCTGCGCTCAAGGCCAAATTGATCAGGCCCGAGAGCCAGCGAGCTAGCGAAACTGGGTCAACACACGCACACAGCTCAAATAAGTTGCCAGTAACTAACCAGCAGCACAACCACACCCCTGACACACACAGACATTACCTGTAACAAACTACACTCTCCTGCAGCCTGCCTAATCCTGGCTGCCTTCAAGGAGTTGCTCGGTCTCATGCTTCTTTCAATTAAATCGTATCTCGGCCTCCAATATGCCTGATTTGGCCTGATAAATTCGGCCTAAAGTTCTTTAACAATGGAATACTGCAGCTTCATTTAGATATGTAATCAGTCGCTGAAGATGGAAAGCCGATTTTCTTGTCTGTTTGGGTATTCTATTAATTGTTTACTTATAAAGGATTTACTTATAAAGGATTATAAAGGACTTCCATTTGGTGTTCGGAATATTTTGGAACTAGCAAGTTCATTAGGTTTTAATTAGAATCTTCAACGTACATTTTATTAATATGTAAACAGGAATTGGATTAAGACAAATGTAGAAATATTTCTCCTTTCACACTCAAAAACCAAACGCTCGAAGTAATGTTATTTGCATTCCACTCCCAATTCCTAAGCGCATTCTCGCATTCGAAAGCAATCGAGTCAAAGTCGTGACAACTTAAAAACCCAAAAAGCTATTGATATAGACAAAAAGTGACCGATTGCCTGCTGAACGTGACGTGAAACTTGACCAACAGCAGCTGTCATATTTTCGTGAAACAGTTTCGGAGTGATACATGTAACGCACTCCATGTAACGTCACCAGCTTAGTTGCTTATTAGTGTCACTTGTCACAAGGACAAAGGGACACGTGGACCGAAATCCAGTATGCCGAATCCTTCATTTCCACACGATGGCATCTCATAACGTCACATCGACGACAAGGAGCCTGTCACACTCACCTGCGACCTGCATTGCCCTGCATATTAATGGGATTGTAATAAACACAATCGTTCACCTTGACAGCCTGTGGGTTCGGTCAGTTCGTCAGTGGGCAGTGGTCACCGGTGGTCACCGGTGGTCCTTTCCAAGCGGTTGGTCAGCCATTCCAAATTCATGGACCCAGGCTCTCCTTTCCTTTTCTCCTTGCGGTCCCTGTCCCTGTCCCGATTGCATAATTTAAACGCAATTCCGACATGAATTCGATTGCCCGACATGATTCCGAGAAGCTGGCTTTTCCCAGAAACTACTGGGAGCTCCGCCTGTGGCTCCGGCTCAGCCCAGAGACCCGAATGCATTTATGAATGAGTTGACACACTCACTGGGCTCAAATTTTGCGGCTTGCCTGTAAATAATTGTCCCCTGGAACAAGCGGTCACACCTTTTGTTGCCGCCGTCACTCCGCCTAATGGCGTGCAAATAGTTTTCACAATTGAGTTGTCAATTTTCAGGGGTCTTATGGACCAAGAGTTCCGAGTCCTCTGAGCTCGTAAATTTCTCAAAAACTTTTTGCGCTCATCTCAAATATTTGTCATTGCCCATTTTACGGTTTGCTTTGGCACAATGTAGCCGCAACAGCTCCGAGACCGCTGGCACCATAGAGCAGTGGAGTCCTCAGCCCAGTGGCACTTAATGACATTTTATGGCTGCCCCACCTAGGCCAGGCCACAGCCAAGAGCGTGTGAAGCTGTCCTGGAGCCGGGCCAAATTGAGTGGGCGTCGAGGTAAATTTCTAGGGGAGCACTACACGTGTGAAAGCTGGAGACGGCTTGTTAACTTGGGTGTTAAATTAAGATAGAAAATTCCATTTTGTGTTTACAATGAAATATTTATTAAATTTATTTAATTATTTATAATAAGATGAATGGTTAAACATGATGTCCACCACTGCGTATGTGTTATAAATCAAATATTCAAAATTAAGGAATTATATTTATTTAGCTTTCTTCTTTATATTAAATAGATAAATAAATGTAAAGAAAATATATCCAGAAAAGACAGTACGTTTCGCTCTAAGTATAAAAGTACTTTTCTTAAGAATGCCAAGTCACTTGCAAATGATTAATTTATGCAATTCACAACGATTACAATTGAAGAAGAATTACTCAGCTATTATATAAATCCATGTTTACTTGTGTATTTTGCAGCTTTGAACATAAGTTTGTATTTTGTTTAAATGTAGGCAAAATGCATAAGAGTAGCTTTATTTTAAAAGTACTGTAAGCATTAAAGACTTATGATACCAGTTTACAAAAAGTTCAACGTAATAAACCCAAATGTTATTTAGTGAGCACAATTTTCTGACATTTTCTTAGATCTAAAGAAAATAATCTGAAATGTATACAAAAAAACCCTAATTAAATACACCACTTCAAGTTAATACTTGGCAACCAATTAAGCTAAAAGGTACGCCAATAACAGCATCCGAAGCCTTAGTGCTGGGCAATATTAACTACTCCCATTTGCTGGCTCTCTCCATGACACATTTTCCGGCATTTTCCGGCGTCGAAAAATCGTTTTATTTAGAAGCTGCGAAATGAATTCGACCAATTAACTGGATGCCCAAAACTCATCAGGCTGCCGGCTAGTGTATATGCTATTTTTTTTAATGGCTTTTCCGGTAATGAGCAGCCGCTCGGACCAACTGCCAATAAGCGAGACTGGTTATTAGTTTAATTTGGCAGAGAGCGCCATAAATCAGCGGCGGTTGTAATTGTGATCCCCCATGTAATTTGTTCCTCTGAGGGAAGGGAGGTTTATATACATTTTGCATAAATTTATTAAACGTGAACTAATGTTGGCTTTTTTCGATTACAGAAAGCTGTCAGGGACCGCACGAGAAGCGACTGCTAAACCACTTGCTCTCCACGTACAACACTCTGGAGCGACCGGTGGCCAATGAATCGGAGCCCCTGGAGGTAAAGTTCGGACTGACGCTGCAGCAGATCATCGACGTGGTAAGTGGTCGCGGGAATTAAATCCGCTCTTCCCACAGAACTATATATAGAGAGAACAGCTAACAATTCCGAAAGCATCTAATGACCAAGTAGAACTGAGAGAGAGAACTGCCAGAGGCACTGAGATATTATTGTAACGTGAACAGGCTAAGAATTAACAATTATTGATTGCGTCTCTTATAGGATGAAAAGAATCAGATTCTGACCACAAATGCGTGGTTAAATTTGGTAAGTGACATGTACCCGCCGTTTCTGTGTGTCACACATCAAAAAACTAATTTTAGGCTTGCGATTGCGATTGCGATTATTATTATTTATCGTTTAAGGTTCCGTTTCCGTTTTCGAATCCGTTTCTGTTGCCGTTTTCTGTTTCAGTTTCCGCAAGCGAACAAGCGACAAACTTTTGTATAACTTGAACCACCACAAAAATCACACGATACTATATACTTTTTACATATGTTACTTCTTTTTTTTCATTTTTCATTTCGTTTCTCGTCTGAAATTTGTTTTTGGCATTCAATAATTATTGCCCCACGGGGGCTTCTTTATCAATAAATAAATACATATTTGCATATGCATATGTGTTGTCTCAATATGTCTGTGTGTGTGAGTGTGTGCGTGTTCATTTGAGTGCGATGTGTGTATTGGAATATGTTTTCCCTCCGTTTGTTTGTTCATTTTTTTGACATTTTATTTTACAAGGGAAATGCCAACGAGCACATTTCAATTAAAGGAAGCTGCATGTAAAAGGACAGAGTTCAAATTAAATCCAATCAAGAAGAATTCTGCCAAGAAGCGGTCCTGATTTCTGAGACTTTCTTTAAAATATTAAGGCTATGATATAGTATCCCCTGCTCCATCCGATTAGCCTAGGGTAACCCCAGCTTAGCCTTATCTCGAAGCATCCAAGGACCTTTGATTTACACAAATTTCACTTGGCCCCGACAGGACGTTGATCATGAGGATGATGATGATGTTGATGGAGGGGCCAAGCCATTCGGCTGGACAAGGGATGCCCCGAAATGGCATTGCTAAATTGGCAGAAATTGCCCGGGCAGACCATAAACATAAACAAATAAATCAAAACAAAGGACCCAAAAGGACATAAATAAAATTTATATATTTACGAAGCGACAGCCATTTTTTCCATTCCACGGGCTCACCTGAAACTTCTCCTATGATGGTCAGTTTTGACCCGGAAAAATGTAGGTGAAAGCCGGAACGGGAAAACCCTTTTCAAAAACAAAAAAAAAGAACACAAAATTAATAGCTTCTCCTGCTACATTTTGAGCCACGGATCCATGTCCAGCGGCGGCAGATTTATGTTTAGCCGTCAATTTTCAATTTTTGCTCAACGAAAAATGAATCGCTTTGTGTCTAACAACTTTTGAAACGAACTAATTGTCGTTCCAATTAAAAAACAAGGACTACATGACCGTGTTTTCAATTGATTGCATTTAATGAATCCCGTTTTTGTTGGCCAGCCATGTGTTTAGGCGCTTTTTATACCAGTTTGTTTCTCGTCCTGTTTGACTTTGTGTGATTTCCATATAGTTTTTCAATTTCGTTATAATTGTTGTGTACATTTTTTTGTTGTTGTTGTTTTTATATATTTATTTATCCATTTTGGTTTCCACTGATTGTGTCGCAACCGTGAAATGAAAACATTTTATATATAATTCCCCGGAAACACGCGGCCCGCCGTGTGAATAAATGTGCTTAGTGGCGAAATAATATTCGCGTGATGTTGGTCCGGTCCTATTCTGTAATCCCCTTGTTACAGTGCATTTCATTAGTGAATCGATCCCAGAGGGTGCCCCAAATCAATTCAGATTAATTGCAGAACTAACTAGGTTTGCATTTGCATTTAAAATCAAATATAGTGCGATTTGGTTTGTATTTATGAGTTATTTCCTTTGCTCGTTCTTAGGGGTTCATTCCCCCTTTGGAGGCATAACCTCCTATGCGAATTAGTCTGCTCCATTAAGTGCATTAATCGATTGACAAAATGATTTACAAGACCCAACCCAACACCCCTCCTCCCCGTTGCAATTATGTTTTACTTGCATTTAAATTTACGAGCGTGTGTGGTGTGTGTGTGCAAGTGTAAATGCCTTCTTTACGGATTATGTTCGATATAAACGTATATTTACCATATATTTTTGCTGGGTACATGTCATAAGCGTTCTCTGATTAAAAGGCAAAAGCCGCAATTAAAACGCAACCAAAAACAAAACAAGAAACAAACCAAAAGCAACAACTAAAGTCGTGTCTTGCATGTTGTTTAAACGAAGTGCATTTAAAAAGTGAAAGATAAACATATAAAAACAAAAATCCAAGTCGGTGTTTTCTTTGTATCTATTTCTATATATTACATATATTGTCGTATCTGCATATTGCGCAAAAACACAACTAACAACCTAAACAGCAAAAATCCAACTAAAAAAAATTAAAAAGAAACCAAAGAGATATCGCTGGAGTTATGGCTTTAATGTTAATGTGCTCGCTCGCCTCTCGAATAGATTATATATGTAATTAAGGCTCTGGCAAAACAAATGCATTTTAATTTACACGATTAAATATGTATGAAATAATTTGATTTATGCACTAGGCAATCGGACAGATGGATTGCCGGGGCCGGGGTGGGATTGAGAATTGAAACCGCAGCCCGTTGATTTCCAGTGGCATAAATTATAAATCGATCCGAATGTGAGAGAGAGATTTATGATTCCACAAGCTCTGACATTTTCAACGGCTCCTGCGCTGGGTCGCAGCTTTGTCAATTACTCAAATTGCAGCAACTAATAATGAATGTCCTTCGCATGAATATATTCATGAATATATATGCATTGTCCGGGGATTACTTACTGACGGACCGACAATTGCCAAAGTTTGGCAAGTATTCAAGACGACCACGTGCCGGTGGTTACTCCAACGGCATGTCCTTCTCCTCCTGATGATGATGATGCTGGTGACGGTTACGGTGCCGGTGCCGGGGGCTGTTGCAACCTAATGCCATTGAGCAGGGAGCAAGGTCGAAGACTCCTTTGGCAGGACATTAAAATGCACATTGTGGCCCGGGCGTCATCAGCACGAGCATCAAAGTTAAGAAAAATAAAGTCATTAGCATTTTTCGGCTAACACCAAAAGGACTTTTACACTCTCCACTTTTCCCCTGCCCTGCTCTTGTCTAATGACTTGCCAGGTTGCAGCCACCACAAAGCCCCTAAATGACTCGGTCCATGGTAATATGTGTGTCAAAAGGAAATGGCCAAAGGACACCGCCCCTTGTCACCTCACCCCCTAGGAAAACATTAAAAAATTGGCGAGAGAGTCGAGGGTGTACAGCGAACAAGCTTTCATGGCGTTTAATCTGCTGTCCGGGGGTGTGGCCCAAATCACAAGTCAGATATCCGATTCTAATGCAGATTATTTTGGCAATCTGTGTGGAAATTTTAGCTTTTCCCCAGACTTTGGCAAAGGGAAACATTCAGCTGATAGCAGCGAAAAAATAATACAAATTAATTCGGTGATTTCTAAACGATCTTGGCCTCGTTAAGACCCAAACAAAAGCTATTTAAAATGTTTGGCCATTTAATGGTTCAATTGAATTTGTTAATGGTTTTTCGAGTGTCTCAATATTTATGTCCCATAGCATTTTTTTGTTTTAAACTGCAGAAGCTTAGCAGTAAATTTAAAACTTTGATATAAGAATTTAATTATGGAAAACTAGTTTAGAACTATTTTATGGGGTTAAACTCGCTTATACTTTTATATGCAGTCATAAGTCCTTTAATTTCCATGTCACATGTTAACAAAACCCCTTAGAAAATATATATGTAACATTTTAGAATACTAAAACCGCAAGTCAATTAACTTGCCATGCTCTTAAGCTCTCTCGCACACGAAATCTGAGAGCGTCAGGGGGCAAAGATTAAAAGTGAAGGCGCTGTGTCGCATCTATTAGCGTTATCCATTGATATCCCATAAGCAGCCCTCAGCAGCCATTATGAACATACTTTCGCCCAAATTATTACCCGCCGGAGTTCGACAAAGTCATTTGCCAGCAGCGCTGCTGAACAAACTGCTCCGAGCTCACTTATCGCCCACTCATTTGTCTGAGGCACTTCAAGGGCTGCTGCCAAGTTCAACAAACTTCGTCCTTGAACCAGGGGGTGGGATAGCGGGTCCCTGGCTCATGTGCATAACCCATTTGTAAGCAAACAAAACAGCAGCAGCAAAAAGAAAACTTTGGCAAAGGCATTCATTCATCACAGCATCAGGGGGGGATCGAGAGTGCCCGAAATCGGAGATCTGAATTGCTGTTGTTGCCACAGACGACACAACGGCAATTGTTGGCTCATTAGAAACTCATTTAAAAACAATTTGGCACGTTAATGCAAAATAAATCTATAGCTTATGCACGTAAATGTATCTGTAGCCGAGGAGCAGACGTGTTCGTCGCGATTAAGCCGAACTCAAAGTACGAAGTCTGCTGCAAATGGTGCTTTAAAGTTGCCCCCAAAACCGGGACCAAGTGTCATTAGTATGCGTCAATGTCAGGGACTACATCCACATCCACATCCACGTCCTACCTTCTACATCCTACATTCTGCTGTCATAAACATGAAATTTGCACAAAACCGCCATTTTTATAAGGTGTCAACAGCAAATATCGTGCACACACATAAGCACATTGAAGATGAAGTGTCTGCATATTGGCTTAAACGAAATTGCCAACTGAGCAGGGATGGTTCCAGTTGCCGCCGCAGGTTGCGAAATGAATTTCGGATCGTGGAGCAGAAATCATCCAGGTCACCAGACCAAGCTCTTGTCCAAGGATGTGACTCCTCACGCCCCTTCCTGCATATCATTAAGCAGCTCCGCTTTTGCTCCTGGTTTCGGTCCTGAATCTTTTTAATGGCTTAAGTCGTTGCTGGAGCTGCTGTTGAACTCGCCCACTGATTTTGGGTTTTTTTTCGGGTTGATGGGGTTTCTACCCAGCAAGGGTTTTCTACAGAAGGGTATATGAGTCCGAATTAGGTAAAAATTATAAACCACAGAAATCTTTAGGGTATTTTATTCCACCTAAAGAATTACGTTGGCGTAGTCCATAAATTGGAATTTAATCCCTGATTTAAAATATCATATATATTTATTAAATCATTATTAAAAATAAGTATGCCTTCATTAGGCTGTTTGTCTCTAATTATTTGGGACTTCAGAATATATTGACGTTGTTTCATCATAATTTTGTCTGGAATTAAGGATATTTTAAAGACTATTTTCCCACCAAGTTAAAAAAAACTTTAAGGCTTTCAAATGAGTTTTTCTGTTAAAAAAAATTCGTTCAGCTTCTGAGGCAAAATTCCATATCTTCTCACTTTTGTGTACTTGAGACGTTGTACTTTTCTATTTAGAAGAATTAATGCTTATGAAACATTTTAAATGAGTCATTTTTTCCCTAAGAAATATTTCTCTAAGAAATCAAAACTAAATCCAGGATATCTGCTAGTCTGAGCCATCTCTTTGGCCTTTTTTCTTTTTTCTTTCTCCTCTTTCTTCAGGCCGTTGTGGTTTGTAACTATTTTTGCTGTTGTGTACCCCAGCAAGTTATTAATGACAGTCACCTTACCAAGGGGCTTTCACATGCAGATCTGCGGGGCTAGCCGGGCGGTTCATCTACATTTCAAACGGCCGCCTTGAACCCATCATCCGGATGACTGACTGACTTGGGACTGACAATGCGCCAGCATGAAATATCTTTAATTAAAATTTTGTATAGAGATAAATGGGTTTTGATACCTAGTTCAAAGTTTTTATTGCACAGCAGCGGCGGCGGCAGCAAGGAGGAGGAATAGATGTACACGGCACGGAGGCTGAGATGAGATTGTAAAGTAAATTGGCGCACTGGACAAAGGATCTGAAGGCCGGGCGACCAGCAGATTGAAATTGGGAACTGGGAACTGGGCACAGGGATTGGGATTGAGATTGAGATTAGGCTTCAAGGCGGTCTCAAAGCCGCCGCTCTTGGCCAACAAAGTTTTTGATGGCATTTCGACCGGCTATCCCTACGTCTCTGGGCAAATTGAGTGACGATGCGGCTGAGGCGAGTTAATTGCAACAGCCCCACAGAGGACTATAAATGTTTGCTCAGCCACACCCACACACACGGATCCTGCCCACTTAAAACCACTTTACTTTGTGCAAACTTGTGCGAACTTGCAGCCCATTGAAGCCATTCTTCAGCGAGTGCAGCAGCTAGCGGAGAGTAAAAAACTAAAAAAAAAAAAAAAAAAAAATCGTCAAAAAACGTCATAAAAACAGATGCTAAAAATAAAAAGGAAAAAAGAAAACACACATACCATACCCAGCTCGCGAAGGGCAGCAAAATAATCCTTGTAAACTCATAAAACAAATGTATAAACCGAAACTTTCTTTTATCATGCTCTGCTCTTTTTAAACTTTTGACTTAAATTAACTTTTATGCTTTACCTTTTTGCGTCTTACGTACTATTACTTTCCATTGTGTTGGTCTTGCGTTGAACTTGATTTTCTTGTGTTCCTTGGCCTTAAAAAATAAAAAACAAACAAATACGTTTGTAGGACGAGAAGAATCAGCTTCTCATAACGAATCTTTGGCTTTCGTTGGTAAGTCTGAACTAAAAGTCGCCACATCATAAATCATACGAACCTAAACCCCAACTTAAATCCCGACTACTAGCTTAAACCGTATTTTAAATAATGTGTAATCGCTTTAAATCCACATACTTAATTGTAAATCTAACAACTCTGGCTCGGCTCCCTCTGGCTCCGTGTCCAGAGGTCCTTATTTCCATTCCCGTAACTTCCTGAACGCGGGCCAGAAGGAGTCCGGCCTGATTGTAATTTAATCACACACACACACACGACCCTAACCAAGAGTTTCGTCCAGTTTCTTCGAGTTGTGTTCGTTTGTTAAACGTTTCCTGCGAACTCTCTTCTTCTATTGTAAAAAGAAAATTCCTCCTCTGACTCTGTAACTCTCTTCTTGATCACCGCTATATCGCGTTGGTTTAGTGCGTGTGTGCGTTAAATTATTTAAATACTATCACCTAAATAAGTACCATTAAATAAGAGCTTAAATACTGTTTTAAATCGCTTAAGTAAATACAAAAACAAAACCCACAGACTCCCAGAAAAATACACATTAATTTCCGCTATTTCCTTTTATTCTCTTTGAATTTACAAACTTTTCTAATTAGAGGTATATAATTAACAGTGGCATCTAGTTTTCTTTACAAGCGATCTCTTTTTGACCTTTTTATTTAGAACTCGATTCGGAGTTCGTTTCCGTTTATTTTCTCATAAGAGCAACTAAAAACCAAACACATAAACCTCGAAAAGAAAACACAACTCTAAACAGAACCCTAACCCTAGACACATACACAAAAGCATGCCGGAGAGACTGCATCGTGTATTAAGCTCCAAAAAAATAGTGTTTGGTCGTCCTGCATGTCCTTTACTTTGTATGAAGGTATGAAAGAGTGTGTGTGCCAGTGTTTATCTTTAAACGAATAAAAAAAATGTGTTAAGTGACACCACCGAACGAAAGTGTAAAGAAGAGTAAACTGACGCCACTGGGTTTCATTTTTTTATACTCATAACATAACGCTTACTTCCTGTCCTGTCAATTTGCGAAATTAATTAAATTATTTATTTAACACGTTGAGATCGAGCGGGTGTGCCTCAAAGTTAAAAATTCTTGGAATTCCGAACACAAAATGTGAACAAAATACTGCATTTATAGGTGCATCGCTATTTATGATTGATGTCCCGCTTTTATAAACTGTCCGCATTCCCCCGCAAATTGTGTTCAAATGTTTGTCAATTTGCCACTCGCAAACCACAGCCGGGATGTTGGAATTCTAAATGGCGGCAGTCCTGCCCCATGCCCCCTGCGCAGCCTTCCATCGATTGTGTTGTTCTGCTCGACGGCCCAATTATGCCGTCAAATAGCAATTAAAACTGGTAAATGAACGCCAGACCCATCACGGCCAAAGCTCGTCACGGAATAGTGCAAAAATCTATTACTTTTTTTGGCCAGTCAATATGCAGGATGTAACGCCATTTTGAAACGTGTATTCGAGGTGTCAAGGGTACAGTTTACAGCTTAAAATTATTTATTAATACATAATTAAGAGGCTTTTAATTTTTTTTAAATATACCATATAATAGGTTTGATTGTAATTAAAAGAAAGGTGTAAAAGGTTTCGTAAAGTTTTAATAAATAATAAAGATTTATAATAAAGAATAAGCTATACAGCAATTTATGATTGAAACCAAGATATATCGAAAAAGTTATATACTAATTTAAACAGTAAATCAAATTTAATATTACGAAACATTTTAAAGTTCCATTAAAAACTAAAATTCTAAAAACTTAACCTAGTTTTGTAACCCCTTTGACTTCCATTAAATTTTTGACAAAATGTTCGCCATAAGCAGATTGGATATTGACACCGCAACCCCAGCATTTCAATTTTGCGGCAACTATTCCGCAAAACAATTGCCACATTCGCATCAAAATCTGGGTCCTTCCGCAGAGACACAAAGCTGGGAAATGATTTTAGGAGCACGCCTCACCTCGAAATGGGAAATGCGAAATGGAAAACGGGATATGGCACATGGGGATATGGGATGCCTGAGCGGGGGCATCTGTTTTTACAGCTGTCATAAAATGCGGCCCGAACGAACCAACGAACAAAGTTTAAACAGTTTTAAAGCCGGCGCCCAGATGCAGATACTCGACTCGACACTCGTATAATTTAATGCAGCACGAGGCCATCTCGTGTAATTAAATTTTTGTGATTTAAAAAGGGATTGTGCACACGGAGGCAGAGCGCCACAGGGGTCGTCGGGGACAATTGCTTGCTCTAAAAATGCCACAAATGTGTTAAATTATAAACATTACAACGGCGGCAACAACGAACATGAGCCCGGGCAAAGGCGAAACTAAGTAGAGGGGAAAACTTTGCCGCTTTTATGACACGAACATGAACCACTTGTAGGAAAGCCACAAAACGCAGCGGCCAGGCGTGGGAAAATCAGGACGCGGCGGGACAGTCGCGTTGCCTGCAACCGCAGAGTGGCACAAAGCACGGAGAAACTGTTTGAATGCACGTGGAAAAATGTGCCTGATAGATTATTAAGCAATAATATTCCAATAACGGAACACATTGGACAGTAAATTCAAATAAAGGATCTTAGTTACAAATTAAATTAGTTTATTTAAGGCATATTAAGGTTATAACATACTGATTTCTCGCTGTGTGCCACCAAACGGTATTAGAAAAGAGCAAACGAGGAGCGTTGATAAAACTTGTCTCATGTGCGGTTGCTCTGTAGCCAGGAAAACCGGGAAAAGCGGGGACCTGGTACTGACTTAACTTGAAATTGTTGTCAAGTTGCACATTTTGCAGCCGGCAATTGTGTGTGTGTGTGCTTGTGTATAACTGACTATTGTTTTGAGCGTGTGTGTGCGCAACAACTGGCCAATCAAATGATGCTAGTGCCTCGATGTGCAACTGTACATGGTAATAGTAATGTTAGATTAGTGTGCCCGTATTGCATGCGTGCATATGCATGTGCTCAGCGTAGATTTCATTTGCGAGTCCTTTCTTTCTTTCCTTCTGCTCCACTCTTTCTTTCCGACGCCACCCCACCCGTCACCCGGAATATCCTTTTCTTTTCCACCAAAAAAACATCACGTCGCATTTTTGGTTGAATTCTTAGAAACTTTTGAGTTAATAGCAAAATGCATTGCAATTATACCATTGCATATCCTTGAGTCAAACAGTACTAAATAAACCTTTAATGTATGCAGGAGTGGAACGACTACAATCTGCGCTGGAACGAGACGGAATATGGCGGGGTCAAGGACCTGCGAATTACGCCCAACAAGCTGTGGAAGCCCGACGTCCTCATGTACAACAGGTAAGTCTTACGGATCCGAAGAAGAATCGAAAAATACGCCGAACCGTAACCGAATAGAAAGGCTATAGGCTATATATAAATGAATCAAATGAAACCGATCCAAGGATCTGGTATAAAGTTTTTGCGCTAAAACCATAACCAGACAACTTCTATATAGAGCAGTCTTAAGACTATAGGTATATAGCCACAATCTCTCTGAACCCATTCACTGTAATACTCGAACAACGGTAAGAAATGATCGCCAGAGAGGGTTCATAGAGGGGATCCCCCCACAAAAATACAGAGTTACTTATTCGTTTCGTTTTGCGTTCTGTTATAGTTATAGTTAAACATATAGATTAACCGAAAAATATATACTTATGTAGTTGCATTGTGCACTTTAGTTGAATTTAAATTAGATTATTAGATGCCGAAAGGGGGTTTTTTGAGGGGAACTCCAGCCGGAGCCCCTTCAATGAACAAACCCTACAATTAGTTCCTTTTTTCAAATACTCGTTTGTGCGTTTCGATTTGAGTTGGTTTTTGAATTGAAAACGATAATCCCAGGCATATCCGATATGTTTGCCCAGACACACTTTAGTTTTAGTTGTGTACGTATGACTCCCAACTCCATGCCCATAATTATATACATATAGCTGTTATTATTATTATAAACGCATTATAACCCACTCGCTATTGTTTGTGTGTCTCTTTTAGTAAACAGTAAACAACGAATAAAAAAAAAGAAGGAAAAACAAATACGAAACTCGAATCAGGCTGCGAGTCGGGCAAACAATTATGTTTCCTGATTCCGGCGGCCAACTCGACTTTCCCACCCGTATATGTATACTTTGTCATTTGTGTTTCAATGTTACATATACCCACTTATGATTTGCTTTCAATGTTTACGTTTCGAAGAGTGACTTAACTTAACTTAACTTAACCAAAAAGGATACAACAATAAAACAGAATAATTTACATTTTGTTTACTTCAATAAGAGTAGTTTACACGCAGTGGTTGTCTAGTGGGACTGTACATTGTCAGCTTGCCGTTGATGTGGGCCTCACTTTGTAATTGGATTCGTAATGCTAACCGAACGTTGTATAACACAAATGAAATGCTAACTAAATCAAATATCAGGCCGCAAGGGCCTGCTAAACCGAGTGACCAAGTAACCGCCAAACAAGCTAAATAATCTCGCCCAGACTAAACCAAAACTAAACTCCAAAAACAACTTAAACATTGTTTAACCAGAATATTGCGCAAGTACTTTGTTCGAAACAGCACGGCTCCAGCTCTGTGGTCTGATTCCCAAGTCGACTTTACCCCCATGGACTCGTACTCGTTAACGGACTCGGACTCCACCTACCGCCCCAAAAGTCCTCTCGCTCCATTTCCGAAAGACAATAACCACCTGAGAGATTGTTCAACAATATGCTGGTGTAATATTTCTGGTTAGACGTTCAGTACTTGAATTTATTTGGCCAAACAAAAAGAAGAAAAGAAAAACAAAACTTTAAAGAACAATAATTCAATGGAAAAATGTTTTTTGTCATACTCATACGTAGTGTACGTTTTGCAAAAAACAAGAACTCACAGCAAAAGGCAAAATAGATTTTCAAGTATTGTGCATGAGAAATCAAATCCCTCTTACTAAAAACAAAAAACTAAATAAAGAAACGCATAAAAATAATACCAAAAATGCAAAACAAAACAGAAAAACAAAATATTTAACCTAAATCCCTCCGCCTCATCCCACAAATTCCACAATTTAAATGAGCCGGGAGCCCCAGGCAAAGGTGACAACAGGACTTTCGCCTTGCCTGGGCCCCTACCCATCTACCCACCACATCCCATGTACATATATACATACACACAACACCTTAAATTAAACTATAAACACACAATCTTTAAAAGGTTTTAAATAGACAAAATCCATTTCATACCAATTAAGCTAAGCCTAAATACATACTACTAAACCGAATACTTGGCTAAGTTAATGTTAAACCCATGCACCTCAAAATCTAATGGATATCCTATCCATCAATCGACCCCACTCAGGCATTAAAAACTAACAGAAATCACGCCAAATCTCACAAAGTCATCATCAAAATATACTCTTAATTCTAAACTGGAAAACACTACTCGGCTGGATCGAGGTTTGGATGGACCTTCCCAAAGATAATATACAGTAGAATTAATTCAGGAACTGAGGAATTTATCCCAAGAACTGTCTGTTACAATTCTGATTAGAGTATATACCTTCCCTTATGATTTCATAAAATATTTCTTTACAAATGTAGTACACCTTAAGCCTTTAATAGAAATTCTTAAAAGTTTACTAAGCTATTACAAGTTTACTGAGTTACCTTAAAAATCACAAAAAAGGGACTAATAAAATTTCCATTAAGTAAAGTTAAGAAAACAGAATTAACTAAGTTAGGAGAGAAAACTCAGCAAACTGCAACTTCAATTTTTGGGAAGATCGAACCTAAAATAAAATACTTTAAAAAACGCTTAACCTGAACAACAAGCTTTTTGCCAAATTGCTTTCACTAAATGTTAGTCTATATGTCCAATTAGTATGTCTAGAGGTGTGAGTGTGAGTGTGGGTGAGTGTATGTTCAACTGTGCCTAGTTAAACAACAAAACAACTGCAGAGCCTCGCTTCATTGGTAATTATGCCCATGGACATGCATTCATCATACACCCCGTAAGCCATTGGGAAAACAATGCCGGACGACAACAGGAACAAAATCGAAGGGAATACAAATTACAAATGTTTTAGGGGCTCTTCTAACGAGTGTTAGATGCCCGCATACGCATACGCACTCTCATTTGCATTCGAATAATATCCCTGTCAGTCACTCTCATCGCAGTGCCTTGAATAATTGCAATTTCATTTCTCATTTTGGCATTTTCCATTTGGGGTTTGCTGTTAAACCCAGAGTGTGCGAGTTCGAGTGGGTGTGCTGTGTGTGTACACCCAGTGTGTGTTGTATGTGCTGTGTGCAATCCGCAAAGTAATCAATTGTTATCGGTGTGTGCTCTATATCGTTCATTTTAGCTATTTGTTCACTGTGCGTTCCTAAACAATAATAAATAATAATCAGCTCATGTTTCTCGGTTGTTCAGTTGTTCCGTTGCTCAGTGTCCAGTTATAACCATCTCTATCATATACCCATCCCATTAATAAATATATATTTATATATCTATAGCTATTGCTGTCTGTTCTCATTGTGTTTAACCGTCTAACTACCCACATATACTCCCTACATATGCTTATATCTATAACCAAAAATATATATCCATATATATATATATATATCCATATATATCTATATATAAATGTATTATTTACCCTCTGTGTGTGTGCGTGTGCATCGATGTGTCACCAGGCAAAATCGAGGAATCATTTGCCATAACCATTAAGTCTATGTAAGTTAGCCTAAGTACTGTAAGGCTCCCTCCCCTGCATGTATCCTCGTCTCCGTCTCGGCACACACGGTGTGTGACCACCAAATACCAGGCTAGATGTAAGACCGCAGAGCCAGAAACAACTAATGAAGCGGGAATGCCTTCAAAGGGACCATACGCCGGTGGCTAGTGTAAATTTAAATCTCATCCAGCGTTTTTCGTGCCCACGGATTTATCCATCAGATACACGTGTCTCTTAAGCATATGCATTGCATTGGTGTTGGAAAAAGTTGGCACTTTGCACAGTAAAAAACTTGCAGGGTACGTACTATAGGGGTATTAGATAGTGTTACATTCATAAAAATTTACTTAAAATACATAAGTAATTTCATTATTACTCTTTAAATTTCATCTCTAGAGTAAAGACCCCCCTAGTAAGTATTCTGTATTTTTCACAGACACCGTATACCCTAGTCGCTACCTTTTCTTTGAAATTTTTGCAAGCCGATTTTCCCCAATGCAATTGCAGTGAGTCCAAGCCAAAAAAGAGCGGGCAAATCCGTGTCCACCCAAGAGAGCTTAAACATTTTAAGCCATAACTTAAACGTCAAAATTTGTTGCCAGAGCCAGGTGTGTGCCGACTAAAAACAACTTAAATGCCACATGTCCCCGAGGGGTATACGTGTGTAACTGTGAAGCCACAGGAAAAGTTAGAAAAAAAAGGAAAAGGGAACACGCATTTGGTGCTCGCAAATGAAGACAAACTACTGCGGAGACTTCGGGGCTCTGGATACAAATGCACCTGGTGGAGTGTCAGGCAGGCAGGTGCATTTGCTGAACTAATTGCAATTTATATTTGCCACTGCGGCGAAGCGGAACGTAGCTTATTTAACCTAATGGGCGGCGCATTCACACTCGGTCACACATGGGGAATTTACGGCTGATTGACGCACGGGGCCGGACTCCGGACTCCTGCGGCAAATGGAATTTACATGTCACCCGAGAGCCGTACAAAACAAAGCAAGAAAAAAAATGTATATGGAAAAGCTCGGACAGAAAACAATGAATCAAAACACGTACGTAGCAGGTTTAATTTCCATGGCACGCAGCATCCGGCGTTGATTCGGAAGCTAGGAGCCAGGAGCCAGGCCAAGAGCAAGACCAGGCTGGAAATAAAAATCATATTGATTAGCTGCGTAGGCCCGCCGCCGAGTCAGGGGAAATCAGTAGATGGTGTGGCACTTCCCCCTCTTGGAGAAGAGAAACCTTTTCGGCTGTCAACTTTGTTTGCTAATGAACTTGCTTCGAGTCCCGAGAAAAGGAGCCCAGTCACAGAGACCCCTTAGGGGAGGAGAACGACCAGACTTTCGTTTCGTTTAATTTATTAATTCTTCCCTCTGTTCGCCTCACATTCGTGCCTAATTTGTATGCGACGCCAGCGCTGCTAATATGCGGCCATCATTTAGATCAATAGTGAGATACATTCGCCGACACATTCACAGATACAAATACAGAGATACAGAGACCGACTGACACACAAAGAGTCGCAGATGGAGATACATGGCTTGGATTGGCCTTGTCTCATTACGGAGCAGGCTCTCTTCCCGCGAATCAATCGACTCCTGCCCCCTTTTTTTGTGCGTCATTTACTTATGCTGATTTCTGGCGGGGATTGCGATTCCTTTCACGTCCGTTAATTGAGATGCCGGACCTTAAACCGCCAATGCCAGCCAACGGCGCGGAATGAAAACCTTTCACTCTAATTGCAACATTATCAGTGACTGTAGCTGTATCTGTAGCTGTATCTGTTGTTGGCTCCTTTAAAGCATCACAAGTCATACAGAAATTGGTGTGAGCCGCAAAGGAACGCAAACTGACAGCGGTCTTAGTGGGACCCGAAAACCCCGGTCAATACGAATAAAGCCCAAAAAAAAGAGAGCCTTCACTTTTGGAAATTAAAATGATATCAAATTTTAGGCCAGGGACTCTGATGAAGGATTGACAGGCCAATTGCGGTCGCCAGCCCAATTGGCCAAGTATTTCAACACATTCATTTTGTGGGTAGAAGGGCCCTCGTCTCACTGCAATATCAATTAACTTTAATGCCGCAGCAAACAGGCCCGGTTGAAAACGCCCCCGAATACCGCAATCTCTTAAGCCCGACTGGGCAGCATCTGCACCTCGGTTTTCGGGTGTCGGCGTGGGCCTGACCGGCCGCTAATCAGCGCACAAATTCCACTTAAATGCCGCAACAATTGCATGTAAGCCCCGTTTGCCATGGGTCATGCCCCCCTAAGGATAACAGCACAACCACAGCAACACCCACAGAACAGAAGAGAACAGAACGGGTCCCAGAACCCACACTCTCTCCAACTCTGTCACCCCGCATTTCAATCTCGTGAATCCCCCTCACGTCATTGCCTCTTAGCGGTGACCGAAAAATGCAAAACAAAATTGTCCACAAAATGTTTACGCAACATTCTCGGTGCTCTCGAGTCGAAATCAGAGCCGTAATTGCATTTTATTGCACAGCAGCAAAGTCAAGAGATATACTCATATATAATGTACGCAAATATATATCACTGATGGGTTTATACATACATACGGAGCATGCTTTGCCCGCATTTTTCGAGTGCCTGCCGAGCTTCATTTGCATATGCACACATTGGAGCGAGTCCGAGTATTAGTTCCAAAGAGCCGCAGAGATACAAAGATACATAGATACATACATAGCTGCGGAGATTTGTATCTGGCCAGCCGCAGATAGCCATTGTCGAGTGCTTAGTGGCAATGGAATTTCCGTTGGGGTCACCAAATGCTGGTTGGGATCCATTATAGGCAACACTCACACACCCTTTTGCCCGCACTACGCCAAGTTGATCTCCGAGTAGTCAAAGTAAAACCCCAGTTAGCCTTAAGCAAATACACATAGAGAAGTCGATGTAAGTCTGAGAGAAACCCAGGTTTGGGAGCCTACCTAGTATGTAAGAACCAACCCACACACCACCAAATCTAAGAAGCAAGAACCACAATCCGAACGGAACACGTACACAAAATCCCCTATTATTCCTAGAGTAGAGTACCTATAATTCCCAGATCTAGTTCCCAGATCTAGTCCAAACCACAAGAAAAAAAATAGATAAACAAAAAACATTTTAACCAGCGAAACAAGTGACAAATCAAAGCGCAAGTCACATAACACAAGAGCCTTCGAAGCGATCACAAAACTCAAAGACGATAACCGAAATAAGAACAAGTAAAAGATAATCGAGAGAATCTTATAGATTAGTAACTTGATAAGCGATAATGTAACAATCAATCGATCCAGACAATAATCCATTAAAACAAATTGTACAATAATCTAGCGCGGATGAGGGATTCGATGGCACGTATCACACCAACATTGTGGTCAAACATAACGGCAGTTGTCTGTACGTGCCCCCTGGTATCTTCAAGAGCACATGCAAGATAGACATCACGTGGTTCCCATTCGATGACCAACATTGCGAAATGAAATTCGGTAGTTGGACTTACGATGGAAATCAGGTAAAGTGGCAAATCGACAAATCAACAAGAAAAAACAAAACACAACCAAAACACAAAGCTAAGAACAAGCAAGCAAAACAGTAACTAACAAACAACAGCAACTAGTTTCTAATAGTACAGTAAACGCTGGCTACACTAGGCTACTCTCATCACTAACACTACTCAATAACACTGCTCTTTTACACTGCTCACCAACACTGTTCACCAAACACCAACACCAATACTCCAACACATTCAAACTCGTGCACGATCACGCTTCTGCCAAAAATCACGAGACTCAAGCACCAGGAAACGAGAGGGAAACGTCGCTGAGAGTTGACTGTAGCAAGATGATTAGTAGAGTACAGGCTGCCTAGGGTTAGGACGGATTTGTGATTTCGTTTATATATGCTTTTCCAAACTTCTATCTCTCTCTCTTTCTCTCTCTCTCTATCTATTTATCTATTTATCTATTTCTGTATCCACCCGAATCTATTCAAAAGTTTTTGATTTGTTCGTTCGTAAACCTCATGTCGAACAATTCTTTGCGTTTTTGCGAATTACAAAACCAAAAGATCGCAGTGTTGTTAACAACACTGAACTGTAAGAGGTCCAGTGTGTCGGCTAAAATATTCAACGCAGAGAAAATAAATAATTATTGAATATTTTAAGCCCACACATGCCAAAAAAAAGAGCTTAGCTCGCCCGACAAGGGCTTTCAAACACTGTCTACAAGTGTTGGAAGTGTTTAATTGACTCACTTAGGTATAAAAACGGAATCATGTGTGGAAATTCTAGAATTCTTCTGAAGTTTCAACTATTTTGCATGGTAGCAGGCAAACAAAACCACGCCCAAAATAAATCAGCAACAGGCGAACATTTTTTTGGACGACGTAAAGACTCTTAATGAAAGTCAACAAAAAAAATATATTTTTTATATTGAAGGACAACTATAATTTACAGCGCTTTTATTTCCCACGTATTTTGCACCCACAAAATATATATTTACAAATCAAAATCTCAAGACAAATGAGAAGAAAAGAAAAACTCTATATATTTTGCTCGCTCTCTCTCTCTCTATCTCTCTCTCTTACGTACACCTCGAACACATGCTATCTGTACATAAATGTTGTTTCAATGTGGCTTATTGTAAAATTAATAAAAAAAAAAAAAAAAATTCAACAAAAAACTAAAATCTTAAATGTTCTCTTTCTCCAATTAAAAAAACGAATACTCAAACTCAAAACTCAATGACCAACCACAAAAAAAATATATATATAAAAAATATGTAAAATTAATTTGCCAATTGCAAATTGATTTCGATTCTCTATGAACCCATGAACAATACAAAAATATCGTTTAAAAATCAGTTGGATTTGGTTTTGAATTCCGAAGATGGAGGGGATCTTTCCGATTTCATAACAAATGGCGAGTGGTACTTGCTTGGTTAGTAAACAAACCTCATTACGCTTATTTCTCTAACTGTTATTTCGTTTGATCGTTGTCATTTGTAAATGTCTAATCAGCATAACCTCACGACACCCGGAAAAATCTATAAAAATACTTATTATTTATCACATTGCTTGCCAACCCGAACGAAATTGCCTCATAGACCCTTTTGAGTTGCTTTGATCTTGAGTTCTTTGATCTAGTTATACGATTATTAAACATATCTAGACGGTCTGGATCGAATCCGGATCTGTATATATCTGTTGTACATATGTGTGTCCTTGTGTATCTGTACATGTTTGTGCCTCTGTCTCGAGCCCATGACACCCCTGTCCGATGCTCACTAATCTCTGACTTCTATCGTTCAGCCATGCCGGGAAAGAAGAATACGATAGTCTACGCCTGCTGCCCAGAACCATATGTCGATATCACCTTTACTATACAAATTCGCCGCCGTACATTATATTATTTTTTCAATTTAATCGTGCCATGCGTGCTAATCTCATCGATGGCCCTCTTGGGCTTCACCTTGCCGCCGGACTCGGGCGAGAAGCTGACCCTGGGTGAGTATGCCAGCCGATATTCCCGATCCCTGATCCAGACACAGAACATTATACAAAACAAGCGATCTCTGAACCTTATTTACTCAAATGTTTAAATGAATTTTGTGAGTTTTTCAGCGGTGATTCTCCTTCCCTTATGCATAGCTGTCTGAGTATAGTTAGTTAGGTTGCGGCAGGTTATCGAGTTGTCAAATTATCGTAGTGAGGTCACGCAGCGAGGGTAGCGAAATGAGGCTTAGCTGGATTTAACCTTAAAGTGTTTAGGTTCAAACCCCAAAAAGCTAAAAAGCTAAAGCTAAAAACCCCTTAAAATCTACATAATCCAAGCTGCTTTTAACGATAGTCAGTCTATGCATGTTCTCTGTTCAGTTGAAAACTAAAGTAAAACTACTTTAAACCGCATAAGTCAACGAGTGTTGTTCTTTTCTAAATAAATACACTTGCTGAACATAAGAATTAAATAATCTTGTAACCCAAAAAGGACAACACTCTATTTAAAGTCTCAAAGTCCCAGCTGTCCCGCTCAATGAGAATATAATAAAAAATCCCCCTTATAAACTCCATGAACCAACCCATATCCCATTAAAGGAGTCAATAAAAACTGAGTAAACAATGTGTAAACGTTACCTTAATTTTGTCGATAAATACTAATAATGATATAAACTTATTATGTAAACTTGATCTTTCAGTTTTCCGATGTATTTTGCGTTCGACTTTGATTTAAATTGCGTTTTATATTTATTGTATCTCTTGTTGCAGGCGTAACTATACTACTATCATTAACAGTATTTCTAAACCTTGTCGCCGAGTCCATGCCGACAACGTCGGACGCTGTTCCTCTTATAGGTACACACCAAAAAACACGCTAATCTAACCCATATAAGCTAAGCTACATAGCTTCCATTGGACCGAGGCTGTCCATTACTACTAACAGTGCCGAAAAAAAAAAAAAAAACAAAACCGAAAGTCGTGCTGTGCTAATGCTTTTTTTAGTTAATCATTAGTTTTGCTACAGTAGTGCAATGAACTGAGAAAACCAAAACAAATCAAAAAAAAAAAGGAAGAAAAACCGATACGAAAACCGAAACCGAAACAAAACCAAACAAGCCACGAATACTAACCAAGAAACCGATCCGAAATACGAATACCAATTAACTTAGCTCTCACACACACCCAGACCCCATCACACACACTCGAATGAGGAATGATCAATAACTCGTAACTCTCCGTATGTTTGCCACTAGATCTATCTATATCTCTCTGTAATCTCTGGACTCCACCGAGCAACTGGATGTTGGATAGTCTAGCCACACACGTACTATATGTAACCCGACCTAGAACACTCCACCTGTTCCACTGAACCACTGAACCACTGAACCACACTGAATCACAGGTCCTCTGGTCCTCAGAGCTCCTTGGCCAGTAGCCAGTACTACTACTGTCATGTAAAGTACTCAAGGAGCTCTCTCTCTCTCTCTCTCTCTCTCTATCTCTTCCCTTAAGCTTTTCTCTCGTTTTTCCACTAACCTAAACTTAACCTCTTAGCTCATGCCAGTCTTGCCAGTCTTTTCTAATATCTTTTTGCTAAGCCACCGAATCTTTATATTCTATCTGGTCAGGGTCCTCGATAGCTCTGACATAATTGGTATTTGGCCATACGACAAACACAACCCCAGCCACACCCACTCTCAGTTACAGTCAAGTCACAGCCACAGTTACAATCACAATTACAGCCACAAAGTACTACTACCCAGTTCAAACACGATACGAACTCGTACGAGAGTTTTTCGTTTCGATTTTGCTGTGTTTGCCCAATGATAAAGCCGTGTCTCCTACTACTCTGCCACATAATCGGTTCCTCAGTTGATTTTTGTCGTTTCGTTGTTGCTTCGTTTGTTCGATTGTTTGTTTGTTGGATTCGTTTGTTTATCTACGTGTGCCTCTAGCTGATCCCCCATTCGTATCGTATCGTTTCGTTCAGTTACGTTCCTTAGCCTGCCACTAAAAACACCTAAAGAAAACCCCGTGTTATAAAAACTAACCCAGACGGTGCTGTCCCGTAACCCGATCATCCTGTAAATAAGCTTGTCCTTAGTGTGCGCCCCCTCATAATCACGCTGGAACGAGTCGAAGCCCCGCCCGCTCGTTTCCGCCCAACTGCCTCTAATCATTCCAACTATAAAAGCATAGCAGCATTTCAAAAACCGCATCAAAAACGTAGACAGAAATACAATTAAAGAAAATGTATTTTAAATCTAGCCAAAACTGTATATACATACACAAAAAAGTATCTAAAAAGAGAAACCATAAAAAATCCAACGAACCACTTTTTTCGCTACCAAAAAAATAAGAAAAAACCAAACAGGAGCAAGGAAAACCAAAACCAAAAAGAAACAAAAACAAACTAACTTACAAAAAGCTGAGTGAACCTGTTTTTTAGTTCTTCTTTTTTTTGTGTTTATCTGAACATGAAACAGACCATAAATAGAACAAGAGGGAAAATGGTGGCAGGACTACTGCGATTGGGCCGCAGTTGAGAGGCAGGTCAGGTCCTTGGAATGCCAGGCCCATTCCCTCTCCCCGGCGGCCCAATCGGATGTTAATAGGAACCACAGAATGCTGTAGAGAGTAATTACCTAGCCTGTAACTCGTTTTGAATATATACTTTATATATAGTTAGCCAGTAGAGGTTTGTATGCGACACTTTGATACTTGGATTAGAGCTAGCTAGCTAGGAACCACAGGGAACACTGGGAGTATTGCCTTATCTTACCATTGTTAACCCGAGCACACGATAAACCCGTTTGAGTAGAGGCCTCGCGGTAGGTATAGCTTAAAACAACGAGTTTGTATCGCTTGAGCTGTACAAATGAGCCCGCCTAGGAACCTAAGCATCTCTATATTAACCATATATGACTATATACTTACTATATATATATTTCGACACCACTACCACCACCACTACCCACCACCGATCACCCACAGAAAACCGAACACTGTAAATAGACAACACGCCGAACAGACGTAAGTACACCAAACCACCGACCCCAACCACGGAGCCCCAAACAAGAACAACACCGAACCCACCGAAACCACCACGAAAAAGAACAACCAGAACTTTTGTCGAACGCTGCCACACGAGCGCATGAGTATAAACCCAATTAAAAAATCATTTTGGGCCTAGAACCGCAAGGAGTCCAAAAGCTTAACAACACATTCTCTCTCTCTCTCTCTCTATAAACCAACTCTTTCTCTAGCTCTCTCTCTCTCGCTCAGTATATAATCCAGTTTGCCAATATATCCAAAAATAGCTACTGTTTCTCCTTTCTCGCTCCGGCAAGAACTAATTGAACTTGCACCTACTTACTCGCAAGAAACTCGAACCGAATTCTCACACCAACTACCAACAACCAGTTACCAATTACCAACCTCTAAGAAACACTCAACTAATCTAGATCTTTCCGCTCAACAATAACAAAACAACCCGGAAATGTATCTATATATATATTTAAACTGCAAGCCGCAAAATGCGAACCATTTGCAACCCGTAAACTCCTGGCATCTAAAAATAACCGAACCCTCCTCTCGAACCATATATAGAACCATATATATAGCGCTAAATCTAAGCCTAAACTAAAAACCATTAAAACGAAAAACCCAAAAATCGAAGCAACATTTGAACTTGCATTTATGCAGATCCATTTGATCAGATGGTAGAGTTGCAACTCCACATAATATCGTATCGTTCATGATGTCGAGCCCATCATGCGTTCATATTATGTCATGTATATCTAGATATTAACCCGTTCCGTTGCCGTATCCGAATCCGTAACATTTCCCCCCCAAACGTCCAAAACTGCGTTTCCCCTGACAAATGATATTTGCATGCTGCGTTGTGCGAATTTCCCCTCATAATGCCCGTTTAGCCTCTGTGTTCTCTCCCCAGCGACCTCGTGGCACGTAGCAAATTAAATGAGACGGGCATATGGGCGTGGCAAATTGACAACACGTAGCGCAAGTGTGGGCGCGCATCTCGAGTCGACTTCCAGTTCAATTTACAAATATTCTCAGAGCGAGAAAAACTTGCGCTACTTTCAAAGTTTTTCCTGTCCCTCCTTCGCTTTACTAATGGGTCAAAGTTGGAAGGACGCTCTGCCCTGTCTCCCCGCCTTCACACCTGCCTTCACCCCTGTGTCCCCCCCTAAAACCGCTGAGCTCTCGAAAAGTTGAGATATTTTCTTTTTGCAAACAAAAAATTAATACCCTGAGATGCTGTGAACATTTTGTGCTCATTTTGTCCAGGTTCTAAGCGCCATAAAGGGGGATATTTTCAGAGATTTAACCTCACACCATCTCAGCGGGGTCAACTTGGGGAGAGCTTCGCCTGATTTTTTTATATAAATATGCTTTTGAACCCCCCAAACCTACGTTCTAGTTGGACTTTTGAGTTCGTACCATACTCAGGCATATACTCATTCACACTTCATTCAGAGATCAAAGAAACCTATAAATTGTAATACTAAATAGCCAAAGAACATCTCCAGTCTCCAATCTCCAGTATCCGGTCTCCAATGTCCAGTGTCCAAACTCCAACCTAGTCGGCCCCGAAAGGCGCTACGGAAAAACAGAACCCCGTACAGATACAAAGACACAGAACCTAAACCGCCCAACTACTGAACCTACATACCTCTCTGATGTCCTCGATATGTCCACGATTACACACGATAACACACGATTACTCACGATTACACACATATACCGATATACTACCGATACATACATAAACGTATGCTTTATGATTTCTATTTTGATTGTGTCATTTGTTTTTGTGTGGTTGTTATTGTATTTTTCAAAACGAAAACGAAATTCTTTTGTTTCAGGAGTTACAATTCTTCTATCGCTCACAGTGTTTCTCAACCTTGTAGCTGAGACATTGCCCCAAGTATCTGATGCAATCCCCTTGTTAGGTAGCGATTGCATTTAAAACATACTTACCAAATGCAAATATATATTCAAATTTGTCATAAAAAAAACAAAAACCAAAAGAATAATTAACAAACTACTTAATATGATTTACATATACGTACACGCCTTGAAATATATATGTATATATAGCAGTATATATACATATCTATGTATCTACATCTATATATTCATGAATATTATTGTTATTGTTGTTATCTATATATATACATATCTATTACGATTATATTACTCACACACATTGCTAAATTGTTCGCATATATAATCCCCCGACAACCAAAGCCAAAGCCAAAACCAAAAAGAAACCAAACCGAACTTAAACTTAAATAAAGTATTAGTCTAACCAACCAAGTCAAACAATATTTAAATATCTTAAGTGCCAAAAGTTGTTAACATAAATGTTATTTGTGTACGTCGTACTATGTTTACTAATTCCAACAACTTTGCTAAGTACTTACTAACTTAACTCAACTTAACTAAACCAAACCAAACTAAACCAAATCAATTCTAATTCCAACTCGTTCTCTCTGTCCCGCCCTCTCTTCTCAACTCGTTACGAAGTTACGATATCAAATACAAAATATATATATTAATATATATCGAAGCCGTTCTTAGTTGATCATACTATCTTCTGTTGCCTCTATCTCTGTATCTCTCTATCGTATCTCTATCACTCTCTGCCTATCGCCTTCTATGTTCATTTAACAAATCAACAATCTCTTTTTGGTTCGCTTCTTATTCAAGTCAATTCAGATCAACAATCAACAAAAGCCCTGAGCTAGCCAGCGCTAGCAAATCGACACAAGTTAGGGACCTTTTAAATGCTATCGTTATCTATGTGTACTTCCGATCTATACTCCCTCCACTTCCGTTTCCGCCTTCTCTTCAATTTCTACCACTGAACCTCATCATTATCGAATGATGATTGCTCAACTTCATTTCAATATATGTATATGTATATACTCTCCAATATTCCTAGAACTGAATCGGCGGGGCGTTGATGGTGCAATAGGACCCACACTGTGCTTCCATTCGAACCGAATTCGAACGAATGACTACATATCCTTCAAAATTCCGCCTTCAAATTCAAACTCCTGCTATTGCATCAGAGCCCAGCCCAGAGCAGTTCCTTCTGTAATTATTCAAACTTAAGAAAACGCAATAATATATATACCATTATATGTATACAATATGTATGTGAATATCCGAAATATATGATAACTGTTATGTATTACAGTACACCTTGCTTGTACTCCTTTCGCTTCGTTCGTTCGTTCAAACCGCCACTCCCTCAATTTCAACCCATACGTAATTACAAAAGATACTTATGAGACAGATTTCAATACAAGTGAGTTTGGGATAATACTTGTGAAATGTGAAAACGAAACCGTACATGAAAGAACACGTTCTAGTGCAGATGGATAACAAAGGATGTCGTCCTCACAGACACTCCCATCCGCAAGAAAGAAATCAATTTAAGAAAAGAACAAAAACATAAAAAAAGAAAAGAAAGAAAGAAGTTTTTTGTCTTGTATTGTATGATTTGACTTTTTTGCTAACTGCTTTGATTTGTGTTTGTTTTGGTTCTCTCACTCTCACTCTCACTATATCGATATCACCACCACCCACCCAAACCCACTCACTCATCACTAGATTACCGATTATCGACTGCATCATCTCACCAACCACACGATAAAACGATATATTTTTCACCATCGGTTTGTCCATGATTATTGTCACCATCTTGAAGCTCGTTCTCGTTATCGTTATCGCTCGCTCACCCGCCACACAGGAAACGCTCAGTCATGACCGTCACGACCAGAAAACCACCCACAAGAATCCACTCCACACACGCTACTTTAACTTTCTTAGCTACTGTCTGTGCCACCCACCCTCTAAGCCACCCAAAACCCCCATACGCCCCCGAACTCACCTTCGATATACTACTGTTTGACCCACACATATTTCTCGGAATGATATTTTTTGCTTGAGAGCCTTTTTGAGAACTCAAACTGTGATAACTAAAAACCGAATACATAAGATATTGCATTTGAAATGCTGATCGATCGACTGCCTTTGTCTGGTATTTTGCAAAAATATCATTTCGTTGAGATCCGCTTACTTAGTTTGTTTGTTGAAATGGGTCACGTTTGCTTACAGATACAGATACTGTCCACTGTCCACATGAAATGCACTCTCCCCACCAACAAACAACGAATGAATTATGTTGAAAACTGAACTTAAACTTAACTAAACTAAGCTCGAAGCCCGGCCATGTTGTGTAGAGTTGTGTTCTCTGCGAGAAGGTTCAGCCAAAAAATATCATTTAGTCTAAAACCCCGAAGCTTTTGCCCCATCCCCGTTCCCCTATCTCAAGCTTAATCTCAATCTCAACCTGAATCCGAAACAAAGACATTGGACCGAAATCCGGACGATTGGCGAAAACCATAATGTACTCAAAAAATACACACGAGATCTGACCAAAAATTTGACCAAATATTTTGCAGGTGTCACTATACTACTGTCGCAAACAGTTTTCTCACTGCTGGTCGGCAATGTCATTACCAAAACCAGCGAGGCTGTACCGCTCTTAGGTATTCGCACTACTGTAATCGTTTGTATCCTTGCGTTTATCATTTATCGATTTCGAGAAACAATCAAAAAACAAGCAAACAAACTAAATTTTAAATTCTTAGAGCCTTAAAACCACCAACAACTCTTCTCTCTTTTAGCTGATAAATCAAATAAAATGATCAAACTCAAAATCAAAAAACCAAAAAACAATTGTACAAAGTACTCTTTAGACCTAACGAAAGTTTGCGCTAAAATCAAAGTGAATCTTGTAAAAAAAAAAAAAACAAAACTAGAGCGACTAAAGTAGGTAAACGAATGTTAAGCGATGCAGAGCATGATCCAGCTTCAACTGGATAAACACGAGATGCGGATAATGGATAATGTACCAACAGTATCTTTGGAACCAACCCGAACCCGAACTAACCTAAACCCCACCGAAACAACATCCGCTTCTTTAGACTTTGGCTGAACCTCTCTGTGACTCTGAGACAATCTCTCCAACTAACACGATAGCCACACTCGACTCTTAACCCGATTAGTTCCGAGTTCCGGAAATGAATTGTACATATTTTTAACTTTTCGCTTTAGGTAATGCTAATAGCTAACTCACACACGCACACCCAAGCCCAAGTATCAAAAGACGACTCGAAACAATGAACTAATTAATCGATTCTTAAACATCGAGCATTAAATATTCAGAGAGCATACAGTAAATATCAGAAGCGCTAAATCAATGGCAAAACACATAATCCGTTCGCCAGAGCAATTAAAATATCGATTCCCCGGCATACAAACTCTAGAAAACATGAAAATTACTAACCCCATTGCCTCAGCACCCACAACCCAACATTGCTTGCTCCTAGAATGTTATTAGAGTAGTTGGAAGCCGAGGACAGTCGAGAATACAGGTGTCTGAAATTAATCAAATTTAATAAATCAACATTTATTTACGTACATAAATTCAATTTCGTTATTAATTTAATGTCGATAACGTATTTTATAATGTTTTAATTTGATGTTGCATTTAATTGAAATGTGAAGGGGAAACTTATTCTTCCCAGCGACAGGTTCAGAGATGTTTATATATTTTGAAAGTAAATTTCCGAAATGATGTATGGGCAAAAATATTGCGCTGAATATCTTATAAAAAAATATCTTGCACTGAAGAATAATGATTTATATATCGATTTTTTCGTCAAATACCAATGCAGTATCCTTTTTTTCTGTCATCCCTAGACATCTATAAATTTGTATAATTTTGTGTAAAGTAATTTGATTTATACAGTCTAAAATGTATCAGTCTTACGAATAGATTTTTTGAAACAAAATTATCACATTTTTTATTTATAGAAAACTAGAGGGCCCGCTATTGCATCTTCGCTTTGATCGGATGCAGATCCTGTATTTGGCTTGTCAGGCCCGTGCGCAGGAATCTTCCAAGGAACACAAATTTGGAACATAATATCAAAATAATTTTTTTTTTTTTCAATTTTAATTGCTGTCCATATTTCAAAATATTGGCACTGAAAACCCAATTCTGACAATTAAGTATGAATTGTCAAGTTAATTGCACTTTTATATAATAAGTGCTGTATTGTTTATAAAAATTTTATGCTGAAAAATTTTTCAGTGGGGGGTTACAACCCCCAAAACGTTTTGAGAACGTTTTCAATGCTTGCTTAGCGAGCTTGCATTTAATGCAATTTAAATTTATGTTTTTTATTTTTTAAAATAGGTTGCAGGTGGAATTAGAAAATTAAAATACCCATACGAATCTGGAAATTTTTTTCTGATTTAAAAAAAAAAAACTTCAAGTCTCTAAGACATGTGGTTTGGCCATGGCTGTGATATATCAGTCAGTCAGTCAGTGAGGACAAAGCATTTTATATATATAGATAGATTAACACCTTAAATACATATTTTTCTTATAACTTAAAAAACTCTTGTAAGTTTACAACGCTAAAACTAAGATCCAAATATCAAACGGCATCCCTTACTTGACTGTCCTATGGCCCGATTTTGTATCAAAAATGTTATAGTGGAACCCCGTTGCATGAAACCAATTAAAAGCAATTGACACTAAATTGCATGTCGGAGAATGAACGTAAGGCTTTCGAATAAACATGAAATGTAGTGGCTTTCGGTAGACGTAACAGCATCCCTAACGTTGAGTGAAGTCACAGCATTGTAATCACACAGTAAAGTTGATCACGCTACTTTCTCTAACCGTAACGCTAACCAAAAGTCTTTCATGAAATGAAGCTAAACTAAAGTAATGTTGTACAATTTTTGTAAATTATGATTTCGAGCTTTCGTTCTTAGTGTTTCGATGAGACTGCGGCCCCCGAGCACCACTCTAATATGCGATTTTTCTCTGCTCTCTCTGTTCGCCCCGCAAAACCTGAACCTGAACACCGAACCCCGAATACCAAATCCAGGCACCTACTTTAACTGCATCATGTTCATGGTCGCATCGTCGGTGGTGCTGACAGTAGTGGTGCTCAACTACCATCATCGCACAGCGGACATCCACGAGATGCCACCGTGGGTGAGTCCAGCAACCGATCGCGGCATCTGCTGAAGCACCCTTCTGATTTTTTGTGTGTGTGTGTATCGGCTTTCCCCAGATCAAATCCGTTTTCCTGCAATGGCTGCCCTGGATCTTGCGGATGGGCCGACCCGGCCGCAAAATCACACGCAAAACAATACTACTAAGCAATCGCATGAAGGAGCTGGAGCTGAAGGAGCGCTCCTCCAAGTCCCTGCTTGCCAATGTCCTCGACATCGACGACGACTTTCGGCACACTATATCGGGCTCCCAGACGGCCATCGGTTCGTCGGCGTAAGTGTACCCGCTGCTCGCTTGGTAACCTTCGGAGTAACCCATGTTCCATCCCTATTACCCCACTCTCCATGCACCCAATGCAGTAGCTTTGGCCGGCCCACAACGGTGGAGGAGCACCACACGGCCATCGGCTGCAATCACAAAGATCTTCACTTAATTCTCAAAGAATTGCAATTTATTACGGCGCGCATGCGCAAAGCTGACGACGAAGCGGAATTGATTAGCGATTGGAAGTTCGCGGCAATGGTTGTGGATAGGTGAGTTCCCCCCGTACCCATCGACATGAATTAACCACTACCATGCTGCATAACACTTGCTACATCATTCCGCGGATCGAACAAACTGCTTCCTGTTGCAGCTATATATATGTGTGGAATCTGTTAAAATGTTGCACCTTTTGATAAAAGAGGCAAGGCATTATTTTCATTTTCGTATTGAGAGAAAGACTGATTAAATTAAATCAGTATAACATGTATTATAGCTGCCATAAGAACCATACACAAAATGAGCATAACTTTGAGATTTTTGAAGACAAATGGGAGAAAAGGAAAAGCAGGTTTAGTACTCTATGAGGAAGATCGTTTATTAACGATTTACTTTAAAAAAAACTATCTTAGAATCTGTATATATTATACATATGCAGTAGATATCGCTTATATAAGTACTTTTGTCTCTTTTTATTTTTATACCCTTGCAGGGTATTATAATTTTAGTCAGAAGTTTGCAACGCAGTGAAGGAGACATTTCCGACCTTATAAAATAAAGGGTGTTTTTTTAGGAGGTTTATGTTTTTAAATTGAAAAAGAAAATGCACAGGTTGCGGTAGAGAGCAGATTTGTTTTTTATTTGAAAGATAATTCGATGGCATTAGTGATGGAATATAACTTTGGGCAAATTGCCACCACATAAGTTTTTCACAAACTGCATTCTGAAAGTCCAATTTTCCACATTTTCAAGCATCTGGGGCTGTATGTCGGCAATAGCTCGTTCAATTTTGGCTTCTTGGGCCGGAATCGAGGTGGGCTTGTTTGCATAGACCAACGACTTCAAATACCCCCACAAAAAATAATCCAATGGTGTAATGTCGCACGATATTGGAGCTATGGCACATGAGCACCATAAAACGGGTGCAGCAAACGGTTCACTTTCACAAACGACTTCTGCTTTTCGAAATAAAATTCAACGATTTTGTATCGCTGGTCAGCTGTTAAGCTATTCATCATGAATTGCCAAACCAAACAGAACATAAAACACTCGACAGATGTCAGCTGACATCAAAGATGGCCGAACTGAACCCTATTGCAAAAAAAACCTCTTAGAAAAACACCCTATATATATATTCTTGATCAGCATCAACAGCCGAGTCGATCTAGCCATGTCCGTCTGTCCGTCTGTCCGTCTGTCCGTCTACAGACGCGTCTATCCGTTTCTACGCAAACTAGTCCCTCAGTTTTTAAGCTATCTGAATAAAACTTTGCACATATGCTTCTATATGCTCCCACTACTACATATGTCGGAACGGGTCGGATCGGACGGCTATATCATATAGCTGCCATAGGAACGATTGGAAATTTTTGAGAATAAAAATTTTAACTTTTTTCAATATATTTTCATATAATTTGAGACATGGCCATTTTGTATTATTCCAGAAATTCGATTTTAATTTTATTCAAATCGGACCACTATATCATATAAGTAGCTGCCATAGGAATATATATATCAATTCATTTAGTTTGTTTGCAACATTTTTCCCTCGCAACATTTTTTGCTCGCAACATCTTTCGCTCGCAACATTTACCTTATGTCAGTACCCGAGAAAGCGGAAAGTCAGAACATTTTTCTTCTTCTTCTACATACTACTTCGGCAGGCCGAAGTTAGCTTGCTTTCTTGTTTATAATCTTCTTATATATAATTAAATTTTATCAAAAATAATGAGTTTTTTCTTTCGCACTTAAGTCCGGAAATTCACATAAAATATACATATATGATTAAACATAGTGATTTATCTTGAAGAATACTTACTTACTTAGTTACATTTTTAGTACACAACCTTTATTAATATTAATAATTATTAGTCTTTAAATCTATTAATGAACAAATACTAAGTAGCCACATTTCAAATAATGTAACTATTTAAAGACCTGGCTCCCTGAAAGCTTGGTTTCCTCTAAGGACAACATTTGATGGACCTAATGAAGGCGCCTCAAATCCGTGCAGATTATTCTCTTTCATCCGATATTAGCCTCGTCATTATGTACGCCAGGATGTGTACTCCCGCTTTTGGTGTGAACTTGTAGAACCTGAGCCAGCGGCAGGCATCGCCGCCTTGCCTGGCAAGTCAAACAATTAGGCTCGGCAAACGCTCAGCCTGCCACAGGACTTCCGGCGGAATGAACGCACACACTCACACTAACACACTCACACTCACACACTCACACTCACACACTCATACACTCATCGACCATAGACACGTGACGCAAATATTGAAAGATGGCCGACTAGCCGTGCGGCCGTCATTTTGTTTGGAGGAGGTGTTTCTGCCGATTTCGCCTGCCATCATCATCATCGCTCTGCTTGCTCTTCTACTCCACAGGTTTTGTTTAATTGTTTTCACGCTCTTTACGATTATTGCAACGGTGACCGTGTTGCTCTCGGCTCCGCACATAATCGTGCAATAAGGACGCTCGAATTAGACAATTAAGCTACAGGATACGGAAACACCCACGCGCACACACACGGAGTGTGTGCTGCTGCGGCTGAGGGAGGAGGTCTAGTTAAAAAACCAAAAACTAGCGAAGCTGCTTCGACACAAAGCAAAACAAAAAATTTAAATATATATAAAAAAAACAAACCAAAAGGATAATACAAATAAAAAATTGTTAATTACATTTTTAAGTAAAAACAAAGACGAGGAAAACAATTCGCAAAGTGACAAAAACCATGTACTAAACCAGAAAATATTTTATGGAGAAAGCAAACAGAAAAGCAAAAATTACTGCCGTACAAGAACCGAAAAAAGTGTTAAGTAAGCTACACACATACACACAATCACTCAGACACACACACAAATTATAAGAGTTAAGCAATCAAGAAGAATTGAGGCAAAAATTTGCATAGGAATAGCCCAGGAAGGAGCAGGATACGCAGCAGGAGGCAAAGGACAAGCAGAACAACAAAGAAACTTCGCGGGACAAGACACAGACAGAGGTTACATGTGTATACTCACGCAGCCACATACGTCTATGTAATTGTATGTACAATAACAGAGTTATAAGTTAATTAATATGCTGAGTTTTTATGTAATTTATGTAAGATGAACAGACGACACAGGCACACACAACACCTAAGATATATGATATATAAGAGATCGTTCCTATGAGACATTAGATATGTATTTAAAATGGCAAATGGCAAACACACACACACGCGAAGATACACGCACACTGAAGCACTTAATTGACAAATGCAAAAACAAGGGAAAGAAACCATTTATTTGTAGGAGAGTGTGTTGGCATCAGGAGCAAAGCAAGAGGAACGAACGAATTCTTTGTTGTCTGAATTTTTAGGCTACTTACCTGCCACCTTTCACCCGTTGCGTATTCATCTTGGGATCACGTGGACCAACAATATTTTGTTTGATTTCCCTCATTCAAATTTGCAAACAAAATATGATCCCAATGAAGAAATGTTTATTATATAGTAACTATCTCTACACTCTCTCGGTTAAATCTGATGCGTTGCTTTCCAGATACATACTCTTCGCTTCCGTTTTTTGATTGTGATTAACTTTGTTTTGGAAAGCGTTTCAAGCGAGAGTCTCACGGAGGAGGATAGTTAATTGTAAATGGTAACAAACTGACACATAATAATTGATATTAACAAAAGTCTATATATACATATATATATATATATACATATATATTCATAGTGAATTGAATTAATTTTTAAAAAGGACGCATTCACGCACCCACTGGCATGGGAAGTATGTATGTTCGTTGAACATCATGTTTTTAGAAAATTTATTGTTGAAATATTGTAGCAAATCAGATTAAGCAGGACGACAGAATGACGAACAAGCCGAGTTATAGTCACCAATTAATTAGTCAAAGTAAAATAATAAATGGATACGGAACCCAAATCGAAGCAGATGCAAGCTCTATCAATACAAGATGAACAGGTGTATATATATTTTATGACACATATATCACCGCATATATACATACACATATATATACGAGTATATTTTTAATAAAAACAATACGGAAACGAGCATTACTAAGGACACTAAGCAGAGGCATAGGCATAATAGCAGCAGCAGCGCTGGAACAGGACCCTATGAAACCACTAACTAGGCCAACCAACCAACCAAACACTCGAAATCATACGGAGAAACCAATCAAGAAAACCAATCACAATTTTGTTGGAAATTTCGCATAGTTTTCCGATGAGTTATCTATGTATATCTGTATCCCGCTCCCGTTGTATTCCTAGAAACGAGCTTCGATTTTTGTCTACCTTGTGTACACTGCTCTCTCTTCCCTCACACAAAAGCAAACAGTGATATTTATGGTACAGCCCCCAGGCCCAGGACGAACTCTAACTCGATATTTGAAACTCGAACACTCTTTCCGGAACCCACCTAAGAAAACCTTTTAACGTGAATGTTTTTTCTACACACAAAACCAAAATCAATGAAAAACCTACCTCCTTGTTGAATGAGAAGAAAGGTCGAGTCTCGAGCTTGACTTTGATCAGACGAAGAGAAAGACGAAGAAGCATAGCAACACTGCCGAGTTAATCGCACTCCTCTGTCTTCCCGAGTCACCACCCCCCATTACGTTGTCCTGCCCGGAGAATTTCTAACAGAATTGTGTGTGAGTGACCAACACTTTTGATAGCCAGACGAAAAGTTTACTTAACTGGAGAAGTCCGAAAGATCAGATCGCCCCATAAGCTAAAGCTAGAGCTACTCCCGCAGTCAGAAGAATACCCAATCGAGTGCTGAATCTGAGCGTTATATTGTATGTGTGTAAACACTCACTTTGTATGTTTTATTTGCATTTACATTTACATTTAGATTTGATATGAGAGGACTTTACTTACGCCCAGAGCGATGATGCGTAATCCTACCGATAACTGCTCTGTCCCCCATGAGGTTGTTGTTTATCGATCGATTGTTGGTCAAATTCGAAATCGAAATCTAAATCCAAATCAATTCGCAATAGGGAAATTGAAATTGATATTGAAAACGAGAATTCGAATCAGAATGAATTGATGGAGATGAGGAAGGTGTGGTGTGCATTTTAAGTATAATTTTTTTATAATTAATTTAGTGCTAATCTTTGAGCAGCTAGGCGCATATTTAGAACTATGTACATATATGTGTATGGATGTCTTTTTGATAAAAAGAAGCTATTTTAAAAAGCAAACCATTTTCTACACTCTTTAAAAGATTGAACTCTACATGTACGAGATTATGTATAATACAACTAATAATAATATAGCATTAACTAGGCAATTATAAAAAATGAGGTGACCCGCAGACGGAACCATAAACTAAGCGTCCTACATTAGGAGAGGGCAAGGGCAACCGATGGCGCGATTACCCTATGAGAAGACGTGGCAAAAAACTAAAACGATAAACGAATTTAAAATGAATTAAAAAGAAATGAATGAAAAATGGAGTTACCGCGAAACCAAACTCGAAGTAAATGAAAAGGCTTTTTCATTTGAAAACTCTACTACTCACTTACTACTTACTTACTTTGCAAGTAATAACTAATTTCCTCTGATCAGAGTTACACGCAATCGCGAAATGCAAAAACCAAATTACGAAAAAAAACGGTTGGTACACCCCAAACAACACACAATCACTCACAGACAGACACAAAAGCATTCGAATTGTTCTATTACAAAGAAAATAAAGAAATCAGCAAACCCAAGAGTTCAGATTTTCATTTCAATCTCCACACTCCGCATGTTCAGAACTCAGCAATAAGTAGCCCATTCGAGGCGACACACACTTTTTTAAACAAGGCAAATAGATTAAAAAATTAGCATTTAACTAAGAACGACAACAAGAACTTAGGCTATAAACTGCTATTGTTAGGCACTAAACTTACCCAAAGCCAGAGCCAAATCCAATTCCAAGCCCTCACCTGAGCCCCGAGACTAACTACCAAAACAATTTAAATAGCTAATTGCATAATAACTAAACAGTTACCACAATGTCGAATGCCAAACGCGAAACACATACAAAATAAAAATAAAAAACATTAAATCTTCCCGATAGTTATGCATGTAAAAAATGGCAAAAACAGAAACAAAAAGAATTAGCAAAAAGTCTGTTGTCGATAAGTATTATTGGCAGACAAGTAACTTTCGTCACATTGACGATAATAATTAATTGTAAGCGAAAAACAAAGGAATTAAATGATTTAAATAATAAACAAATTAATATTACAAATCGAGAGACATGATTGCAACAAAAAACACAAAAACTGAATAAAAATTTATTTTGAAAAGAGAATTTAACGAGTTGATTTGTTTTTTTGGTTTGGTTATAGGAATTTGAAATTTGAATTTCCGCGCACTTTTGGATTGTTTGAAATGTTTACCGTATATTTTGTAGTATGACTGTTTGGTGCACGAAACTTGTATGGGTATTTCAATTTCAAGGATTTCTAAGAAAAACAAGCTGGCCCCACTGTCAGCTGTTACTGGATTTTTTGTTTTTAACAAAATATAATTTAAAATAATAATGGACCTGCGAAAATTGTGCAGGATTTGCTTTGTGGACAACGCGGAGGTGGACATAACAGAGCACAGAGCCAGTGGTAGTCCAGAGCACACAGTCCTTCAGCTAATACAGACGATGTATGCCAAGGTTTGTCAATCAGATCATATACAAATGTGTCGTTACTCAAAACACCAATCGTCCGCAGAACATAGACCTAGATCTCACGGAGGAGCTGCCCATGATTTGCACTGGCTGCCTGGACGAGTGTCTCCAACAGTACGCCTTTTTCCGAAAGCTCAAGATTGCCAATCAGCAGCTCCTGCAGCTGTACGAAGAAGCGCAGCTAGAAGTTTGCGAGGAGGAAGAAATGGTCAGTGAAGACCTAGCTCGGCAGACAGTGGAAGAATCACAGTTCTGGGTGGATACGGACTCAGATATTATTGAATTAGAGCTCGAGGAACTGCCGATAGAGGCAGAGCCAGCAGTTAAGGAAGAGTTTCGTCCGAAACCCTCGCAAAAGCTAGCCAACCACGATTCTCTGATTGTGTCGGAGTTCCTGCCTGCCACCACGGCTCCACCACGCTTAGATCTGTCAGATTCGCATATGCAGCAGCTGGCTTCGCCTCCCTACGAAATGCGAACCGTAGACTATGCGGCCGTGGAGCTTAAACACTACAACCTGGACGAGTACAACGAGGCCAATCGGCTGCTGGACGCAGAACCGAGTGGCAGCCACGCCATCTACAAGTGTCAGTACTGTCCGCTGGCCTACACTTCGCCGCAGTACCTGAAGACCCATGTACGGAACTCGCACGTCTGCAAATATTGCACCACGGCCTTTGCAAAGGTGCGCGAGCTCAACGAGCACATCCGCCGCAAACACTCGCAGCATCAGTGTGTCGTCTGTTCCAATAGCTTTAGCACCAGCAGCAACCTCAGAGCACACCTGAAGAAGATTCACGGTGTTCAGCTGCCCGCCCAGGTGGCACTCCTCGACTACAGGCCAGCCACTGCAGATCAGGGCAGTTCTCACGACAAATAAAGTGAATTTATTAATTTAGATGTTAGTTTTTATTTCCCAAAACAGCTGGGACTTGTCTCGTACAGAATCGCCTTTCTGGTGGTCATCTCCAGTGATGTACATGGGTGTGAACTCCCTGTAGGCGATGCATACTCGGCGCTCCTGTACATCCTCGCGCAGAACGGAATGCTCAAACTGATACCTCGCTGGGCCGTAAAGAACAATCAGAGAGAGGCTATAAAAACAAGGTAAATGATGTGAGGAGTTCCCAAAAACATATTCGGTCGGTTAACTCACTTGGGCATGGGTATCCGCAGAACTTTTCCCTGGTACCTAGCCATCTGCTCCTCCTCGAGAAGCGGAGCCAGCAGCTGCTGTTCGTATTGAGACACCAAATCCAGGTTGTACTTGCCCGCCTGCTGGATTTCATAGGGCGTAAGGGTTAGCACGGCATCGCCGAGGCAATTGACTGTGACCACTCGCTCGCCCCAGATCCAGCAGTCGTCCACGTGTGGATCTATGCTCGCTCCCTTGCTGGGATCATATTCCAAGGAGCACTGTTCGATGGTCTGAAAGCGCTGCAGCAAAGGCACCTCCTCGAAGCGCCGCTGCACATACTCCGTACTGCGGGGGAATCCCGCGAAGGAGCCCAACTGCAGCTTACGCTTCTTGAAGTTCGTTTTAGGTCCAAAGTTCTGTTTGCGCCGCCCGCTCTGCGAAATATCCCAGGGCAAGGAATCGAGGTCGGCTATGAGCTGGGCGCCCTCTTGGGGGCTTAGAAATCGCTCCTGCACGAGGATGCCTGGCAGGGGAATGCCCTCCTCCTTTTTGTGAGTGTCGTGCGATTCCTGAACCCTCACCATGTCCCATCCTGGCTGCAAAAGTTCGCATTGGACGCAGTACGACCAGGGTTCCAGTTGCTGGAACTCCTCCTGCAGCGAGGGCTTGGCTATCTGGAAGTCCGCCTCACAGTTCAGGCAAGTTCGCACGCCTTTACATCCGCAGGGTCGAATTGTGTTCATTTTATAAATTTGCAAAAACTTAATGATAATAAAAACGTTGCTTATAACAGCTGGATAGTGTTACCGTATAAGTTGCATAAAAAAAACCATCTGACATAAAAAATACTTTAGTACTACTTTCATTTTACTAGTATATACAAAATATACTATAAGCACGGTATCCAGAGAGAAGAAAACTGTGGAAAAGCAGTGAGAGAGAGCGAGAGGCAAATAGTTTGAAACAGCTTGTGTCCTAGGTCTGTTTCAAAGGGTGGTATCCAGTACAGGTTCGAAAATACTAGAACGGTGCAAGATTTAGGAGATTTTTGTTTTAGTATTTCCATAACGCGTAGCGAAAAAGAATAAGCTCAGTATCCAGCAAATAAAGTTGTCACGCAGCGCAAAAATGTTTATTCTTTTGAAGTGTGACCGCTCTTTCTACTTGTAGTTCGGCATTTTTTTAAGACAAATGATGCGGTCATACTTTGTTGACAACCGGCAAAATTTGAAACAATACACACGTTCATCTTTTTATGATTTGTTTTAGATTATTAAATGTCCCAAAGCTATTGACATGCGTTCCGGCGGCTACGCTTGCCTTGGACTGCCCATAGTATATGTCTAAGGAGCTCGGATGATTGTATATGGGCTCTTTTAGGCATGGGTGGGTGTTCCGTTCAGGAAGAAACATGATGGAACCAGTGCCCATACCCATGGAGGAGAAGCTATCCTGTGCCAGTTGCATAACGAGATGCAAAAGTGGCCCATTTTTCCTTTCGATAGTCCTGCATCCTTATTTTTAATTTTACTTTCTCGTCCCAGGTCTTTTAATGCAAATTCATATAATTTCCCGATTCCCAAAATATTTGATTTGCCTTATCAAGTCAATTAGGACTGTATTCGCTCTTTTAATTCGACTTTTCCACGCATTTTTGTTCATGCCGGGATCCATAGTTTGAAATATGTGAAGGGCAGAGCGAGAAGCAAACGTTGGTGACAGTGAGTTTTATTAAAAATTTTAAGCACGGTATCCAGAGAGGAGAAAACTGTTCCAAAGCAGTGAGAGAGAGCAAGAGGCAAATAGTTTGAAACAGCTTGTCACGTAGGTCTGTTCCAAAGGGTGGTATCCAGTACAGTTTCGAAAATACTAGAAAGGTGCAAGATTTAGGAGATTATTTGAGGGCGCGCATTTAGTATTTCCATAACGCGTAGCGAAAAAGAATAAAATGTTTAATAAAAAGTCTGTCTCCAATGTTTGCCTCTCGCTCTGCGCTTCACATATTTCAAACTATGGATCCCGGCATGAACAAAAATGCGTGGAAAAGTCGAATTAAAAGAGCGAATACAGTCCTAATTGACTTGATAAAGGCAAATACAATATACTGGGGATCGGGAAATTATATGAATTTGCATTAAAAGACCTGGGACGAGAAAGTAAAATTAAAAATAAGGATGCAGGACTATCGAAAGGAAAAATGGGCCACTTTTGCATCTCGTTATGCAACTGGCACAGGATAGCTTCTCCTCCATGGGTATGGGCACTGGTTCCATCATGTTTCTTCCTGAACGGAACACCCACCCATGCCTAAAAGAGCCCATATACAATCATCCGAGCTCCTTAGACATATACTATGGGCAGTCCAAGGCAAGCGTAGCCGCCGGAACGCATGTCAATAGCTTTGGGACATTTAATAATCTAAAACAAATCATAAAAAGATGAACGTGTGTATTGTTTCAAATTTTGCCGGTTGTCAACAAAGTATGACCGCATCATTTGTCTTAAAAAAATGCCGAACTAAAAGTAGACAGAGCGGTCACACTTTAAAAGAATAAACATTTTTGCGCTGCGTGACAACTTTATTTGCTGGATACTGAGCCTTATTCTTTTTCGCTACGCGTTATGGAAATACTAAAACTAAAAATCTCCTAAATCTTGAACCGTTCTAGTATTTTTGAACCTGTACTGGATACCACCCTTTGAAACAGACCTCGGTGACAAGCTGTTTCAAACTATTTGCCTCTCGCTCTCTCTCACTGCTTTGCATTTGCAACAGTTTTCTTCTCTCTGGATACCGTGCTTTAAGCTCATTTCCAGCAAATAACGTAGCCAAAAAGCGATAAAATTTTAATAAGGCTCAGTATCCAGCAAATAAAGTTGTTACGCAGCGCAAAAATGTTTATTCTTTTGAAGTGTGACCGCTCTTTCTACTCGTTGCTCGGCATTTTTTGAGGGCCAATGATGCGGTCATACTTTGTTGACAACCGGCAAAATTTTAAACATCACACACATTCATCTTTTTATGATTTGTTTTAGATTATTAATTGTCCCAAAGCTATTGACATGCGTTCTGGCGGCCTGCGCCTGCCCATAGTACATGTGTAAGGAGCTCGGATGATTGTAAATGGGCTCTTTAAGGCATATGTAGGTGGGTGTTCCGTTCAGGGAGAAACATGATGGAACCAGTGCCCATACCCATGGAGGAGAAGCTATCCTGTGCCAATTGCATAACGAGATGCAAAAGTGGCCCATTTTTCCTGTTGCAAAGCAGTGAGAGAGAGCGAGAGGCAAATAGTTTGAAACAGCTTGTCACCTAGGTCTGTTTCAAAGGGTAGTATCCAGTACAGGTTCGAAAATACTAGAACGGTGCAAGATTTAGGAGATTATTTGAGGGCGCGCATTTAGTATTTCCATAACGCGTAGCGAAAAAGAATAAATATTTTAATAAAACGCTCTGTCTCCAATGTTTGCCTCTCGCTCTGCCCTTCAAATATTGCAAACAATGGATCCCGGCATGAACAAAAATGCGTTGAAAAGTCAAATTAAAAGAGCGAATACAGTCCTAATTGACTTGATAAATGCAAATACAATATTTTGGGAATCGGAAAAATTACATGAATTTGCATTAAATGACCTGGGACGAAAGAGTAAAATTAAAAATAAGGATGCAGGACTATCGAAGGAAAAATGGGCCACTTTTGCATCTTGTTATGCAACTGGCACAGGACAGCTTCTCCTCCATAAAATAAAACAAATGCATTTCTTAGGCTAGGTGTAAGACTTGTTGTACATATATTGTTGTTGTAAAATATGTTATTGTCGGCAAAAAACGTGTCCTAATTATGACCTTCTTATTTTAATTTAGCCATGTTTTGAACCATTTCGAAATCGGTTGTGCAATGCTTAGCTTGTTTGAAACCCGACAATTGAGACCCAAGCATAATAAAAATTGTTCACCTTTCTCATTTCGAATACCAGGCGATCAGAAAGAAGTGGGCAGCAATCAGAGAACAGTCGTTGACTAGTGGGGGAATAACGGCTGTTTTCCAGTAGGGATAGAAAGAGATACTGAATGCCATTTTTTGTCTTAAGTCCTTCATTGGCTAGAAGGGGATAGCTGATATATTAGAAAGAGCAGTAGGTCGTTGCCTAGTTGGTGAATAACGGCTGTTTTCCACTAGGAATAGAAAGAGATGCGAAATCCATCGGCAACACCATAACTGTTCTTAAGCTGACAGAAATGTGGTTCAGAATCGCCTACCTTTGCATTTTGTGCGCCTGGTACATGAAATCCAGAAATTAATGAATTTGTACTGCCTGCAACAATAACAAAAATTTATACAAAAACACAAAGTTTATTTTGTTTGTGTTTGTTTCTGCACAACATTTTGCTATGCTTAAATAACGAAATGCTTTATTTATTAAGGAAAAGTTGGAAACTTAGTAAACAAAATATTAAAATGCGCATAATTGAGTTGTTTATGAACATACAGTGTTACACCGTTAATTCGAATGTTCATAACTTGGCTCAACTTTTTTTTAATTTTTAGAATTTTTTTAAACAAAACTTTCTTGGAAATTTGTTAATTACACTTCTTAAGGGGGTCTTCTACTTACGAAATTTTTAAAAAGCGACTTCTATTTATTTTTAAAATATAGAAGATCTGAGGAATACGCCATGAAAAGGGTTTTATAAAATTTGCATTCCTTCATGTGTAAACGAAGCCCGAAAGATAACCACCTTCATACGCTTCGACCATTTTTCCTATCTTTAAACGAGTTTTCCCGAAAATCACCTTTTTTAACTTTCTAGTATCAACAATTGTCTGTGCTTTTCCGAGTACAATTAAAAAAAATTTTTTCATTTGTACACTCTCCAACGAGTGAAAAATGTGGTTAAATATGAAACTTTTAAAAAATATATTAAAAACAAATTTTTAATTAAAATAAAATCGTACGAGGAGAATCATAGCTAACGTAAAACTGAACATAAATAAAATAAATTTATCTCATTTATGCAAGTATAAGGGTAGTTATGATACCAGAAAAATTACCCCTACAATTTTGATGACCCCACTTTCACCCCATATAAACAAAGAGTGAGACTATACACACTTTAAATTTTCCATAGTATTAAGTTTAAAGATATACAAAAGTAATACAAAAAAATTATCTCATTATCCTATTTAGTTTTCTCACAATTAATTTCTGAAAATAGGCCAAAATTTCGGCCTTGTAAGTAGAAGGCCCCCTTAAGTTTTCCTTGTTCTTGTTAAAGAAATAAAGCCAACAAATTTTAATTTTCTTATATAATTTATTTTTTTGCGTTGAAATATTGTTTTTCTACAAATACTTATTTTAGACCTGTTTTCCTTAAACAAATGCTGCTTGGTGATCAATACTAATCGTTAATTTCTCCACCAGCTTTGTATTTCCCAAGCTATCGGCGGGGTTTTCCAATATGGAAAAGAATAGGGTATCTTTATGGGGTGTGGCCCCGGAACGGCCGATGCGATGAATCGTTCTAACTACTCTTATTTCTCTCTCTGTACAAAATGGAGCTTGGGTGATGATCAGTCTTTTGGTGCACAGGTCCAGCAGCTACACTGGATCTCGATCAGATCTTGAGGCAGCTGCTGTGGGAGCCGCTGCGAGCGTAAACTTCCTCGAAGGCGCGAATCAGCTCGTCCATGCCCCGGAGCAGACCCTCCTCCCGGTTGCCCGGCATCCAGGCGCTGCGATGATCCACTCGCACTTGGGCGGGCAGCTCGCGACACTTGGCGAAGTCAATTAGCCAGACACCAACGCGTTCGTCGTCGTAGACGATGAAGATGCTGGAGCCAACGATCTCGTGGCGGGCGAAGAAGGACGACTGCTCGATGACCAGGCGCATGTGCTTGAGTCGCTTCAACAGTTCCTTCTGCACGGACCGGCGGGCGACGAGGAACTGTTCGATGGTCTGGCCAATCTGCTCGCTGCTGCGGCAGGTCTTCAGATCCTTGATGGGCTGACGTCCGCGCAGGCGCAGGGCCTCTATCCTAAAGCCCTTGGAGTGCGAGGAGGAGAGCGACTCCCGGAAGGTCATGTATCGCAGCTTAGTAATGGCTCTTGCCTCGTGCTCTGCCGGAGTGGGAGCGCCAGTATCCACGGCGATCATCTTCTGGTAGAGATCGGGGCGCAGGGTGGCGTTGCTGACCTCCGATTCGAGGAACGTACGGCTGCCCATCTTAATGTCCATCACACACGGGTCCCGGAAGCCGGCCAGGAGATCTTGTAGCTCGATATAGTGTTGCGACTGCATCTCCCGCATCCCAAAGTAAGCGGGCACAATCTGGGCAGTCTGCGGCTCCTGGCAAATCAGCCGGTAGGCATGGACCTCGCTATCCTCAACGCCGGCGATCCGCTTTCGCACGATTCCCGTGGACGTGGGAACAATGCTCTCGGGGTGACCGGAAAGCTGCATCCAGCCCTGGGGCTTGGCCTGCGTCTGTGTCTGCTGGTGCTGAAGGAGATGAGGGGTGGCTGGGGCGCTCAACTCCAAGGCATTCTGCAAAACAAAAGAGAAAAATCAAATAAGTAGGAGATTCGCAACGATTTCATTGTTTAAACGTCGTTATTGCAGCTCAGAACGGGCTCCTCGCTCCTTCACCAGGGCTGAGACATTACTGTCTGTCTGGCCACGATTATAAATAATGAAGTACATTTTATTTGCCAGCCTCACGGCCACGCCCCGGAGCCTCGTAAACGCGAAATTTATGCCGGCAACCCACCCGCCAGGCCGGGCCAAGCGATCGCACATTGTCCGAGGCAGGAAGCGGACGGAGCTGGACGGGACAGGAGTGTGTAAACAACGGGTACTTACGATGGCCAAGAACTTGAGCAATGACATCTGTGCCGGAGCCTGGGACGGGATGTGGTTCTGGTTCTGGTTCTGGATCTGGATCTGGTTGTGGTTGTGATTCTGATTCTGGTTGTGGTTTTGAGCCTGGGCCGCTCTTTGGAGACTCAAATAGTCGTCCAAGTTGTCGCAGTTCTCATACGGAATCCGCTGTAATGAAAGGATAAATGTGGTTATTAAGGGTTTTCAGAGACACTAAGGTAATTTGTATAAAATAACGATAATGATAAATGTCTTCAGATACACATTTGTATCTTATAAAGTGAATTAAAAAAAAATTAGCAATTTAATAAAAAATTAGCAATTTAATGCTAATGAAACCCCACAGAGGATATCTTGGTAAACAAAACTGTGCTGCATTTGGTAAAATAAAAGCATGAACCCCGCCTTGAGCTTTGTAAGTGGAACAACCCATATATTATGCGAATAAATTTCCAACTTTTTGCATTAATGATTGATACTTTGACTAGAACCGAACCTAGATTGTGACTCACGTGAACACAGAGGTGTTAATTAATTATTCAAGCCGAATGCATTGACTAAATATTCTGTGCGGCTTCGATTTGTTTACGCTTATTCAAAATGTGAAATAAAATAAGACTGCGCTGCTTGATGGGTCGTCGTGTGTGGTTTACGGCACTGCCGTGTCCCTAATGAGGCACTTAGTATGCAAAGTTGGCGTTGCCGCTGTTTGTCACCAGCAGTTTGTATTTGTTTGTGCTGCCTGCCTATGCGAATTGAGCCATAAGCATTTGGCCATAACAAATAACGATCTGTCAGCGTAGAAGGCGATCCAATCCGATACGATCCTCACTCCCAGCCGGGCAAGCGACCAGCCTGGCACCGCTTTGATTAATTAACTAATTAAGGTAAATGCCGCGGAACTTGTTTATCTTTATATAGCCTCCGTTATGCCGTGTTGCTCTTGTTTTCTCGCCGCTCGCCGCTTTATCTCTCCCCACTATTATCGTATCTTAACTGCCAAGATAACGCTGCGTCTTTTTCAACAGATCCCTGGATCTCGTCGTAATCTCCCGGGTTAATAGCATTGCCCCGATGGCGATCTTTACGTAAGTCGTCGTCAAATTTGCATATGTGGCACAAATTCGTCACGAGAAAGGGTTGCTCGGCCGGATGGATGGGATGTGGCAACAGTGAATACCCGCTGCGAGGGTCATGGCGATCCTTATCTGCCAGCTGCAATGGCCTGATCTTGAGGCTTATCATCCACTGGCAAATATTTAATTTGAGGGTGCGAAAGCCCTGGCTTAATGTGGGTTAGAGATAATGAATAATCAGCAGGTAAACATGACTGGAGAATGCTTTGAATTGTGAAATTTACATAGATATCATAATGTTATGGTACTTTAAGAGGCTCTGTCGATCTACAGGAAGCATACGCGTTCGAGCTTGATAAAGTTCGAAATGTGGAGTTTGTAAACAAGAATTCTATTATTTTATATGATAATTTTCAGAGGCCCGTTCTGGCTCATGAGGTAATAGTTAGCAGCTCGATTCGTTGACCTTCTGCTATCGAATTTCCAAACCAAACATAAAATCCGAAAAGCCCCCGCTGTTATGTATCAATTAAGGCGCTAATAAGATGTCACATTCGATTGAGGTTTGGATCGAATTCGATTAACCAATATTCGAGGTAGGATTTTCGTGTCGTCAGCGATGACCTTAGGCCTCACTAACGGAGCTCGCAAATGTGTGCACTTACTATAGTATAATTATAGCCACCGATCGATCTAGTCGACGTCAGAGGCTTTTATTCATTGACTACTCGTTTTACAACTGCATTTACTACAGAGTAAATCGCATTGCCCCGATATTCGCACATTTTTGCACGTACACCAGCCTTAGGCGGGGAAATTAGCATTTAGGCATAAATTTTGAACACTTTTCAGTGCGTCACGCCCGGTGCCCTAGAACATATTACTTCACTTTTATGTATGTGCAATGAACGGCATGTTTAATTATCTCATCGCTGGCTGGGAGCAGATTCAGCGATTCCGGGGAGCACTCGTGTGTGCGAAAATCGCCCCGGGAAAACCTCACTCAGCGAAAAGCGATTGTGACAGATTCAAAGCGAAACCGCAAAATGTGCAAAACAATAATTAAGAAAACGTAAAAAATTACAGCACTTTTCGCATGAGTGACTTTGAATTCGACTTCGATTTCGAGCTAGAACTCGAGTCTGAGTGCAGGCGCCTTTCCTACCGCTGGGTTATTTTTAGGCTCCACCGCTCCGACGTTTAACTAAGCTCACAGTTTAGTAGTGTTTATTTATGACTACTTAACATTTTCAATAGCCGCCGGACGAACGTGTTAACCGACAGAAACAGACACCGAAACAGACCGACTAAGCATTGGCAACGAAAAAAATGTTTCAAAATTATAACACTCACAAAAAGGCGAAACAAAAACTTTGCTTAAATCAATTTATGCGCGTGACGTCAAGGCGCGTTGGCCGAGCTGTTAATTAAACAAAATCAACCTGCCGAAATATATTTATTTTTTTTGTGTGTGGCGAGAACATAGACGGTAAGCATAGATCTGCTCTGGCACCCTGTTGAGGTCCAAGTCCCCAAGAGCTTGATCTGACGATCTTGGCCATGAACCTGCGGTTGTCTGCCCCACAAAACTGGTTTCCCGCCTCCAGGATCTCCGATCGGCGATCGGCCGATCTCAGGTGCAAGCTGGCAGCCTTCGCAGACTGGGAGTTTTGTAGAACATAACCCTGACATGAAGAGGACGTCGGACGTCCCAACTTGGCCCAGACTGTCTGGGGGATCTCCTCGTTCATCGATATATCGATAGTCGCGCGGTCTCTCGGTCCGCCGGGAGTTCATATTTGCATTGACGTCAATCCCGCGGTCCGGGGAGGGCGAGGGGCTCGCCTGGCCCGGTAGGGTGGCGGGGCGGTGAGGTAGGGTGTTCAAACCAGTTGGCTTAAAAAATTGTATGTGGTATATTTATTTTTTTTAACTTTACCCATCAACAAGATCATCAGCTTAGATCCGTGTGTGTGCCCGCTGGGCAGAAACTATTTGAAAAGTTGGTTTCGCACTCTCTTCTGGTTCTAAGTCGCAGTTCTGGTGGCCATGAGTAACTGTAAATCCGTGGAGAACCGGATCTTTAGACCCCAGACCTCCGGCGACTTGCGTCAATCATGAATAACGTCGTCTTTCCCAAGCCAAGCTGCATTCATCGTCGCTTACACGAAAATCCAGGTGAATCACACTGCGAAAGTTCGGCATTGGCTTCTCATCTCTGACTAAGTTCCAATTAAACCAATTCGGCGACAACCCAAGGCGCGGGAATAACCTGGCTCTCAGCTAGAAAATAGATCTGATCCGATCTGGCCTCAAACTAGCTCTGGGGGAGCCTTGATCTAAGCCGAGCGACGGCTGAAGCCACGGCTTCAAGTGTGGGTCGCCTGCACTTGACACTTTAAATACTCGCGAGTGCGGCTACACTGAGCGAAAAGCTAGGCCAAAAAAGAGTCAATAAACTGAGAGAAATAAGGACTTGACTGAACATCTTTGTTTTTACTCGAAAGTCTTTGTCAACGAATCAATTGTCTTTAATGAAACGCAATGGAATGAATCGATTCGATTGTGTGTCCACTGGCGGACATGTAACGCCTCTGCGGCGGCGGACTCCTCATCCTCATCTCGCAATCTGTCATAACTGGCCCTGTCCGGCTGCGTCCGTCTTTAATTAGAGCCGGAGCCCGATCCGCCTCCGTAGTATGCAAATTGGCCTTACGTGGATCACTGGAACTCGGAATTCCAGTCCACCCGCCGCAGATCTCCCACACTACTCTGTTTGCGTTTCGCATAGCTCGCGGGGTGACTGGGTTTGGGCTGTGCCCACAGTTGTTTCAACACAGACCCCACCACACACAGACGTCATCCAAGGCCCGGAGTCGGAAACGGAGTTTGTCCTGCCCTTTGTCTGTATGTCTGTCTGTCGCTTGTCTTTTATGTATAATCATTATTTCTCTGCTTTTATTTTTTTTGCCACTTTCTCTGCAAGTGTTTGGCTTTCTACGCGGATGTGGATGCGTTGCCCCAATCCTCCACACCAATTGACGTCACTCTGCACAGTTTGCTTACGGCTTACAAGCTTTCTTTTCTTTCGGCCACTTACCTCGTTGTTATTGTTCGACTGCTGATGCTGCTGGTACTGTTGCTGCTGCTGTTGCTCCACTTCCAGCATCATGGCATTGCGCTGCTTGGAGGAGGCACCCGTGTCCAGGGCAATCAGCTTCCAGAGCTGCTTGAGCCCAATGTTGTCGATGCAGGAGAAGCGCAGCTTCTCATTGGACCAGGCCATCGTGGAGCGATTGCTTCTGTTGGCACTGGCGGAGGACTTGACGGTCTTGGTGGAGGCTCCTCCTCGGTCTGGCTTGGCTTGAACTGGCCGCTGGAGCACCGTTGAAGTCATAGTCATTCGGTTTCACTTGGTTAGTATTGTTTCAAGTGTGTGGGGGGTGTGGAGTATATCTAAGACGTTCGAAGGGAGCTCGCTCGTGTATCACATTTGCATTCCTATTCCGATAGCGAGACCACGACGACTCTCCTCCTCGGTTGCTGATGCCTCCGTATTTCTCTGTTGCCACTCAACTGCGTTCTCGTTTCACTTCACTTGCACTGTGCGCCTTGGCATGGGAACTCTGTTATCTTTATCTAAGTGCGCTTTGTTTTTGCACTGCCTTTCCGCTAGGCGTTTATCTATAACTCTCCGCCCCGTGGGGAACTGTATATATATATCGAGTATATGTGTGTGTATATATAGCACTGGCGATCGCGCGAATCGAGGCGAGCTGCGTTCGCTGGCAGATCTGAAAAACGAATAACTGGTTTCGCCATATGGCAGCCACTTTTGTGATCGCCGATCGTGGTTTGCCGTTCGTATGCTCACCCGAAGCTCTCTCTCTCTATCTCGCTGGGCTTCGGCTTGGAGCACAGGGAGAGTCGGGGAGAGTCTAAAAGAGAGAGCGAGCGATTGGGGGCTACACCCTCTGGAGAAGAATCGTCGTCTGGATATATCAGGAATTAGCCGCTGGAAGAGCGATAAGCCAAAGTAGGAGGGATCAGATTTGACAATAAATAAAATGAACCGAAAATTATTCCCAAGAACCGATTGAAATGCTGGAAAATTTTATGGATTCTTTGCAGAATATGTTTGTATTGAATTTTAATTGGATATTCCCTAAAAATATTCCCTTAATGAGTCAATGAATTATTCAATCAATTTAAAAAGAAAGAGCTCCCTAGGGAACTCTTACTAAAAGCGATTAATAAATAAACCCCACCACAGGATTCCCCAAACTACACATCTGATGAGCAATATATTTACATACATCTCTTAATCATTCGATTTCCCATGGTTTTTAGTCTTAAGTCCCAAGCAAGGATTTGTTTAATCAAATATTTATATGTTTACAACCTTCAAACCTTCAAAGAACCCATTTCCATTTACATTTTTCAGACCTGGGGTGATAGTGTTCGCGGAATGTAAATGTCACGATGATTCCACCAACCCGCATTGAGATTAATCCCCATCGTACTATAGCGTACTATATAGTAAACAAGGAATTTCAAATGCGACATATTTTATTCTGTTGAGGGCTCGTCAGAGTACCAAAGTAACTTGTTTACGTAGAATTCCGCCTTGCAAAGAAAGGGAAAACAACTGAATGCGAATACATTAGTGCCGAAAGCACTCATAAAATCCTAGAACAACAAAACAACATTCAATTTGTGGGCGCAAAATGGTGATCTTGGAGAAACCCGGAGAGAGGTGGGATCTGGTGTCCAGATGGCGCGATGGCGCGATCTCGCCATCTCATGGCGCCATCTAAGGTCAGACATTGAACCGTCGCGACTCTCAGCTTCTGTTGAACTGCGGCAAAATTCCCGAACCCATCTGCAATGCTAATCCCCGGCCAAACTGCGCAACGTCTTGGGATCAGAGGATTATGCAAACAGAAATCTGCGCCAATTTTCTGCAGAACCAGCAGCGAGTTCATGGCCATCGTCCGGGTGATAACTCTGCCATATGTATTATTTATCATGGAACGCGGCCGTCTCTGATTTCGGTACAGATTCGATCCACATCCCGCTCCCGTTCTGGCTCCCTTTTGGGATGCGTGCGTCAATCCCGGGTCTGGGTGACATACAAACCCCGAGTTCGAGTTGCAGTCGCCACACTGCTCCTCCGCCGGCTCCTCCGACGGCAGCTCACATGGCAGCTGCGTCAGCAGTCAGTCAGTTGTCAGTTGTCGCATCGCTCGTCACTGTAATTGTAATGCAAAGCCAGCAGGCCAATGGTAATGACTTGGAAAACTGTCTCGGAAATGCATTGAACTTTGGGTCTGCAGGCGGCAACGTGGCGTATGAGTAACAATAGTTTCCCCGGGCACGTGACTAGACACGAGCCATTTCCCGAACATCATCTACATATTTCCAGCAACCAGTTCTAGTTTCCGGCAAAGCAGACCCATCATTCTAAACGATAAGCACTTACAGATATGGTATTGTGGTATAAAAACGAATCTTTTTCAAGAAAAGGGTAATTTTTCTGTTATTCTTAAAGTGAAAAGTGTCGTAAGATATTACGTATACGCAGTACAGTGTAATATATCATAAAATCATAAAATTAAACACATATTTTTTATCATTAAAGAATATAAACTAAGGAGAAAGAAATACGACTTGAGCTCTCAGGGAGTGAAGATTTCCTTATATTTATGTTATGTTACCCATCTGATACCCCTATAATACTGCATTGCATTGCTGGGGCTGCACTTCAATTAAGCAGATTTCATCATCAGCGTCTCGCATCTCACATCTCGATTCAAATGGCACTTCCCACTTGAGTGAATAATCAGGCGTCCCAACTTTACGGGCAGACACGGCCCATGAGAAAAGCCCAGCCCGGTTCCAGACCCCGATCACTGATCATCATCGTAGGCCTGACGTCAAACGCAATACGATCGTGTAATTTCTTTGTCACGATCTGCGCGGCGCTTAAAGAGAAAACGGGAATGGTGCGGAGGTTAAGGATGGGCCATCTGCACGCACCAGTGGACAGGAGGCAGTCGCCAGTCGGCAGACAAAGAAGCCAGAGCCAAGTCCAAGACAAAGCCTCCTCCAGATGCAGCAACGGACTTTTGTACTAAGTCAGTTTGTTGTTTCGCGATTGACGCACTTGGTCGCTGTCTGGTCACTTGACTTTTTTAATCTCGCAACTTTATCGTAGCCGAGTCAAATTCGGATTCGAGTTCGCATTCGGATTCGTTTTTGGCTTTCGTTTCAGAATCGTAACATAATATTGCGCTCAGGTAGCGACGCTGCTGGGTTCTCTTCCTCTTGTTTGGCTTTCAATCATACGCAGCACACAGACACTCCGGTACTCCACCGAACGTTTGCTATAATTTTGCCCGAGCAGAGCCAGTTGTTCGTTACTAAATTACGGCTCAATGACTTCCCTGACGTCACAGTATTAGCCTCGGTCAACACAACGCCGAAAAAACCTCTGTGTTCCTCATTAGCATACTCCCATGTGTGGGAGTGTGTTTGCCGATCTATAGATTCAAATGGTGTCTATGTATACGTCGGATAGCACCAGCTTGGCGCCGCCTCAAACAATTAAATCTCAGTTGTAAAGCCGAAATGGGAGGCCGAGCTCGAATTGGTAAATATGGGGTAAACTGCATTTTAAAAGGATTCCTCAAGGCTCAGTTTGGCCATATCTGATCTGCATTTCAAAGCGTTTGATTGCGAATTTCTTATTCCCATTACTTTGAATGTCAAATAAGGTGGACCGAAGGCTGGCTGGATCGTTGACTTGTCAATATTTGTATTAAAATATTTCATATATGTATTTCCTAAATTAAATTATTAAATTAAAAATAAATTAAATTAAATTCTAAGAATGTTCCATAAGCTTTGTGCATTTCCCATTGCGTATCTGTTTGGGGTTCAGTGTTTGACTTTACTTATGAAAACGCGAAAAAAGCGTGTAAACCGCAGGTTAAACCGTGTGTTTAACCAGCTGAAGTCCATGGCCAAACCCTCCAATATCTAAATATGCCATTTTGTGGTTTCGCCCGTTGTGGAAAAGGCAAACAAATATGGAGTGCACAGGCCAAGTGTGTTGGGAAAGTACGAAGCAACTCATATACCATACATTCTAGAGGGTAAAGGACGTCCTACTGAATAATCGAGCTTAGAGCGTGGCATGGATGATGAAATCAAATGCCATTTTGTAGAACGGAGACTGATATTCTTTTATTTTCAAAAACATGCTTAGCTTAGAACATCTTTCATGCAAAGTATTTGCTTAGTGAAGTACATATATTAAAAGAAATTCACAGGAAATGACGTTCCATTCATTGAACTTTTTTGAAAACTTTCCTAGAAATTCTAGTAGATTAATTCCTAGATAGCTCATGTGCTGACCAGGCTGACGTCACAATGAGTCTCTGATAAGGAGCATCGGGAATCACAGAGTTTTTATGGAAGATTTCTGCAACGTCACTTGAGCACTATAAACACTTCAATTGACTTCTTTTTGGAATTTTTATGTAGAATAAGAGCCTCAAGGGCAGTTTCCGGAGAAACTACAGATCACAGCGATCTCTCAACTCAATTGAAGTGTCTTGGCATGGCAACACAATGCCTCCACTTCCGATGTCCGATTCCCGCGGCACTGATAGCTGACAAGTTTGTTTTGTTTGCCTCGGCTTCTGATTCTGCACTCCTCGAGGGGCTATCAACCTGGCTATCATTAGGTTTGTGAATGATTTTCGCATTTATTATTTGCGGCGACTAAAAATAGTGTCCCAGCATGTGAATCGCGCGAGCCGCTGATAAAGCCAAAGCCGCGAAAGCAATGCTCTCCACCACCGATAATCGCGGGTCACAGGCGTTAAATAAAGCTCAAATAAAAAGAACGGGAGAAGCCACAATTGCTGGCAAAAATATACAATTAAATTTAGAATCTGTACAGCAAAAGCAACAACAAATAAACAAAAGAAGAATACTTATTTACGGGCGTGTAAACAATTTGATTGATTCGAGCCAAGCGATGCGTAACGGCGAGAAAAACAGAAAACAACGGCTGCCTTGTGTTTTAGCCACTCGAGATCGTGATCGTCATGAAAGGCATCTCCCGAAACGGCAATTTAATCTCTGCCTTCAGAACAGAACAATCTTCAAGATACTTTCTTTCCGAACGCATTATGTCATCCTCCAATAATTCAGCGAGTTTCGGTTTTATATTTTTTGTTGTTATGGGGAGATTAACGCGGCTCATGATCTCAAGTGATGATTAATTTAAAAAAACTTTCTTAACACTGAAAGACTAGTAAAAATGTTTACTAGGGTTTAATCATTATTAAATTAACCAATAAATAAGGTACGATTTAAAGTGCTTGTTTCCTCCAAGGATCTATCCCCATAAACCACCCTTATTAAATCTATCTATCTTGAAGGTTATTTATTATATTTCTTATATGATGATCCAGTATCTATCCCTTATTGACGTGTAAGGCATACGTTTAATACTCTTTAATATATCCTTAAATGCATCACTAAATTCTACAAACTGAATCTAACAGATAGTAATAATAAGCCTGGAAATAATACCCAAAATCGTATAACCCATCTGCGCACATGTCTTGTGTATACTCTGGATGCATGCAATCGCCTGGTGGCGACCCCAATGACCCCCTGGCGATCACGTTTTCAGCATCGTAGAAACCCGGCACGTTCTTTCCCCTTTTTTTATTTCTGAACAGCTCATTCGCAGTGGGGTCGACGTTAGCATGAATCGAAGCCAAGGGATAACGTTCGATTTCGAGTGCAAAATCAATGTGCGTCAATTGCAGCAAGAGATTAGCCTCGCTCTAGTTTGGTTTGAAAAAAAATCTATCGAAAAGATCGCGAGCTGCGTTCACATAAATCAGCGACAGATGATAATAAAATCCAAGACAAGACACAGCTCCATGGGGGGCACCGCCTGGAAACAACAAGCCGACGGATGGCGGGTTGGGATGCCGGGGAATCGATCCCTGAGCTTATCGCAAACAAAATGAGTTTATGCCGAAAATAGCCGCTTCTTTCAGGGCCACGTCAGTCGGTCAAAGGGGGGTTGGGATTGGAATCGGAGGGGTGTTTATAATCCCCATTAATATATACACTTGGCTTTACCGTTACGTGACGCAAATCGATCGAGAAACGCCCCGATCACCGTTACACTCAAGTTTATTTATAAATTAAGAAATAAAAATACGAAATCCAACGAAAAATAAACCAAGTGGCAGTCGCAAGCCCTCGAAGTCAAGCCCGGCGTGCATCAGTCCCAGCCAAGCAGCTGATTCAGCTGCACTCCCAGTTCCCAGCTCTCAGCTCCTTATCAGGGCCCGACATCGGACCCATAATTGTGTAATATATGGGCAGACATCATCGGCAGACATCAGGCAACCCCCTCGGCACGTGGCATGCAAATGAGCGGGCGTCCGGAATATCATTAGAGAGATTTGGCAGCCTTGGCCAACCCAGGACCGGGAACGGGCCAACAACAAAATTATTAAATATAAATAAAAAATAAACAAAATAGGGAACACAAGCCGGCTAATTAAATCCATGCGAAACCCGATTCGGGGGAAAATTTATGGCTCTTACATTTCCATTGAATTCAAATGCTTTTGTGTGCGCTTCTACGGCCACAAATAAAATCGTAAATAATTGCAGAGCAAATATTTATCGTGGGGCCAAGCCAAGCCATGAGGCTTTGTCAGTGAAATGAAGCGGCGCGTGCGAAAATATGGGTTATGCTGCGCATTGAATAATAATTCTGGGTTAGCGCCGATCCTATGTCAACCATTTTGGGATTAAGTCAGCCCTAAAAGTATGCTGTTCGCCTGTCAGATGTCAAATTTCCTCTTGAATTCAATTTTAACCACAAATTTGGAACATAATATCGAAATAATTTTTTTTTCAATTTTAATTGCTGTCCATATTTCAAAATATTGGCACTGAAAACCCAATTCTGACAATTAAGTATGAATTGTCAAGTTATTTGCACCTTTATATAATAAGTGCTGTATTGTTTACAAAAATGTATGTGGAAAAATTCTCCATGGGGGGTTACAACCCCCAAAACATCCCCCCCCCTCCCCCCGTGCGCACGGGCCTGATAAAACATAATATTAATCTCTATTATGTTCTATTATGTGCCTATGGCAGGTAGGTATAAGTGGTGAGGTTACTCTTTGTAACCTCCAATTAGAACTGTGCTGTGCTTCGAAAAGGTTTTCTCCGTTCTTCCTCTGATATGGATATCTAGTATCCGTTCCATTGTTTTCACGAGGAACGAGGTCAGGCTGATCGGCCTGTAATCCTTGGCATGGATGTGTCCTCTTCTTCTAGGTTTTGGTATGAAGACTTCTCTTGCTTCCTTCCACGGAAGTGGTATGTGTGCTGCTGTTTTAATGCATGCTTGGAAGATTGCAGCCATCTGCCAGTGCAAGATTTTATTGTCTGCAACATTGCTGGTATGATTCCGTCCGGTCCCGGACTTTTGTACTTGTCGAAAGAGTCCACCGCCCAATGGATTCTTTCCATGGTGAAGATCTCTTAGCTGGTGTTCTGCTATTTGGCTTTCCAGTGCTCTCGTTTCTTCTGTCTGGTTACCTGGGAAGTGTGTATACAGCAGGATCTCCAGTGTCTCTTCTGCTGACGTACATCCTGTGCCGTCATATCTGTTTATAAGTGTGGGGCTTGTATGCCCCTTGGCTAGTATTTTGCTCAACCTAGTAGAGCTGAAAAAACATCGGTGGCACTATCGATAATATCTATGTTTTTCAGATTTTCAGAACATCCACTGTGCATTCCAGCCACTTCGACTGAGTCTGAAAGGACCTTTAGTAAGGTTGGTCAGATTATATATGATCGAAGATCGTATCTAGAACCAAAACTAGTAGATATGCTACTTTTCCTCAACAAAAACCAAAACATATGATCTCTTGTCTCTTATTTAGAATATTATTTTGTATTGAAGCAAAAACTAACATATAATTTTGTTTTTATTGTTTATTGAAATAAATAAAACGCTTTTCTGTTTTTGTTTAAATAAACATGTATTTTAATTCCTTTGCAGTCCTTTCTGCATTTTCTAAAGGGCTATTGTAATAGTTTCGTTACATATTCTGCGAGAGTATATAAACTTCGGTTCACGATAATCTACAGGTCCATCCATTTTTATACCCTGGCAGGGTATTATAATATTTTTTTTTTTTTCGCAACATATTTCGTTAGTAACATTTTTCGCTAGCAACATTCCGAGAAAGCGGAAAGTCTGAACATTTTTCTTCTTCTTCTTCTACTTACTGCAAGGGTATTTAAACTTCGGCATGCCGAAGTTAGCTTCCTTTCTTGTTTTGTTTAATTTCTATTAAATTGTATAACAAAGAAGCAAACCAATAAATTAACCCCCTATCTTAATAGCAGCAATCAGCAAACACTTTCTGAACTTTCAACGACTCCAATTACAAATCCAGACCCTCAAACCTGAATTGGCTTATCTCGCCTGATCGGACACATTAACAACTCTGAATGATCAGATTAGTTTGGTGGATTACCCGATAGGAAAGCGTGAAAATCAAAATAAAGCCTGATAACCGATTTGGCACAATCGAAGACCCGAAATCGACCGAATATAGAATTGGGAAAAACCCTGACAAAGGCTAATAATCGATTTTAAAGTTGGAGTGACGATGACAGTTGGTATTCATGCAGGTAACACGGCAGGAATATTTGAACAGCGTAATTGTGGGAGGCAGGGCTGGACGGCAGGCAGGTTGGCATAACAATAAACTCATTAGCAGGCCAATGCAAAGCCAGGAACAATAACAATAACGGGGAGGCGCGAATAGGAAGTTCACATAATAACATTATAGAGTGTTTGTGGCTTGGCTGTAAATAATTTCCTATTAATATTTGCCGGACTTATCGCTGTATCGGTAAGCCAGTTGTTGTCCGGCAAATAAATAAATATGTGGGTAATTGTTTCTCCCGTTGGTGTAGGTGGGTGGGACAACAATTGATTCACTGCCTCGATTACATCTAGGCACACACAGGCCTCCTCCAAGAATCGAACAATACTAACGTCGATTTCAGACCTAACAGCTAAAGGGCGGGTTACATTAATGGTCGATAAGTGGATACAAGCCAAGGCCTTAATGACTTTTTGTTTGCGTATATAAAGGGAGCCTTCATCAGGTCATCCTAAATTAATTCAAGAACGTTTTCAGGATCAGGAGTTGCTTCGAAACACATTAAATCCATGTCATCCTCGAAAACCTTAGAGCCACCATTACCCACATATCTGGTCAACTTTGAGAACTATCTGAAACCCAAGAAACTAAACCAGGGTCAGTCTCTTCAGCGTTTCGAGAAGCCCACTGGCCGAATCTCGTATCTCACAAGGAGACTAAAGCGATTGAAGCTGCTGAGGTGGTACTATAGTTTTTCGAAATCCTTTGGACAACTACCGCTGCCCAAATTTCTGGAATTTCTGCGTGCCCGCAAGGACGATGGTCTGTGCAAACGGAAGACGGGCTTTGAGATCTACTGTGAAATGGCCAGCATCCATGGCTTTCACATTTTCGTGGGCGCCAAGACCTGGCAGAGAATCCTTTGGTGGCTGCTCATTTGCACCGCGGTTCTGCTCTCCGTAATAATAGTGATTATGTCCATGTCGATGAGTATGGAAGCGCCTACCATACGCTTCATAGGCACCATGATGAAGCCCACGTCGAAGGTTCCCTTTCCTGCAGTCACCATTTGTGGCCTCAATACAATCTCTCAGCGAAGATTACTTGCTAAATCCAGGGAATTGGGGGTGTTAGAGAATGAGCTGCGGGAGGTGAGCTACCTAAACTCTTCTCTAGCAGATCAACTAACAAAAAGAAATGTAAGTTGGCTACAACTCCTGGTAGATCTATCTCCTCCGATCTGCGAGCAAGTCAAGAGCTGTCAGTGGGAAAATCGCTTAGAAAGCTGTCGGAAAAAACTGCAGCCGATTTGGACACCCGACCAACGACTGTGTTGCAGCTTTAACTACCAACAGCAGCGGTTTAGTTCGAATTTGGGTCTTGGTGTCGTCCTAAGCTCTAATAATGAGGTCTTTGGAAGCGCTCTTACTGCATCCGCTAGTTTTGAGATCCTTATACACGAATCCCACGAAGTACCCAGTACTTCCACTCCGAAATTATATGTACCGAGAGGAACTGAGACTCATTTGATGGTGCGACCTTTTGTCACCCGATTTACTGAAAGTCTAGACAGCATAGACCTTGACAAGAGAGGCTGTTATTTTCCTAAAGAACGAGATCTATTTTATTTTTCTGCGTATAGCCAGGGAAATTGCTTAGCCGAATGTCGCAGCGAAGGAATCTTCAGATCCTGTGGTTGCATTCCCCCGAACTCTCCTGGCCGGAGAGGTTGGACACTCTGCGATTTGCAGCAAATCCAGTGCACAATTAATTATGGCAAGTAAGCACAATATGGTAAATAAAGAAGTGTTTACAAAATTCCTTACTATTTACAGATATTGCTGATCGAATTGAAGAAGAACAAAAGAAATACAAATGCCTTCCGCCTTGCCAATTCCATCGGTATGAGTTCCAAGGTGATATTCGACTCATAAAGGAGAATACTAACAAAAGCATTGACAACTCAAGGTAAATTGAGGACAATACAAACAGTACCTAGACTTATTTCAAATCATTTTTCAAAGTTTAATTTCCCCAAACGAGGTCCGTCTCCGCATTTACTATGACTCACCAATAGCTGAGGAGCAGGTGCTGGACGTCTACGAAAATTGGCTGACATTTATAGGCAAGTCCACTAATGACCTACAAGGTGTCCATTTCAGATAGAATTAACCGTTCCTTGGACAGGCACCTTTGGCGGCATTACCGGACTATTTATGGGCTGCAGTTTCGTGTCTGTCTTCGAGCTGGTGTTCTTTACCTGCGTGCGACCCACTTGCAACTGGCTGACCCGTCAGCAGATACTTTGGCGACGGCGGCAGAAGGTGGCCGTCATTAGAACGGACTAGGAGGGGTCGCTGTTTCCCACTTGGAACATTTCTTTCCTGCAACAAGATATCCTAGACCAAGACAAATATGAGTTAGGAAATCATAAAATAATTCGTAATAATAATAATTCGAAATTGTATATTCGGTGAAAACGAATATTTACTTTTAAAAAAAGAAAAACAAGATTCGGAGAACTTTAATTATGGAAAAATTTGATTTAAGAAGCAAGTCTCAAATTATTTAAGGGATTTTCTTGGACTAAGCCATGGAAACCGAACTTATATTAAACGTAATCACATAAAATAAAGTCATTAACATGTTTAGAGACCAGCGAACAAATTTGTATTATATATTGGACATTTTAAATTAATACCCTTTGCACGATATTATAATTTTAGTTTAATTTCTGAAACGCAGTGAGGGAGTCATTTCCGACCCTATAAATTATATACATATGTAAATTCTTTAACAGCATCAACAGCCGAGTCGATCTAGCCATGTCAGACATAAAAAAAAAATTATTAATTTTTTAAACATTTTATAAGGGGTTGCATTATTATAATTCTCAAAAATTAAAGAAAAATTATAGTTTAAATTACGTTTTAGGATTGAATATTTTGTATTCTACTATTTAATATTATTCAACATATTTTCCATGTTCTGTATATTTTACAAATCATCCCTTTTTAGTTACATATGTACGAGTGAGCTCTGCCACATTTATGGTGACCTACAAGGTGACCATTATCAGACTATTCATATTTTGTCAGAAACTTTTGGGGGCCACACTGGACTATTTATGAGCTGAAGTTCTTTGGTGCTCCTTATGGGCAGCAGATACTTTGGCGGCGGGGTCATTAGGGCTAATTAGAAGCTGGCCTAATTACCTTGGCTTTGTCCACTGGCCAGTAGTCGTATATCGGTAGCCATTGCGGAAGGATGGCTTTCAAGAAGCGACGCATCTTTGACCTGCGCCAGGTGCAGGCCCAGCAGCTGGCCAACGCAGCCTCCAGTCGCAGCAGGCACAGCGATCCGAGCACCGAGCACCACCCACTGCATCCACTCAAGCCCGATCGCTACTTTCATCGTTTTGCAGAGTGGTTTTCCGAGAATATGCGCAACTACTGTCAGACAACGTCCCTGCATGGCTTCAGCTACATTACTCGCCAGGACATCAGTCGCCGCGAGCGATGCTTCTGGCTGGTGGTAGTGATCCTGGCCATCGTCACCTCTATTGTGTTGGTTGTGGTGTCCTGGTATTCGAGCCAGGAGACCCCCACGGTGACCGTCATCGAGAGCTCGCACTTTCCCACCTGGAACATTCCCTTTCCGGCTGTCACCATCTGCAATTTCAACAAGATATCCAGGACAAAGGCACTCATCTTGCTGGAGCAAATGTAAGATGGAGAGTATTGGGATTTCAGTAAGGCATCGTTTCTAAATATCTACAGGCAACTACCGGCTGGCCTGAATAAATCTGAGCTGCACAACCTTTTCAATCTCACCCTTCTGCCCGTCGACAACCTGATCAGCAATAGTTCCCTGAAGATCTACGACCGGATCTTGGCTCTGAACAACATCACGCTCGCCGGTCTTACCCAACAATTGTCGCCCGACTGCATTGACATGATCTCCAGCTGCATTTGGAAGGGAATAAACACGCGCTGTGACAGCCTGTTCCAGCGGATCGACACCATGGAGGGGCAGTGCTGCACATTTAATTACTTTGGGGGCATCACCAACAACTTTCCAGAGTGAGAACCTTGTCGATTGACAACCCCCCAGGTTATAGCTTTCTTGGCATTCCAGGAAAATCGCCTATCAGGTGCCCAAGCGACCCTATCGCGTCACTGGCTGTGGCTATCCCACGGGTCTGTCAGTGCTCCTCAACCCCATGGTATCCGACTACTACGGCACCTTCTTCAGTGGCTACGGCTTCCGGCTGCTCCTGCACGACGCCTACAACTTTCCGGACGAAAACTCCGAGACCAAGGTGGTCACTAACACACGGGAGAGCTTCGTCCGCATAAACCCGGAGTCCACCTATGCCACCAGTGATATTCGCCGCATGGACCTGTCCCTGAGAAACTGTCTCTTTGGCAGCGAGCGGAACATGCACGGCCTGAAACGTTACTCCTTCATCAACTGCATGTTCGAGTGCCGGGTGCGGATGACCATCGACCTCTGTGGCTGCCTACCGCCGTATGTATATAATAACAACAGCTACAAGGTGTGCGGAGTGCTGGAAACCAACTGCATGATCCACAGCAAGAGTGAGTGATAAAATCGGTGGCCACGATAGTGACTGATATGTGACCTGACATAGGACTCTTTTCGCACGCCCTGGCCAACTTAAACTTCTCGCTCTCCATTGTCCGGGAGACGGATAGCTTTCCCTGCGGCTGTCTCCCGGATTGCCAGTCGAATCACTACGTTTCGGAGAGCACGATGGGCAGGCTAGATATGAGCTACTTTGCCAACCGTCCCACTTATAGGTAATCTGAATTATGAATCTCAATGTGAGATACCTTAGAACTACCTTAAATTTCCCATCTTCTGCTTACAGCAATGCCACGGACAGAATTCTGCTGCATGTTTTCTTCAGCGATCTGATGAGCACCCGATATCGCACGGATATCTTCCAGAACTGGCTCTCCGCCTTGGGTAAGATGGCTGTAACATTCAATAAATCACCATACTGATTATGGTATTCCCTTTGACAGCTTCATTTGGCGGCCTGCTGGGTCTAATTATGGGCTTCAGCATAGTCACGGCCTTCGAGTTCCTTTACTTCCTCACCTTCCGTCCCATATTCAACTACATCAACAGGGAGTAGGCCAGCGCACCGCACCCATTGCTATCCACTTGACACGCTTTCATTAGAACTCTGATTGATGAGCAGTAGGCGACCACTATAAATCGTCTGCGAATTGAGCACTCTTCAAACACAATGCCGCGTCGAGTGGATGATGAGCCCCAGTATCGCCGCCTGTTTCGCGAGTTCCTGCGCCAGAGTTACATCAATGGGTTGCACCCGTTTCTCTACCGCTCGCCGGTTCGTTATGCCAAGTGAGTGGGTGTAACTGGAAGATCTTAAAGCTATATAAAAGTGTATCTATAGAGTTAAACCTAATAAAGAGCCTTATGTGTTTAGAGTCCTCCAAAATCCTAGAGCTACTTCAGATGACCAAAACAAAGTAAGACCCAACCTCTTCCCTTTGCAGAACCGTCTGGCTGGCTCTGCTTACCGTCATTGTGATCTACACGCACATTGTAATCGTGAACCTGACACAGGAGTACCTTGTTCAGCCCACGGAGATACATCTGGCCCCCGATCTGGTTCATGTGGCCAACAGCCCCTTCCCGGCGGTAGGCGTTTGCACCGCCAACAAGATTAGTCGCCGCCTGCTGGGGGATTATGCCGTAAAACTGTGAGTGCTTTATTGCGTGTAATCGCTTAGTCGAAGTAGCCCAGATTCTTGACCTCGGCGGCCATGGCCACGATGGAGTCGAGCAGCTCCTCGCTGGCAGGCACGATCTGTGCAGCGGGCAGCTGGAATCCGGTGAATATAGAGTTCGAGGAGGGACGCAGCTCGTAGCAGAAGGACATGCGCACATCCTGGGTTCCATAGGCCCAGTCAACGCTGGCGCCGGCAGCCGGGTAGATGGCATCGTAGATGTTTCCGCCAGTGTACTTCGTTCCATAGCGCTTGTTCACAGCGGCGATGGAGGAGTCGTAGACCTTCTGGAAATCGGCCACATTGTCGGGCAGATCAGAGGTGTGTCCATAGGGATAGAGCAAGTACTGGGAGTAGGCGTGCAGGGAGATGTACAGCTGGATCTTGCCCTTCAGCGAGGCAATATAGTTGGACAGCGATTTGGTCTCGATCTCGGAGAAGGCCGAGGGGCCGGCGTAGGTGTCCGAGCAGGCATTGCTGCTGGCGCCCACCTCGTTCCAGTGGAAGCCCCAGTTGCGGTTGGGATCGGCGCCGAAGCAGCTGCCGTAGGGAGTGCGGGTCTTGCGCCACATGCGATCCGAGGTGTGAGTGTAGACATAGCCGTCGGGATTGGCGTGGGGCAGGACGTACCAGGTGTAGTTCTCGGCCAGCTGCTTAATGGACTCATCCTCCGAGGTCAGCAGCTGGTTGATGATGTAGGTGGCGGCCGCGGGAGCGATCCATTCGCGTGCATGGATGCCGGCCTCCAGGAAGATACCAGGCTTGTTGCTGCCGCCCTTGGTGATCCTCACGCCCAGAATGGAGCGTCCCTGGTAGGTCTTTCCGCCCTCGATGAGGGTCACCACGCCGGGGTACTGGTTGGCGAGAGTCTGCAGCCAGGCATATGTGTCATCCAGCTCGTAGTACTCGGCCCAGTTGTAGGCCCTAGTGGCACGTCCCTTGGGCGCCACCTTCTCATCAGTCTCGTCCAGCACCTTCTGCACGTCGCTAGTCTCCAGCACGTACTTGATCTCGGCCTTGCCCATGATCTCCAGGAAGTCGGGCACCTTGTGGGGCGCCACCACGATCTTCACGTCGGCTCCCACGATGTGGACTCCGTCCAGGAACATAATCGAGTCGCTGGAACCCTCCAGCTGCTTCAGCACCGCCAACTGATCGGCATTCTCAGTGTTGGCCTTGTAGAGGCGATAGTTGTCGTAGCGAACCCGTTCGGCGCTCACGGAGGCAATGGCCACGGCGGCCACAAGAGCTAGGAGCAGGCACTTGGTCAGTGACATGGTTGTCGTTGGTTTGAGCCATCAGCGGGTCCGCCACCCACTTTTATAGCGCACCGATAAGACCCGGAGCAGCCGAATCTGATTTACAGCCGAAAGTGCCTTTGCCAATACTTGGGCTGTAAATATCGAAGTAATCTGTGTTCTCTTATCGCGTATTCTCAGGCGCGTCTCCTGGTAAATCATTCTGAAGCACAACTACGGACCTGGTTATGACGTTTTGGACGTCTTTAGAAAAATGCAGGTTCATCAGACAGACGATCGGTGGCTTTTCCCTGGTATTTACCCCGATTTAGTTAGATTTCTAGCAAATATCTAAACTCCCATCAAATAACCAACCTTCTAGTTTTAATTTTTGGCTGTTACACAAGAACAACTATTTATATATTCATAAGGTATTAACTTTCTATTTACTCTGAATGACAAAAGTCATATCAGGCTTATACATATTAAATTTAGATGGACATTTCCTATAAAAGGAGTTCGTTTTTTTTAACTTATTTGACAAGTCTCGTCTTAGCTGAATGAAAAGAAGTCATATCAGGCCTTTGCATATCACATTCATATGGACGTTTCCCATAAAAGGAGTAAGTTTTCCTTAAACTTATTTGACAAGTCTTATATTTGTATAAGTGAAAATCTACTTTATCTCCCACGCATACTACAATTTATTGTCTGTAATGAACATAGCTGCACCTTAATCAAAACCACTTGCTGTTCCTTATAAAAATGTCCAAGTAACAGGAACTTTTAGCTATCTTCAGTATGAAAATGATTACGTTTCGGTTTGTCATTACCAAAATACCTTTGTCATTTCGAAATCTCTCGCTTCCTATGATTTATAATAAATAAATTGTTAAATTTATTGTAACTTGTAACCCTCGATCGAAGCAGCAGCCTTTATCATTTCCGTCAACGAATCCGTAGTCTCCTCAGCCGTGGGTATTATCTGGGAGGCGGGAAGCCTGAAGCCCGTCCAAAAACTATAGCCAGAGGGACGCAACTCGTAGCAGAAGGCGTACTTGACATTAAGCATTCCGTAGGCCCAGTCCGTGCTGGAACCAGCTGCCGGATAGATGGCATCATAGACATTTCCGCCAGTATAGCGGGTTCCATAGCGGCGTTTAATTGCACCCACTGCTACTTTGAAGACCTGCTCCAGATTGCGATGATTCTCCGGCAGCTTGGAGGTATGCCCATAAGGATATAGGAGTAACTGAGAGAAGGAGTGCAGTGATAGATACATGAACATGGGTTCCGGCAGCGAGGTCAGATACTGAGAGAGGGTCTTGGTCTCCGGTTCCGAAAACGCCATGGGACCGGCATAGGATTCTGAACAGGGATCGGCACTGGCTCCAACCTCGCGCCAATGAAAGTCCCAGTTCCGGTTTGGGTCTGTTCCAAAGCAGTTTTTTTCCTGCGGACTGCGGGTCTTCCGCCACATGCGGTTCTACGAAAAAAATAAGTACGTTTTAGGATATAAACTTAATTTCTTCAAAGTAACTCACTGTTGTGTGGGTGTAGACGTATCCATCGGGGTTAGTATGCGGCAGGATGTACCAGACATACGATTTGGCCAGTCCCATGATCTGTGCATTTTGAGAGGTCAGCAGTTCATTGGCAAAATAGGTGGCAGTGGCAGGACTAATCCATTCCCTGGCATGCATGCCAGCTTCCAAGAAAATTGACTGCTTATCAGCCCGGTTATCCTTGTGATTGATCTTCAGGCCCATTAGATCACGGCCCTCGTAACTCTGGCCTGCCACAAATATGGTCACTATATCCGGGTACTTCGCTACCAGGTTCTGCATCCAGTGTTGGGTGTCGTTCAGCTCGTGATACACCATCCAGGAGTAGACATCAGTGCGGCGATTGGAGTCCGCCACGGGTTCAATATCCAGCGATAGACTAGACTGGGCATTGGCGTCGATGAGTTCTTCGGAGAGACGCAAGCTCTTCAGGAGACTAAGAAAGGCTTTATCGTAGCTGGGAGAAACCAGAAAATCGGTGGGTCCCATGTGGAGATTATTTAAGACCATGACATCGTTGCTGCTTCCCTCCAGAACTTCCAGTCCCTTCAATTGGCTTGCTGTTGTGGGCTCCACTCTATAGACCCTGAAGTGGTCGAACCGCAGGCGTTCAGCCAAGCACAGAGACAGAAAATTGGCCGAGAGCAGCACCACCTGTAGTAGCTTCATGCTGGCAGTTATCCAGGGTCTGCTTGGTCTCAGGCCTTTTATAGCCCAGCCGAGCGCAGTGGGGCATACTAATTTGCGATTGTTACTCCACTCAACTCCCGCCACACCCACTCCCACGCCCACTCCCCTCTTACCCAATATAGATACCACCACCAGGGCAACTCCACACTGCCGGCGGTGGCCCTAAATGTGGACGATATGGCCGATCGCCTGCTGGTGCTGGCTCAGTTCTACCTGAATCCGTTTGAGACCGATCGTTGGAATGCCTCCGAATTGGACCGCTTGCACCGACTCCTCTCCAGTTACTACAACAACGGTGGGTACTCGGTGCGCGATATCTTAAGGCAGTTGTCACCGGACTGCAGGGAGCTAGTCATCAGGGGCATAGTCTTCGGTCTGCCCGTCAACACCAGCAAAATGTTCCTCAAGCGTCCAACTTCATCGAATGTGTGCTGCATTTTTAATTACCGCCGGCATAGCTATTCCCGTTTTGCGTGAGTATATCCCATTAGGGGGTGTGTTACTAAATCGTATACTTAATCTGGGAATACTTTAGCGCCCAGAGAGCAGAGGACGATGCTGAGATGAAAGCTGTTCCACAGGTCGTCTTCGAATCGAATTCTATATTAAATAGCGTACAGTTTGTGCTGCAGGGCACACCACCGGAGGACTTTACAAACACCCTCCGCACTAATAATGCTTTTCAGGTAACTCTTTAATATGTTAACTAAAATTTGTAAAAGTTTACTTTGCTTAAAAAGTAAACACTAGTAATTTAAAATAATCGGTTGTTTACGGTTTGCTGATGACCCACTAGCTTTAATAAAGAACCTAACCGAATATATTCTAATTTGGTTTAATACAATTTACTTATTTGTCACTTGAAGTCAATTTGAACAATAAAATGGCTCGAATTTATTGATTAAACTAAGCTTAGAGGGGTCTGTGCTGAAACTGGCATTGATACTGGTTTTATAAATGTCTTTACTCTTTAGAAACAGGCGAAAGTTATTCAACTCGTTATTCTGTTTTTGGTTTTTCTTTAGCTCACAATATTTCCCCAAGAGGACTATGCCACCGTTCAATCTACCAGCTTGGGAGAGATTCTTGTGGATCATAATACCATCGTAGAAATTCCCATCCAGCCCATGTTCTTCAGTTCTAGCGAAGAAGTCCGCGGTGTTTCGCCACTAAAGCGACGCTGCTACTATCCAGAAGAGGGCAGTCGCCTATTAAATCAGTATATGAATCGCCTCTCAGAGGTTTTACAGTTCATTTTAGTCTCGTCAGCTTACAGATCCTACTACTCTCTGGACGAGTGCCTAATGGTATGCCGCATCAAGAGCATGATGGACCACTGCGGTTGCGTCTCTCCGCCCATGGTGGGCAGCTCCATCGATCTCGCCTACTGCATGCTGCCGGATCTGCCCTGCCTGCTGCGCTGGAAGAGCATCTGGTATGGCTACCACGAGTTCTCGTACTTGCAGAACAAGGAGGAGCTGGTGGCACAGCGCCAATGCGAGCACTGTCTGCCCACCTGCAATGGTGTAAGCCTGAGCATCACCACCAATGTGGCTCCACTGAGACGAACTTACAACAGCACGGGCTACTTTACGGGCTTACTGTGAGTTCTTAATGTTTCTAAATTAAATTATGATAAGTAGATAAATATAATAAACATTTCAGAAAGGGTCTAACTAACGAGCGTCCTTTGGCAATTATCAAGCTCTTTTTTAAGCTACGATTTGCCCAGGCTACTAAATCCCAGCTGGTGAGCACTTGGGTGGTTCTACTGAGTAAGTATACTTAGAGATATGATAAAATATTTATAATAAAACGGAGAAAATCCTTAGATCGCTTTGGAGGCATCCTCTCGTTGATGTACGGCTTCAGTATAGTCAGCTACATCGAGATACTCTACTATCTGACGGGAAAATGGTTTGTCTACATTTACAGATCCCTGAAGGAGACAAAGCCCAGAAAACGCATCCACGCTTACTCTCTTTACTGGCTTGAACTAATGCCCAAGGGCCTGAAGATGATGTCCCGAACTCGGCCCTAAAATACGTTCAATTCTGAGCATAATACATTTTATATATATTTCGATCCGCGCACGCTCACAAATTATCAACAATTGAATGAACTTATATATGAAAAACTGTAATAAACGCAAGCCGTACGACGCCGAACCACCAACCTGAACTCGCTCCAGAGCGTTAGTAGTCGTTGCCACGGGAGACCACCTCCTTGCAAGTGGGTCGGAGCATAATGGTGTGCTCATACTGGGCCGTGTAGCAGCCCTTGATGTCACAGAGCGGAGGATAGGCCTCCACAATACCCTTGTCGCACAGATCCTTCAGAGCCATCTGATACTTGGAGGCACCGGCGCGGTCCAGCCAGCGCTTGCAGAAGGCCAAAGTGCCGAAGTGCTTGTTGATGGTGCCCAGGAGCTGCTTGGACGACTGCAGACGCAGAGGCACGAATGGCAGATCAAAGTTCTTCATGTAATGGGAACAGTCCATGTCGTCATGCACCAAGCCACGACCCGTGGAGCCGAAGGTCTCGATAGCATAGAATTCGTCCTCCTCCATGCGTGTGGACTCTCCTCCCTTGACAATGGGCACAGTTTTGCCAGCATGGATGCCTAAGATTTAAATTAAAAGTCAGTATTTCATTAAAGATCACAAGTTCCATTCTTGGGGCTTACGGTACGGGCTGATGGAGTGTCCGTTTAAGTTTCGAATGGCCTTAATGGGATACGTCTTGCCGTCCAGCTCGATCTCGTACGACTCCATGACCTCCTGGATTGCGGCGCCGATGTCGCATAGACGCACATCGATGCCCGCCTCTCGGATGCCCGTGTTTGTGGCCTCCTTGACTGCCTGCAGCAGCTTGTCGTACTTGTTGTTAAAGGTCAGCGTGAAGGCGCAATCAATGATACGCCCCTTGATGTGGGTGCCAAAGTCGATCTTGCACACATCGTCGTACTGCAGCACCGTGGTATCGCCAGCATTGGGCGTGTAGTGGGCGGCGCAGTGATTCAGCGAGCAGCCGGTGGGGAAGGCCAAGCCAGCCTCCAATCCATTCTCGCCAATAAGGCGGCGGGCCGTGTTCTCCAGCTCCTCACAGATCTGGATCATGGTCATGCCGGGCTTAATGTAACGCTGCATGTACTGGCGCGTCTGGCGATGGGCCTCGGCCGCTTGGCGCAGCTCTTGGTAGATATCATTGTTCATGCGGTCCAGGGCCCGTTTCTCCTCCGAAGTGAAACGATCCTTGGCCGTGCGGTCGTCCGCCATATCCTTGGGCGTAGGGTGCTCCACAACCTCTCCCTCGGGGAAGTTGCCGTCAGGAAACAGCTTTGCAATGGGAATGGTCGGTGGATCGGTCTGTCCACTCTTTTTCCCTTTGTTATTGCTCTTCTTCTTAGCCGGCTGAGCCGCTGCCGCCGGCTTGGCGTCGCCGTTTGTGGTCACATCGTCAATGGCGACCTCGTCGCCGCCCTCGGCGGCCTTCTTGGCTGCGGCCTCTGTGGGTGGAAAAGTGGGTGAGCTGGTGGGTGGTGGGTGGTGGGGCGCGCTTTCGGAGTGGGTCGTGCAACTGCAATTATGGCAATGCACCGCTCGCATGAGGTCACTCACCTTGGCGCAGTTTCTTGTTGTTAGGCTTTGGCTTCTTTTGTTTCTTGGCCTCTTCGCCGATCTCGGCAACGGCTGCCTCCACATTTAGGGCATCGGTGGCGGACATCTCTGAGTGTGTGGCTGGTTGTTTAACCTATTAAATAAACGAAAATCGAGCGCGCACTCTTGCCTGGCAACGGCGATGCGGAGAAAGAACAAAAACACGAGGTGCCCGCCGACAGGACCAGGGTTGGACAATCGGAACCAACGAGGTTCGCGCACTGCAGTATTAACTTTTTAATCCACTTTCGTGTCTTGTTGAAGACTACATTTTCGGCTTACCTTTTTTTATATTACGTTTTACCGAGTTTCTTTCAAAGGTCAGAAAATAAGAGATGACATAAAGAGATAAAACATGACAAATGAAATCAAAAACTGAATCTATTATAGAAAAATTATGCTTTATGACATATGATCAATAAAAAATAGCGTTTTAATATTAATAGTATCTATGGTACTTTAATTTTTGAAAATAATAAAAGTCCGTCAAAATAAATACAAATCAGTACTACAACCGATATTTAATAGAGAGAACTGGTTCTTTTGTACTGGACCAGGGCTGTAAAGCATGACAAATAATATCCAGCCCTGTATTATTTTGTTAACATTGATATGAACCTAAATGAGTTTTAAAACTTATTTTCTGAAAAATATTAAAAACTTGTTTACTAATAAGCTTTTCTGAGATCGTCCTTTTCCTTCTTTACCTTTTATATATAGTTAAATGTAAATGGTATTTCTTAAGAACCGCGCTGCGGTCTTACTTTTATATTTTGTTTAAAAACTTATCCATCCCAAATGGACGAAATCCTCTTTCCGACGCAACAGAAGAGCAACTCCCTCAGCGACAGCGACGATGTAGACCTAAAGTTCTTCCACACGGGCTCCGGGGAGCGGAAAGACAGCGAGACCTCGGATACGGCTAATGACGCGGAGCGTGAAGCTAAAGATGCGGATGGGGACGGCAAGAACACGGACGGCGATGGCGACTCCGGAGAACCAGCACACAAGAAGCTCAAGACCAAGAAGGAGCTTGAGGAGGAGGAACGCGAGCGAATGCAGTGAGTGGCAATTAATGAAAACATAAACATTGCGTGTTTGCTAAGCGACTTTCTTATCTTTAATGCAGAGTTCTGGTGTCTAACTTTACGGAGGAACAGCTGGACCGCTACGAGATGTATCGACGCTCGGCCTTTCCTAAGGCCGCTGTCAAACGACTGATGCAGACCATCACCGGCTGCTCCGTGTCCCAGAATGTGGTTATAGCCATGTCGGGCATAGCCAAAGTTTTCGTTGGCGAGGTGGTGGAGGAGGCCCTCGATGTGATGGAGGCTCAAGGGGAATCAGGCGCCTTGCAGCCCAAATTTATCCGTGAGGCAGTGCGCCGACTAAGGACCAAGGATCGCATGCCCATTGGCCGCTATCAGCAGCCATACTTCAGACTGAACTGAGGCCAAGCATAAGGAGGAGTCTAGTTTTTAATATTTACGCAACATAAAAATAAAAGTAATGTTTAATTTTACTCAAAATGTGTTTTATGTCAGCTGAAACTATGATTGGAGTAGTTGCTTTGTTTCTTTTAAAATATAAGGGTGATTCTAAATGAACCTAAAAAATTTAAGTATTGATAAGATTTGTTCTTTAAATAAGAGATTTTATTAAAATCTCCAAGTTATTATCTGGAATAAGAACCCTTTCCGAAACGCGGATAATACTTTTATAAGGAAATTTATTTTCTTAAATGTGTGTTGACAGGTCCGTATGGCTCTAAACCTTTAACTACATCAATTTTATGTAGCATACATTTATCGTTCAATGTTATTTAATTAATCCAGTCATTAAGTAGATATTATATGTAGTTACATCCCATATGTTGTACAAGTAGAATACGCATCCGTTTTAAAAAAGCATCATTATTGAATGGGACCTCTAAGTGAATGTGTTCCGAAGTTACTCCAATCGCCGGGCCTCGGCCTGCATAGTCTGGAGCACGATGTGGGGCACCAGATGCGAGGAAGCGTAATTCAGCGGCACAGTGGCCAGCGGTGCCGAGCCGTCAGATGGAAAGTTCAGCTCCTGGGCCATGGGCATGTCCCGGTCGATTACGTCCTGTGCGATCAATGTCTTGGTCTCCTCATACTCCATGCCTGCCTCGGGCTTGGCGCCCATTAAAAGTTTGCCGCGCTGCACGCCCATGTACTGGGTGGCCTTGGCATTCAAGGGCAGCTGACCACAGGTGTCGGCGTGCACCTTGCGATGAGCCTGCAGGTTGGAGATGCAGGTGAAGCGCTTGCCGCAATTGTTGCACAGGAAACGCTTAATGCCAGTGTGCACGGTCATGTGGGTGAGCAGGCTCTCCCTGTACGGATACTCCTTGGGGCAGAGGTGACACTTGTACGGCTTGTAGTCGGTGTGCCGCGTCTTCAGATGCGACTTGTATTGGGCCTTCACCTTGAACGTCTTGCCACATTTGTCGCACTGGTACGGAGTGTCTGCTTTGTGTAAGAGCATGTGCGTCTTGAGAATGCTAGGAAATAAGAGAGAATTTATTAAAACTGAAATTGTAGAGGAGAAATATACACCGATAATCTTACCCAGCTGTGGACAAATGCTTGCCGCATACGCTGCAGCCGTAGAGTGGCAGGCGGCCGCAATCAGAGCGCACATGATCGGAGAGTGAAGTGCGTCCGGTGAACTTCTTGCCGCACTTGTCACAGATGAGGTTGCGCTGCTGGCTGCGCGGCTCCTTCTTGGAGTGGAAATTGCGCTCGTGGTTTTTGAGGCTGTCGTGGCCGGTCATGTACTTGTCGCACTTCTCGCAGTAGAGAAGCTCCTTGTGCTGCGCCCGGGCGTGTTCTGTGGCCTGCTCCTTGGTGGCGAAGAACAGGTTGCAGTAGCACGGACACTTAAAGGTCAGTTTGCCGTCCTCGCCGTGCACCTTCATGTGGGTGACTAAGCGCTTCTCGACCAGATATATCTTGCTGCAGATGGTGCACTTGAATACTTCTTCGTCCAGCTTGGCATGCACGTCCACGTCCTTGAAGATCTCCTTCATCTCCTGCTCGTTGAGTTTGTGGTCGTCGCGCAAATGTTTCTCGTACGGCTTGCGAATATGGTAGATTTTAACGCAATGTGGACACTTCCAGGACTTTTCCATCTTGTTGATCATCTTGAGGCGCTCTTTCAGCTCCTTCTTGCTAATCTTGGCTACGCGCTTCGGGGTTCCGGATGAATCCTCCGGCGAGGGCGACCTCGGTGCGTTGCGCTTGCGATACTTTCGCTTGATAACCGGAATCTTCTCCTTCGGCGGTCTGCCTCGCTTCCTCTTTACAACCTCTTCCTTGCGTGGACCCCTAAGGGACAGGACATCCTCCTCGGCCACCTCCACCAGCGGCACGGCCGCAATCTCGTCTAGGATGCCGGCTCCCTGCTCCACCTTCAAGCTCTCGAAGGGCTTCAGGCCATCGCCCTCGTTTAGCAGCACATCCAGGAGCTTATCCTTTTCGTTGCTAAAGATATCCGTGCTCTCCGTCTTCACATACATGCTGGCGTCCTGGTACTCGAAGTCCTCCTCGTCGAAGGCCTCAACCTTGACCATGGCCGGCGGCGGCAGCTTAAATCCGGAGGAATCCGCCTCGTCCTCACTGTTGTTGGGTTCGAAGTCGGGACACTCGTCTCCCGAGTCCGAGAACTGGCTCTCCTGCTTGAGCTTCGTCTTCAGCCGGCTAGCCAGTGGAATGTCATCGTCACTGTCCTCCTCAGACTCCTCAGAGGTGGTCTCGTCATCGGAGTCCCTCTTCCTTCCCTTCTTGCGGTAAGCTTTCCGCATCTTCCCCTCCGACTCGCCAGGCACATCGTACTCTGGCTGGCCGCAGGTCTCGGGACGACTGCGCCTGTGCTTGGTCAGACTGGCAAAGCAGGAGAAACGAGTGTAGCAGGAACTGCACTCCACGGGTCTGGTCTCCTCCTGCACCGGACGAAAAATAAGTTAAACTCAAGATATTTGTGTTTTTATGGCGATTACCTTCGGCGGCTTTTCCTCGCCACACTTGGTCCTGCAGTGGCGTCGGTAAGCCTCCTGGTACTTGTACTCCGCCCCGCACTTCTCGCAGACAAAGGGCTTACGTTCTTGGCCAGCGGCTGAGCCGGTGGCTCCATGTTCATCCTTGGCGTGCTGGGTCAACTCCTCCTCGTGGCAAAATCGAGCATCGCAGCTGCGACACTCGAAGCCGCCCGGCGGCTGGTGCTTCTTGACGTGCTTCACATAGCCGGCCAATGAGACCAGGGCCTTGTTGCAGACCGGGCAGTGCAGCTTGGGCACGCCATCGGTGGTGATTTCCACCAGCAATTTGGTGGCTGCAGCAGCGGCCGCCGCACTGCTGCTGCTGGGTGCCATCGAATCTGAGGCTGTGTATGTGTGCGAGGGAAAGGTGAATGTAAACAAATGCAAATTCGATTTTCGGCTGGTTTGGGTTTGTATGCGTTAACCAGGGCTGGGGCACCTGCTGAGCCGCGGCTTGGAATGCAGTTTTTCACTAAGATATTTTAAATTATGAATTTTAGAGAACTTAAAATAATCAAATTAATAAATTTGTCGATTGAATAAGTATTTGACGGAAAATTATTTGATTAATGTCAGTAAAGTTCTCTTAAATAATAATAGATTTATTTAAAAATGCCTTTTTTGCTCATTTTTTCTTATATATTTTTCTTAAATATGCTATTGTGATGGTTTTAAAAATCAAAAACTCATACAAATTTTATCTCGATTTCTCTTCAATAAGAAAAAAAATCACAATTATTTGCAATTTACAAGTCGCAACTTTAACTATCGGCTGCCAGAGCCCTTTGTTCTGGTTCCTCTCATCCGATATGTGTATCTCTCCCCACCAAACGATTAGCTACTTGGCTTGTGCAGCCCTGGTTGCATTGCGTTCGTGGAGTGCGAAGTGGAAGAAGGTTGTGGAGGAGGGGGCGGCGGTGGCAGGGGCAGGTAGCAGGACAGCGGCTTGGAAGTGCGCGCATTGTACCGAGAGTTCTCCTAGTGGTCGCTGCATTTGGCTGTACCCCGAACTCGGTCCGGCCCCCCCAGCCCGCACCCACGCAAGTGCCCCTCGCCCAATACACAACGACGACGACACACTACACCTACTACATACACCTACCCATATCGGCTCGGTCGAGTGGCGCTTCCTTGGGTTCTCTGCTCTGCTCTCTCCGACTCTCCGATGCTCAGACACCGCTGGGGTCAGACAAATGTCTCGCTAATGATGGCTTCGCCTGATTTTTGGTGCTGGATTCCACTCTGCGTTGCGCCGATTGCAGCTCGCTGCATTTTCACCCACACTTATTCGGTTATTATTGTTTGTTGTGGTCGGTTGAGCACTGCGAAAAATATTAACAACTCTTAAGTACACTTTAAAAAATGAAAAAACGCCAATGCGCTGCTGGCGAGTAAATTATTTTTCTTTGTGCAGCTCGAGGGTGGCAACGCAGCCCTGGTCGCAGCGTTCATTTCGGCCGCGGAACTGGTTCGTGAGCATCGTTCCAAAGATGGCGTTTTTTCTCTCACTGCACAGTGCGAGAGAGCGGTGGCCAGGGTTGCATTCGGCATTATTTAGCGCGGAAATTTGAAATCGCATTTAAAAGTATATTCCATTCTTTAATTTCAACAAAATTACACAAAATAATAAAAAGAACCGAAACATTTTACAAGCATAAAACATTTGGTAAATATTACTATGTAGTATTTATTATTTATTATTAAGAAATTAAGACGTAATTAAAATTACGTGAAATGATAATGATAACAAATAAATAAGGAACAAACCGATTTAAGGAATGCAATACGATTTGAAATCTTAATCTGAGATTTGTTCTACTTAGCTTGATCCTGCCTGTGTGCTTTTCCGACCTTTGCGATGTGCACCCCAATCAAAATCCTCAACCCCATCCCCCATTCTCAATCCCCAATTGCCCCATCTAAGCCCTGGAAGGCCACTGAGTACTCTATTTTGATTTGGGGGCGATTACATTCAGGAAATTTACACTCATGCAGTTTATTGGGCTCGAAGCTGATTACAATTCTGTGCCGGCAATTTAGACCTCCAGCACACGACACACATACACACTTGACGACCTGCCGAAAGTGACGTCAACGTCGGTGTGTGTGGTAGCAGGGATTGCCGGAATGTCAGGGAAAATTTGTTTATTTCCATACATACATATATGAGCAAACAAATGTGCAGAAGGTCAGTGTTGAAAAGAGATGCACACTTTGATAGAACATTGATGGCAGTCGTGTGAAAAATCTATTTATATCCGAGGATTTCAAACAATATGCATACTTGTTAGCTTCATTGTACCTCAATCAATACCATATCAGAACTATTTGGCATTAAAAATTAATTTTAGTCATCAGCCTCAAAGTAATATGCATGAACTAACCAACAGATATTCCACGGTAGGTTTCGATTTAAAATTTCAACCAAAAGGCTAAAGTTGAACCCAAAAAATGGTTGTTGTTCCAGCAATATCAACAAAAGTTACATCAACAACTTAATCAATTCTGGCCGACTAGAGTTCCGAACTTTGTTGTAGTCATGCAAGGATTTTTGCCTCGTGTCCTGACCATCCCAACCGTTTATTGTGTTTGTTTATTATGCAAATTTGCATTAATTTTTCGTAAGCCACACACGTGAGGCGGGTATATGTAGCTGCTGTTGCAGTTGCAACTGTTGCTGGCTGGTTTTTTTTTTTTTGGGTTTGCGCTTTCAAATTGCTTTCGAGCGCAAATCGTTGGCAAATTTCATTAAATATGCATATATGTACATACACAGAGGCAGATACTGTGTGTGGGGGAATCCCCCCGTTCTCTACCAACAGGACCTATGGCTCTCTTAGGGCTTTCGTCCTCCTCCGTTGAGATTACCGAACAAGGACATTTCGGAATCTTTTGTTTTATAAATAGCCCCCTTCGATAGACAATTAAAAATGTAACTTGGCTTTCGGCATGGACGTGTCTATCAATAGACGTCAGTATATGCCCCTTAAAGCTGGCTTAATACCACCGCCACCGCGTGTCAGGTGGGTGGGATTTCTTCTACTTCTATATATGAATGTATCTAAGGTTAGGATAGGCCCGAGACCTTAAGAAAAGTTTCTCTATCTGTCCAGGCCTCCTAAGCACTTTGTGCAAATTGTCAACGTTGCTGCTGCGTCCTTCGACGCAACACACAACAGCGGCAGCAGCAGCAGCACCAACAGCCTCGCCGCCAACAAAAACAACAACAAGAGCCACGAGAATGTGGCAACAAAGGCTTCAGGTTATTGCATGCATTTTAATTAGTAGACAAGCCAAGTGAGCTGCCACGACACACATATGTATGTATGTGCATGCCTCCACGATAGTACTATACTATATATAGGGGGTGTTCGCGGGAGGCTCGAGAAAATGCAGAATTGCCTCTGCATGGGTGCGCCAATAAGTTCGGGAACTAATATATGAGTTTCAGCCAACAATATGAGCTTACCCCAGAAACTCTCGGGCTTTAAGAGCCAAAACTTTGAAAAAAAAATGTATCAATTCGAAAGTAAATCAGCTCGAACTTATAAAAAGTAAAATTAAAAAAAAAAACTAGGCTTAGGGAAATAAATGGTTAAATTATATAATCTCCAAGCATACATCAGCAATAAAAGGAATCCATATTATCAAACCCCAATGATATATGGTACTGGGGAAGCCGTCAAATTATGAAAGCAAGCCAACTAATTCAAGATGCGTAAAGGGTACGGAGATGAAAGAATATTGAACTGGGAACTAGATGGCGTAGATACTCGCGCAGCGATGAAAGGACATGTGCATAAACAAATCTCGACTCATCAGCGCCACAAACAAGGCAAGTGATATATGGCCAAGGGAAGACCTTTGTCAATTTATACAAGCTGGCGATTCTGGTGGATTCGCACACTGAGTCCGGGGCCCATATCTCAGAGCCCTTTCAGAGCTGTAAGTGCGGACTTCGGCTGCGGGCTCATTCTCAATCTATCATTCTGCCCTCGCTGGAGCTCCTACACCATCCACCAAACGCAGCCCACCGCCCACTGGGGCGCCTTACCCTCCGCCGCCGTCACGTTCTGCGCTAGTTTCTTGAATTTATTTTTAAATTGTCACACACACACACACACACACACATATATATATAGAGGTACACCCACAGATTCACACAGACATGTCCTCCACTCACATCCTCCACTGAGGACGACAACTCGTGCGCCTGTATTTTGTCGCCGAACGTCCTTCTCCCCTCGAACAGTTGCCGCTGTGTGCGAGTTTGTCTACATAAACGCGAAAATAGCAAATATCAGCGAGCAAAGCTCACAGCTGGAACATGGGGACTAAAAGTTACCTGCTGCTCAGATTTATTTATTTATTTTGTTTTGGAAATATGTATGAGGAGCTTGAAAGTTGTTGACTTTTCTTAAATTAAAGAACACCAAGTTAATAGAGAGAAGTATTCCTTATTTAGGAGTTCTGGATATAAAACCTTTAATTTAACATGTCGGAATGAATAACAAATATGTTGCTGGGAAAATGATGCCCATAACATGTCACGCGGTGTTGCTCGGGCTCAGCTTGAACAGCAACTTTGAAGTCTTAAACAGTTTTCATCTCAAATTTAATATAATATTTTAATAATTCCCCCCCTAAAAAATATATAAATTTGTTAGTGATCTCACATAAACCACAAACTGATATAGCCCCAATAAGAATGGCTTCCAGTGGGTATAAAAACACAAGGAAATCTGTGTAAGCTCGCATCTGTCAGGCAAACCGAAAGCCCCAATACGACGACGACGACGACCATGTGTGCGTGAGTGAGTATATGTGTGTGTGGCGGTGTCTATGTGTGCGTGTTTGTATGTAAATGTCCTTGAGTGGTTGACGGATGACATTCATAAACGTCACTTCAATTACCTCCACGCGCCAACGCCACCTCATGCCTGGTCCTCCCCCTACTGCCTCGCCTCTCATAGGAGCCGGTCCGCAGGAATTTAGTTCCCTTCCCTTCCATCAATTTACCGCGAGAGTTGTAAAAAGTCAGTCAGCCAAAAATTAGTTTCCGGTCGCTAGTTTTTTTCAGCGCTTTTCACGCAAAGAGTTTTCTTAACATATGTAGATGTTTGCAGATGTTTAGTTGATTGAAAAAAGCTATTCATCCGTTTTATGTTATTTAAATGAATTTATTTGTGTATATGTCAATTAAAAATTCCAGCAGAAAATAATAAACGTTCCGCCATTTACTAGGATTCCTGGACTTTATGAAATTATGCACTTGTTTAATTTGATTTTCCAGGTTTTAAATGTAAATAATAAAATAATAAATGAATTCACTGAAAACAGGAGCTAAGTTATGTCTGGAGATAATTGATTCCCAGTTAAATTGCATTTCAATTCTGAAGCAGATATTGATTGAAAATGCAAATGCATATTGACAACAAGAAACCAAAACCAAAGCCAATAAAGAAATATTCTCTCTGATTTCCCCGAACCCTTTAAGCCACAATGGGATAAAGTTTATCCGATAAACCTAATTTAGACAAATATTCTGCTTAAATCACTTTTCATCTTCTTATTTATAAGCTTGCAACAGTTTCTAAGGAAATATGGAATGTCTCATAGATTCAAAGAATTTTAATTAGATTCCTCCTGAAAATATGAATATATTTAGGATAAACCTTGAACTCGAATACCATTTCAATGCCGTGTCCAACGTTTGTCACCTATTCCGGAGTATTTTCACAAACAAGAAACTTTTTTAAACAGCATTTCAATAGAAAACTGGACAGGACTTCCCCCGAGCACATTCTGATTCCCCTGACTCCTTTGTTTCGGGGAAATCTAGGACTTGCTGAAAACCAATAACGCTTTCAATCTAATGGCTTTCCCGAAAAGGCCTCCTAATTCGTTCTGAAAACCTGATCTTGATTCATGGTCTGGCATTGATTTTCTCTCAGAAAAAAGGGGCGGGCGGCGGAGTGGGCGGGGCACTGAAAACAGTTGCGGCACTCGTCCTGTGAGTGTGTATGTGTGTGTGTGGATTGGTATTTGTAAGAGTGCGAGAGTGCGAGTGTGTCTGTGTGTTTGTTTCGGTTTCCTTCACTTACACTTGTCCTTACAAATTTGTCCTTTTCTCAAATGTGAAAAGACGCATAATGTCCTTTTTACTCGACCCTCTCTTCCGCTTGTCGCCGCCACCTCGTTCTCTCTCGCATCTTTTCTACGTTGGTGCCCCTTAGCCTTGCTCTTCCTTTCACTCCCCTTTGGCCTCCCCGCTTCTTTGCCTTTCGTCTTTCCACTGTTCGTTGCCTTTTGTTGCTACCGCTGTTACTTTTTATACCCTATTCGGCAGGATAGCATAATTACGGGGAGAAGTTTGTCAATCGTCCTCGATATTTAATTAATGTAATAACAATTCTAAAAAGGTGTTCTCGTAATATACATTTTGTATTTTTGAAAGGAATTTAAAATGTTAAAGAAAGAAAGGAGCATAAGTTCTTTTTTTCCAGGAAAAGAAAAATTTAATAGTATTCCAGTTTAATTTAATTGAAATACTTTAAAAACTGTAAGTAAAATGTTTAATATATGAATTAAATATATGAAATAAACTATAAACTTGCTAAGTAAGGACACGCATTATGAAATATATTATAAATCTTTTAGTTTGCTATTATTTATATAACCAAGAGAGTCCTTGAGCAAAGTAAAGCTTGCATCAACCAAGAGATCGATGCTAATTTGAATAACTTTCATAATTTCGAGAATAATAGAATAAATTCTGGAAAATGGCCTTTTAATGAAATTATCCATCTAATATCGAAATTGTGTTAACATTGTCACAGCTTTACATACTTGTATGCAGGACCTCGCAAGGGTATCCTAAGCTCTGGTCCAGGCCCATGCTAGCCCGCTTTTCTTGTTATATTTTTACTTTTTGTTGACGACATTTTGCCTCGTCGTCGTCTGTCGTTTATTTTGTGTGTGTTTTCCCTTACTTTATTTTTCTTTTTTTCGTTCGTTTTTCCCAGTTTTTGTTTTGTCCTTTCTGTGTCTCTGCTGACGTTGGCTGCTGCTGCTGGCGGGGATCCTGCTGATTCTGCTGCTGGCGTTTGCCGCCCACATTTGCTACTTGTAAATTATTTGCATTAGTAGCCGCTTGTGCTTTGCTTCTGTGTGTGTATAGTGTGTGTGCGAGTGTGCCTCGGGTCGAGGAAAATTCCAACACCCCGCCTTCACTCCCATGGCCACTTTACCTCCGGCTTTTCCTGGGCCTATGTCCAATGCGATTAAAGTTTCGTTTTCGGGGGACGAATCCGCTACTCGAAATGGAACTTGACCCACTGTGCGTGGCTCACTGTGCGTGTTTGTTTAGACGCACACCAACACACAAACCCGCACGCACACACTCATATATAAATACACATGTTTATATGTTTGCGCATTGAAATTTCCATTTTTCTTTTCGCCGTTGCCTTCCCTCATTCATTCTCTTTTCCTTGGTCCTGTTTTTCTTTTTTTCCTTTTCTTTTTGTTCGTGTTGGCTTGGCCTGCACTTAAATTAACTGATTGCAACATTCTATACAGCTTTTTATGGCCTGATAAGGGGTGGCGCGCGCGCGGGCTTTTCCTTCAGTCTTTTGCATATTTTTTGCAAATCCCCAAAGGGGTTCTTGCGGGGCAAGTGAATGAATGGGAGGAAGGCAGACCACATGGGAGTTCTCTCTTTTAAGTGGCCAGTAAATGCGGTTTCTTCTGCTTGGCCAAGAACAGTAAGGACCAACAAGACATCAAGGGCTGATAAATAAATAATTAAGAGAAATAAAGAGATTTTAGGAAGTTCAGGAATTTAATTTTTAAGAAGCAAAGAAAATAAAAATATAATCTAATTAAGCAACTTCATAGAACAAGTTTAAGTATAATTTAAGTACATTTTATTGCCAGAACTTCCTAGAAATAAATAAAAATCTCTAGGAGCCTGCTACCACTGTGTCCATCTCTCTTTGATATCCCGCCTCTTGAACGTGCCAAACATGCCATGCAGCATTGCGTGCTCACAACGTGGCGTATGTGCAATATTTACTTCCCCCTCGCCACATTATGGTAGAAATGCATTAAACAAGACAACATCAGCAGTAACAACAACCGTCAGAGAAGCGGTATAATGTGCCCAGTGAGTTTTTCGAAGAATTGTTTGATTCATTTAAAAGCCTCTCTCTCTTTTTGCCCGAAGTCTGCTAATTACATATACGACGTGTGTGATCCGCACTTGATAAGCCTGGGAAATGATTAACCGGAATGGCCCGCCGCCGGATTTTGTTTTACTCGGCTAATATTTGCGGAAGCGATTGTCAGCACCAAATTAATGGCATACTTTAAGACTGGCGGGAGAATCGTCGTAATCCCGGCAAGCGAGCGAATCTTTCTCCGCTTAGAGGAGCAGCCCATAAGCCAGTCGGGATTGTGGGGAATATTCCTTTTAAAAGAGGCAATCGATGAATAAATATAAAAATAAAACCATCGTTTGGACGGAGAGGAGGCGGAGGCGGAGGCTGCCTGGCTACAAATGGGCAGAACAATTTACATAATCACTGAGCATTCGGCGGCAGGCCCAAATATAGCGGCCAAATGGCAACCGGAAATAGGAAGCCCAGCGAAGCAGAATGCCCGGCTCTGTATTATATGGACTGTGCTGAGCGCGTCCTTCGCATCGCAGCGATTTATCAAAGTTCATTGAAATGGTTTGCCCGTCCTTGAGCGGGGTAGGGGACACGAGGTCATTTCGTCCTTCCCACTCCCGTGATGACGACGTCATTCATTAAAATTTTCGCCCGTTATAAGTTCGGGTATTAAGCATTAAGCAGCGACAGCAGCATGGCACTGGCAGCATTGAGTTGTCAAGCGAATTACAGGCCCCCGAAACAAATGCCATAAAAGCCATTCACAGTGTGCAAAACTTTTCTCTCTGTTTTTCTCTTTTCGTTTGCCAATTTGATTTATTGCCGGCCCAGGGAGATGTAATCGTGAAAGAGCAAATGCTTCAGTGTGTGTGTCTTGAAGGTTTGTGTAATTTTTCCCGACTGTCATGAGGCTCCGCAGGCTCCCGGGGAACGCATTGTATTTGTGGCTTCTTGCAGGACTCGTGTCACGGACTCACCTCTCCCATGCACAGATGAAAAGTCAATGCGTGGTGGTATTTGATTAATACTCATATTATATGCTTTATTAAACTCTCTCCCCAAACCAGAGCCTCATTTGTTACCAAAGTTATAACTCTTTTGTTGGCTGAACTTGACTTTTACCATTTGTTTTTGACCTCACTCTCCCGCATATCTCTATCTTCATCCGGGTGGAGGAGGAGGCCTGTCAGGTGCAGATCTTCACCCACCCACACGGGAACACTGATAATGGACCTTGCAAAATATATATATTTTAGAGGCCGGACTTGAGAGTATGTGGCGAGCCCCTCGCTGATACGAGCTTACTAATATCAACCAGTCTGGCGGTCGTCTGTCTGGTAGATAAACAAACAGGTACAAAGTCCACTCGGCCAGACAGATGAAACAACACGAAAAGTAACAGAAATCAAAACCTGAAGGTTTGCTTTAGCAGCGTCGAATTTGCTATACTCTAGTAGGTTTTTATTACATGTAAGAAAATATATTAGACAGCTTCTGCTGTTCTCAGATTTTATTTAATCCAATATATATAAATATAATCATACATTTCTCTTTTCTTTAAAGAAATTGCAGAATCTCGTCATGAAATATAAAGTGTAATTATTATTAAAGTGTAATAATTAAGATAAGTAAATCAATACAACTCAGACAGTGTAATATTTAATTCAAATTGCTGTTGAGTATTGGAAACTGTAATGGTTAAAATAAATAATATAATACAAATGTACACATTTACAGGAAAATGTCAGAAAATATTATACCTAAAATTAATGTATTAAATGTTCAAATACTTTAATATTTAACGCAAACTAGATTAGTTAAACTAGAAAATATTGGTCCATCATCCATTCAAAGGCGTATTTCAATATCTTAATCTCTTAATACATAAAAGCACTGCCTTTTATAAAATTTCTCTGTAATTGTAACCTTTTAAAGTCAATTTAATCGTTTAAATATTGTAAATTTTTCTCATTCGTATTGAACTTAAAATGCATTTCATTAACTATCATTTGGAGATTATTATGTGATAAAAATAAAGGAAGAACTATGGACTGTGGTCCCACCGAGTAAAAGGAAAGGAGAGCGTTGGGAGCGTTCTCTTATCTAATCGAAGCAGCCATAGGACCAATCCAGAGCGAGCTGACCCAGCCGGACCTGGCTATAAAAGCAGGCGGCGCTAGCGATTGCTCCATCTGTTGCAACTGCGAATGTCTGCTTCATCGGTTTGTTTCTCCGTCAACATCTTAAACGGCTTTTCACCCCAAAAGCAATATGTGGTTCGGTGTACTAACTGTGCTGGCTCTGCCGCTGCTCGTGCTGGTGTACTTTGAACTTCAGGTGTCGTATCGCCGTCGCCAGCTCAAGGCGTTCAGTGGGCCCGCACCGGTGACGGTGCTAGGGAATGCCAATCGCATTGGCAAAAATCCGGCAGGTCAGTTCCAAAGCACCTCCTGCTGTGAGGGGCTTGTCCGAGCTCCTATCTCTCCACAGTCGGTCTAGACGGGGCTCTGTGATAAGGGTTATCAGTCTGATGCAACACCGATCGCTCTGGTGAAATTCACGACTGACTCGGGCAAAGATCACACTAATTGACCTAATCGCTCGTCGCTTGTTTTGCTTTCACAGAAATTCTTAATACGTTCTTCGAGTGGTGGTACGATTACGGCAGGGATAACTTTCTCTTCTGGATCGGGTACACGGCCCACATAGTGGTGACTAATCCCAAGCAGCTGGAGGTGAGTCTTACGCCAAGAATCCTTATTCCCTATATATTAATTAGAAATAATATGTGCCTATTCCAGTACATTCTCAACAGCCAGCAGCTCATCCAGAAGTCCACCATCTACGACCTACTGCATCCATGGCTGGGCTATGGTCTGCTCACGAGCTACGGCAGCAAGTGGCAGAAGCATCGGAAGATGATCACACCCTCGTTTCACTTCAACATCTTGCAGGACTTTCACGACGTGATGAACGAGAACTCCACCAAGTTTATGGCTCAGCTGAGGAAGGCGGCTGCCGGTGGTAGTATCATTGACTTCCAGGAGCACGCCAACTACCTAACCTTGGATGTCATCTGTGACACGGCGATGGGTGTGCCCATTAATGCTATGGAACAGCGGGACTCCTCCATTGTTCAGGCCTTTAGAGAGTAAGTTCGACTGTACTCCTCCTTCAAAAAGATTTCTGGCTAATTTTTCGTCTGCAGCATGTGCTACACCATCAATATGCGGGCCTTCCATCCCTTCAAGCGTTCCCATCGGATCTTTAGCCTGACCCTAGAGTTTGCAGCCTTCCAGCGATCCCTGAAGACGCTGCAGGACTTCACCTATGACATCATAGAGAAGCGTGTGGAAACCCTGAAGAAGGAAGGTCCTAAAAAGGAACAGGATCCGTCTGCCCCAAGGAAAAAGATGGCTTTCCTGGACACACTGTTGTCCTCCACTATCGACGGTCGTCCGCTGACACGGCAGGAGATTTATGAGGAGGTGTCTACCTTCATGTTTGAGGGGCACGACACCACCACGTCGGGCGTGTCCTTCTCTGGCTACCTGCTCTCTCGACATCCCGATGTTCAGGTATATACCTTACTCCACGTTACTTTGGAAGTAGGAACCTAATTGTTTTGAACTTCCAGAGAAAACTCTACCAGGAGCAGTGCGAGGTTATGGGCAATGACATGAACAGAGATGCCAGTTTCCAGGAGATTGCCCAAATGAAGTATCTGGATCTATTTATCAAAGAAGCACAGCGCGTCTATCCCAGTGTTCCTTTCATAGGCCGCTATTGCGACAAGGACTACGATATCAGTGAGGATTTAATACAGCAATATATATTAATACAAATACTGAATATTTTCTTAATTGTAGATGGTACTATTGTGCCCAAGGGCACAACCCTCAATCTGGCCCTCGTCCTGATGGGCTACAATGATCGCATCTTCAAGGATCCCCATCACTTCCGACCGGAGAGATTCAAGGAGGAGAAGCCGGGTCCCTTTGACTATGTGCCCTTCAGTGCTGGCCCCCGCAACTGTATTGGCCAGAAGTTTGCCTTGTTGGAGATGAAGACAGTGATCTCGAAGCTGGTGAGATCCTTCGAGGTGATACCCGCAGTCGATGAGCTTGTCTCCAGGGACGGGCGGATCAACACCTACCTGGGACACTCGCCAGGTGACAAATTGAAGCGCGAGGCAGGCCGCCACAAGTACGATCCCGTTCTGTCGGCTGTCCTAACCCTCAAGTCGGACAATGGCCTGCATCTTCGCCTCCGAGAGCGACTACCCTAATTAGGAAGTTACTTTAACCTTAAGTTTATCATTAAGTCCTTAATAATAAAGTTTGCCATTAATAAACATTTTCTTCAGCCTGTAAGTTTAATAATGACTGTTTTAAAAGTGATATTCAGATAATATTTAGGGGGGGCTAAGGCTGGGTTGGTGAAGCGTGTGCGCCTGTCGCCGCGTCGATCCTACTCAGCTAGTGGTGGTTGGCAGTCACATGCCGACTACTAAAGACCGACCATACGTGGTGAAGAACCACATCCTGCTCGAGGTGCCACTGCTCTAGACTAAATATGGCGGATCTAGAGAGGACAACTCGAAAAAAACCCGTAATCACCGGTGTTACCGTACCGTGCCCCTGTGATGAATGGCACTACGTCAGTGTGTCTTTTAACGGTGGCTTCCGGATACCTGGCACCTCGATCCGGGGTATGAGGCTCTGCCCCGGGGGATACTTCCTTCCTCACTACTCGTGGGACCAACTTATGGATACCAACCGTAACAACAATGAAGCAGGGTGCTCTAGCAGCCCCAAATCGATTGATATCGAACAAATCCGGGAGCCCGAAGTAGCCATGGACGTATGTTCACAAGGCTCTGGCACCGACACAATCACCAAAGAAGAGGAAGAAGCCCTTCTCGCCTCTCCCAAGGTGAACAAGCCCAAGCGGATCGCCCTATCGGGCGCCGCTAGGAAAAGGTTGCGCAGACACCTTGCGAACGGCATTCCCATGGAGGAGGCCAAAAGGCTCGCTCAGAAGCCTATGGACCCTCCAAGGGTAGAGCCCAGCAAGAGTGGCGCGACCAAAAAGAGGATTAGATCGCCCAACACGACCCCAGAAGAGGTGTCGACCAAGAGGGCCATGATAAAAACCGCGGCACCCAGTGCCTTGACGAGGGGTGGCCTTGCGACTGCACCGCCTGGCACGGAGGCTCCAGTAGCCTCCACATCCGCAGCAGCAGCTGCGGCTGGGCAGCAGATACAAGAGCAATCACCCCAAGTCGGTGTCATGCCCTCCTACAGGGACGTTGCCAGCTCGTCGAAGATGGCGATACTCCCTGCCGACTATCCCAACAGCCTGCTCACCACGGAGCAACTGAATACCATCCAGGCTGCCATCCTGTCGAGGGTGATGGCACTGAGGCACGGCTCTGTGAAGCCACTGTTCTCCGGCTGCACCTTCAGACCGGGCTGGATGGCTGTGACATGTGGGAATACGGAGACAGCTGAGTGGCTGAGCACCGAGGTGCCCAAGCTCCGGCTGTGGAAGGACGCCCATATAAAAGTAGTCCCTGAGGCAGAGGCTCCACGTGCCGCTGTCTACATCGGCTACTTTCCGCTCCCTGATGCGGATATGAAAACGTCGGAGGTTCTGGACCTGATTGAAGGCCAAAACAGTGGCCTAAGCGTGGGAGACTGGCGCGTCTTCCACCGCGAATCAAGGCAGAACACGGCGATCATAACAATCGCGCTGGACCCAGTCTCGGCCAATCAGCTGAAAGAGCTAGGGCATAGCCTAAACTTCGCGTTTGGCAAGGCTACCCTTAAGCCAAAGGCCGACACGCAGGCAAAAAGACAGGCAGTGGCTCCCGTTCCCGCAGCGGAGAAGCCCACCTGCTCTACTGCCAGTGCCCCTGCTATGGCTGCTGTGACACCACAGGGCACCGCGATGGCCCAGGAGCCCGCAGTACTGCGGAAGTTCCTGCGCCCCCCACTCCATTGGCGCATCACGCGCGGAACCGGGCGCACCACACGAGGCACCGGGCGCGTACCCAAGAGTGCGAGGCGCACCCAGGAGGAGGAGGCACTTCTAGGCACCAACCGCGGCCAGAAGATAGCGGCCAGGGGCCGCAAGAGGGCGGACTAATGTCCTCCCTGCCTCTCCCCCCTCCCCCCAACACCAGGAGAGACCTCCGATGTCTCCAAGCGAACCTCCACCACGCAAAGGCCGCATCAGATGTACTTTGCGAGAGGTTCGCTACAATGGACATAGCGTTCATCCAGGAGCCCTGTTTCACAGTTTATAACTGAGGACCTGGTGGCGGTTTGGGTTAAAATACCCACCGCCCACGGCGAGCAGGAGGCAGTGTTGGCCTCCGCCTATCTACCCGGCGACTGAGCACTGCCAGAGAAACCGGCTCAGATGGATAATCGCCTGTGATGCCAATGCACATCACACGGTCTGGGGGAACAGTGACATCAACAAGAGAGGTGAGTACCTTCCTGAATACATTATTAGTAACAATATAGGATTACTGAACCGGGCAGCGAGCCTACATTCATTAATGCCATTAGAGAGGAAGTCCTTGATCTAACTCTCTGTAGTATAAATATGTTGTCCGTTGTCTCAAACTGGCACGTTGCAAGTGAGATCACCATGTCAGATCACCAACACATTAGATTTGACATAGGATGCGCCTTGCAATGTAGCCTATGCGTATCAAGCTGGTAAATCAACTGAGACAGCCATTCATTGCCTAACAACAACCATCGAAAAGGCCATTGGCGCTCAACAGATAGCACTAGGTGCCTTTTTAGACATCTCAGGAGCCTTTGACAACACGTCATACGAGGCTATACGTGCCTCTCTTATACGAAAGAATGTCTCCACACCCATTATTAGGTGGATTCTGGAAATGCTTAAATCCAGAATCATAACTGTAGACCTTGGAGGAACCATGACCTCAATCACAGCCACAAGGGGATGCCCTCAAGGGAAAATACTCTCTCCCCTCTTGTGGACTCTGGTCATTGACGAGCTACTTTATGAGCTCAACAACTTAGGGTTTCCCACTCAAGGCTACGCTGATGATCTAGTCAAGTATATAGTGGGCTGGCATGAGCAAACCATTTCGGACCGCATGCAGCAAGCCCTTGATATAGCCAACAGATGGTGTCAGGACAAAGGACTGTCCATAAACCCATCAAAAACGGTTTTAGTCCCATTTACTAGGAAAAGGTCTCTCTCCTTAAAAAGACCATCCCTAAATGGGTCCATTATCGACTTTTCGGTTGAGGCCAGCTACCTAGGAGTCACACTTGACTCCAAACTCAACTGGAATGCACACCTAGAAAAGACTATAAACAAAGCCACTCGAGCACACTTTGCTTGCAACAGGCTTTATGGTAGAACATGGGGCCTAAGTCCCAAAATGATCTACTGGTCTTTTAACACTGTGGTAAAACCGATCTTAACCTATGCATCTCTTGCTTGGTGGACGAAATCTACCCAGAGGACAGCTGCGGCTGCACTTACCAAATTACAACGACTGGTCTGCATAGGCATCACTGGAGCCATCCGCACATGTCCCACTGCAGCACTAGGAGTCATAACTGGCATACCCCCTCTACCAATTACATTGAAAAAGGAGGCCTGCCTGGGGGCACTTCGCCTTCAAAACATCACCAATATCAAAAGTGGTGATCTTACCGGGCATCTTAGGGTCCTTGAACCCCTAATAAATGATCCCATTCTGCCCGTAACTGACGATCAGAAACCAAGACTTGTTCTCCACAGAAACTTCTTTGTAGTCCTATATACTAGGAATGAATGGAAAACAAAATCAATATCTCTACCCAGTGGATCACAAACATGGTACACTGATGGGTCAAAACTGGAAAACGGTGACACCGGGGCTGGTATATTCGGACCAAGGTTCAACAAATCCATAGCCATGGGAAAGTCGCCCACCATTTCCCAAGCAGAGATACACGCCATAGAAATCTGTGCACGTGAGTGCCTTCGCAGGAAGATGCAAGGCGCACGGATTTACATCTCCTCGGACAGTTAGGCAGCGCTCATAGCGCTGAGTTCCTTCACGATCTCGTCTGGACTTGTAGAGACCTGTTTCCAACAGCTGAATGCCCTTGCCTCCAAAAACACCCTAACGGTGGGTTGGATACCAGGGCATGAAGGCCATACAGGAAACGAGGTGGCAGACTCCTTAGCTAAACGCGGGGCGATGACACCCTTTATCGGCCCTGAGCCGTTCTGTGGACTATCGAAAGGACACAAAAGAGAACTACTCAGGAAATGGGAGGAAGCGGAGATAAACCGTCACTGGACCGACAGTGCAGGGCTGAGACAAGCCAAAGAATTTCTCGTCCCCCAGATGACGCGATCAAAACGCATCATCAACCTACCAAAGAGCGAAATTCGCACTCTAACAGGCTACCTAACGGGTCACTGCAACCTTAGGTATCAAGAAAGAAATTAAGAAATTAAAACTTTCAGAAAACGACACCTGCAGATTCTGCGAGATGGAGCAAGAAACATCAGAACATATTCTATGTGAGTGCCCATCGCTAATCAGACGTCGACTTCAACATCTAGGAGGCGAACTTATTCCTCCCTACAGGATTTGGGAACAAATAGACCTTACCAAAGTGCTCTCTTTTATTAAAAGCCCAGGTATAGGGCCTCTTCCCTAATCCTACAGGCCGGCACAAAAGATCTAAAATCTGGTCGCAGTGCAACAAGGCCTTTGTAATAATAATAATAATACATATTTAAACCACAAACTGGCTAAAGCTTGTATAAAATCATTATTTATGGTTTGAATATAGATGAAAAATAATTGTTGTTTTGAAGCTAAATGTTAAGTAGAAGTTACCTTAAATCTTTAAACCAACAAACCAAAATAAAAATATCCCACTAAGGTTGCCATAACCATTTAAATGGTATTTATTTCATTTCATTATTTATTTATTTTCTTGGGCATTAGCATGGTAGGACCAGGCAACGCCAAAGCTGCAGAGCGCGAATAGAAAAGCGGCCAAGTATATTTGCATTTTGATTTTGATTTGGATTCCCTTCTTTAAGCTAGCTTATATAGCAATTCTTACAGGAATTTATGATTGTAATAGGTATGGAAATAATTTAATTATTAATGCAATAATTTGCGAAAAGCTGCAAGAAAATAAATTACTGATTTATTCATGCTTCATGCTTGGAGCTTAATTCATTGTTAACACTTTTTTAATATATGTATATGTAATTATTCAGTAGCCACGAATTATAGCACAATGGATCTTATCTGTATTAAAGTATAATTTATCTATTGTTGGAAATGTTAGTTTATTAGTTAGTTTACTATTAAAATCAGGCCTTTTATAGTTCCGAATAATAATGCTGACCTTTCTTTATTATTAACTTTCCACAATAATATAATTCCATCCTATCAAATTTATTTATTTTATAATCAAGTCAATATCAGGATGATCATATACCAAATACAAACACAATTAATAACATGACTACAAACAAACTACATTTCATATTTTATTGTATGGTTTTAGTCCTAAACCTTTATATTTATAACCCAGTTAGGACTTGGCAAAAACCTTTAAATATGAATATATTTTATTGGAAAACCTTTACTTCGTAGGTAGTTCCTTCCAAGGTGCGTAGGACCAAAAACCACCATAGTTGCAAAGCACGAATAGAAGACCGCCCAAGTATAGTTTCATTTTGTTTTTGAACAGTTTCTCTTCCGTAAACTTAATAGTGCAGCTGTGGTAAATAAAGCTTGAAGATTGCATTATGTATGGAAATAATTTAAGAAATTCCTGATTTGTTATGCCTTATGCTTGGCCTTGTTTAATAATAACTCTACTATAAATCAAAGTATAACTTATCTTATATAATCACGGAAAGTATAGCCAATATTTTAGATTCGTCTTTACAAATGTCTTCTAATCGAGATCAAACAGCAATTCAGCTTTATATAAGGATGATCATATACGAAATGCAACACAATTAATATAATGTTGCCCTTCCCCCAACAAACAACATTTCACACTATTTTCTATGGTTACAGCTAAAGGGGTTAACCTTGTACATATATCCATAAAACAAATTAAAATAACGAGTTAGCACTTGGCAAAAACCTTTTTATTAAAACTTATTTAATTGGAACATTTTTGTTTTCGTGTTGGTGGGTTCAGGATAGGTATTTTACCGACCCATGGAGGGAAAATGTAGCAAAGCACGAATAGACGAGCGCCCAAGTATAGTTTCATTTTGCTAGAGTAGTTTTTCTTATCTAAACAGATTTCTTTGGCTTATTCTAAATGGATCTAGGAGATTGCATTTGGTATGGAAATAATTTAATTATCAATAGTCTTGAAAATGTCAACTAAATATATTTCTGAGTTGCGTAGTATGATTTCAAACTTTATCAATTAGCTTTCTTTATTGCAATCAATTATTTAATTTAATTGTGATTATTTTCTCTTGAAACGTTTCCTCCATCCGCTTGCATCTGGCAATAATCGAGTTAGCTGAGTGGCCTCTGAGGCGCCTTCATGGACTTGAGGCACTTCCACTTTAATGCATTCCTAAATCGAGATCCTTGTTAGTTGGATTTTTAAATTCCGAATTTTCGACTATTCTCGCTTTCGCTCTTTTCTGTCGCCATAAATATTTGATGTGACGGCAAACTTGGCGGCTATCAATGGAGCGTGGGGATGGGTTAGCGCTTGATGGGTTGGGATTGGATTGGGTTTCGCTTCTGTTTGTTTCGTTTCGTTTCGTTTCGTTTCGTTTCGGCGGGATCCAAAAGGGGCCGGAGGCGGTGGAGGCGGATGTGGTTTTTGGGGTGAGGATTTGGCATTGTTGTGCGTAGAAGTATCCGAGGTATGCGGCGTACCAAAACCGGGCATAATCAAAATACAATTGTGCGTGTGTATCTGTGCGAGTGTGTGAGCATGCACAAACGTTTATTTCTTTCTTTCCTTCGCCCGTTGGTCCGTTCGTCCTTTTTTCCTGCCGTTCGTTTTTGGCGTTTGTTTGGAGGACCGAGAGCAGAGGGACAGGGAAGGCGGCGACACCTGGAGTGCCGAACAGCTGCGCGCTCTCCCGCTCTCCTGCTCTCTGTCGTCCTTTTCCAAGCTCTCCCTGCCTCCTGGCCCGCGTAAGTATGCTATAAACTGGAAGCCAGCGTGGGGGAGACTGCGACTGAGCCTCTAGCCTGAGCCCGAGCCGGGTTCCTGAGCCGGAGCCGGAGTCGGAGCCGGAGAAAGCGAGCCAGCTAATGCAAATATGTGTGCCAGCGGAAATCATCTAAATTAATTTATTATAAATTGAAGCGATGCCTAGAGATAGCAGCTAAAACTGAGCCCAAGAGCGAACCCGATACCCGATCCTGGCCAACCCCAAGCCTAGTAGCTAGCAGTTCCCCCTACCACTGCCCTACCCTACAGCTGGAAGTTCGGCTCGCTTCGGCTGTTGTCGGCTTTCCATGTGGTCTCGTGCCTGGTCCAAGGATTCGCGGCCGTGTCTGGCAGGGACCCAAAACGTTTTCGGGCGCTGTGCTGACAACATCCTCGCAGGACCAACGAGCGGATGGTGCGTCCACGAGCTTCCAGCTCGCTGTATGTGTGTGCAGAAACTTTTAACCGTGTGCGCCGTGGGTTAGTGTGTGTGTTTGTGCGCGTGGCTGTGTTGGTGTGCGCGAGGTGTTGGAAAATTTATTGCAGTTTGAAATCAAAAGAAAAAACTCAAGCCGTATCAAAGGTCTCAGCTCGAATCCTGGCATAATTGAGGAGCAGCCTCTAAAAGAGCTGGAAAGCTGCAGCAAAGCAACAAGAAAAAAAGGAAAACATGGCACATTCAAAGCCAATTTTTATATAATCAAGCAATAAAAAGCCACAAGAAGGGGGGGCCAGAGGGTGTCGCTGCCGCGCAAAGCGTTTTTCGGGGATCTATGTGTGTGTGTGTGTTTGTGTGTGAGTGCAGAAAACATTAACGGCAGCCCCCGTTAGTGTCTGTGTGTAGTCAGGTGGCTGTGTAAGTGCGGCCCTCTCGTGCTTAAGGCCTTTTTCATAAAGAGGTCAAAACGTTACTTACGTCTGCTGTATGTGTGCGTCCTGTTCTGGTGTGTCCTGTCCTGGTGGTGTGTGTGCGCAGAGTTTCCACATTCTTTCTGGCTGCCTTTGCCATTTTTTCGGCTAGTCAACTCAAAGCCAAGTCGAGAGGAAAGTTTCTGCAGCCAGACTTTCGGCTGTCACGAGTTCGACCCCGTTCTTAAAGCGGCCCCGCCCCTTTAAAGTTGGGGCCCCATGATATAACAATTAGCCCAGGCGGAGGCTTCACACAACTGGCACATACACCAGGCCACCAGGCCACCAGGACAGCAGGACTCGTTCCTGTTCTTTACCAATTAAGCTCGCAATTTCGCGTTTAATGGCCTTTTAGGTGCGCATCTTCTGCAGCATACTTTCGGGTGCCAAGCTATCTTTTTCCCTGGGCTTTAGTGGCCGTTATATAAAGGCAAGGTTCGCGGGAAATATTAGGAAAGAAATTATTGTAGGAGTACGAAAATATATCTAGAATTATTAGCCAAAATTATTATTTAAGTGGGAATAGAAGGATAATTTAAAACCAGTATAAACAGTTGATATATAAGCTTTAGAATCATTTTATTTGTAAACTAAATATGCTTTAAATAAATGTAAATGGAGCCTTGAAAATTATTTATTTTTTAAATACAATTCTGGGCATTTAAAATACGATATAGATCCCAAAGTATATTTAAAATAGAGAACAGTTTTGTGGTATTTTCCATTAACATAGTATAGTTTCCTATTGTATACATAAAATATTTAAATAATCACTTGTTCTTAGAGTTATATTCTCTGATCTTAGAAAATTAAAAACTTTACAAAATAAACAACAAAAGTGAGACAAGTATTCCCAAGGTTATCTTAATCTTAGATTTTCCGAGGATTCTCTATTCAAGTTTACACAAGATACAACTTTACAGAAAATATCATTTAGATGGGGCAATTATGTAAAGCGTAAAAATGTTACGCAATTTGATAATAAAAAAACAACAACTAGAAACAAACACACTCGCGCAGAAACACAACAAATAGCGGGGAAAAAACATAATTAATAACAAAGCCACACGGTTGAATTCTTGGCCAAAACTCTGGCCTACGGCTAAAAATAACAGCGAGAAAATGACAAAAAGGCACAGGATAATCAAGGGGGATGGCGAGGATTAGCAGGAGCAAGGATGGGGGACAGGGAGATTGGACTAGGACTAGAACCAGCGGGAGCTACTCATAGCATAACAATGAACATAACCGCACATTCAGCCGAAGACCGCAGAAAGCGTAAAAAAGCGGGCGGTGCTAAGAGATGGGCAGGGGCGCGGTAGAGTCACCTACTAAACCCAAATGAAAGTAAAAATTGTAAGCGTAAGCTAAAACAACAAATACAGGGCAGAAGAAAGCCAAAGCCAAAGCCAAAGCAGAAGCAAAGCCAAAACCAAAGCAAAAGCCGTGAGAAAAGCGATAAGGCCCAGCAGATAAGCGGCATCCAGCACGCGAGCGAGCGAGAGGCAGCGGAAAATTGTGTGTGACAGAGAGGGGGAGGGAGGGATGGAATGGGAGAAGGAGAGCCTGGAAAATGGCAAAGAGAAAGGCGAAAAGCTGGCCGAAGAGCGTGTAATAATAGGCGTAATGCCTAGCTAGGAAAAGCTGCTTTTTCTATGGGAACTCTTTAGCATTGAATAGCAATAAAATAAAAGAAGCTTATAGAATTTTGTTTTTATTTAACAAAATAAGATTTAAAGAAAATTATTTATTAAAATTATTTCTGTAATAGAAACTAAGTGAGGTTCTTACCAGTTATATATTTTACTTAGACTTAAAGTTGCTATAAGTTTCAAGTATTTTTTTAAATTTATTATGATTTACTTGGTGCAAGTTATTAATCTTGAAATAAATTAATAAAGCAACTAGAGTTATTTAAAAAATTAAACAATTCATTTAAAAATGTAAAGATATTTATTATTTTAAATTAAAAATGAATAAGAAAAGAGGTATGCAGTGTTCGTTATTTATATAACGCGATGTCCTTCTTTGCCAAAATATTATTAAATCTTAAAATTCTTAAAATATCCTTTGCTTTGCTAATTATTTAATCCTTCTTATGCATTCCCACAGACACAGGCATCCTTTGAGCCATTGCAGTCATCAAGTGAAGCCATCGAAAATGTAAACAAAAGCGACGCAGGCGCAGCAGTTCGTTACTCTCTCCCTCACTCTTCGAGAGCATAGCAGCCGAGCTTCCAGGCTCGCTAACCTGCTCGGCCATCCTCGTGCTTTCCAGCCTGCTCGCAGCCTGGCCAGGCTCAGGCTCTAGCTCGGATTCGGTTACGGTTTCGGTTTCGGACTAGGACTAGAACTCGGGCTCAGGCTCACAACGCCAGCAGAGTGCGCAGCGTGATGTAGTCCAGGTCTGGACCCAGCTCTATTCCGCGACGGCCACTCAGGGAAACGCACAGGACGCAGGATTCGCAGGCGGAAAAGTCTCATATAAATGGCCAGGAACAGCAGCAGCAGCAGCCCGAGCAGTAAAAAGGCGGGGGTTAGGCCGTGAACGAATATAAAGAGCCAGGAGGCGTTCCACAAAGCAAATAAAAAAATATCTCACGGAGAAGCGGATAACGGGAAGCGGGAGTGTGAGTAGCAGCAGTGTGAGAAAGTCGCGCCCGTGGAAATGGAAATACTGCGGCTCCTGGTGACAACGCCAGCAGCTTCGGCGGTAACAGCATCGCCCACGTCGCTGTCCTGCTCCCGAATTCTTCGCCGCTCTCTCTCCGCTCCGTGTGTTAATTGTTACTTATGTCTTTAACGTGTATATAACAAAGTTTGTGTGATACAACAAATGGAACGTGAACTCTAAACTAAACTGAGTCTAATCAAAAGCGTACAACGACAACAAACGGTTTTGCCAGTGGAAGCGATAACACCAAACCAAACCAAGCCGAAACAAACCAAACAACCAACCAACCAAACAACATTATTCCAAAGGGTCCAATGTTGCAGCCAACAACATGCAGCAAACAGCAGCAGCAGCAACAGCAGAGGCAGCAACTAGCAATCGCAGCAGCAGCAGCACCAGAACCAGCAACAGCAACAGCAGTGGGAGCGCCATTCCCAGCTAGAGATCATGGAGCCTTAGCAGCAGCCTTAGCGGCAGCAGCAACAGCAGCAGTAACCAAACGCAATAGCACCAACTTTTGGAGCAGCGACAACAGCAGCAGCATGTTGTCCGCGGACAGCAGCATCAGCAGCAGCTGCAGCAGCGGCAGCAGCAGCAGCACAACGATAGACTTCAACAGTCGCCGTCGGCGGGGGCGTCTACGGGAGGAGGAAACCTCCTTGAGCCTGGCCGATCAGCAGCAGCAGCAGCAAGCTACGATACTGGACGAGTGTGTACATATTTTCAAGCGCTTAGTATTATTAACCTTAAAAACGATATCAGCTACAACAAAAACAAAAACAACAACAACAACAGCAACAATAACGAAAGCAAAGACAAGAAGCAGAGCTCCAGCAGCTCCTGCAACATCTCGTGGTGCCTCTAACCGCAGCCGCTGCCACAGTCGCTGCCTCCGCCTGCCGGTCTACGGCATCCTGCTGCTGTGCATTGCCAGCCAGGGACTGGGACTGGGAGATGCCGCCAAGCCCAAGTCGGCCAAGCAGCACTACAACAGCAATCAGAACCAGAATCAGAACCAGAACCAGAACGATGTCCTGGGCGGTGTGGGTGCTCCGGTTCAGACTTCTGTCGAGGACGAGGCCGAGCTGCTGTATCCCTTCCAGTCCGGGGAGCAGATGTTCGGCCTCGAGGAGGACCAGGAGCTGGAGCGGCAGCAGGAGCGTGACCAGGACCTCCAGCCCGGCTCCGATGAGGATAATGCGGCCAATCAACGTGGTATCAATGGTGAGTCTCCATCTCTGATTGCAAATATTTCATCTCCCTCCCAACTCGTGCATGTAGAACTTTGCCTGACTAATGGCATTCGTATTTAAATGGGCAATTGGTTTTCGGGGCGCGGGCAGCGGGGACCCTCCGCTGGATTTTTCTGCACAAAAAACTTCCAGCGAAGACAAATTGAATTTGCCTTGCATATGAGGGGAGCATTGATGGCTTGAAGGCGAGATAGCGGGTAAAAGTTCAAGGGCTCAGAAACGAATATATGTTTAGCATTCAGGTAGAATTTCGTCTGAGTGTTATATTCATTTATCACTCAGCAAAGACCAAGCTGAGTTCGTAGAAATTCAAAGATTGCTGGCAAAGTTTGTTTATAACGCTATATCTTACTTTATGGAAGAATACTTACAGTCGAAATTCCCCAATATAAACAACATCTGAGCAGGTTCGTGTTAATGAGACCTAAACTTGAGACATTATTGTCTTTGCTCAGCAAACTTAGCTTACACTCTCCATAAAACAAATTTAGAATCCAATTAGAGTTAATTTAACTTCGAAAGTTAATACACATTTATTTTTCTTATAATTCAAACTACTTTGACCTGATTCTATTCTTGCCATTAAGATTATATAAACAGAACACATTGAAAAATGAAGTTCAACAGAATCTCAGCTAATCAGATCCCTATCAGCCTTGATTAATACATAAACAATATTCAGGGTATTGCCAGCATCATTTCCGCCTTTTCCGAATAAATTTAAATTGTGACATTCAAAGGAAATCAAAGAATACTTCGTTTAATTTCCATTCAAGTATTTAAATGTCTGCCTAAACTATTTTACCAAGAAGAAATAATCAAACTAGTTCCATGGAAAAGCTTTCCGCATATTACTTATAGTTAAAACTGCATAAAAACCAAGAAATCAATAGCGTTGAAAAGGTTCACATTGAGATGTCGTCTCTTGCAGATGGAGAAGGATTATTTCCCAACCGCACACACTGCGTATGAGCTATATTTATGTGCTTGCATTGCGTATACGTAACGTGTGAAGCACTCCATGCGCCGCCGAGGCGAAACAACCACAGTAATTCCCGCAAAACTCATATGCCCAGCGTATATACGTTTATGTATACGTAATATGTGGCGAACATAAATTATACCAGCATAAGCGACTGCAAAATGAACATAATGGAACAACTGTCTGCAGTTGGCCGATGAAATATATTTCTGTATGCGCCCATCACACATATGCTGGAATATGTATACCGTATATATAAACACAAGTATTTTTTTGCGCCACATCAGCGAAAGTCAAGTCCCCTTTGCACCTTCGCAACCTTTTTACCTTTTGGCCCTGATTCCGACTGCCTGCCTTCGCCAGAGTGCTTGTGTGTACGCGGTGCAGTCACGTTTTGGCCAACAATTAAACCCAACATTGCACACGGTTTGCTTAGGCGGAAAGACCCCGGAGTCATTTCTCATTTTAATGACTCAACTGAGCCAGGTTCAGGTCTGAAAGAGGCTGGTCCAAGCCTGGGAAAAAGGGCGAACAATTTGGGCAAAGATGTAAACGTTTATATTTCAGATATAATATGAAGACAGTATTTCAAAAGGATATTGATACTATAAGAATCTGGTATTTGTTTATTCCAGAAGCTGTTCATTGTCCCGTTTCAAATGGCCATAATTTTCTACGATATTCACAATATAAACCTTTATTTCGATGCCAAATTATAGAGGATTCTTTTATCAGCACCACATATCGCATTTATCGATATTCAATCGTTATAAAGTTCACGAAGGATGATGTCAACGTACAAATCTCTGAGCCGCCGTGTTGTTCATGATATCAAGCCCTGATAAGTAGTACCCCGGCAAATCCTGTCCAATCCCCTTGTCTCCTTACTCCACCCACCTCCTCCTCGGGGACGAGTGTGCAAACAACAAACAAATCGGGGAGCTCATGGCACACAAAACTATTCTGTGGCGAAAACGTGTCCTGCGAACTGCAATTGCAGTTTGTATTGGTGACAGCAACCACGAGCGCTTGTTGTGTGTAAATCAAGCTTTAAAATTAACGCAGATTGCTGGAACAAGCGACGGGGCTACGAGCAATTAACATGAAACCAGCGCGAAAAAGTCCACAAAAAGTGAAAATAATGCAGACAGCCAGGGCACATAACTCAGGTTGCCCGCCCTCCTACATATAAATTTATATAAATATACTATATGTATGGTGTGAGTGTGTATATAGCGAATGTGCACTGGTCTGCTCTGCTTCTGCTCCTGCTCCTACCCGTGCTCCTCAGCGACCTTTGTTCGAAATTTTATATACGAGTATCCTCGCGCACATGCTTGTCGTATACAAACGTTTGAGTGTGTGTATTTGCCTTGCTTTTGGCTTTTCTATTTTACCATCGACCCAAATTGCGAGCGCGCTCTCCGTATAATAACAACAAAGATACACTCACACACACAGTCTTAGCTCTTGGCTCAAAATGTGCCATAAGAGTGTGTGTGCGGGTGTGTATTTTTCAGAGTGTGCAAGGCACACGCAAACGTGGCTGTTAACGACGTTTCAGGCTCTCGACGTCGGCGTTTTCCATGTGGATGGCGGCAGGCAGCAGGCGGCGGTTGGCAGGCGCAGACCCTGAAAAAAGTCCGAAAGGAAGGAGAATATAAAGTTAAGCAAAGACCTCGACCTAAACGGCAGGCGGCCAAAAACTCGCTTCTATTCGTTTGTCTCTGTCACACTTTGTATGTGTGTATGCAAACATTTTGAAAAATGATTGAGAAAAACAAAAGAAGAGACAGAAACAGACACCGAGAAAACGAAAACGAGTTGGGAAAGCCCCGAAAGAAAAGTCCAACAAAAAAAAGTGGGGGAGAAAAAAGTTACAGTCGAGAAATTCGACTATTAGATATCTGGAATGCGTTACTATAAAATGTGCTGCATACCCCAAGGGAAATTGAGAAAGGAATTCAACATCCATTATAAGTGAGCCCAAGATTACAAAGCTAGTGTAAGTTATAAATAATATATTTTATACTTTTACACAAATTATTCATTGATTTCAAGTTAAAAGCTACTTCTTAGGGTTGTGTTACGTAGAAGTTACCAAGAAGAGGAAATAAATATTTAAATAAGAACCAGATCAAGTATAGAATGGTGCCCCTGATTCAGGAACAACAATTTATACTCATTATGCTCCATAAAGTGTGGAAACGCTTCCTGCACGAATACAATATAGACTGGTGCTCGACCAGTAACGGGTAGAAAAGAAATAAAACCGAGAGCACGCACAGCGCCTTAAACACAAAATTTAAATCGATAAATCAAAATGCCAACAACAGTCCCAACAACAACAACAACAAAAATACAACAAGAACGGCAACAACATCAACAAAAGCGTACTGGCAAGGACGTGTGAGTTGCATGCTAAAAGCCACGAGAGACGATGGAAAAAAAGCACCCAGAGATGGGGGAAGGGAAAAACGAGTCCGTGTGGGTGGCAGGAAGTCGTTTCCTTCCTGCCTCCCATTTCGCTTTCGGCTCGGTGTATTTTTTTGTGCTTTATGAGGCAAGGCGGAAGCCAAGGAGTCGGGGTTACATGGGGTTCGGTCTGAAATGACAACATTTGGCCGCCTTTTTAATTATTGACATACCGCTCCACCCACCACCACCACCATGCGGCAGAGAGTGTCCTTCCATTGCTTTCGGCCACTAATTGCCCCTGTTGTCTGTTGTCTGCCCCGTGGCCAGGTCCAACTGCTGTTGCTGGTGGCTGTGATTTTCCAAGCTGGCTCCAACTGAGTCAGACGCAGGTGAACCTCCAGGATTGCATATTCCATCCCTATCATGAATCAGATGAATCACGTTTGGTGAACCCCGAGGGGTTTCGCCGCTGGATATCAATGACGCGTATCGTACCTTATCAGCATGATTCACTCAATCCGGCGGTTTGCGGTCACACGGTGGAAAAACAGGTTACGAATGCAATCCGTAAGATATTGAGTATGAATCGCGTAAACAAATCTTTCTCGAACGCGGTTAGTTTTAAATTATTCAAATTTAATGCGGAGATATTTATGACTAGTTTTAACAGCTTTTCGATAAATTATACACAAATTAGCCAGAGATAGGCATTGAATCCCCACTCGCAATAGGATTATGTCTCCCACAAATCAGTCTAATTAGCTTATCTTTTAAGGTTCAGAGATACTAAAATTGGTTTATAAATACTCAAAAATTAAGTTCACTTATCATTTTAAAGCGAAACAAGAAAGAAAGCTAACTTCGGCATGCCGAAGTTTAAATACCCTTGCAGTAAGTAAGACTTTTTCGTTTTCTCGGGTACTGACATAAATGTTGCGAGCGAAAAATGTTGCGAACAAAATGTTGCGACAAAAATGTTGCGACAAAAATGTTGCGAACGAAAATGTTGCGAACAATCTAAATGAATTTATACATATATATGTACTAGCGGCCCAGGCGAACTTTGTCTCGCCCCTTATTGTAGATTTATATAGTTCTAGAGTGATAATAATACGCAGATAATTCAATTCAATTAAATTCTAGCTTTAATATCAGGTAGTTGCACCTTCCCAGACGCGCAACACATCCCGGCTGGTTCATTTGTGAATTTGAGAGCATGACAATGCGGTTATTCCTTGTCCATAGCACATTTTGTAACTTTTGAATGAAAAAATATTCAATATCGGGCTCATACCGGAATGCAAGACGCACGCTGGATCTGTTCCTCTGTTCTTTCGTCTCTTCTGCATCGAAATATCCTAGAATTACTTGAGGTTCGGTTAAAATTAGCCCCTTTGCTTTTTTTTGGCATTTTTTTCTTTAAAAAACACATATAAATATAACTAATTGAATCACTTTAAATCTTGAATCTACTTTTCAAAAGAAACTCACAGAAACCTCTTCCTTTCCAAAAACCAAAAAAATAATACCGAATTGCCACAGCACTGCCACATAATTATCATTTGGGTATTTCAAAATACAAAACTTGACGTAAATTTCGTGGCTACCACATCCATAGATTCAAAATTTCTAATATGACAGTCAGCAGGCAGCGACTAAAGCTGTATTGCGGACTACCCTTATCGGTTAGGGGTACGAAAAATAGATGTTAGCCGATTCTCAGGCCTACAGAATATCCCCTCAAAATTTCATCCAAATCGGTCAAGTAGTTTCGGAGGAGTTTGGATACATAAACCGTGACAGCAGAATTTTATATATAAGATATTCCTATGGCAGCTATATGATATAGTCGTCCGATCCGGCCCGTTCCGAAATATATAGTAGTGAGAGCATATAGAAGACTATCTGCAAAGTTTCATTCAGATAGTTTTAAAACTGAGGGACTAGTTTGCGTAGAAACGGACGGACAGACGGACAGACAGGCGGACAGACGAACAATGCTAGATCGACTCGGCTGTCGATGCTGATCAAGAATATATATACTTTATAGGGTCGGAAAAGTCTCCTTCACTGCGTTGCAAACTTCTGACTAAAATTATAATACCCTGCAAAGGTATAAAAAGATTAGAATTCGTTTGTTTACTTTCGGTAATTTCCCAAAGTATAAAAGAGTTACAGCATTAATGACATATCAAAACAGTTGGTCTGATTTTTACTCAAAATAATATTTGGAAGATTCACAGGTGAAATCTACCACTTATACTCTGACTACAAAACCACATAATTTTAAGCTCTTGCTTTATAATTTCAGCTTAGAAAAACCTTCGCTGACTCATATATGGGTAAGGGTTTTAATTTCTGGAATTTCTGATAGCTCTCTGTGCTGTTTGTATCAAAAGTTATTAAGCCCAAAGCGTATATTCCTTTACACTGCAAATGGTGCTTAAATTTCAAGTACCTACTTGCGGCAATAACCACTAGTAAGCATTTCATTCTGCAATGAAATATGTCGTTGAAACTTTGCAACAGATTATTTTGGAATTTTTGAACGCTCAGTATCAGAGAACTTTAACGAGGCCCATAAATTCGTAAATGCCGAAATTAGTGTAAGAAACATTTCCCATTAAAAAGGGCTCCTACTCCCGCTCCTCCTCCTCCTCCTGCTCCTGCCATCAGGCAATGTAATTCTAGGCAAAATTGGGTCAAGCACATATAGGCATTATAATGCTCGCACTTTGGGCCTGGGCTTGGCTTGGTCTCGGATCACCCCGGGGATAGAGCGGCGCTTTTGATTAACTAAAATGCGGCGCACTCATGTGTGGCTGGCTGGCTGGCTCCCTAACTATGCCAAGTAATGGTAGCCGTAACTTTTTGGTAAGGAAGGTAGGTGTGGGAAGGACAGATCCTGCTCCTGCCAAGTAACCTTCATTGACAGCTGCTCATAGCCGTGATAAACTTTCTATGGCAATCCTTAAGTGCCCCCATCCACCACCATCAGTTCGGCTTTCATCCTTCAACCCGCACTGTTTATTGGGCACAGGACTGCGCCAGGACGAGCTCAAGGCTCATCTCTCAGCCTGCATTGATTCAACAGCCACTTCACAACCCTGCAAACACGCAGAGAAAATATCTAATTAGAAATTTCCTTATCAAGTTAATAAAATGTAGTATTTTCTACTTAAAAAATACGAGATATGTATATTGCGTTTTAAAATATAAGTTCTTTTCTAGAGAACAACTTAAAATCGTACAAAAAATATTAGGTTTTCGATTGGAATTTCCTTATTTTCTATGACGTCTGCATTAAAATTTCTTGTGTTTCTGCGACAAATTTAAGATAACAATATTTTTCGCAGTGTTTATCAGTTTTTTTGCCGCTGGCACTGGCTTGCATGTGCATTGCACGTTTGGCTTGCTCTGATTTTGGCTGTTGGCTGTTCTGCTTTTGGCTGCTTTACTGGTGGCTCTTTGGCTGTTGTTGGGCTGGCTAATCGATTCCGGCGGCCACCTTGAAGCACTGGCCGCTCTCCGCGGACCTTGCGGTTCGTGCCACAGCGCGCTGTCTCTCTGATAAATTAGCAGCTGCGTTCATGGGTCAAAGAGCGTGAAAGCATGCGGACACCGCGGACACTAGAGGAGGCCATGGGATTGTAGTATGGGTGTATGTGTGTGTGGGTACCACTTCCGCCTTAAGGGCGCTGCCAGCTCTCCCCCCCCCATAATGAACTTCCGGCCAGGCGTGCGATTTTTCTTAGACTTTCGCTCTTCTGGTTCCTGTAATTTTCGTGCGTTTGTTCAGCCGTGATTTATGCACACTGATGACGTGGCAGAAAAGTAAAGCCAGTCCAGAAAGCCAGTCCAGAGAGCCAGCCCCAAAGGCCACCTTTGAAAAGCCCAAGTCCCTGCCAGTCCCAAAGTCATTCCGAGCCCCCAGCTCTTATCGCGCCCTAATGAAGTTCAACCCCTTGGGAGGGCAGGCAGGCACTGCTGAGAGAGAGAGAGAGAGAGAGAGAGAGAGAGAAAAGGAGAATTTCGCTTTATCTATCAAATAATACTTTTATTGCATTATCAGGCAAAAAAGTGGGGGCACATAAATATTCATGGGTGCGATGCTTATATATAACGGGTACATATAGTTTGGGGATGGCCTAGGCCCATCGAGTAATCAATTTTTTAGGACAAGAATTGGAATTTTTGGCAACGAAATGGAATGGAATTTCACTTTACTCCTCCTCCTGCAGGTCTCCGCACACACTTAATGGGTTAATCGATTAGACCACGCCGTCTCCCTGGGTGGCGCCTACTTGGTCACGCCATTCCAGGCGCTGGAGTGCCGCTCCGCCTCGAAAAAGTTACTCAGTGTCTGGGGCAGATTCTTGCGCTTCGCTTCGGTCCCAAAGATCTGCGGTGGCGTGTACGAGTAGTACCTACCCCGAGGCGTGGCAGCCTCCGTGGCCTGTCGTTTGACGCTAACTGGGACCTCCTCCGGGACAGGATTGGGCGTCAACACCTGCGTGCGCCACTCGTAGATGCGAGGTGGTGCCTCTTCTGAGGGCTGGAACTGCAATTGAATGCTGGCCCGGCTCACGAAGAGCTCCTCCTGGCTGTGAGCTACTGCGGCTGCCATCTGTATGGATCGGTTTCTAATGGCAGACTGATTGCGAGTGTCGACAGCCGCAGAGCATTCTGGTGTGGCTTTGTTCTCTGGTTACGATTTCGTTTGCTCCGTAAACAACGCGTTATGGTCATGACGCATACCATTGAATGACTGACTGCCACCTAAAGGTGGAAGCGTGAGGTTAGGAGTGGTTATTGCATTTTTTTTCAGTTCTGGATTTGGGTAATTAGAGCTAAGTAAGAACTCTGACTGTAGATAGGGTTGTATAACAAGAAAATAAGTCTGATATGATATGTCTATAAAAATAAATCGCTCAATATCACATGGAAAATAATGTATCATCCGAGTATATGCTAATCGGGCAATACATGGAAATATTAATATCTTAAATGGCTTTGAATAAAAAAATAATAGTTAACCACATCAAAAACATATTTAAGAATATATTTGTATTCCTAACACGATTTGTGTTCCTAACACTCTTAATAAAACACAGAACCCTGCCTTAATGACTAATAAACCCTTTAAGAAAATCCGTTAATACAACCAATTTATTACCCTCTCTTAATGCATAAATAACAACTTGTTTTTATTGATTCTGAATGCATTTGGTTTTTATTTGATTGGAATTATCTTGGAATTATCACGAGCTCATCTCTGGGATGAAATCACTCAGAGCACTTTCTCTCTTTCCCTCCTACCATAAAAACAAAAGTGCTAAGGAAATCTCCTTCGAGCGGAATAACTTTTACGATCCGCAGCATCTCACCTGTTGGCACATTAATGCTAATTAATTTGCGTGATTGGCCACGATACCATCTCTATATATCTCACAACGACGCCTGCAATCGCTTAGTAAAATTGTGGTGCCATTTCGCGAATTGCGATTGAGAGTCGGAACTGGTTTCCCCTCTACTCCGTGCTCCATGATCCATAATGAGTATGTGGAGGGCAGGCCGGGCAGCCAAAGAGGCAGACGCCCACATGGTCGCACATGGTAAATAATCAGAGACAATAAATAATAAATAATATTTAATAGTCATTATTTGTTACCTGGGGTTCACTGGGTTCACTCAATGACCCAATTACAATTTGATGATGACCATCGCTGCTTCGAGGGGCTTGTGTCTTTGGGATGGTGTAGAGTAGTAGATTCTCCCCAAAGTCATTACTCGATGGCGTAATCGAAATGTCGCAATATAACCGGAAAGATACAGATACGTTGCAAAAATCATTTTTTGATGACAACGGATCGTAAAATTTGTTATTGCATTCGACAGGTAATAGTTCAAAAGGGTTGAATCCAATTCCAAAATTATTCAAATCAGTTCAGTATTCTAGAAGTTACACTCGTTTAAAGTTGAACCTCTTTTGGGTTGCAAGATTTTTAGCTAAAATATGTAAGCGACCGGCATGGTTATGGTTTCTATCGAAAGGGTCATCAAATCTCGGTAAAACATAGAAAGAATAAAATTATAATGTTTATTGCACGTGCTGGCATACCTGTTTTACCGAAGTACTAATTTTTCACCTATTTTTCAACTTTGATGGTATGTCAAAAATGAGACTACACGAGATGATGGGTTTGGCGTATGAGGTGTTGTTCTTGAATATGTTCTTTATTATATTCAAAAGAGATCGGGTCCCCCGACATCCCACCCCGAATTTCCCAAGCAAAATATACTTTCAACTCAGCGTAAAAAACGCGCGGCTTAGTGCAAATTCTGGTACGAGCGCATTTGCTGCGCAGTACGAAATTTTATGGCGGGCATACATTTTTTCCTGTATTGGCGGCTTGTTTTTCAATTCCTGACTTTGTAAGGACACTTAATAATTTGAAATTAATGTATAATGATTAAATATTCTTCAAAAATATTAAACTATGTAAAATGGAATGATTTTATGTTTAAAATTTATTCTTTTTTTGTTTTTAAAACATTAAATATGCACCATATTTACATTTTCAGAGAAAATAAATGAAAAGTATTTTTCGAAATTGGATAAAAATGAAGTATAAAATCTACTATTAATCACACCATATACCACCACCACTGAATCGAAAGGTACTAAAAGTACCTTTAATTAAAAAAAAAAAATTATAAAAATATCTCAACTGGTTCAAGAGTTATGATTTTTGCAACCCAAAAGTATCTTTCCGTCTATTGTGTGTCGAGGGGATTCATTTTGATACTTGTACTTAATCAATGCAAGATGGTCGAGGAACCAGGGAATCATAAGTTTAAGTGAGATATTGTGTACCTATTATTACTGTATAAATGAGTAATAAAAACCAGCCTTTTTTCTGTTATTTTCAGCTGAGACTTTTCTTTATTGTCCGTGAATTAGTAATTTTATTTATCAGATAAGACGTCATTTATATGTCTGTGATTCATTAGTTAATAAGAAATCTGCTATCTCTTGGACACTAGCGCCATTCCTGAAACCCTAAGCAGTTAATTTTGCTATCTGCCAGAGAGACAATAAGTGAAGCTTTAAATTAAATATTTTAATGCCCTAAGAGTTATCTGTTGGACTTTATCGGCACTCTTTTATTCTCCAACTGTTCATTTTCCCACTTGCTAACGAGATAAGCGCCTTAAATTTTAAATCAAATACAATTAAAATTATATTTACTCTTTCTTAAAGCATTGCAACATTTGATGTTATATGTATTATTTGATTGAGTTAAAAATTAAACATTTGACACTTTAAAATTAGGTTTAGGTATTTAATTTAAATTCCCCAATTAACCTTGACTTAAACTCTATTTATAAATAATCTATTTAATGGGCTTAATTGCCAATATTTCTCCATATCACGTATCATATCTCTAATCAGTTACCTTCAAAGTATAATTATTTATTCAACTAATGAAGTGTCTTGTTCGTTTTCAAGCCTTAATTCAATTAATCTCGATTTCAGCAGGTGTCACGTATCTCGTAAATTTTTAGTTTAATTTAAAGACGTATTTATGTCTGCCATAAGTGCGACAGCTTCTGGGTATTTTAAGAACTACTCTTTTATATTTATTTTTGCTGTTTTTGAACCAATTTATATCCCTGCTACATTGCAGCCTCTTCAAACCCATTGACCAACTCACAACTGTCTAGGTAACTCAGTTCTCAGTTCACTTTGCCAATTGCCTGGTTCCTAAGCCGATGATCCAGTTTGATAGGCAAGATACTTGCTTCGACGAAAAGGGGTTTCGTTCGAGATTAGCCAATAACCTAACTGTGGCTACACTGAAACAAATTCTATATAAATATTCAATTAAGAAGGGAATTTGTAATAGGACTGAAACGATTGATTATAATTAAGACCATATCTGATAATAAAAACAGAAATAAAGCAGACAATTTATCCTATTTATCTTACAGTTTTTTAAATATTTTATCTAGTATTTGTATCTACAATTTTTTTTGTGGTGTAACTGCCCTGAAAGCCTGTAGGTTTTCTAAGACGCTGAGTTTTCTGTAAGACGCTGAGTCTTACTCATTAACCATTTGGCCAGTGATTCACTAGAATCATTCAGTTGTGGCTCACGCTCGATGTTGCCCCGCCTACCGCCTACCTTCAGAAAGTGGGTGTAGTTGTGGGTGTGGACCGAAGCGGGGTCCGTTAGCTGCATGCAAATTGGCAGGGAATCCGCCTGTCCGTTGACTGAACCCAAAAACCGGTTGTAGAGCACTTTTCCTAGCTGTCTGTCTGTCAGTCTAACGTCTCAGTTCGAAAACATTGTGAGTCAACTCGGAGCTTATTTCTGGAGCCAGGGTTAGACGGTCTTCCTATTCGCTACAAATAAATATATATATCTTTTACATATTAAAAATATTACTCATTAAAAGGATATAAGAATATAACGCAATGGGAAAATACTTTCATTGTTAAAGAATTTTTAACTGCCTCAATGCTGTTTATAAATGGCTTGAAGATCGAAATGCATTAATATATTGTGCTAAATTCTAGAGATCTTGATTGTAGGTCTAAAGCCAAGACAAGCCTTCTCCCTTTCATTTTCCTGCCCTTAAATGTGCCACATCACACACATTCTCCGATGGCAACATAAGCACTTTGTTACACACAGGAAAAACAAATCAACAAAACTAGTCCGGAGATTAAGAAGTCTGCTTTAAAAAGATCACTTTTGTGGCTTTCGAAGGCGACTTATTAGAACTGAGCGAATGCCATGAATCAGTTGTGGCGGCGATTAAAGTCGCGTTAATTATTTACCTGGCGCACACGCGCCAAAATGATTGCTCACAGTGCAAATGATTGTTAAACATTTACATTGCAAACATTTACCATCGACATCAACATCATCATCGGCAGTCGAAGTCGGCAGCAAATAAGTGCAATTTGTTAATTGTTGCAAAATGTGATGCATAATTTAAGAAATAATTGCCATAAAAATCGCGCACCAAAGGCGCCGCAACATTGGCGACAAGGGAGTATCACCAGCGTTTTTTTTTCCAAAAGGTCGAACCACTTAATTGAGGATGTCTAATAGGGATATAGCGGTAGCACTGCAAAAGGTCAAAATGGCAGACTACAAAATGCCAACAATTCGTCAATACTTCAGCAGTTTTGTTTATTTTTATATATTTCCAGCTTAGCAATTCTTTTTATCACTGAGGATTGCCTTGTATTTTAAGCACGTTCTTGTGGCTTTTCTTCTGCATTTAATTATTGGTTTTGCTGGGCAACCATGAACTAAGAAATAAGAATGATAAATATTAAGATATAAATGCAGTGCGATTTTTTACAGTATTTTTAAACAATCTTCCTAAAAACCACATTTATTACATGCGAATTTTTTTTTAGAGCGTGGGAGACTTCTCTGGCAATCAATGTAGCTATCTGAGTGCTTTATGTTTTCCTGGCGGCTTTTTTATTAAGTAAACATAAGTTTCGTGGAAATTAAATTTTAACTTACAAAAAATTAAATCAAAAGTTGCTCTCCTTTTTGTTGTTTGTAAAAAATGTGCATGCCTCTGAGACGGAATTGAATGATATTATTATTTAGTGTACATATAGCAGAAAAACACCTATTATCTTCCATTATTTTTACAGAACCTTTTAAAAAGCTCCCTCTAAAAATAACTCCTTTAATTATAATATTTGTAATGTTCTTTCTATTCAATATTCCTTGCAGACACGCACAACGATAACTCGACCACCACGAAAACGCCACTATTCCCGAAAGATCTATTCACGAAAGAACAGCTTGAGAACGGCGCTGTCATCCTGCACATCATTGGGGTGATCTATATGTTTGTGGCGCTGGCCATTGTCTGCGATGAGTTCTTCGTGCCTTCCCTTGACGTCATCATTGAAAAGCTCGGCATCACGGACGATGTGGCCGGCGCAACGTTTATGGCGGCGGGTGGCAGTGCCCCTGAGCTCTTCACCAGTGTGATTGGCGTTTTCGTGTCGTTCGACGACGTGGGCATTGGTACGATCGTTGGCTCCGCCGTATTCAACATCCTGTTTGTGATCGGCATGTGTGCGCTGTTCTCGAAGACGGTGCTATCGCTAACGTGGTGGCCCCTATTTCGTGACTGCTCCTTCTACAGCATCAGTTTGCTGGTGCTGATCTACTTCTTCCGGGACAACCGCATCTTCTGGTGGGAGGCGCTCATACTCTTCACCATCTATATCGCCTACGTGGCCTTCATGAAGTGGAATGTCCAGGTGGAGACGTGCGTCAAGAAGATGATTACCAAAAACAAGGTGACTCGCGTCCGAAGTACAGATCAACTTATGCCAGCAGTAAGTAGTTGGGAAGTTTTTTTGCAACAAATCAATTCAGAAATTAATTCAAATCAGTCCAATAAAAAATTCCAACAAAAATCTCTCTCTCTATCTCGAAATGTTCTTAATTGAAAACGAAAAAAAGTGAAAACTTAAATACAAAAAAGTAAAAGCCAAAAACAATTACAAAAACGTAAATCAAGAAAATCGTAAAAGAGAAAGCGAAATTAAAAAGCCAAAATTTTGTTTGCCAATAAAAATGAAAAGAAAAGAATCAAAGTTAAAACAAAAACGAAGATCCTTTGCCAGGAACGAAATTTCGTTTTTGATTTTCGTTTTGTGTATGTTTTTCCCACCCCTAAATCGCCCCCAGAAATCCCCCAGTTCCATCATCCATCCCCAGATCTCCGCATACCCCCATCCACAAGTTCACTCTCATGCGAGCATTTGGCGCGTGCCGGACTTTAACCAGTTAGCAGGTTTTACTAGTATTTGCCAACCAGATATCTTTATGACTAAGGGCCATTGTTGTTGCAATCTTCGATGAAACGTCATGACTAATGAATCTTAAGAGATGCTGCTGCTGCTGCTTCTCTTTGGCATTGAATGTCACCATAAATCTGGTGACAGTCACTCAGAGTGATTCCTCCGCAGTTCCACTCAAAATTTCACCTGCCGAGATCCAGAAACTGCTCTCCTTGACCCACTCTGGGTTTTCGTTACCATTCGAAATCGAACTGCTCACCTATATGGCATTTCTACATTCATCTTTGGGATCTGTCGGCCAGGAAAAACCGGTTACCGGATTCCACAGGGAGTGCTTAATTACAAAAAAACCTATTGTAAAGCTAAGACTAACCGGTTTAGGTTTACTTTTTTGCATCGTTTGAGCATTTTAGATCCTCGAACATCAATTTAAATAACTGAGCTCATGCAGCTTTAAATACATTTCCAGTTTTTAAGACGAAATTCGAAAAATGCAGTTTAACTTTGTTTTTTAATTACTTATTACAACTTATTACGATTATAGGTAGGAATTTAAAAAATATATAGAAATATATGACTTTTTTCAAAGATTGCGTGCCTTAGATATAGTATTGATCTATTTCAAGATGTGATGATATTTCAGTTTTGTGAAATTGGAACTGAAATATAATACATATGTAAAATTAATTTCAAGTCATGATGACAGTATTACGAGATATTTTGAAAATAAGTGGAAACTTCTGGAATACAACTCTGTGGGGTTACTGTAAAGCTATACAAATTTGTTAAATTTGAATATATAATTACAAATCTCTACTGTTAAATAAATAAATTCAAATACTTCTACTAGTTTAAATTGCAATCTTAGAATATCAGCCGATCCTGCTAACTGATCAATTTCTACTGCGTTGCACCTCCACGTTCTGCTAACTTTTTGATCATTATTATTATTATCTATTCCTATTCTTTCATGCTATCGATATACTCTTTATCTTCTATCCTACTCACTATAGTTCTACTTCTGATTTCCTCGTATTAGCTTTGATTCCATCTGTTAGTCCAACGTTTGATTTGCTATGTGTCTCTCGACTTGTGTGAATCCACCAAACTCCTCTCACTAAACATATAAGTTTTCACTGAACATACATACTCAACCAAAACACACACCCATTACACATAACACACATACACCTTACACCTGCCCCAAAGAACTCTGCATGCGAGTGTGGTTAACCCAGAAATAAACTCTTTTTGCACAAAAACACAGCTTGAACTTGATCTTGATCTTCAGTCGAGACTCGAACCTGGCCGCATGCTGAGTGAGTGCGAGTGCGAGAGTGAATGTGAGGGAATAAGTGAGAGGGAAAGAGAACGAGCTATTTGTACGCATGCGTAAACAAAATTTCTGTATTTCCACGCTTTTTGTTCTGTAAAACACACATCCCTTGCGTACACATCTTTTTCAATCGTAAATCAGCGTCAACTTGAATTTAGAAACATAAAAGACATTTTTTAATTCGTAACTAACATATTTCTACGAGCAGTTTAAAGATAGTTTTTGAGAGGTTGTGCTCATCTATTTTTTTCCCGCCCAAAGCCGCCTAAAATTAGGCAGTGGTTTTGGAGCAGGACTGCTTACGATATTCGATAATAAAATATAATAAAGAATGGGAGTTTTTGGAGATTTCTTGAAATTTAAACACTCTATAAGGAACTGTCATAAAAACGATGCTAATGACACGGTATTAAAGTATCGTCTTTCAAAAGTAAAATTCCCTTAAATATAAATCCTATTACTTACCTTAATCAAGAATTTGTTGACCTTAATTCTTTTTGAAGAGTCTTAAAATATTTTACCAAAATTAGGTCAGCATAAATGCAAGAAAAATAAATCTGTGGAGGCAGAACACAGAAAACCTTTATCACTCAGACTTTTCTTTCAATTTAACTAAATAAATAAACCATCTCTTTCACAAATACAGTATATTTCATTTATTCAACTTTTATCGTTTCAATAGTCGTATAAATAGTCTTAAAAATATACGTATGCTATTACGCATAATTGTTTGTTTGCGTTTCGATAAATAAACACAGATAACAGGAGCAGTCTTATGACTTATTCATAAATATAATTCACTAACATGAAATTCACTAACTGGAACGAGTTCGGGGGAATGTATATGGTGTTTGACTAATTTCGTGGTTTATCTTTTCGATCTTTGGGCAGTAGCTAATACTTGATGCTGTCTCATAAACTACCTCAAAAATATATTTTGGTAGCTTCGGCGCGGCGGTTCGGGTCTACACCTCTTCAGGTCTGGGGATCAGAACCTTGGGTGACATGATCACGCCGTGGCCATAGTTGTTCGGCAGAGTGGCGCTCTTCGCGATTAGTGGCACGGGTGGTGCGCTCCTAAGGCTGGGATTGGGACTGGGATGGACCTGGGCCAGCTGCTGGTGTCTGGGCAAAGTGGCACTCTCCAGGCGCCGCGTCTCGTGCTGGATGTGTATGCGCGCCAGGTCGCTCTCGATGAGCAGCGGATTGCTGATGGTACGGATCATTGGCGGTGGCGAGGCGGAATGCTTGGCAGCCTTCTTCTTCATGGAGTCCATACTCTTCGTCTTCCTCAACTTTCCTGGTGCAGAGTCCACAACATCCAAGTTCTCCAGAGAAACAGGCTTGTAGTGTGACTTCTTGCCGAAATGCGCCTCTGGGTCGTCCTTGGCGTGCTTAAGGTCGTCCCACATCCGAATGTCGCACTCCTTTAGCTTCATGTAGATGAAGATGACAACACGGTAGAAGATCACGTATCCAATCATCAGGCAGAGGGCAAAGGTACAGTGATCGCCCATCGAGCTGATGAGGTGGTCCGCACTAAATTTCACAATATCGCGATCTTTACAGAACTTGTAGATGTACGGCGTGAGAAGCATCCAGTACACGAGGACAGTGATCAGTTCGATAATCCTTTTTTGAAACATTGTGGCTGTGGCTGCACTCGCGGTGCGATGCGGTTCGGTTAGATATTAGTCACCAAGTGAGGCTCGCGCGCGCTTAAGCGCTAAATATATAGACTCGGATTACACCGACCGCAGCGGAGCCGAGCTGAAGCTCGGGCTTCGGCCCGCGTCTGAGTGCATCCAAACCACATCGATTCGCTTCGATCCGATAAGCCGGTTATCAGTGGATATATTATACCTCGATGTTGTTTACCAAAGCCAAACATGGAGCGTAAACAAATGCTGGCCTGGGACGTCATAATACCAAGAATATTTGCGCCATTTCTTGGAACGGGTTTCGGGGTCGCCCCCCGGCTGGGCAGGTTGACAGTTATTCCGATCTCTTAGCGAATTTATAAACATTACACAGCAAAACAGACAGGTTGAGTGACAATATCAAGTTTAAGTCTGTGTGCCTTGCGCATTTGCATCTCTTAGATCACTCAACACTGAGGGCGAAATTTTGAGTTTGAGTGTCTTGAATCTTGAGTTGAATTTAAAATTACCTGTATGTGTGATTCATTGGACTTAAATAATTCATTATGTGACTTAAGAGCTTTGGTACCGAACGTAATTTGCACCCCCCCCCCCCCTCGCAAAGCGTCTTTGTCTCCGATCGGTGATGAATTTTCAATATTAAAAAATACTTTTGGGGTGATTTCATACACGACAACAAATTGCAACCAATTTAGATTCGTGGCTAATTGCAGTGCCAAAAATTAATGGAACCTTAGAACATGTTGAAGGTGAATAAACCTGTCCAGAGAGAGAGAAAGTTCTTTTCTCCCTTTGAGACGGTGGGTTTCGCAGGTGTCTTTCAGCTTTGCGTCAATGGATGGTTGAGTTAGACCGAACCGTGAATGAGTGTCATCGGAGCTGAAAACCCCGCCATTAGCCATTAGGCATTCGATCATGACTGGGCATTCATTAGCATTATAATCAGCTCGGTGGGGTAGTTCACCTGGGCACGAGCCACTTGTTAAGACCTGCCCTGCACCTGTTTCGCTTCCACTTCCAGTTCGAGTTCCAGTTTTATGAATGGGGAGTTACGAAAGCCACGCTCTCCAAGCTCCGCGACTCATTTACACCACCTTGAGGAATAAAGAGTAAACATAATATATATTGTTTATCAGGTACCAGGCCAATTATCATATCGTTTCCATTCATTCATTAGAGTCCCCATCATTCACCCCCCCGCTCATATCGTAAATATCGTATATTTAGCACACATCTTGGACACTCTCGTAGCCTTAAAGTTAGTGCTTGCCATTGCATTAAGTTAAATCCACCGATTCCGAATCCGATCCGAATCCCTCATCTGCCTGCGCTTCCTCCGCTGATGTGCCAACAATTAATTCGCATAGATTGAAAAAGTATTTTTTTCGGTTTAAATTCTCTGACAAAGTTTTTCCAATGTGTTTTGTGTTTTATCTGTTTCTTTTTGATTATAGTGAAGGCAAAATGAAATACAACAAAACTTCCCACTGCGCTTTGACAAATATCAAATACAGATATATCTTTAAAAAAATAAATATATATATACAATGAAAAGAGAAAATGTCATATAAAGCTTGTATGTATTAAAAAAAAAGACAACCCCAACAAAAATTGTTGCAACTGACAAACAGAAAAAATATCCAACGACAAAAAAAAAATACGAAAAGTGTGTTTTCATCGTTCTTTTCTCGTTTCTACTTGTTTTTTCCTCATCCTCGACTTATATAATTTTGATTTTGTAATGTATATATATATACGACTCCGAAAGGGGCAAGGTACTTCCAAGATCGATCCTTAGCACCTACTACTACCACTACTTTCCTTCTGTAAATAACTGAAAGTGTTGACTTGGCACCGATCGATATGTTTATTTTGTTGCACAAAACAGAAACCTTCAAAAACTTGTTATATATATATATATTTCTTACTCCTCCAAACATCCACCTTTGACAGCCAAGGTCAAAGAGCCAATCAATTGTAAGTTCCAGCCTGTCGATCTCCCTCTCTCTCTGATCCCCAGACTGTATATATTCCCTAGATCAGCTGCACAGTTCGATCGCAAGTGGTCCGTGTATCGTAACGTATTGTGTTGGATGTTGTGGTAAACGGTATTACGTCGTTATACTTTTATTTATCATTCGATCAGTTTATTTATTTTTATGTTGTTAAATTAATGTTCTCTGATTTCCGTTCAGATATTGGCTCCCCAACTAACTTGCACTTACCGATTCGATTAGTTCTTAAGTCACACATCAACAACAAGTACAACAACTACACCAACTGCCTACACCACCAACAACAACAACCGATATCACAAGAACCCTAACAAAACTCCAACAACAACAGCAACATGTGACAGTTAAAAAGAAAACCGAAAAAGGCTACACTCAACTTGTAAATTTATACAAATTGCAATAATAAACTGTTTTTCTTCTTCTTTTCACCTTTTTCTCGAAATATGCTTACCATAAACCAAACAAAAACTACCAAAAATGAACATTACACCGCTCTTTCGAAAAAAATACCACAAATCGAAAAATCAATCGAACTCGAAAAACAAAAATCAAATTAAAACCTCAATCCGTAACCGTAAACGTAATATAACCGTAACCGTAACCGTACAACGTTATGGTTACCGCCAACCTAACCAAAAAAAAAAACCCAACGCCACCCACTGTTCCGTTCCGTTCCTTCACCTGCAGGGTAATGCGGCCAACTCCTCGGAAACATCGATGGCCACCCAGCCGGGCGGCTCGGTGACATCGCGTGCGGCGAGCGAAACGCGCTCGGGTCCGCCGGGCTCGAGCAACGCGGGCGCCACAGGTAATAGCAGCGGCGGGGGCGGCACCTCGGGTAGTACTCAGACCGGCGCCAAGTTCCGCCACGGCCTGTTACAGCTAATGATACACACGATAGATCCACTACACGATGGTAAGTCCGTTGAGTTGCCACAGTGTGTTTTGCACAAGTAAAGCCAACCAAAAAAAAAAAAAAAATTGCCAAAAAAATAATAATAAATATAAAGAAATTGACAATAAAAGCAACTAAAAGTTCCCATAATGAAATTCCCCGCTTACCGCATCAACCCGTCTCCCCAGAGGTCCTGAGGCCTCTCGTTCCCAATTTCTAGTTCCAGTTCCAACTCCATTTCCCTAACTCCTTCGGCACTGAGAGAAAAGTCTTAAGACCTTCATGAAAAATAAAATAAATTGAGGGCATACAATTTAAAAATTAATTTAGGTACTAAATATTTTTAAAAAGCATTTTAAGGCACAAGTTTCACATAACAAAATTAAAAAACTGGGATTTTTAGTAAGAGATAAATATTTTCAATTTGAAACAATTTGTATATTTGTAATTTGAAACAATTAAAACAACCTTTGACAGAGTGTGCCCTAATTAAATAAATTAAAATAAAGCTCATTAAAGTTGAAACAAATGGAACCGAGCAAACAGCGCGTATGAGTAATTTTTGTGACTCTCGTTATGTGGTGATATTGCATTGCCTTAAATTTTAAACACATTTTTATGATGTTACACCCTTGATAAAAATAAGTTTTGTAAGCCTTAAGTAAACATTTAAAGAAAGTGATGCAAAGTTTAGCTTCTTCATTCTCTTTTTTATGAGGAAACTGCCTTCAAAATATAATAAAACCTTTTCTGACTTAAGATTTTTTGCCTCAGTGAAAAAACCCTAGACCACCACGCTTACATCCAAAATAAAATAAATATACAAATGCAATTTAACATCCATACTCTACTCTACTATATACTTTACTATATATACTCTGTACCTGTACCTTTACCTGTTATCTATATCTCTATTCCAAAAACTACAAAATCGTTATGTTCAGTTTCGTTCTACTTTTCGGTTGTGTTTCCTCGAACTCTGTATACAATTTACTGTGTTCTTCTAATTGGATGTTTGACTTGCCAGCCAGAAGTTACTTTCGCTCATCCTTCCACTTCTGCCGCTCTGTCCAATTGCTATATCTGTATCTGTATATGTATCTGCTCCGATTTCCACTTCCATTTCGCTTTTACGTTGCGTTGTTGCCCTCAGTTCCGTTCGGTTGTTCTTTGCCTCGGTTCGGTTTGTTTTGTTTTTATTTCAATTTGGTTTTAGCTTTCGTTGCCTTTGGTTCACTTTTTTAATGGCGACCTTGGAGCCACTTACCTAATTAGCACGCCAAGCCCAGACGGAGCGTCGACTCAAACTAACACAAAAAAAAAATAACAGAAAAGAAAACAAGCAAAAAAGTAACACAAAAAAAGAGTAATAGGAAGGAAAATTGGGGGCTTCAACCCTTCCGTTTCCGTTTCCCTTTTTGTGTGGAAGGGAAAGGTCATCGTGATATCAATATCCCCCAAAAACAGGATAGAGTCTGTAGTTTTGCAAAGTTTCCAATCAACTTGGCCCCAATGACTTTCCACCATTGATTTGGTATGGATTAGGCTCTCGTCCGTGTATCTACCCATGAAAAATGTGGAAAATGTGTAGAAAGGCCTTGCTGTCGCCGTCGCCGTCGCCACCGGTGTCGTTGCCACGGCAATGGCCCACAGCAAACCACGAACGAATTTAACTTGGAGTCGGATTTTCGATTCGGAATGAGGCAACACTCAGGGGCGTGCTCGCCAAGGTTCGCAGGTGCGAGGTGTTAGAATTCGTGTAGCTCCAAGTGGGCCTACCTCAACTCGCGGGCAGGTGAAAAATCGCTGGGGAAGGTTCAGTTCGCATCGAACAGTTCGAAATTGTAGCGTAGCCTTCACCTTCAGATGCCAATCCAAATCCAATTGAAACTATATGTAGTATATATAGGTGCCAATAAATCGATTGATCAGGATGTATTTGTAATTAAATAAAGGGTTTCTCTTGCCCTTTTTTTAAGAGTTTAAAGAGTTATTAAATTTCAAAATTATTAAATTTTAAAAATGTATTATTCAATGGCAAAATAAAATAGAACCAGGATTCCCAATAAAGTTTAATATGTAAATATTTTTCTTTGTATCCAAATTAATATCTTTAACAAATGTTGATTTGAATAATTTAAATATTAAATTCTCCTTATGAAATTAAAAGGACGCCATTCACGAGCTAATTAAAAACTAATTACAATTTTATAAGCTTCAAGTAAAGTTATTTCAATTGTAAATGAATTCTCAAATTTGTATACACACAATTAAAAATATTTTAGGCACCAAGAAAGGGAATCATTATAAAATTCCACATATGTACTTAGTTCTCAAACTTATATTTCCATAAGATTTTTCTTCAATGAATCGCTGCTCTATTACTAACAATACAACGTTATTAAGCTCCAAATTAATAGATTCCCCTAAAACAATTAAAAATGATTAATTAAACTATCTAGAATATATGTATTACTAATCGCATAATCCTGTCAAAGCCAACACAGATTGCAGGGCTCTCTAGACTAAAATTCCCCATGTACAAACTTCGAAACCGTTTACCATTAGATGATTCAGTTATTGTATCTCTAATCCAATCCAAAGTGAATCGTAATCAGAGCTAGTTTGTTGGGTCAGGCAGGGTACGGGGTCTCACAGGTGTTTATTCTTTCGCCTTTAGTTGCTAATGCTTCACCAAAATGCTATTTAATGATTTATTTTTGGCTTTGTTTTTTTATTTTGTTGCAACAAACAACAAAACCAAAGAATGAAACAATAAAAAAAAAAAAAGCAAAAACAAAAACAAAATACAAGAAATTTGAAACAAAAATAAAGAAAATATTTTATGTTGTTCAATGTCAGTTTGGAGTTACAATCATACCAATATCTATACATATATATATATACATATGCGTTATATATCTTAGAGCCTAGAGAGATTATCATAAATTCCTAGAGTTTGCTGGCGCAGTTCAATGGCACACGTACCAAGTACTGGCCACGATATACCACATACTATATGTGCCTTAATATATGCCTGAATACTAGTGTACCTATGCCACCGACTGCTGCCAGATTGAATTGAGTTGACTTTGACGCGTGACAAAAACAAAACAATTTATACTGTACATATTGAACTATGCGTTTTTAATGTTGTATGTGTTAAACGTAATCATTATCGTAATTGTAATTGTAATTGAAATTGTAATTAGTTAGCAACTAGTACAATTGGCTCGCAGCAGTGCTGTTTCGCCACAAGTCGGGCCCAGACTCAGATACAGTGTACACCAAACAAACACCCATCCACACACATCTGAGTAGATAGAAAACTATTTAAAACAATTAACAAGCTCCGGTGCATGTGCGACTAGTCGAGCTTGTTTCAGAGGCTGTTTTTGCATAGGTCCGATCGCTTTTAGTCACTGGAATGTTCGTCAAAAATATTGCTTACTTATGTGTAATGTGCGTTTATTTCAACTCGTTATGCTCGTTGTATGGGAATTGTGTTTTTGGGGCCTGCGCCGCCAGGAAATCCGGTCAGGAAGTGGCTTAAATCTTAGTCACAGAACCTTGATCTCGTTCGAATTAATTAACTTAGCCGGTCGGTCTTAAGAACACAACTTCCATCCCAAAATCTAGTCGTGCTTTTGCTCTCAGTTCTCTGAATGAGCATGTTCTTCTCTAGGTCTGTATATAAAAATAAGAGAGAAAACCAACGTTAGGATAACCATAGCCTTAGTGACCTAAGATCCCCTCCATAAACACTTCAAACAAGCGATCTATAGAACCGTAAGCTTAGATTAGCTGTAAGACCAACGGATTCGTGTACATATATACACACATATGTATATGTATATAGCTAGAGCCGTACTATAGCAAGGGGTCTCTTCGTAAATAAAAATATACTTAGCCTTCCCCTGAAAGAGAAAATGTAAATTCAAAAGCAAACTTCATGCCGTTCATTGACAACAGAAAATTCCAATTGAATCGAATTGAATTGAATATCGAAAAGCCATCAGAAAAACCCCCGCCGTCCGATCCCTTTGACATTATCATGAAAAACCAAATCGAAATACTAATCAGCTCTTAGTGCAAAACACAAGTTCACACTCAATAGATCGAATCGGATCTAAGCTGATTCCGATTCTGAGACCAAGTTAGACCGAATACCCAAGAGCCTCTGACACGGTAAATATCAGTAGTGATCTCTAGCCTAGTCCTAGTTACTATATCTAGTCCTAGTCGTAGTCCTAGTCTGCTCCCCCGCTCTCTATCTCTCTCGCTCTCTCTCTTTCTGTCTCTCTCTACTGCTCTGTTCTGCCAAAACCCCCTCCCGAAAAAAAAGAAAACTCTAGACTAGACTGTATCCGTATCCGCTAACCTCGTAACTGTCTCGACTTACTCAAGCAACCTCCAAATGCTGTCTCGCAACTGACATCAACATTTTGTATAAAATATTTTCAATATACATATAGACATATATTTGCGTATATGAACGATCCAACCAAAAAAATTCCCCAAAATGAATTTCTTTGTAAATTAAAAAGCTCTAAGAAAGAAAACAAACTAAAAATCTCAAAATGAAACTCGTAACTGGGTTAATTCGTTTATTTCTGATTTTAATCGATGCAATTTTATTCTTTCCTTTTCCTTCTTTTTTTCTTTTTTAATTTTTCGAAAATAAAAAACACTTGGATTTTGCGTTCAAAACTCAAAACTCAAAACAAATTCGTTGTGTGTCAACAAAAACAATATCGAAAACCGAATACCGTAACCGCACACACACTACTCTACAACGGTAACAACGCTATTCTAACACCACCACACACTCTCGTGTTTTGTGTACCAACAACCAAACAAACCAAAAACAACAACAAAAACACTGCATTTCTTATCGATTTATTCGAAAACACTCGCAAAAAAATAAAAAACACACACAATGACAAAGATGATGTTCCAGGCAAAGTGGACGAGAAGGCGACACAGCTGCACGCCATCGCCTCGCTGAAGGTGCTGCTGGATGCCACCAAGCCGCAGCGCGGTGGTGCCACCACCTCGGCGGCCAACCACGTCAAGATCAATCTCAAGGAGACCACCATCGGGGATCGTCCCAACGGGAATATCGACACCACCCTCGACTCGGTAAGTCACCTTCTGAATAATTTCAAATGCGCCGTGCTAATGAAATAATTTATGATGCTCATGATTTTCCTTAGGCATGATTTTCAGTTTGAAATATATGATTTTTAATATTACTCTCTTACGATTATTATTATTTTCTGTTTTTGGTTTGAAAAAAATATAAAACTGATTGATTGTGTCACACAAAATGCGCTGCATTCTTCATACAAGCGACGAAATGACTAATTAAAGCAATATTGGTTATCATATTCAGGATATTTAATTACCGCTGAAAAAGATGCATAATTTGAGTAGGGCACATTTTTGGAATACCGTATAGGCAATATCGTAATACGAATATCGTAATTTCATTTACGTTCAATAAATGTATATAATTTAAATAAAAAATTTTATTACAATTTTCAGTGTCGTTAGCGAATATCAACTTACGACTTCCTAAAGTAAACTAACGGGAAAAATTATAATTAAAGTAAATGTGACCACACCAATAACTTACAGCAGGAATATATATGATTTAAACCCATTGATAGCTCCTTCATGCTAATTACCTATCGTTAAATTGTTTTTCCCAAAACCAAAAAGCCCTCCGCAAACAAAATTAAAACCAGAAAAACCAACTCCAATTTACCTAGTTTTGCTAGACAGTCAGGGTTTAGCGACCAGTTCAAGCGACCCACAAAAATCTATACACACCATTTTCCAATTCTAGCTGTGTTGGCATGTTTCCTTTGCATTGCTAATCGATTGATTGATTGATTGAGCAACTGATTGGTTAACCGATTGAACCAACGTTTGAACTGTATCTAAACTGAACCATGGTGTGTTATTGCCCTTTCCCATTCCACATACAAAATTATATATGTTTTGATGTATACTCTTCCCTCTCCTTTCCATTTTGATGTTTTCCCACTGGTGTTTTAATGGCAGCTTCATTTCCAAAAAATGTCGATTGCATAAATATAAGTGTGTTTAGGTAGTAAGTGAAGCCCGCCCAGAGAAAATAAAAAAATACCAAGAGAATATGTTCGAGAAAGATCTGTCTGTGTGTTTATGCAACGTTTATGTGTGACTTTTTATGGATTTTCGGTTTACTTTAACTTTGACTTTAACTAAACAACGACTTGTGCCCGAATTCTTTTCCATTCAACTGTTCAAAAAAAAAAAAACGAATACCACCCACCGCCCACAGCCCATCCCCACCAACCACACACACTGTCTATCTATCTTTATCTGTCACAAACACACGCCTCAACTCCACTCCCCTCTGCCTTATCCTTTTGGTTTGTGTATGTTTATCTCTGCCACCCTACGGAGTACCTTCATGGCCACATCTATCCATCCATCTCTATCGAAATATCAATCTATTCTACCTATTCTATCAATCTATATCTCTCTGTGTGTGTTTTGTCTTGCCCCAGAATAAGAAGAGCTAATTCGGAATAGTGAAATTTTTGCATACTCGTATACTCGTACCGTATGAAACCATTTGGAACTCATTTGCTTTGTGTCTTTTACCTAATTTCGTTACTCGTACCTAGCGTTGAACCAACAGCCACCACTCCACCACCGACCAGAACAATATATACAATAAATACCGAACAATACCGATGAGGGGAGAACCCCAGGCATTATTGCGCCTGGCATATTATAATTTCCATTCATATTTCATTGATGTGCGAAGCAAAGCGATGCGATGCAGTCATTCCAATGCAAAGTAGCTGCGCCCAAAACCACCGATATCATACACACCCTCACCGACAGCACCACACTCCCCCCGGCGAGTGTGTGCCCGTAAATCGCTTATATTCTCAGTTAAAGTCAACATTTTTATGCATAGGCGCAAGCACTTGGCTTTGGCCCCCCAACAGCTAAGCAGTATTTAATATAAAGAAAAATCAGCCAAGGCAGAGACATTAGTAGCATTGCATTCCGGATGCTCATTGAGAGCACAACCCACTTTACCCCTTGCAGAGCCTCCCAGGGAGTTCCGTTTCGGTATTCATTTGTATCTTAGTAATGATCTCAGCATTGGTCTGTTTGGAGCTCAATTAAACTCAATGACATCGACATCAATTTATTCACTAATTTTTTGATAGTAAATATCGAAAGTATCGATGATCGATCGATGTGGAGTGATTAAATATATTTCCTTCTCAGTGATTATTTCAATATCGTAAATAAGGTTTGTTAGTAGAAAGTTAAAATATATCACAAAATGGTTCGATAAGAAATATATAAATACCTACAATTTATACATCAATTTAATAGAAAACATAGCGATATTTAGGAAAACTTTTACTTACATAAATTGATGTTGAAATATACCATGAAAATATCTGTCCAAATGAACTTTTTGAATAAATGTATGATTTTATTTAGCATATCTACTTCCATCTGCAAGGGTATTCAGACTTCGGCTCGCCGAGGATAATCCCGCTGCCTAGTTAATTATTAATTACATTCTTTATTGTTCTTGATTTATGCAAAGATCACAAAGCAAACAAACAAAATTCTGAGGTGTTGACTCGCCTCAATTACTGCCACCGTCATTTAAATTCGACTCACAATTAGACACAACATGGCTGGCCCCGCAGGCCGCTTCAAACCGAATTTTTCCGAGTTGGCCCTCGTTCTTGAAGAAAATTAAAAAGAAAATCCCTTTACACAACAAAAGGAAACTGTGTTTGTGTTTCAACTCTTTCCCGCTCCGTATGTGTTTGTTACGTAACTCCCCGATTCCCCACACCTCTCTATTCTACACATTGCGAACAGTCTATCTATCTATCTTTCTATCTAATCCCCCAAAAGTCTTCAACTTTTTACCAACAGCTTAAGTTTTAATCAAAGTTTTATTTCCATAACTGATCTGATTCTGAGAAGTTGGCCGCAGAAGAGCGGAAAATTAAATATTTACTTATATAAATGTGTACTCTTTTCCCAAAATACTTGCCCCATACAAAAAAAAATATATATATCGTATTGTATATCTTGAAAAATCTACCTAAAGCCATCGTTGAGTGGTCGACGTCCTAGCTGGATTGAGCAGAGGGTCAAAATTCAGACACGCAAATTTAGCATCAAAGTTAGTTTCATGAACAATTTTTATTGATCTCTCTCTATCTATCTTTCTCTCTATATCTACCTTCTTCGCTCTTCTATATATTGCATACGATCTTTATAATTTCTTACAACAACTACTATATATCGTAAACAATGAAAGAGTTGTTTTTTCTTTATTTTTTACAAAATAAAAAAGAGAATAACGACAAAGGCACGCGAATCGAACACTAGAACTCCATGGTAGTGGCCTTGTTTGATATGGGCTTTCAACTTGATAAATTATAGAAATTATTATTATATTTTAATCGAAACCATAGCAAGAGACCCTTAAGATGTTATTATGTATTAAATCTTTGTTGTTAGGGTTTTCTAATGAAGGTTGAAGGACTTTTCTACAATTTAAGAGTATCTAAATTGAATATCGTAAATCAATTCACATGAAATCTCGGCCAACAAAAACATTTTAAAGTTATATAAGAAATTATACAGTTGCTATGGATCTCCAAATGGTTCGCTGATAGTTTTCACTGAGTAAATAAATAATAGTTAAGAAAATATCTAATTACAATCTAAGGTGATGATTAATGATAATTGCCCATAATACAAAGTCCAAAAACCGCGAGCTTTTAATGACTAACCCATATTTGTAGCGGTGTTGATCGATAAAAACCCGAATAAAGAGATTCCAACCAGGTGGGAAACCTGAGTCAAGCAATGGCCACTGGCCAGGAGCGTGGAGTGTGTAGATCGCATATAAATTTCCACTTAGTTGTTGCATTTTGCAAGGCCACCGAATACCGTCACCCTCTAACTCAATAAAATTAATACTACTATAATGATATATACCACACGCACTCACACTTGCTGTTATGATGTGTCACACCCACACTCTGGTAGAGCTCGAGTAGCTTAGTGATATAAACCATAGATCTAGTCACTCATTTTAACCGGTTTTACTTTCTACTTTCGTTCACGATATACATATCTCGACTCCGATCGTCTCGGATCGACTCTGTGTCGTTGCACTTGCAAGACTAGACTTACTGAGCATGCCCACTGTACGAATGCACCGTAGCACCACTGTACCCGCGATGCTGATTGATCTCTGCACGTTCACGTTCAAGCCCAACCATCTCTCCTCCTCCCAGCACCAATCAGCATCGCATCGTAATTGTGTAGCCCCGCTAAGTAGAAGTAAGTGCATCTACTCGTATCACACTTAGTAACTCGAATTGACACCGATCCCTCCCCGATTCACAATACGATCTCCGCCTGTCTGTGAGTGAGTTCTCCCCCAGCCGGGAATCGAAATTTTGATATAAGTATATATCCAAGTAAACCAACAGTGTAAACCGACTCATGAACCCATCTGTAAACATAGCTCAGAAAGCATTCCACCTCAGAGACCGAATCGAATCGAATCAATCAACCGCCGCCACCACCACCACCCACTGACTCACTCACAACACCCACATTTTTACTATATATTTTATACAACAAATTCCGTATTATATATTCAATATTATATATATATATATATAACCATATACTATGGCTAAGACTAACATCTAACAAGTCGACTGCAGTCCAGTTCGGTCCAAGCCCTAATCAAATATCTATCTCCAACCACACTCTCCGACACAAAAGGCGCCCGAAATCGAGGATGAGCCGGAACCACTGAGCATGGCCTGGCCGGATACGGCGCGAAAGCGGCTCACCTACGTCCTGGTGGCCCCGCTCCTGGTGCCCATGTGGCTAACACTGCCCGACACGCGGACGCCGCGCGGCAAGCGCTTCTTTCCGGTCACCTTCATAGGCTCCATTGTGTGGATAGCGGCCTTCTCCTACCTGATGGTCTGGTGGGCCAATGTGGCCGGCGACACGGCGCGAATTCCGCCCGAGGTACACTCAGCTGAAGATAATCCCTGAATCTGACAAAAATCGCCTTTTTATTTGAAGCAGGTCCTCTAAATGGACATTTCTGTGGAAAAGTTTAGTTAAAAATATAAATAAATAATTAAATAAACAAATTTGTATCTGGAATTACCTTAAGAATTTAAAACAAATTATACTTTCAATGTAGTTAATATATGTGGGTACTCCCACATATTAAAGCGATTTTGGTTAGATTTCTGTTTGATTTTAATTCCGAAAAATATCCTTGGTGTAGAGGAGGTTCCTCCTGCCTCAGTCTGCAGCTGATTAACCCTTTTGAACCATACTCTTTCATATTCTTTCCAACCCGATAGGTCATGGGCCTGACCTTCCTGGCAGCGGGCACATCCATTCCGGACTTGATTACCTCGGTGATTGTGGCACGCAAGGGATTTGGCGACATGGCCGTGTCCAGTTCCGTGGGCAGCAACATATTCGACGTGACCGTGGGGTGAGTGTGTGCACCAAGCAGGCCTTATATATTATATTAACCCACGGCGAAGTAAGACTAACTGGCGTTGAATCCCTCCCCCGATAGCCTGCCCATACCGTGGCTGCTGTACGGCATCATCTATGGGGCGCCCGTGGAGGTGAACTCGGTGGGCATGGTTTGTTCCATAACCATCCTGTTTATGATGCTGGTGTTTGTGGTGCTCTCGATAGCCTGCTTCCGCTGGCGCATGAACAAGGGACTGGGCTTCACCATGTTTCTGCTGTATTTTGTCTTTGTCGCCGTCTCGCTGATGTTCGAATACGACCTGATCACTTGCCCGGTGTAAAGGAGCAAGGGCAAAGACAAACATACCGGGCAGTTACCGAGGACACCCCGGGTGTCCAAAACGGATGCGCATGCGGATCCAGGAGGAGGATGCCCCAAGGATACGACCTCACATCCAGTTAGATAACCTATATACATGCGAATTAATGAACGGATAGCAAATTAATTAACAAAAAGGACTAAAGCTAAATAATCGAATTGTTAAAACTACACACACACACACACATACACAAGACACAACAACACACAGGACACAGTCACTCAGCCACAGACACATCACGACATTACGATGATGAAACTTAACGTTAACAAATGCGAGTTAGTTAGTGCCAGCGTTTCTTTTTCGAAAGACATTTACTTTAAAGTGTTAGCCGCGCAGCTTCTTAACGCAAGCCCTACACCGACACCGACACTGACACACACACACCCTATATGGCCTATACTCTACCAAAAACCTTAGCTCCCGACCCTTTTATCCACTATCCACTGTCAGCTATCGTATCTGCTATCTCTACCTACAACCATATTAGCGAGACAATGGCTTCCGAACTACCACCACTCTCTCTTACTAAACTATCTAAGCTATTTGGGTTTTAACTACGAGTATATAAATATATATGATATCTTGGCACAAATGGGCACCCCCCTATATATGGTACGAAAGATACGATACGATACGATAACCATAACGATAACGGTACGATACGATGCGATAGAATGTGGAGCGAGGAGCGCATATAACGTGTTTTGTGTTGATCGAGCAGATGCCTATCAGTTGCGTGCTCTACTACGATTTCTCCTAAAGCTTTATCCAGAGCCTCTATCTCTAAACTCTATCTAGTTTACGACTTGTACGCATAATACTTATATACCCACTCACACGCACACTTACATACATGGGATACTATATATATATATATATTGATTAAGTGATAATTTGCGTACGAACGAATCGACAAACAAAAAAATTGAGGAACGAAATACCCCCTCAAAGTAAGCTACAATTATACTCGGAACACGTAGGGAATGCTACTACCTAAAACATTTGCCATACATCCGAACCAGAGCATTACGATTATCGATTATTATCCAGATTCCAGAGTCCGATTCTAATTGCTAATTCCTAATTCTAATCCTAATTCTAGTTATGGTTATGATTCTAGTTCAGATCCTAATTCTAATTCTGCTAATTCTGAGTCTTGTTGGCGTGTAGAGGAGCGGAGCAGAGTTTAAATTTAACTTTATATTAAAACCATCTTTATTATATAGACTTTACTTCGAATCCAAACAAAATACTATGCCTAAAAAACGAACAAAAAAAGAGATTAAACTAAAACTAATTTCATATACTTTTTGCTTAATGAAGCCCCCAACTACATATATATATATATATATATATATATATATATATATATATATACATATGAGCATATTAACGTATTTATATATATATATAAACGACATATAAGACGATATTTAACGAAAATATGATACAAAATCAACTTGCTCTCTTTATTTAGAAGGTACGTAACATTTTTCTAAACTAAAAACTAAACCCCCTAAAAATGGCCGCAAAGAAATGCTAACTGGAGGAAAAATCCAAGTAAATTAACATAAAACGCATACATATATACACCTAATTATATACATACATATATATATTTTATATATAACAGAAGATAACTTACTATATACATATATATATATGCAACTATACCTAAGTAGACAATGTATCTAACGGATATCCAGACGTTTGCATATGGCTCGCAGTCAAGTTAAGGAAACGACAGACCCACAAAACACACACAACACAGATACAGATATTGAAACACGGATACAGATACAGATACAGACACAGAAACAGAGATACACTCAAGCAGAAAGCAATAATTTTTATGAACTAGAGGAAGCAGCAGCAGTGGCATCGCACTATATATACTCTAAACATGTACGATATGAGAGTCTCAATGCAAAAAAGCGAACAGCAGCAGTTGTAACGCATCGGAAATAATTATATATGCTTGGACTATATATATATAAATATATATGGGGATGCCGCCTCCACTGAACAGAAGCAGTAGCAGAAACAGATGCCGATGCAGAATTAATGCAACTTAATGGCTGCTCTTACACCCCATGGGTGCTGTGCATTCGACTGCACACAGTTATAAATACCATATAAATAAATAAATAATAATAATTATAAAAAGCATATAGGATATGGACGAGAGGCCGGAGATTGGCGCTGAAGATGAGCAGGGAACGAGAGCTGGAGTCAGTGTATAAAACTTGAACGAGGCTTACATCAGGTCACAACCTCTCCACACCAGACAACACCATGACAACACCTTCCTTGGCCGATTTAAAAAGCCATTGAGAGCTGACTGAGAAAGCTTTAAACGTGTATCCTTTCAACCCAACAAATTTCGTTAAAACATGTTCATTTATATAGGATATGTTAGTAAGAATATCTTTTAGAAGTTTAGAAAGCTCTTTTGAATGCATAAGGTAGAATTATTATTTAATTGCTAAATCCTCTGCTATATTTCTATAACTTTCTTGCTTTAGGATCACTATGTTTAATTTAATTTAAAAATTCTCTTTTAGAAAGCCTAGTAATTTATCCTTCTCAGCCTCTCCCTCTCGAGATCCGAAGAATACAAATTTTAAACTTTAGTCCATCGATATATACGAAGAAACACTTGTATCGTATATATCACCAATTATCAAGCTCACCTCTCACAAGTAGGATTGCCTCGGTCAGCGGGCTTTAACAGAGACAACTTCCAAAAAGAACAAACAACAAATTAACTTAAACTTTTATACAAGCTGTACGTTTAACTACAAAGAACAACAACAACGTAATAACAAAAACAAAAACTAAAAATCGCAAAGAAAGCCCTTAAAAAAATATCTTCCAAATTAAATTTAAAACCAAGTCATATTTATTATATAAAACAAAGAGAAAATTACACTCATACTTAACTAAATCTTATTAGAACCTAACCAAAACGTGGAAAAGCACACCCAGCAATTACTTGTACTAAAGATTTTCCCTCATTCACTCACACAGACAGACACACACTCATACGAGGCCCATGAAAAACTATTATTCACACATATCGCGCACCCCCACTCTTCAGTCTATAAAATAGGTACAAAGGTCAATGGTTGGGACTACGACAATATTCCGCAGCGAAATTGTTAACGAACTATGAACTTTAGCTTTGTTTTTGTGATCGAAACGATAGTTCCGAGGCCCTTCTCTCATGCCCACGCCCCCCTGCATCCTCCATGGAGAGGAAAAGAATAATCCCGACATCCACACCCCTATTCCTGAATCATTAAAAGCAGAGACGCACACCAAACACACACCGAACCCGAACACACAACAAATGTCGAGTGGCCGTAGAAGTCTCGCTTTAAAGCAAAGTAAATAAGAGGAAATATATACAAGAAACATATATATACAGATATATGTATATATATATATGAAATTGTTATGGTTATAGATTTTTAACAAGTTGAATAATTGCGTAAAAAGTAAAAGTAAAGTGAAACAAAAACACAAAAAAAATTGTTGAAACATTAGCAAAAGAGTTCACAAAAAAAACAAAACATAAACGAAGCGAAGCGTCAGGCGAAAGGTAATATAATTAATAATAATAATAACGAAGAAGAACAAACAAACCAACAATTGAATCGAAAGACATAGTAATGCTATATATACTTTATGAAATATTTAACTATGAAAATAAAAATCATTGTTTGAAATTAAAGCAAAAAAAGTAAACTTACTAAAAAAACAAAATCAAAAAAACCAAAAAACAAACGATATTATGTGTTTGCTAATTTTTTTGTGTCCTCTACCAAATTTTTGAGTTTTTCTTTGCAGAAAAATCCAACCGTAAGTATAACCATCTATTCGATTTGTATTATTTGAACGTAATTGGCATGACTATATGTGTTATTCAATGTTCCTTCGATGTTTTCAAACAAAAATTAGCAAACACACGAGCACAGAACAGAGAGCCCACAATCGGTAGTATTTCTATAGATCGATCTGGCCATTACTAATCACGCGCTCTCAAGTCAATCACCTATAGCAATCGTCTTGATCAAGAAATACCGATACCGATACCGATATATATATACCACATATAACGTCTACGAGTAATAACGGAAAACGAACGAGCACATAATCATTACTTTCAGCTTTAAATAATCTACGAACTAGACCTAAACCGATAAATATATATATATATATATATATATATATATATATATATTTACTAACTTTTATAAACCAGTATATGTCCCATATATAGATAGTGTCTGCGCAACACACGCTCCAAGGGATTACTTTTTTTTAATGCTCCGTACGATAACGAATACACAATAAAAATGCAATGTATGCAAAAAATATACTTATATTCGATTATACAAGATATTTAGAGGCAGTTTCAAGTTGCGTCCGTTGTTTAGACACTGAAACACAGCAAACAATGTTTGCCTGCGGCTTCGATATGTTTTCGATTTTTATTTTGTGTTCGACTTGGGAAACCAAACGATTACCGATTAGCATCGATGACGAATCAGATACGAAATACGATATATGAAATCCATTAAAAAGTAATAGTTAACATATTGGTAGACTAATTTTATAGCGTTTTCAAATTTATAAGTGTATAAACCGGATGCGTTTATTTTCTGATTTGTAATGCCAGCGATCAGCGGATCAGCAGATATATAGCGCGTGTGTAATACAGTTATCATTACCCACCAAACAATTTTGTGTTGTTATCGTTATATATTGTCGTTGTTGAGTTTGGATCGTTGTAATTTTGAATTTTACCTTACAAAGTGTGTGTATTTTAGTCGAAAACACAGAGCGGGCATGTAATTAGTACACGGACACGAGTGTGTAACTTTTAATAGCGAACAATGAGAGTATTATAATAACATACATTAATTTTAACAACTGATACGCTTCTAGCACATAAGATTGTACAAATGATTTATATACATATGTATGAATAATCAGAAAAAAAACACACAATAAGGAGATGTTACCGTTTTAAAAATAGAATTCCCGTTTTAGTTTGCCATTTAGTCATCGACGGAGTTCAGTACGATCCTCATTGGTCATTCATTGACGAACCAGCAAGTGGGTTATAGTGATGAGTATATACGATGTAATGCAGCGAGTTATTTACTTTATACAAGTACGTCTAGTTAACGACATTTAGATTTTATACAAAGTACACACACACCACACACAATCATTCGAACACCAAGCCCATCCAGTTAACAGAGATCATCACAAACGGGCAAGGCGTAAATGCAAAATCAAATATATAGTCAATTTCTAACGATACATGCAAAAATATATGGCTGGCACTCAAGATATATATAAACAAAGAGTTATATGACGTTATATAAAGCATTTTAAGGACCGCTAACTGGAAACGAAGTCGAAGGTGGAGACAGAACAGAGCGAGGCGACACATACATATGTAAATCAAAACGAAGCTATAGCGAACAAACCGAAATGTTAACTAGTTATTTAGGTGAAATATACAACAACAACAGGCCACACACTCAGATCCAGATACATTTACATGGAACCGTTAACAAGGCTTCGAAAGCAATTACTCGAAAAATCCAGAGACACACACACGACACAAGGACACGAATGTTTTCGAAAAGAAAATAGCCGAGTTGTAGCAGAGCCGCAGCAAACGAGAAATGGCCGTTTAATAAACAAACTTTTGTTATCAACCAAAAGCTCGAAAAGCGACTGCAGTAAGCGAGTTGCGGACAAAAACAAAAAAAAAAACGAAGTTAATGTTCAAACTAACTAATATATAACGAATATTATATATAATACAACAAACTTAGACTGTATGTTATTTTCTCAATACAATACCTATAAAAAAGAAAAACAAAACAAAACCAAAACAATAAAACAGATTCAATAAAATGAGTTATCCAATGGCACAGAACGAGTGTTTTCAATTAAAGTTTTTTGAGGAGAATGATTATTCAAATATTTTATTAATTTACCAGGTTTTTTTCAAATTTGTTAAATAATAAATAAAGTAAAGCCGTTATTAATTTAAATTCAAGTAGTGCTAAATGGCCACACTGCTATTGAGAGGTATGCTATAAAACTAAAGATGACTTTCCGTCGATAAGAATTGCTATAAATAATCGAGTGGTTATTATCTGTAATCGTTTTCCCAAACTTCGATGTATCGATGTATCCATCGATGTTTCCTGCAGCTCTAGTAACTTGTGGTTTTTAAAAACTCGGTCACACTTCCCTTCCACGCGATAAACGTGTGTTTGGTCGCCAGCGTGTTTTTCTTGAAATAAATAACAGATTTCACTTGACAAAAGACGCATTTTCATAAACAAGCAGCATGAGACGCCCCAAGAAGGTAGGGTTTTCAAACAGTTAAGGGGTATTTAGCCCCCTTTAAGGTTATGTGTTTTCAGAATATGTGTAAATAAATAGTTCTTTGTAATTGTAGTACGAATCCGGCGAGGCCACGCAGTATATCAGCCGACGAGCTGCTCTCAGGAAACTGCAGCTGTCGCTGAACGATTTCCGTAGGCTGTGCATCCTTAAGGGCGTGTATCCCCGTGAGCCGAAGCACAGACGCAGGGCCCAGAAGGGTTCCTCAGAGATCAAGGTCCTCTATCACACTAAGGACATCCGCTTCCTGCTCCACGAGTCCATAGTGTGGACGCTGCGTGACTACAAGGTAGGGTTGGCACAGAAAATCTCCCTGAAATTTGTTTAAATAACAGTTGTAATCCCTTAAATCCCCTTAGATCTTCGCCAAGAAGAGTAGCCGCGACCGCGCCATCAAGGATTTCCGGAATTTGAAGCGCCGCCTGGCCCTGTTTCCCGAAATCAAGCTCGATCACATTGTCAAGGAGCGCTATCCCACCTTCATTGACGCCCTGAAGGATCTGGATGACTGCCTCACACTGCTCTTCCTGTTCAGCACCTTCCCATCGCTGCACTTGATTCCCAGGGAGCAGTCGAACCTATGCCGTCGACTGACAATCGAGTTCCTGCACTATGTGATCGCCTCCAAGTCCCTGCGCAAGGTGTTCATCTCGATCAAGGGCTACTACTTCCAGGCGGAGATTAAGGGCCAGAAGGTCACTTGGATTGTGCCGCACTACTATCCGTTCAAGCCGCAGTCCCGCCAGGAGGTGGACTTCAAGGTGATGTCCATCTTTGTGGAGTTCTACACCATTATGCTGGGCTTTACCAATTTCCGGCTGTTCCATGGCCTGAATCTGGCCTATCCACCGCAATTCCCCAGCAGCGTACTTCAAGACAACGAGGACACTCTCAAGGACGAGGCAAGCTTTGTCTCCGATCGTATTGCCGCTCTCAATTTTGAGCTTCTGCGAACAGACAAGGTGCAGGAGGATGAGGAGGAACTGGACATTGATATGGAACTGTTGGAGCAGGACGGCGACTCGAAGCGCATCATCAAGATGAAGCAAGAAGCCCAGGAAGTGGCCCGCCTGCGTACACTCTTCAAGGGTCTGAAGTTCTTCATCAATCGGGAAGTGCCCCGCGAGCCGCTGGTCATAATCATCCGCTCCTTCGGCGGCAAGGTGTCCTGGGACTCGTCCATCTTCCCCGGCTCGGCCTACGACGAAAGCGATGAGACCATCACCCACCAGATCGTGGACAGGCCCAGCCTAGCCACCCAGTACATATCGAGGGACTACATCCAACCGCAGTGGCTCTTCGATTGCGTGAATCAGCGCCAGCTGCTGCCCACCAACAAGTACTTCCTGGGTGAAAAGCTGCCGCCGCACTTGTCGCCCTTCGTGGACTCCAAGCGGGACACCTACATTCCGCCCGAGGAGAAGGCCTTGCTCGATCCCTCACTGATCGAAACGCATGGTAAGATCATGGAAGGCCTTAATAAACATTTTTTACTATATAATAGCTTTTCTTAAATGCAGAACAAAGTGATGAGGAGTCCGAAGATGAAGCCGAGAAGGAGGAGGAGGAAGCTGTGGACCAGGAACTGCTCGATGCGCAGCTGCAGCTGGCCTACCAAGAGGAAACTGCCGAATACAAGAAGTACGGCGGTGTTGATGGCGTCAACGAAGACGAGGAGGATCCCGAGGATGATGATGAAGACGACGACGATGATGATGAGGAGGACGAGATCGATGAGAAGACCAAGCGCCTGCAGCAGGAGAAGCAAAAGATGTCCGTGCAGTTGGGCAAGGTGCACAAGGTGAACAAGCGGCAGGTGCACAAGGCCGAGGTCGATGAGCACCGCCTGCAGGCACGCATGGTCAAGCCCCGCCACCGTAACCTCTTCCGTAAACTCATCCGCGAGAAGCAGACCAAGGAGAAGGAGGAGTGGCTGCTGCGCAAGAAGCGACGCACCATCGAGGCCGACGAGAAGGAGGCCCGCAAGACGGCCAAGCGGGAGGCGCGCAAGGAGGCGGCCGTCGCAGCGGCCAAGGCAGCCAAGCTGGGCAAGTGAGCTGACCTGGGGAGTCGTCGGGGGTTTTCAGTGTCTTGATTTTTAGGAATATAAAATAAACAAATGAAAATGTATAAAAAATAACAAACGATGAGGTGGTTTTATTTGAACTTAAGGCGTGCAATTTTTAACCATTAAATCAGTAATTAAGACACACATTTTAGAATATATTTTGGAAGAATATTTCTTTTCTTTTATTTTGCACATTACAAAATTATGAACAATTAATTTCGTTCACGAAATGAGGCATTTAAGCGCTAAAATGAAATTAAAATTTGTATAGAAAAATGTACATCAACGATAAACGCAGCAAAATCTTCGCTCTAGCAAACAAATCGAGCATTTAGAACATTTCTTATCTCAAGGCTTTCAAAAAATTGTGGCCATTTTGGTTTGAACACAACGTTTATAGTAGTTCATAATCTTTTTTCTTTTGTTTCGTGTTGGGTTGTGGCTTTCTTCTTCAGTCAAGAAAGTGGGGTGGGATTATCTGACTAAAACGATTTCTAGGCCCAGCCACGGGCTTAACTTAGGGAGTTACTTACATGTTGTGTATAAATGTATATATCGTATCGAATTAGCACTATTTATATTGTATATGCCCTGACGCAGTCCAAGTCTGTCGTGGTTCCTATTACTCTACCTCTTTTCTACTCGTGTATACCCATCGCTAGCACAATTACAGCTTCTCCTAACAAATGCCAGGATTACATTCTATATATATTTCATTCCTAGTCGCTATCGCTATCGCCTCCGGCCGCCGCTCCCTCCTCGTCGTCATCATCATCACTGTCCTCCAGTTCTGGCATGGGAAAACGCAAAAGAGCGGCGATTCCAGTCAGTTGAGCAAGTTCTGGAGAAAAAGAAAAGAAAGTGGAGTTAATCAGTGGGTTTTCTGTATAATATTCAAGAGTAGAACTTCAAGGAAAACCAGAATTTCCAGTCAACTGCACGCAGCCCATCCATACTTGAACCCAGTGACTACTCTCAATCTCAGAACTGCAGCAGCAGCAGCTACTATGCCCCCGGGCTGTGGGCGTTTCTGCTGTCCAATCCCAAGCTCACCGGTTGTTCTAGGCCATGACTCAAGCGAGTGCTGAATTTTACATGCATAGAACATTACAAATGCATGGGCTTGCCCAATTACCTCAGGATTAAGGCAGACGAAAAAGCAGATTTTGTTTACTCCAGCATACACGCGGGCCCCTTTATCTCTCTTCAACTTTTGTTCTGTTTACACAGGGCTCTTCCCCAGCTATGTTTATATACTTGTGTAACTTAAAGCTGATTAAAATGTCTCATTGAATTTAATTGCGAGCAGATAAGAGGGAGAATTACTTGAGAAAAAAGTCGTTACAACGTATACAGCTGCTATCACAGCTACAAAGTACTGAGGGAGATCTATTTTGGAACCCCCAACGACCCATTTTCGAGTCTTGCAAAAAAAAAAAAAAAGGATACTTGAAGTAGGAATCGCATCTCGTGAGTCACTTGTGAAGCTATTTAAAGCATTTCAGGCACTTTTACACCCCAAAACTATACCGGAAATGCAATTTTAATTAATTTTAAATTGGCGGCAAAATGAAACTGAAAGTGTTTCTGCAAAGATACTTGGCAGCCTTTTTCAATGCAAATTGATGATGCTGAATGGACTTTGTAATGTGGGAGACCCCTGTCCAAGAAATCATACATACATGTACATATGCAACTGTGTATAAAATATTTGTTTACGAGGCAGAGCCATTGCAACGCCGCCATTAAAAATAGATTTTAACGAGGTCATTAGACACACAGGGGGAAGGCAGCAGCCTGCACATGAATATTCAAATTGAGCATAGAAATGGACAAGAAGGTGGAACATTATGTATGTTGAAGTGAAGTGGCTTCCCTTCATTCTTACTTAGCTTTACATCGAATCTTTTGAGCAAGTAATTTTCCTATGATATCTCATACAGAACTCAGATAGGTTTCCTAGCTTTCTTTTAAAACACTTGCAGGGTATTATAATTTTCGTCAGAAGTGAAGGAGACATTTCCGACCCTATAAAGTATATATATTCTTGATCAGCATCAACAACCGAGTCGATCTAGCCATGACCGTCTGTCCGTCCGTTTCTACGCAAACTAGTCCCTCAGTTTTGAAGCTATCTGAATGCACATAGACTTTACATGCTCTCACTACTATATATGTCGGAATGGGGCGGATCGGACGACTATATCATATAGCTGCCATAGGACCGATCGATAAATTTTTAGGGAAAAAAATCTAAATTAGCCAATTTTCAACATATTTTCATAAAACTTCAGACATGGCCATTTTCTAATATTTTAGAATTTTTTAATTTTATCAAAATCGGACCACTATATCATATAGCTGTCATAGGAGTATATATAATATATACATTTAGTTCGATCGCAACATTTTCGCTAGCAACATTTTTCGCTCGCAACTCGAAAAAACGAAACAGTCAAAACATTTTTCTTCTTCTACTACTACCTTACTGCAAGGGTATTTAAGCTTCGGCATACCGAAGTTAGCTTCTTTGCTTGTTGTATTTTAATTAAGCAGCTGCTAAAGTTGATCAGATTTTTCAGATCTTTTCATGTAGATTTATTTCTTGGCAGCTCAGTTCTATCGTTTAAATTAAAGAGGCCAAGAAGCATGTGTATGCACTTAACTAAATCAGTGAAGAAGTTTCTTTCAGCACTCCACAGTGACTCAGTTTTTCTATTTCTATTTTTGATGATAGGAAACGGCAAAGAATAATACTGGCAGTGATTTAAGATTGGAGCATCATATTAGGACTTTCTAAGTGAAGTATAACACCTTAAACCATGATCTAGTCTTCAAAAGGTAACCCTAACTTTCCTTGAAACATATATTTTTCTGTAATTTCAATCTTTGAAATTTCTTAAATTTATCTACATATTCTTTAGTACTCACGTTCTCCTGAGATATGCATGCTGGAAAAGATTTTCACCTCGCCGCCAGCATCGCGTACAGATTCAACCAGATTGACATACTCCTTCCTGAGATTGACGTCTTGACATCTGTAAGGAAAAAATAAGGTGAACAAATATTTTATTCGTGAGAAACCTATCAAAACTATTAGCAACACAAATATGATTCCTATAAAATCAATTAATAAACCCATTTATCATTCAGTAAGTGCTCGTATCTATTGCACTTTCACATTCCACACAAACCGGACAGGGGGCACGTGATGGGCATTAATCTGCCATTAAATAAGGTGTCAAGTTTAACTGGAAATAGTGGGTTCACCTCGTCGTCACCCACCACCCCAAAATAAGGGCCATTTTCCATACATTAAACTTGGATTTGCATGTCGAACGCACAGAGAGCATGAAGTCATCTTGTAGAGCAATGAAAGTGCTAGGTGCAGTTAAAAAACCCCGCACAATCAGCTAAGAAAGTATGAATAAGAACTTAACAAGAAAGGAAGCTAACTTCGGCATGCCGAAGTTTAAATACCTTTAAGTAGAAGAAGAAGAAGAAAAATGTTGACTTTCCGCTTTCTCGGGTACTGACATAAGGTAAATGTTGCGAGCGAAAAATGTTGAGAGCCAAAATGTTGAGAGCGAAAAAGGTTGCAAACAAACGAAATTAATTGATATACATATATATATTCCTATGGCAGCTATGTATATGATATAGTGGTCCGATTTGAATAAAATTAAAACCGAAATTCTGGAATAATACAAAATGGCCATGTCTCAAAATGGCCATAGTTAAAATAGTTAATTGGCATAGTTAAAATTCTTTTCCTCAAAAATTTCCGATCGTTCCTCCATAGCTGCCATAGCTATATGATATAGTCGTCCGATCCGGCCCGTTCCGACATATATAGTAGTGAGAGCATGTAAAATACTATGTGCATTCAGATAGCTTCAAAACTGAGGGACTAGTTTGCGTAGAAACGGACGGACAGACAGACAGACGGACAGATCGACTCGGCTGTTGATGCTGATCAAGAATATATATACTTGATAGGGTCGGAAATGTCTCTTTCACTGCGTTGCAAACTTCTGACTAAAATTATAATCCCTTCAAGGGTATACAAAATTCCAGCAATATGTCCCGGACAAATTCAATTTAAATTAACATTTTTATTGACGATAACAAACCGCTTTTTGTTAGCGCAACCCCAGAGAGAGAGACCGAGAGAAGAGCGATCGTTTCATGCGCCCCAGCACGTGCAGAGCCCAGAGAGCGCCTCCATCTGGCTGTCTTCCCAACGAAGAATTAGTTGCAAAGCGGCTTTCTTGCAGGCAACATCGAGGCGAGCGACTCTTGAGTGGAAGAAACCGAAGCCAAAACCGAAATCGAACCGGCAACGGCGGCGGAGATTGCCACGCGAAAAGAAACATTGGTGCTAAGACCCCGCTAAAAACAAGAAAAAAAACCGCCAAACTGCAGCAGCAACCTAAAAAAAAGAGGGGAAAACTAAAAGAAAAGTGCACAACTTACGCATAAAAAAAGATACCTAAAGGTGCGTTTTCCTTGTAGAGTGAAAGTTGAGAAATCAGCAGAATCTCCCAATTGTTTCGAGTTGGAGTTTTAGTATTTTCCGTTGACTCAGCGGAAAGCAATGCAGGTACAGAGATACAATTTCATCTGCTATATCTGTGGAACCTTTTTTTTTTGCGGATGAGTAGATACCAACCGCAAGCTGAGCCATTGTTATTGTTGCCACGGACCGGTACATGCAATCTCTGCTGATGTTGCTCCCAGCTACCGACCACCATCAGCGGAATGTGGCTGCAGCCGCTGTTGCTGTTGCCTGGCTGCGTGACAATGATTGCACAATGGAATCAATTGTTTAATGGAATTAGCGTGTGTGCACGAGGCCGAAAGCAGTCCCTGACTTTTTGGCCAGAAAGCGGGGGAAAACTGAGGAACAAAGATATCCCAGATAGTAAGCGGGTAGAAATGTGTAATTAAATGTGCGAGGAATGGAGAGAAGAACGTGAACTTGACTCAACCTGGACAGACACGAACTTGGATACGCTCTAAATGCTTTTTAGGAATTGAAAAACAAAACAGCGGATAACTACATACATTATTTATAGCAAAATTGCGTTTTTGAAGATCTCTTTTCATTAGGGAATGGAAAGATCAAGAAATAACTGAATCCTCTGGTTTCAAATAACCTTTTCAACCTTTTCAATCAAGAAATAACTAATCTGTTAGGTTTTTCATTAAATTGTTCTTGACCTCATCTCATTACCAAAAGAAACCTTTTTAGGTAAACCCTCTTTTTTAAGACAACGCACACTTGCAGTTGAGATACTTTTGCTTTAGAAAAATCAGAACTCTTGAACCAGTTGAGATATTTTCATAATTTTTTTATATGAAAGGTAATTTTAGTACCTTGTGATGAGTAGTCATACTATACATATGTTGTGATAAAGAATAGATTTTATACTCGAAAATTAATGATTCTCGAGGCAGTTTTCTCAATTATTATACAATTTCGAAATATACTGTTCGTTTGTATTCTCTGAAAATACAAATATGGTGCATATTTAATTTTTTAAAAACAAAAAAAAAACATCTTAAAGAAAAAAATAAACTTGCTTTTTTTATAATTCAAAACTTTTTTTTTTACCAATTTTCAATAATTTATGTACTTCTTGTTCAAAATAATCATTCAATTTTACATCATTTAATATTTTTGAAGAATAATTATTCATTATACATTTATTTTAAATCATTAAGCGTCCTTACAAAGTCCGGAATTGAAAAACAAGATGCCAATGCAGGAAAAATTGTATGCCAGCCACGGTGCGCAGTACACCGTGCAGAATTTGCACGAAACCGCTCTGAGTTGAAAGTATCTTTTGCCTTGGAAATTCGGGGTGGCAGTTAGGGGCAGCCGATCTTTTTTGAATATGATAAAAAACATATTCAGGAACAACACCTCATATGCCGAACACATCATCTCGTGTAGTCTCAATTTTGACATTCCATCAAAGTTGAAAAATAGGTAAAAAATTAGTACTTCGGTAAAACAGGTATGCCAGCACGTGCAAAAAATATTATAATTTTATTTTACCTTGGTTTTACCGAGATTTGATGACCCTTTCGATAGAGACCATAACCATGCCGGTCGGTTACATATTTTAGCTAAAAATCGACCGCAGTCTGAATTTTTCCAAAAACTACATGCTTTTTTTGCAACCCAAAAAAGGTTCAACTTTTAACACGTGTAACTTCTAAAATACTGAACCGATTTGAATATTTGGATATGATTTTTTTGGATTCAACACTTTTGAACTATTACCTGTCGAATGCAATATCAAATTTTTAGATCCGTTGTCATGAATGTGAATCATGGAAACAGTGTTCCTTTTAGGGTATCAATATCGTATGCACATTCCCGGCCTTTCAGACCTTTTACTTCATGCTCAACCTTAAACTCTTTCGAGTCTGTTTTCTCAGGGCTTTCACAATGCACGTATGTATATGTAAATATAAACAATATTTATAAGCGTGGCCAGCTGCGACAAAAATAACAACAAATAAAAACGCTCAAAGGGGGCACGTTTTTGATGCACAAGACAAAGAGGGACTAGAAAAACTGGTTGGACACATAAATATTATGCGGCAATAAAATCTATAAAATATCTAGTTAAGAGGGGAGAGAGGAAAGAACTAGTTGATGAGGAAAATTGCAAATGCAATGGAAATGATATAGAAGAACTTATTTATTTATTTATTTACAACAAAATAAAACACAAATACAGAAAACAACAGTTAATAGAACATATTCTTATAATAAATTGTGTAATTTATTTGCTATTTAAAACTTAGGGAGAGCACTCAGAACATACTCAAGAAGGGGAACCTAGTAAAACTGGAGAACAAGCAAATCCATAAACGGAGCGATTAGATAAATTTAACTTCTTTTTTCATCATTTTGTTGTTTATTACGGCTGTTCTCTTTCTCCCATTCTATCTGTCTCTATTTTGTTATACATCTCTGGCGCCCACAGCGACTTCTAACAATTAGCACAAGAAATGGCTCACAGAACGCGTCGAGGGTTTCGATGCCAATCGGTTTATAAGATCTATATATGGACATATATGTGGTGCAGCTTATTTACATCAGAGTTCAGTTCACAGTCTTTGCAAATTTGTTGGCTCTATTATGGTAAAACAAGCGACTCCCAAAAACAGAGCACGCAACAATCAAGTTCCAAATTTCGACCCTGACTGACATGGAATAAATGTGTGAGGGACGACTTAAGTGCAGGGAGAAACCTTAGCTAAATAAAATTAGCTTTAAAATAGGTAGCTTATCGGAAACATTCCTCAAAATGGCTCAACTTATAATCACATATTTTCTGATAAGAACATTTCTTTACAATGAGGGCATTGACAACACATGAAAGTCGACCTATTCTTAAATGTTTAAGTTCATTATAGATAAGACTTGGAGTTTGAAACCATGATGTTATTTATCCAAAAATTTATTTATCTTTGTAGTAACAGAAAATCTCTAAATATTCATCAAAAGGCTTCTTCCATAAACCTATTTATGTTTAGGTTCAAGAACCAAGCTTTTAGTCAAAATACATATTTAACTAACTTTAAGAATCTATAAAATAAAGTAATCCCCACAATATTAAGCCACTCCAACTCGATTTGTGGGATTTCTCTCAACAAATATCAACTCCACTTGACTCTCTGTATCTTTCCACTCCAGTTCCTACTCAAGTGCCGGCCACTTAACACAGCCCATATAGTGCGTACCGCTCGCCAAGATGCTCATCAGACAACCCGACTACACCATCTCCGAGCTGGGCTACCCAGTCGCACCCACCACGTGCGACTCCCTCAAAAAGCTGGAGCACAGAACTCTGCTGAATTCCCCGCCCTCACCTCATCGCCTGCTGCCGCTGAGGGAAACCCTCGACGATTGCTTTAAGCGGCTGATGATGAGGAGCAGAGATGACTTGGAGGAGGACACCGTGTGGAAGCGGAAACTGCGGAAAAATCAGTGGAATGAAAAGCAGCAAAGGCGGTAAGTCAAACGGAAAACCTAACAAATGTTCACATAATAAATTTACCCTCTTACTTTTCTCTCTTTGCCCAATGGCGAAACAATAAGCAGTAATCAAAAATGTCGAGATAAAGGCGAGCCCAGAGGAACACCGACGATGATAGCTTCAACCTGCGATCTAAACAGTTTTTGAGATTGGAGGAAGAATGCCTGGGAGCAGCCTTACAAACCCAAAGCGGACTGATTCAATGTGCTAAATTAAAACACCTTGTGCCTAGAACATTAAGTTTTAAAATGTTAAGTGAATAAAAAAAAACCCATAACACTTGGCTCTGTTTTAATTGCCAGCCACGCGGTTCGCCTGCGAAAATATTCTTAAATGGAATTTCAACGGCCCATTAAAATGTAAACAAAAGGGGGAGAACATAATAAAGAGTATACAGCTGAGAAGAGCAGTGGAGAGCATAGGAGAATCGCTACTAGAACCGAAACAGACAGGCAGCCAAAAATGGTGGGGAGACGCGACATTGATCGGGGCAACCTTGATCATGAGCAAGTCGCCATCAGGCCAACAAATTAATGCTTGGACGTGCTTTCTTTAAATGGCTAAAACGCAGACGATTGCGAGCAGATCTGCTGGATTTGCCAGCGGAAGAATAAGCTAGCCGCTATTGGAGTCCAAAATTGCTCATGAAGCGGATGGAACGGTAAAAGTGCTATAACTATTTCTAAAGTCTAAACCCATGTGACACTTGTTAAGAGTAGAACTTGGGTTATCTCCACTTGAGAAGCCATAAAAAATGTAATCTCTTTGCTACAAAGGCAAGTCTTTCGTAAAAAGCTTAGTCTTTACTTTTAAGGGGACTTCTACTTACGAATTTTTAAAAATCGATTTTTTTTTTATTTTTAAAGTATAGAGGATCTGAGGAATAAGCCATATAAAGGGTTTTGTAAAATTCGTATTCCGTCATGGGTAAACGAAGCCCGAAAGATAACCACCTCCATACGCTGCGACCATTTTTCCTATCTTTAAACGCGTTTTCTCGAAAACCAACTTTTTTAAACTTTCTGGTATCACTTCTACCAGCAGTTTTCATCGAATCGATCCAATTTCCCCCCACTTCTTTATCAAACAATTCTGTATACTTCTCCAAGTACGATTAAAAAAAATTTTTTTTTTTAATTTTTACACCTTCCAACATGGTAAACAAGTAAGAAAGCTACAGTCGTTCGTGAACGACTGTTATATACCATGTACCAAAATATATCGCCGCTCGAATTAGCTCTTTGACAACGATAAACAAAAGTCAGCTGATCGCGACTTTTGCCTATTAGAGAAATGTAAACAAACTCGCTCTTTGCAAAACCACCACCATCTCATGCACTTGCGTGTGCAAGACAGAGAAAGAGATACCCCTCTCTCTTTTTTACGCGCGGGAGTTAGTTTCTTGCGCTCATCAGTTTTGTTGTTGTTTTTTGGGATGCACCTGTTGCTAGCTGCCAAATAGATAGCACACTGATAAGTAAATAACTTTTGTGTTTTTCACCCGATCTTTACCAGATTTTCGGTATTGATACATGTTCTACATATGCATGCCTATGCACAAAAAGAAAGATCTATGGTAATATTTGTGGCTGCAAAACGTTTTTATTGATTTGCGGGGGAGTGGGAGGGAAATTTTTAAATCTGAAACAAACTTGATCTGCGTGCAAAACATTGCGACCTACATACCGAATTTGGTGGCTCTAGCTCTTATAGTTGCTGAGATCAAGGGTTCATACAGACGGACAGACGGACAGACAGACATGGCTATATCGACTTGGCTGTTGATGCTGATCAAGAATATATATACTTTATGGGGTCGGAAATGCTTCCTCCTGCCTGTTACATACATTTGCACAAACTTAATATACCTTTGTACCTACGGTACATGGTATAAAAATGTATAATGAAAAAAATTTTTAATTAAAAAAAAAAACGTACTCGGAGAAATTATTTTTTCTCATTTCATGCAAGTATAAAGGTAGTTATGATACCAGAAAAAATACCCCTAAAATTTTGGTGACCCCATATAAAAAACGAAGGATTCGCCATAAACACTTAAATTTTCCCATAGTATTAAGTTTAAGGAATTACAAAAGTAATAAAAAACAAGAAAGAAAGCTAACTTCGGCATGCCGAAGTTTAAATACCCTTGCAGTAAGTAAGTAAGACTTTTTCGTTTTCTCGGGTACTGACGTAAATGTTGCGGGCGAAAAATGTTGCAAACGAAAATGTTGCGAACGAAAATGTTGCGAACAAACTAAATGAATTTATATACCTATACTAGAGGGCCCGCTATTGCATCCTCGCTTTGATCGGATGCAGATCCACACTTAAAATTTCGTATTAAATTTCGCTTTGAAGTTAGCGCACTGAATGAGAAATAAAGATTCTTTTAAGTCGAATGACAAATATAAAATGAGGCAAGGCCTACTCTAAGCCTTAGACGAATATCAATATTATCCCATTAATATTATTTTTTTTAATTTATGTTTTTTATTTTTTTAAATAGGTTACAGGTGGAATTAGAAAATTAAAATACCCATACGAATCTGGAAATATTTTTTCTGATTTTTTAAAAAAAACTTCAAGTCAGTCAGTCAGTCAGGACAAAGCATTTTATATATATAGATATTCCTATGGCAGCTATATGATATAGTGGTCCGATTTTGATCAAATTAAAACCGAAATTCTAAAATATTACAAAATGGCCATAAATTTAATAAAAATATGTTGAAAATTGCCTAAGTTATAATATTTTTTCTAAAAATTGTTCGGTCGTTCCTATGGCAGCTATATGATATAGTCGTCCGATCTGGCCCATTCCGACATATATAGTAGTGAGAGCATATAGAAGACTATCTGCAAAGTTTCAGATAGCTTCAAAACAGAGGGACTAGTTTGCGTAGAAAAGGACGGACAGACAGACAGGCGGACAGATCGACTCGGCTGTTGATGCTGATCAAGAATATATATACTTTATAGGGTCGGAAATGTCTCCTTCACTGCGTTGCAAACTTCTGACTAAAATTATAATACCCTGCAAGGGTATAAAAAATTATCTCATTATCATATACAGTTTTCTCACAATTAATTTTTGAAAATGAGTCAAAGTTTCGGCCTCGTAAGTAGAAGACCCCCTTAAGAAATATGAAATTCGCATTATCACTATTTATACAGGGTCCGCCACGTAACATTTTTTTTTAAATGCAATAAAACAAAAACGGTTCATCCGATCATCAAAATTTTTTTTTCATATTAAAGTGCAATCCTTCCGGTACTTATGGAATACAAGTTCGTTCAAATGGCTGCCTCGGCTTGCCTTGCAGTACGCCATACGGCCGACCCAATTTTTAAGGACATTTCCGATTGTTTGCGGCCGTATTTCGGCAACGGCGACGCGAATGTTGTCCTTCAAAGCTTGAATTGTCGCTGGCTTGTCCACATAACACTTGTCTTTGACGGCGCCCCACAAATAATAATCCAACGGTGTCAAATCACACCTCCAAAGAACATCAGAGTTTCGGCTGATAATTCGGTCTCCGAAAACAGTGCGCACAAGATCGATCGTAGCGTTGGCTACGGAGCGCCGTCTTGCTGCAACCAAATGTTGTCCAAGTCCTCCTCTTCGATGTCCGGGAAGAACCAATCCGTTAACATGGCGCGTCGCCGTTGCCGAAATACGGCCGGAAATGTCCTAAAAAATTGGGTCGGCCGTATGGCGTACTGCAAGGCCAGCCGAGGCAGCCATTTGAACGAACTTGTATTCCATAAGTAACCGGAAGGATTGTAAGTACTTTAATATGAAAAAAAAATTTTGATGATCGGATGAACCGTTTTTGTTTTATTGCATTTAAAAAAAAAAATGTTACGTGGCGGACCCTGTACATGTATTTTTTGAAGAACTCTTTAACAATTTTTAAAACATTTATATTAATTTCACGTTGAATGAATCTAATTAAGGTACAATCAAGCGAATAATGAAATTGATTGCCGCTTCTTCAGCGTGATGTGTACTTAGCTGGGTGGAGGCTAGGCCTCAGTCGACTGGAACTCACCTAAAGAGATTGTCCGAGATGAGCAGCGTTTCAATTGCCTGGGATTCGGCGGCTTGGAGGACGTGCTTCTTGCCGTAGAAGGCCTTGGCGGGCTCACATTGTAGCATCATGTAGAACTGTTCCAGGACCTTGACCTCGCCGGCAGCCTTGGTGTCGGACATCTTGGCCAGAACGGCAGGGTCTTGAAGTACCTCTATAAAAAAGAAATCGGTACCAGAAGGTAATTTAGGGAGTAAATCCATATGAACTAACCCTTCAAGGAGTGCTTGAATCCCGAGGAGGCGTGGACCAGCATGAACTTGCTCTTGTTGTCCAGCAGCAGCTTGTAGTCCATCTTCACTGCCTGCTGGAACATGTAATCGTAGAACTGATCCCGCACGAATCCCGGCGAGGCGATGAGCACACATTTGACGATATCGAAGTTAACGTGCCGCAGGATGCTTTGCATCACCTGCTCGTAGAACTTGGCCAGACCCTTCTCGTGCTGCTGGACGCTGCCCTTGCGTTTGCGCGGAATCGAGACCTCGATCTTGCTCCGCACCAGCGTCATGCTGGCCGTAATGAGGCAGACGTGGGCCAATCCCTCCTGCATCACGACGGCAGCCACATCTGCCGACTGTGTGGGATCGCATGCCATCTCGATGCGCTCCAGCGCTATGGTGTCCCACTCGGGTTTCCGCAGCTCGAACTTGCGGTTCAGCTCGAGATCCAGGGTATGGTAGGCGCCCATCTTGACGTACTGGTTCTCCTCGATATTTCGCCCCTTCAGCCGGAGCACGCAGGCCTGCGTGTCGAAGTCTATGCTCTCCACGGCGATGGTCAGCGTGGTACGGACGCGGCTGCTGGTGGAAGAGCCGGTGGCCGTCTCATTCTGCACCTTGCGGATGGTGGTGCTGCGCACGCTGTCGCCCTCGGCTATCAGGTTGTAGGCGTGCCACATGTCCTCCGACTCTTCCGGCATCAGGGTCACGTTGCTGCCGGGATTAAAATGTAAGTCCTGGACTAAATCTTGGTCCTGTTTACTCACCCCTGCATGCCCTTGTCCACGTATTTTCCCAACAGCTTCATTTCGTCGCTACGTTGCAGGTCAGGATTTGGTTTTCGTTGGTGCTTCGATTTCCCTCGCCGCTTGTCACTTGCATCCAGCCAGAGATTCCCTCGGTTCACAAAGGAGGCGTTGCATCGTTGTCATTGGGTTCAGTCAAATCAGCTGCCAAATTACACACGGCGACGGGATGGAATTTAATAGTATAATAATAATATATCAAAATATCGATATTTTTCTAGGGATGAGATTTTTATAACGTGATTTTTGTATTGCTAATAACTATTAAACCTTTTTATACATTTCTCTTGGAGGTACAGAGGCTTTCATGTACATATTGTAATTTATTTATTCATCTGGTCTCGCTATTGCGATATTTGGCAAACAAAAAATCGTGATATAAATATATATCATCTTTAGACAAAATATCGATATATTGATATATCAAAAACCATGTGCAGGAGCCAACAACAAAAACAACAAATTGTATTAAAAAATACACATGTTTATTACTTTGTACTTTTCACTTAAAACTCTAATGGAACCTAGACTAGGAGTCGCTCGATCTCCTGCTGGATGGAGGTGATCTGCGACTTGAGCTGACTTCCCTCGTTGGTGGTCACCGAGCAGGCGACAATCGGCCGGGAAACGCCGCAGGCACGGCCCAAGGCCTGCTTGGAGCGCACGAAGACGTAGGGCACGTTCTTGTCCTCACACAGCAGGGGGAGATGCATCAGGATCTCGATGGGCTCGGTGTCGCCGGCCAGAACCACGATATCGGCCAGACCACGATTCAGGGTCTTGGTGGCCTCGTTGGCGCCCTTTCGCAGCTGGTTGTAGTTCAGAGCCTGCTGCAGCAGATTCATGATCTTGGCCGTGAGCTGTGCATCGGCCAGTGGGAAAGCCTTGGGGTTCACTTCCTCAGTCTGCGAATGGTGGGAAAATCTTTGTAGTTCACATCTTCACAAGGTTTCTGTTAGCTGACTCACCATTTTTAAGCTTCTTGTTTTACTGTACTTTGGTATAAATACAAATTAAATGCTACCTCTCGGCTTATTGCTTCACTGAGGGCAATTTGGACGAATATAATTGGAACGTTTTTAAAACACGTGCGTCGGCGTGGAAAGACCGTATCACGTAATATATCAAAATATCGATATTTTTCTGAAAATTATATCTTTTTATAGTTTGGCAGCGCTGTCGCTGACGACCGAACAGTCTGGCAGCGCTGTCGCTGGCGACCGTTTTACGGAATCAAATAAATACCAAAAGTCTGGTCATACCGATTACAGCCGATATGAATATAAAATTAAATATTCTCAAAAGAATACCTTTAATTATTCAATAGAATTATCAGGGGTGCCACAGAAACCACTTTCGCTGCAAAAACCCTGAAAAATGATTCCGCGGTGTCACAGCACTTCCACTCAAATATTTTTCGGGTATTTGAAAACACAAAACGTGACGTCATTTTCGATGCTACCAAATCGATAGATTCTAAATTTCGAACCCGGGTTCAGTGATGCCACATTTTGCATTCAGAATTCGATATTGGGAACTTTTATTATTTTCGCGCCAATATTTTAAACTTTTTTTTTTAAATAAAAGTAAAAAAAACTAAATTTATTACCAAAATAGGTTAAATAACATTATTTAAAGAATAAAATAACTTAAAACCTACAGTTTTACAATAATTTAAATAAAATGTTTGCTTATCAAATATGTATATGCCTGATTTCAAGTGGCAACATGGTTTGTGAAAAAAGTGTTTTGCATGGCACCCCTGTATATCATGAGCTTTAAAAAATACAATATAGAGAAAAAAATAAAAAGAAGCTTTTTTGATAAAATATTTTTCGGAGCCCGCACTTGGTATATTTATGTTTAGTAAACGTATATTTTCTTTCTTTATATTCACTTCTGTTCGTCTGGCGCCTCGAGAGAGTGATCGTACTTTCTCGATCGTGCACGGTCGATAATAATCTATCGAGTGCCATCCTTATCGATAGTTACAGTGTAACCTTATCTTTGACTTATATTAAGCTCAGTATCCAGCAAATAAAGTTGTAACGCAGCGCAAAAATGTTTATTCTTTTGAAGTGTGACCGCTCTTTCTACTTGTAGTTCGGCATTTTTTGAGGCCCAATAATGCAGTCATACTTTGTTGACAACCGGCAAAATTTGAAACAATACACACATTCATCTTTTTATGTTTTGTTTTAGACTAATAATTGTCCCAAAGCTATTGACATGCGTTCCGGCGGCTGAGCCTGCCTTTAACTGCTCATAGTACATGTCTAAGGAACTCGGATTATTGTATATGGGCTCTTTTAGGCAAGGTTGGGTGTTCCGTTCAGGAAGAAACATGTTGGAACCAGTGCCCATACCCATGGAGGGGAAGCTGTCCTGTGCCAGTTGCATAACGAGATGCAAAAGTGGCCCATTTTCCCTTCGATAGGCCTGCATCCTTATTTTTAATTTTACTTTTTCGTCCCAGGTCTTTTAATGCAAATTCATATAATATTCCGATTCCCAATATATTGTATTTGTCTTTATCAAGTCAATTAGGACTGTATTCGCTCTTTTAATTCGACTTTTCCACGCATTTTTGTTCATGCCGGGATCCATAGTTTGCAATATGTGAAGGGCAGAGCGAGAGGCAAACATTGGAGACAGACAGATTATTAAAATTTGTATTCTTTTTCGCCACGCGTTATGGAAATACTAAAACTGAAAATCTCCTAAATCTTCACCGTTCTAGTATTTTGGAACCTGTACTGGATACCACCCTTTGAAACAGACCTAGGTGACAAACTGTTTTCTTCTCTCTGGATACCGTGCTGTAAATATAAGGCACGGTATCCAGAGAGAAGAAAACTGTTGCAAAGCAGTGAGAGAGAGCGAGAGGCAAATAGTTTGAAACAGCTTGTCACCTAGGTTTGTTTCAAAGGGTGGTATCCAGTACAGGTTTGAAAATACTAGAAAGGTGTAAGATTTAGGAGATTTTCAGTTTTAGTATTTCCATAACGCGTGGCGAAAAAGAATAAAAATTTTAATAAAACGCCTGTCATCAACGTTTGCCTCTCGCTCTGCCCTTCACATATTGCAAATATGGATCCCGGCATGAACAAAAATGCGTGGAAAAGTCGAATTAAAAGAGGGAATACAGTCCTAATTGACTTGATAAAGACAAATACAATATATTGGGAATCGAGAAATTATATGAATTTGCATTAAAAGACCTGGGACGAAAAAGTAAAATAAAAAATTAGGATGCAGGACTATCAAAGGAAAAATGGGCCACTTTTGCATCTTGTTATGCAACTGGCACAGGACAGCTTCTCCTCCATGGGTATGGGCACTGGTTCCATCATGTTTCTCCCTGAACGGAACACCCACCTATGCCTAAAAGAGCTCCTTAGACATATACTATGGGCAGTCCAAGGCAAGCGCAGCCGCCGGAAAGCATGTCAATAGCTTTGGGACATTTAATAATCTAAAACAAATTATAAAAAGATGAATGTGTGAGATGTTTCAAATTTTGCCGGTTGTCAGCAAAGTATGACTGCATCATTGCCGTCAAAAAATGCCGAACTACAAGTAGAAAGAGCGGTCACACTACAAAAGAATAAGCATTTTTGCGCTGCGTGACAACTTTATTTGCTGGATACTGAGCTTACAATGTTTACATTCGGCCGACGATCGACAGATCGACCACGATCATTATAAACAAACTAGCAGGTTCTAACACGCCCCTAAATGATAGTTAAGTTAACTGGCAATCATCAATATCAACTACTTCGTGTCGATCATTATTAAACGAACGCCTTATCCTATAAGGGCAAACTTCTTATTAATTCCTGCAGTAGTATCAACATTTCTTGTAGCCACATATAACCTACTTGATATTCACGAGGAGCTCTATGTTTTCTACTATATGACTCTATTTCTTATCTGTGAATTCTGGATATTAACAAATGCGTTATCACGGATGCTTACAAGATCTCTAGGTTCATCATTGAATTTATTCTCTAAGTACTCAGAAAGCTCATCAACTACAGGTCCCTTTTGAACTACTCCAAACAATAAAACACTAGGCGCTACTTAAGTGCTACTATGTACTGCGTTATTAATTGCATATTCCACTTTATTAAGTAATTTGTACCAACCGGACTGACTAAGAGGTTCTGCTAATTTCCCTAGCTTTGGCGTTCACACCCGGTTTACACGCTCTACCTGGCCATTAGCCTGAGGCGCTCCTGTGGCCACTTTTATGTGCTCAATGTCTCGCTCTTGGCAAAAGGTGGTGAACTCAAGTGACATAAAACAAAAATTCTATTAGGTCGACTATAAAAATCAAAGTATTTACCCAACTAGTCGTATTAACGGAAAATAACACCCAGGAGATGCTTCTCTTTGAAATGATACTCGTTTTTCGAGAGATTTTCTAATTAGCTGTTCTTCCATACAAGCAGGTGCATACAAACAATAAGAATCGTCCACGTTTTTTCGACATACTAGTCCATCCCTTAACTCATAGTTAGGCACGTTTCCTCTCTCTAGTTTCTCTCTCAAATGAACTATATTTTTATTACTCATTTGGGTTCTCAACCCGGCCCACTGACACGCGTAACAGAAAAATTCGAACGTCCAGCTCTCTCACGAGGACTGGACATTCTACAACACTAAATTCTGCACAGTTTGTTTACAAATAACATTTAAACAAACATTTAACTAACATAATATACAATAATTTCTTGCTTTATCATTTTCTTATCGCATTTATATCTGTAGATACCCAAATTTGTATCCATAATGAATACATACATACAAAATATATTAATTAATTTAAATAAATTAATTATATTTCCCACCAACTTTTCGAACTGTCTTCCTACCCGAATGAGCGCTCAGAAGGGGGGAACTATTCGTAGGGGACAAACGAATTAAATATAATAAAAAAAATCGGGGTTCCACTGACAAAGATTAAAAGTATAAACAATTACATAAATACAGAGAATAAATAACAAAAAAAAAGAAATTTGTAAATAAATAAAGGAATTTGTAAATAAATAAATCACCGAATAAATAAATATATAAATAAATAAAAACAACATAAATTTAAGGGGTTATATACACTTGCGCGCGAGGAAAAATAGGCTTTTTTACGATTTTTATTGTGAAATAACAACACAACTTTTCGTAAAACACTCAATGTATATTTATTTATACACTTTGTGAGATTCTTCATGAATTTTTTCAAAACAAAACATTTATATTTGTAGTTACTGTAATGCAAACACACAATTTTCCCAATATCGTCCGCGGTGACCACAATAACGAAGGATCTACTAATCCGAAATACACAAACAGAAAAAAATTTACGTAGTTAAGGATTTTGCAAAACAAAATTTTTTACGAAAATTATGATCGTTTAGCGTATAAATTTTTGGTTTTTACATCAGAAAAAAAAGTTTTGCTTCAAATTCAAAATCCTTTGTTCACGCACTGGCTAATATTGTTGTTAATAAGCCTGCAAAATTTCAGACTGAACGAGTTAACGCTTCTTTAGTAATCGTGGTCACCGCAACCACACTTTTTCAAAAAAACAGTTTCGAGATAATCTCGTGTAAAGAATGATTCGCCGTTGACTCGTAGTGCAGATAGCGCGCTATAAATAGCTGCCAATCCGGTTTTAATGCTCAGAATTTTATGATTTTTGGGGAAAACATTCTCCAAGATATGTACTTTCAGAAAATGCAATAAAATAAATTTCGATTTTTTTTACCAACGCAAGTGTATATAACCCCTTAAACAAGCACAAATAAATAAACGAAAACAAAACTAAATCTAAATAAAAAAATGTCTAAAGCCTTTGGTGGCTCCTGTTGCCGCCTTTTTGCAGACGTGCCGGTCTCTGGACGACGATTGTCTGGCGGCACTGTGGCAACGGCAAGGTTAAGCGTGACACAGTGGCTGTAAAAATGTATGGTACACGGGATTGGCACCAAGTTGGCCACAAGAATTCATTGTTCCTTCACCATTATCTTCGACAAAAATATGCCCGCCAAAAAGAAATATTGCCCAAGCCAAATATCCATATCGTCACCGTTGGGGTTATGTCGAATAAGTTGGGTCTTCACTCCCCAAAAACCATAAAAACAACCATTACGGCAGGGGGAAGATTTAAGCCAGCCAAACAAAAAAACCGCGCCAGGCCTGGACCATGGCCTGGCCACTCAACTATATGGTTCGCCGATCCAGCTTCCCAGGTCATCACTTCAGTTTTCATTTCCAATTTTAAATTTAAATTGCCCTTATTGGCCACACTGCACTGGCGGGCGGCCCTCACGAAATATTTAAATTTCTTCTCATTTTTAATTCGCGGGCCGCTACACCGAACTGTTTCGCGTTGTGAACAGCCAACTGAAAAAGTTATTAAACATTCAGTCTGTTGCACACGAATATTCGGCAGCCTTGAAGGAGCTGCAAAATACGATCCAAAACTGCCTCACATCCCTAAATTTGTCCGGACTTCCTACGGAAAATTGGGATTGTCTCCTGGTGTATGTGTGTTCCACGAAGCTTCCAAAACTGACGCTCTCATTATGGGAGAAATCTATCCCGAACAAGACCGACATTCCTACTTGGCTAGCACTTGACTCTTTCCTGACTGAGCGCCATAGAACTCTGGAGGCCATAGAGTTTATATGTACATCCTACTACGTTGCGCTTTCATCCGTCCGAACCGACACTCTCCGACGTGCCACCACGACTACTGAAATCTTTCAGTACGAGGATCATTCAAAAATCCAAACGATGCGACTTATGTACCAAAGAGAACCATCTAGTGCGTAAATGTCCACGCTTTCTCCAGATGACGACAGAGGATCGTACATCTTATATCCATAGAAAGCAGTTGTGGTCTAATTGCTTCGCAAGCGTTCATCAACTCCGTAATTGCACAAGCGTCCACAAATGTTTCACGTGTCACGGTCGGCATCACACTTTGTTGCATCCAAGCAACTGCTCCTCCAGTGTACCGATTTCGCCTGATACAGTATTCGCTCCGATGCAAAGGATTTCCTCGTTCTCCACACGAGTGACTACTGCTCCCGATTCATCCAATTATTGGGTTCCATATGACGAGGTAAAATGCAGACGGTAGAATGTTCACGCCGGAAGGGCGTTTATTTTCCGGAGGCAGTGTGATCCCGTACATTCGCTCTCTCTCTCCCTCTTTCACTGCACTTTCGTGCATAGAGCTGCTGTTCCGCTCTCCCCAAGCTAGTTTTAAGACTTCTTGTACTAGTACTAATTTCCATACGATTCAATAAAGACCTCTAACGCACGTCGCGTAATACCCCGAAGTTATTCCGTGTTTTAATTATCGAGTGTTCCAGCTTAAAGCCATCCCCCTCCGAACAACTTTTTTTTAGCTGCCATTTGGTAAAGTACTCCGATAGTATGTCCAGGTACGGGGTGCGGGGATCTTTGGACCTAACACCAGAGTCTCGATTCCACTAGGTAAATGGGCCAGTGTTTTTCAGTCAGAGATTCATGCCATTGAAGCCTGCTCCAAACTCATCCTTGCCAAAAGAATGAGAGGAGCACTATCCTCTTGGAGGATAAGCTCCAAACTCGTCGCGGACTGCTGGACCAGCCTCCAGCAACTCCCCACTGGGAACAGGGCAACTTTGTGTTGGGTTCCCGGTCATGCCGGAATTCCCGGAAACGAAAACGCTGATGAGCTGGCAAGAGCCGGCTCAGCGACTCCTTTACACGGTCCGGAGCCTTTCTGTGGCTTAGGGTGGGCCGCTGCCAACGATATGGTTGGAAGATGGGTCAAGTCCAGATGGGAGCTAAGTCCAGGCATTTGATATCCAGCTCAGGATGTCGTCAAGCTAAAGAGCTGATACATCCGCTTTTGGGCAGGAACACTGATGGGTGTTCCAGGATGAACCTAAGACTATTGGACTATTAGCATACCTCACCGGCCACCATGTCTTGAACTACCATCTTCACAAGATGCGTCTGTCCTCGGATACGGAGTGCAGGCTCTGTAAAGAAGGATTCTTTGTGAGTGTCCAGCCATTATTTGGTCCAGAAGGAGGCACCTGCATAGCGAGCTCTTGACAGCTTCGCAGATCAGGCAAGCCTCGACAAGAGACCTGCTAGCCTTCATAAGGGAGGCTGAGCAACTCTTGTCTCAATAGGGAGTAACATAGGCACAAAAGACCACTCGGTCGCAGTGCCTTAAGTCTCTGTAGGGAGATCTCCCCCAACATTTATTATTATTTTTACTTGTATTTAGTTTTAGCTGCCATTTGGTAAAGTATCCCGATAGTATGTCCATGTACGAGTTCAGTTCATTTTCAGTGCTTGCCATGGATCCGCCTGATCCAAGTATTAAAATGTCGTCTGCATATATTAGCGTTATGATTTTAACCGTCGTTCTTGGATTTTCTATATATTCAGGGACGTCATGTAGATATATTTTATATAGAATTGGACCTAGGATTGATCCCTGCGGTACTCCTGCACTTATGTTTCTTCTTCTCTCGCGTAGGTCATTGGCCCATGAGCTCCTGCAGCGGACGGGGGATCTAGCCTATGCGGCATCACAAGGAGCCTCCTTAGGCTCAAGTGGATGGCCCGGCTCTATGCCGGGCTAGTCACCGCCCTAACCTAACCTAACCTATGCAACGACGAGAAGGGGAAGGGAAATCAATACAACACTAACGGACAAGGGACACTCTCTCATTAACACACTACAATTGCCTTCCGTCCTCTGATGTTCACGAGGACACAGTTCGCTCCCTCCCTGCCTGTGGTCATCCGTGCCGAGACATTTCATTATTATGGATGACCCCTACAAGCAGTTACGGGAACCCCCTGCTGGTGGAGGCAATCAGAACAGAAAACTTAGCACATTATAAAAGGTTATTTATTACTAATCAAAATTTCTCCCTAATTCAACTGCTTCATGCATAATAAATTAATGATCGACGCATACAAATAAATATTTAGACAAATAGGACTTACAACTAGGACGTAATTAAAACCGAGATATTGGACATTAACATATGTAGACTTGACCCGAAATTCAAATACAAACGCAAATTAATTAACGCTCTCCATTAATGGGGGAAAGAGTTCATTTCTTAAGAGCGAAAGAGAGCAAGTTTGGGTAGCTTATTGACTTGGTTTTAGGACTTCTCTTATCGTTTCGAACTCGCTACAGTGGATTAAGGGGGTAAACCCACCTAGAAACGCAAAAAAAGGCCATTTTTGTAAAATTTATTCCTGGCAACCTATAAAAAGTAATCAAACCAATTTTTTTTTTAAATGATAAACACACATTTCAACTAATATTTTATAGCTTTTTTATTGAAAAATATTAAATACACTGCGAGATATTCTTTGTTCCGCAACGTCCTGAAAATCGAAGGACCTCCGCGGTGCTCACTCCTGCTTCATCGGTAATTATCCAAATCAAAAAAAACAAAAGATTATTAATCTGTAGATCCTCTTCTAGTCTACTACGTAGGATTTTTTGAAAATATTGATTTTTGGCGAAATGGCGGCCGTTTGAACTCAAAATTGCGATTTTTAAGAAAAAAAAAAAAGTTTATTTTCTTAATAAAAAAAAAACTAAAAATCTTAAAAAAAAATCCTATGTAGTAGACTAGATAATTATGTATAGAATAGCCACAGAAAATTTCAAGTCAATCGGTTTATTAGTTTTCGAGATATCGTGAGCACCGATTTCAAAAACATGGTTTCGAGAAAAACGCGTTTGAAAATTTGTCAATGGGTAAGCGCACGTGTAACGAAGGCATTCATTATCGGCCATAACTTCGTCATTTTTTCGAATTTCGACTTGAAACTTGGACCAGACATTCTTAAGATATCAAACTTTAAGAAAATAGAATAAAAAAAAAATCGAACATTTTGAAATTCCTAGGTGGGTTTACCCCCTTAAGCTAGACGCAATGCTCTTATGGCACAAATATTTACGGGACCTTGCAAGTGCATTTATTTAAGTCGTTTTATTCGACCGATATTATAATTATACTTCAAACTCACAGAACTTTTCCATCGATGAAAGCGCTTTCGTCGTATGCTAGCTGTGGAACAAAATAAAAGAAAATAAAAGAAACGCACCAGATTTCCATACACAAATATCAAAGCGACATCCACTAACCAAATTCAAATTTATATAAACATGATCAAGAGACCAAGACACAATTAAAACTCTCTAAAACCATACATCTCTTTTTGCCTTCTTGGCTTCAGAACTCTTTCCTTTCTATCTTGGGTCAAACTCAGTACTAAATATGATCTAAAAAAAATTAAACTAAATAAATAAACTAAACTTAATTTTCTAATTCATCTTCCTTTTCTTCCGGAATGGACCGCTCCGGTTACTTCCGCTCAGCAGACGCGCTCTTCACGTATTTTTTCGCTTTGCCGCTTTAAAGCGCGGGAGAGTGAGACGGAGCGCCAAGAAAAACTGCCGAAAATGGCAAGCTATGCTGGCATCTGGACTTTGCCCCTTTTCCTATTTTCCTTTTCGCTTTGCTGGACCGCTAATCCCCTTTTCTTGCGCCTTTCTTCGCGCGCCCTAACAAAAATTAACCGCTTATCTTTTTTTTCTGACGCGGCTTGAGTAGCCGGCGCCGCCGAAACTGTCGATGCCACTGACTCCGCTGATGCCGCTGCAGAGCCCACTGCTGAAGCGGCTGCGCCCGCCGAAGTCGTCGAGACCGTTGGAGCAGCTGAAGCCTCTGCTGCGGTGGTGGCGGGGGCCGCTGAAGTCGCTGCTGCGGTGGTGACGGTGGCCGCTGAGGTCGCTGGAAGCTGGGCCTGTCGAAGCTGGGAGCTACTGCTGGAACCTCTGAATATCTTCCTCCTCCGTTGTGGGCCACACAAAAAAAAATCGCCGAGCTACGCTTTTAGTATAGCGCCAAGCCTTAAAGAAAAATTTGTCCCTTTTCAGATCACTTCCTCGCCTTTCTCTTTTTATCTGGCTTACCCTTGGGGCCTCAGCGCTGATCACAGGGTATTCAAAAATTTTACTTTTGCCTTAGCAGTGGCCACGCGGAGTGTATTTAATATTTAAAAAAATTGACTTTCACTCGCGGTTCTTTTTTTTTCACTTTGGAACTTTTCGCTTTAGTTTAAATTAGTTACTAGAAAAATGAACCGATCTGCCGACTGCTAAGATTGCTAATAACTCTCGAGACGCCCCGAAACGAGCGGGAACCTTCACTCCCTTTTTCGACGCCCTTCGGGTCGCAGCCGAAACCTGACATTCTCTCCCTTGAGGTGGATTAGCCTTCTCAGCTTCGATCCGTCCCTCAAGATCGCCAAAGCTCTGCACTGCGCTATCGTCTCCTAGGTGGCGCCAGCGAAGTATCTCAATCTGACTGCATCAGGCGCTACAAATGCCCCCGCTCTTAATATCAAACTTGGGGGGTCAAACTCCCAAGATTGATACTCAAACCAAGCCTGAGGCAGGCATTTACTGCTTTAGATCTTTAGCGTGATATTTGCCCACTAGACGACCCTGCAAATCTTCTAGTTCATAATAGGAGCTGCCAAGATTTTTTCCGAACTCGTGCCTTTACGAAAACTGGACCAAGTTTGGCATTGTAGCCGGCCTGAAAATTACTTTGCTTAAAATTTCGCCTAAAAATTTCCTGTCCCTCAGCATAAGTTATTGGCCTAGATCTCAGATTGTACAACCGCTCATTTTTATCGTTTTGCTTTTGCAGGACCTCGCGAGCCTTGGCACGCACCATCTCTAACGAGTCTTCTTTAGTCAATGCCATGGTTCTGTCATCCAGCAAGCCTAGAGCCCTTAATAGCTTGTAATTGGCGCCTGAGCCCATAAATTGCTGACCAAACACCATGTAGTACGGCGACATCCCAATGGCAGAGTGGACGCTGGTTCTCAGTGCACAACAAATACTGCTGGAGCTGCTCATCCCAGTCCTTTTGATCTGGCCTTACATACGACCGAATGGCCGCGATCACCGATCGGTTAACCCGTTCTGAAGCATTTGCTTGCGGGAGTACACAGCCGTGAGATTATGGCTTACCTTGTGCTTTCTGAGGAAATCTTGAAAGACATCCGATTTAAATTGTGACCCATTATCAGATACGACCGTCTCCGGGAATCCAAACGTATGGAATAGTTCCTGCTCCATGTACTTGGTTATTACTTCGGCCGTTTGTTTCTTTACTGCTTTCAAAAATACAAACTTCGAATAGTGGTCCAAGACAATAAAGATCCCTATATGACCACTTCTCGAGCGAGGATATGGGCCTAAAAGTCAACATATAACCTTTGAAAGAAACGATCGGATTCCGGAGCTTTTCCCATTGGGGGTCTCTGAATCATGTTTGGTGCCTTAGTTGCCTTACACGTTTCACATCCCAAGACATATGCCTTGACATCCTTTACCAGCCCTGGCCAATAGTAGTACCGCCTTACGCGCTCCAAGGTCTTATGGATTCCACCATGCGATGCCAAGGGATGGTCATGAGTGTTTCTTAATACTGCCAGGATCAGGCTCTGCGGGATCCACAGCTTCCAACTAAATTGATCATGAACTGCCTCGCCCGTATCATGCTCCATCTTCTTGTACACTAAGTCGTCAACCACTTTCAGGTCTGGCAACTTATCTAGGTTTGCTTTGATTCCCTCTCGAAAAGCTGAATAATCAGGGGACTTGAACTCCGCCGAATCTGTGTCCACAACCAGCCCATGCTCGACGTCTACAGCTGCGACATTTTCTTCATTCACCCTGGAGAGAGCGTCGGGGACAACATTTAATCGGCCAATGCGGTGCTCGATTTTGAAGTCAAAACCCTGCAATTTTAATGCCCAACGAGCTAATCTGGAGTGCAAATCGGTCTGAGACATCAGCCACTTTAATGAAGCGTGATCCGTAATCACAGTGAACTGGTGGCCTTCGATGTACGCCCTAAACCTTTTAATGCAGACCAATACTGCTAAGAGTTCCTGCTCAGTTACCGAATAATTTTTCTGTGCCTTGTTTAACTTCTTCGACACAAAAGCTATGGGATATTCGTCCCCCTCCGAAGTCTTCTGAACTAAAACTCCTCCCACGCCAGTATGGCTTGCATCGCAGTGAACAAAAAATGGTTTTGAGAAGTCGGGACTCCTAAGCACCGGAGCTGAACATAGCTTTTGCTTCAAATCCTCGAACGCCTTCTCTCCCTCAGGTGTCATATTAAATTTTTGCTTTGGTTTTAGTAAATCTGTCAGCGGTGCCGCCACAGATGCAAAGTTATCTACAAATTTGCGGTACCAACCGACCATACCCAGGAATCTCCTAAGGCTCTTTAATGACTTTGGCACTGGGAATTCTTTCATTGCTGAAATCTTTTCCGGATCTGTCCTGATGACTCCTTCACCAACTATATGTCCCAAATATTTTACAGACCTTCTGCAAAATTTGCTTTTTTCGACATTTAGTGTCAAGCCAGCAGCCTTTACGTGGCCAGCGACTCTCTCTAGGACCCTTAAATGAGACTCGAAGCTATCTGAGACTATGAGTAAATCATCAAGATAAACGAACACTTCATTTCGCAATTCCGCGGGTATGACTTTGTCCATGAGGCGTGTCATTGTTTGTGACGCATTGGTAAGACCAAAAGGCATGACTCGATACTGATATAAAGGCCTGCCTGGGATGGTAAAGGCAGTCTTTTCTCGAGATTCCGGTTCTAGCGGGATTTGCCAGTAGGCATCCTTTAGGTCCAAGCTGGATATATACATTGCCTTAGGGAGGCGGCCCAAAATCCCATCTATCTGTGGGAGTGGATACGCGTCCTTCCGGGTTACGGCATTCAGCTTACGGCTGTCCAAACAAAGCCGAACCTTTCCCGGTTTTTGAACCAATACTACCGGAGATGACCAGGCGCTATCAGATTCCTCTATTACTCCCAATTTGATCATCCTATCCACCTCGTCATACAAAAGCTTCTCTATTGCCGGCGACACTGGAAAATGCCTCTGCTTCACCGGCTTGGCATCACCTATATCAATTGCGTGCGAAATCTTAGAAGTCTTTCCTAGCCCAGATTCAGCGAATGATGGAAATTTTAAAATTACTGCTTGCAGCCTTTCACTTTGTTGCGCTGACAAATCGTGTAATTCGGAATTGATTTCTGAGACTACCATTTCTGGTGGCAATAAGTTAAATAATGTCCAAAAATCAATTCCCTAAGATCAGATCCTGTTTGAGAGAAGGGATTATGTGCAGATCGACATCTTTAATTTGCTCCTGATACTGCATAGGAACTTTTATCCGTCCAATCACCTCCTGACTCTTTCCATCTGCTGTGCTTACTGCGGATCCACCTTTCTTAAAGAGAATTCTTTTTTTGATTACATATTTGGCCAAACCCCCGCCTATTATGCTAATTGCAGCTCCCGTGTCCAACAGGCCCGTAACCTGTCGACCCAGAACATCTACTTCCGCATAAGGACGTTTATCTGCCGGTCTATACCTGATGGCATTTATCATAATCGCGGCTCTTTTAAACTCCCTTATGCGTTTAGCGTTGCGCGAGTCGGATTTTAACGGCTTTAAGATTTTGTTTGATGTCGTTTCTGGAATTAACTTTAATATTTGGTGCCAACAAGAATGTGTGCTAGGCCCCAAAACCCTATCTGTTTGTGTCTGAGCGACTCTATTGGTATCTATGGGTTGGCATTGGATTTCGTCAGACGATTTCTTTGGAGACCCGACTGTTGACGAGGCTGCGAGTCCCCCTTTGCGTTTTTTTGGCACTTGGCACATGACGGCTTATAAGTATTAGGGGCTCCGCAGCCATAGCAAAATATCCTACGCTTCCCGTCGCAATCGTGATATCTGTGTCCCTCTTTTCGACAATTCCAACAAATAAGCGCCACAGCTCCGATTTCATCTTCTTCCTCAATATCGGAGAATTCGATGGCATCATCCGAAAGCAGCTCTTCGACCACTTCGGACACCTGTTTTTTAAAAGGCACAACCTTCTGATACGAATAATTTCGCCTAACGTCATCCAAAAAGGTTTCCCGCTTCCTACAGATCTCCCTCAACTGACCGACTGAATTGACTTCTACATTCAGCAACTCATGCCGGATTTCAGGTCTTAAATTCCTGCGGAGTATCTCTACCGTGGTCTTCTCGGACATTGGTGTCTCCAATCTATCCGTGAGTACCACAATCGCATCCCAGAAGGAATCGAAACTTTCCTTTTCTTTCTGTTTGCGATCCCGAATGGCCTCCCGGATATCTACGTCCGACCGAGTATCCCGGAATTGCTCACGCAGTGCTTGGCAAAGAAGATCCCAGCTGCAGTCTCGAGTCGATTTGTGAAATCGCCAATAAAATTCACGAGCTTTGCCTTCAAAGAGGATGCTTGCGTTGTTGCAGAGAACCGAAAAGAGTCCTCCCAACGTTTGCTTCGTAAGTACCTCAACGCGATAAATGAAATTGTCGATACTAATTCCGTCTCGGTCACCATTAAAACGCAATTTCCAGCTGTTAATAATATTTCCTACTTTGTCGGGCCTATACAATAGATCAGACCCCAGACTTCCAGGAGTCGATCGGGCCTCTCCTTGCGAGCTATGTGAATCACGCCTCCTGCCTGGTCCTGATTCCTGCCATGAAGGCCCAAGATTTTTGCACTGCTGGAATTTGGTTAGTGTCAGGAATAGATCCCAAGTTTTGCTCTACTGGCGTTGGAGTATTTCTAGGTAGGTAAGCAGCGAGATTGGTTTGAAGTAACAGAGCCATCTGCTGGGACAGTTCCGTGAGGATGTCATTTCGCATTCCCTGCATAGCCTGAGCCACCATGTTTCCTACTTCTGCCGAAGAAATGTTTTCTCGGCTGCCGGAAGGTGCTGTTGTTTCTCCGCCCGTTGGCTTCTTAGCCGTTGCAGCGGCTTGTGTGGCCGTAGAAATTTGGAAACATATAGTTTTGCACGTAGGGCACTCCCGATTGGTTTTTGTGTATGAAACTAAGCAACTCTTGTGAAATTCGTGGTTGCATTTCGTTTTAAACACTGTGCCAGAAGCCAGAGACTTACTACATAAAATGCACTCTGCCTCAGCCCCAATCTCTTCCCTATCGGAATCCGCCATATTTTTCTTTCCTCTTACTATTCCGCAAGACTTTTACGACGAAGATGTTAACGACACTCTAAAACCTAAATATCTTACAGATAATAAATAAATTAATAAAGAGTTCGCTCTCTATGAGCTTACTCCTCTCTACCAGCTGTTACTCTCTTTGTTTCCCGACCTGCCTAAACAAAATTCCACGACAAGAGCTTATCTTCTTCCGCGGCAGCGGTCAACGACCTCGAATGCACAAACAGCTGATCAATTCTCTTTGGGTTGGCCCTGACCTACATTCCCAGCTTCTTGGAGAACGCACTTCTCTTAAATGAGACGGTCAACGACCTTCAGATCTGCGAACAGCTGATCCTCTTTGCGCTTTTGCTGGACGGTACTCTTTAAAAGACAAAATTTCCTCAATTGCTATAGGATTTACCAAAAACTATAAACTAAATAGACGATCAACTCTCAATCAGTATGAATATCAATTCAAGAAAAATATAAGTATAATATATAAATCAAAGCATTCAAAAATATTAAATAAATAAATTCAAAAAGAATAAATATAAAAACGAAGATAATTCAATATTAATTACTGCCATCCAACCAAGCAGCGTTCACCGCAACGCTTTGTTTTTGATAAACAAACGTCATGTGTAATGAGAGACAAAAGGAGACGAAAAAATATGCTGCTGCTAAGCTGGAGTTATGCTTACTGATATGCGCTCTGCAATCGCTTCGCTTTCTTCATCAGCAAACTCATCTCCACTAACAACAACCATGCACCTTGGCCTTGAAAACTCGCAGCTTCAGTGCACCCTACTTTTGCGAACGGCATATCGATTTCGCTATCAGCCGTGGCCAGTCGAACGATTTAAACCCTCGTACTGTATTCCTATGCAACTGATAGACGAGACATGGTCCGCTATTTAAAATAAAAAGGATCTCGGCTTGATCCAAATATCCGTGGCCCGGTGAAAACTACCGATAATTTTCTTGTCCCGGTATTCCGAAGCGTATATTTGAGTCAGGTACGAGTCCCAGAAAAAAGTCATAGAATAGATTTTTGCTCTCTTAATTTCCCTAATCATCCGTGGCCATAGAATGACTTCGAAAAGCTCTTATCTATGTATTCCTAAGCGTCTGATTAAGAGATAAAGAGAAACGAAATAAGACAAATAAAGAGATGTAAAGAAAAGACATGAGTGTGACATTATTTTTAAACAAGTTAATTTAAAATTTTTAAACAATAAATTCAAAACAATACTTGATTTCGCCAACACGTTAGGGCGCCATAATAATTATATTGATCTTTAATAATCATTAATGTAACGATCAGGCTAGGTGGTGTTTTAAAGAGGCAGGCGCACGCGAATTTTGCACGGCTCTGCTCGTCGGCTAAGGAGGTGGAGGTCTTGCCTGCTCTTTAAAGTTGCCTCTCACGATCAACATCTTATTAATTTTTGCGTGCAACGACGAGAAGGGGGGAAGGGAAATCAATACACACTTACGGACAAAGGGACACTCTCTCATTAACACACTACAATTGCCTACCGTCCTCTGATGTTCACGAGGACACAGTTCGCCCTCCCTGCCTGTGGTCATCCGTGCCGAGACATTTCATTATTATGGATGACCCCTGCAAGCAGTTACGGGAACCCCCTGCTGGTGGAGGCAATCAGAACAGAAAACTTAGCACATTATAAAAGGTTATTTATTACTAATCAAAATTTCTCCCTAACTCAACTGCTTCATGCATAATAAATTAATGATCGACGCATACAAATAAATATTTAGACAAATAGAACTTACAACTAGGACGTAATTAAAACTGAGATATTGGACATTAACATATGTAGACTTGACCCGAAATTCAAATACAAACGCAAATTAATTAACGCTCTCCATTAATGGAGGAAAGAGTTCATTTCTTAAGAGCGAAAGAGAGCAAGTTTGGGTAGATTATTGACTTGGTTTTAGGACTTCTCTTATCGTTTCGAACTCGCTACAGTGGATTAAGCTAGACGCAATGCTCTTATGGCACAAATATTTACGGGACCTTGCAAGTGCATTTATTTAAGTCGTTTTATTCGACCGATATTATAATTATACTTCAAACTCACAGAACTTTTTCCATCGATGAAAGCGCTTTCGTCGTATGCTAGCTGTGGAACAAAATAAAAGAAAATAAAAGAAACGCACCAGATTTCCATACACAAATATCAAAGCGACATCCACTAAACAAATTCAAATTTATATAAAAACGATCAAGAGCCCAAGACACAATTAAAACTCTCTAAAACCATACAACTCTTTTTGCCTTCTTGGCTTCAGAACTCTTTCCTTTCTATCTTGGGTCAAACTCAGTACTAAATATGATCTAAAAAAAAATTAAACTAAATAAATAAACTAAAACTTAATTTTCTAATCCATCTTCCTTTTCTTCCGGAATGGACCGCTCCGGTTACTTCCGCTCAGCAGACGCGCTCTTCACGTATTTTCCGCTTTGCCGCTTTAAAGCGCGGGAGAGTGAGACGGAGCGCCAAGAAAAACTGCCGAAAATGGCAAGCTATGCTGGCATCTGGACTTTGCCCCTTTTCCTATTTTCCTTTTCGCTTTGCTGGACCGCTAATCCCCTTTTCTTGCGCCTTTCTTCGCGCGCCCTAACAAAAATTAACCGCTTATCTTTTTTTCTGACGCGGCTTGAGTAGCCGGCGCCGCCGAAACTGTCGATGCCACTGACTCCGCTGATGCCGCTGCAGAGCCCACTGCTGAAGCGGCTGCGCCCGCCGAAGTCGTCGAGACCGTTGGAGCAGCTGAAGCCTCTGCTGCGGTGGTGGCGGGGGCCGCTGAAGTCGCTGCTGCGGTGGTGACGGTGGCCGCTGAGGTCGCTGGAAGCTGGGCCTGTCGAAGCTGGGAGCTACTGCTGGAGCCTCTGAATATCTTCCTCCTCCGTTGTGGGCCACACAAAAAAAATCGCCGAGCTACGCTTTTAGTATAGCGCCAAGCCTTAAAGAAAAATTTGTCCCTTTTCAGATCACTTCCTCGCCTTTCTCTTTTTATCTGGCTTACCCTTGGGGCCTCAGCGCTGATCACAGGGTATTCAAAAATTTTACTTTTGCCTTAGCAGTGGCCACGCGGAGTGTATTTAATATTTAAAAAATTGACTTTCACTCGCGGTTCTTTTTTTTCACTTTGGAACTTTTCGCTTTAGTTTAAATTAGTTACTAGAAAAATGAACCGATCTGCCGACTGCCAAGATTGCTAATAACTCTCGAGACGCCCCGAAACGAGCGGGAACCTTCTCTCCCTTTTTCAACGCCCTTCGGGTCGCAGCCGAAACCTGACATTCTCTCCCTTGAGGTGGATTAGCCTTCTCAGCTTCGATCCGTCCCTCAAGATCGCCAAAGCTCTGCACTGCGCTATCGTCTCCTAGGTGGCGCCAGCGAAGTATCTCAATCTGACTGCATCAGGCGCTACAAATGCCCCCCGCTTAATATCAAACTTGGGGGGTCAAACTCCCAAGATTGATACCAAACCAAGCCTGAGGCAGGCATTTACTGCTTTAGATCTTTAGCGTGATATTTGCCCACTAGACGACCCTGCAAATCTTCTAGTTCATAATAGGAGCTGCCAAGTTTTTTCCGAACTCGTGCCTTTACGAAAACTGGACCAAGTTTGGCATTGTAGCCGGCCTGAAAATTACTTTGCTTAAAATTTCGCCTAAAAATTTCCTGTCCCTCAGCATAAGTTATTGGCCTAGATCTCAGATTGTACAACCGCTCATTTTTATCGTTTTGCTTTTGCAGGACCTCGCGAGCCTTGGCACGCACCATCTCTAACGAGTCTTCTTTAGTCAATGCCATGGTTCTGTCATCCAGCAAGCCTAGAGCCCTTAATAGCTTGTAATTGGCGCCTAAGCCCATAAATTGCTGACCAAACACCATGTAGTACGGCGACATCCCAATGGCAGAGTGGACGCTGGTTCTCAGTGCACAACAAATACTGCTGAGCTGCTCATCCCAGTCCTTTTGATCTGGCCTTACATACGACCGAATGGCCGCGATCACCGATCGGTTAACCCGTTCTGAAGCATTTGCTTGCGGGGAGTACACAGCCGTGAGATTATGGCTTACCTTGTGCTTTCTGAGGAAATCTTGAAAGACATCCGATTTAAATTGTGACCCATTATCAGATACGACCGTCTCCGGGAATCCAAACGTATGGAATAGTTCCTGCTCCATGTACTTGGTTATTACTTCGGCCGTTTGTTTCTTTACTGCTTTCAAAAATACAAACTTCGAATAGTGGTCCAAGACAATAAAGATCCCTATATGACCACTTCTCGAGCGAGGATATGGGCCTAAAAAGTCAACATATAACCTTTGAAAGAAACGATCGGATTCCGGAGCTTTTCCCATTGGGGGTCTCTGAATCATGTTTGGTGCCTTAGTTGCCTTACACGTTTCACATCCCAAGACATATGCCTTGACATCCTTTACCAGCCCTGGCCAATAGTAGTACCGCCTTACGCGCTCCAAGGTCTTATGGATTCCACCATGCGATGCCAAGGGATGGTCATGAGTGTTTCTTAATACTGCCAGGATCAGGCTCTGCGGGATCCACAGCTTCCAACTAAATTGATCATGAACTGCCTCGCCCGTATCATGCTCCATCTTCTTGTACACTAAGTCGTCAACCACTTTCAGGTCTGGCAACTTATCTAGGTTTGCTTTGATTCCCTCTCGAAACGCTGAATAATCAGGGGACTTGAACTCCGCCGAATCTGTGTCCACAACCAGCCCATGCTCGACGTCTACAGCTGCGACATTTTCTTCATTCACCCTGGAGAGAGCGTCGGGGACAACATTTAATCGGCCAATGCGGTGCTCGATTTTGAAGTCAAAACCCTGCAATTTTAATGCCCAACGAGCTAATCTGGAGTGCAAATCGGTCTGAGACATCAGCCACTTTAATGAAGCGTGATCCGTAATCACAGTGAACTGGTGGCCTTCGATGTACGCCCTAAACCTTTTAATGCAGACCAATACTGCTAAGAGTTCCTGCTCAGTTACCGAATAATTTTTCTGTGCCTTGTTTAACTTCTTCGACACAAAAGCTATGGGATATTCGTCCCCCTCCGAAGTCTTCTGAACTAAAACTCCTCCCACGCCAGTATGGCTTGCATCGCAGTGAACAAAAAATGGTTTTGAGAAGTCGGGACTCCTAAGCACCGGAGCTGAACATAGCTTTTGCTTCAAATCCTCGAACGCCTTCTCTCCCTCAGGTGTCATATTAAATTTTTGCTTTGGTTTTAGTAAATCTGTCAGCGGTGCCGCCACATGCAAAGTTATCTACAAATTTGCGGTACCAACCGACCATACCCAGGAATCTCCTAAGGCTCTTTAATGACTTTGGCACTGGGAATTCTTTCATTGCTGAAATCTTTTCCGGATCTGTCCTGATGACTCCTTCACCAACTATATGTCCCAAATATTTTACAGACCTTCTGCAAAATTTGCTTTTTTCGACATTTAGTGTCAAGCCAGCAGCCTTTACGTGGCCAGCGACTCTCTCTAGGACCCTTAAATGAGACTCGAAGCTATCTGAGACTATGAGTAAATCATCAAGATAAACGAACACTTCATTTCGCAATTCCGCGGGTATGACTTTGTCCATGAGGCGTGTCATTGTTTGTGACGCATTGGTAAGACCAAAAGGCATGACTCGATACTGATATAAAGGCCTGCCTGGGATGGTAAAGGCAGTCTTTTCTCGAGATTCCGGTTCTAGCGGGATTTGCCAGTAGGCATCCTTTAGGTCCAAGCTGGATATATACATTGCCTTAGGGAGGCGGCCCAAAATCCCATCTATCTGTGGGAGTGGATACGCGTCCTTCCGGGTTACGGCATTCAGCTTACGGCTGTCCAAACAAAGCCGAACCTTTCCCGGTTTTTGAACCAATACTACCGGAGATGACCAGGCGCTATCAGATTCCTCTATTACTCCCAATTTGATCATCCTATCCACCTCGTCATACAAAAGCTTCTCTATTGCCGGCGACACTGGAAAATGCCTCTGCTTCACCGGCTTGGCATCACCTATATCAATTGCGTGCGAAATCTTAGAAGTCTTTCCTAGCCCAGATTCAGCGAATGATGGAAATTTTAAAATTACTGCTTGCAGCCTTTCACTTTGTTGCGCTGACAAATCGTGTAATTCGGAATTGATTTCTGAGACTACCATTTCTGGTGGCAATAAGTTAAATAATGTCCAAAAATCAATTCCTAAGATCAGATCCTGTTTGAGAGAAGGGATTATGTGCAGATCGACATCTTTAATTTGCTCCTGATACTGCATAGGAACTTTTATCCGTCCAATCACCTCCTGACTCTTTCCATCTGCTGTGCTTACTGCGGATCCACCTTTCTTAAAGGGAATTCTTTTTTTGATTACATATTCGGCCAAACCCCCGCCTATTATGCTAATTGCAGCTCCCGTGTCCAACAGGCCCGTAACCTGTCGACCCAGAACATCTATTTCCGCATAAGGACGTTTATCTGCCGGTCTATACCTGATGGCATTTATCATAATCGCGGCTCTTTTAAACTCCCTTATGCGTTTAGCGTTGCGCGAGTCGGATTTTAACGGCTTTAAGATTTTGTTTGATGTCGTTTCTGGAATTAACTTTAATATTTGGTGCCAACAAGAATGTGTGCTAGGCCCCAAAACCCTATCTGTTTGTGTCTGAGCGACTATATTGGTATCTATGGGTTGGCATTGGATTTCGTCAGACGATTTCGTTGGAGACCCGACTGTTGACGAGGCTGCGAGTCCCCCTTTGCGTTTTTTTGGCACTTGGCACATGACGGCTTATAAGTATTAGGGGCTCCGCAGCCATAGCAAAAATATCCTACGCTTCCCGTCGCAATCGTGATATCTGTGTCCCTCTTTTCGACAATTCCAACAAATAAGCGCCACAGCTCCGATTTCATCTTCTTCCTCAATATCGGAGAATTCGATGGCATCATCCGAAAGCAGCTCTTCGACCACTTCGGACACCTGTTTTTAAAAGGCACAACCTTCTGATACGAATAATTTCGCCTAACGTCATCCAAAAAGGTTTCCCGCTTCCTACAGATCTCCCTCAACTGACCGACTGAATTGACTTCTACATTCAGCAACTCATGCCGGATTTCAGGTCTTAAATTCCTGCGGAGTATCTCTACCGTGGTCTTCTCGGACATTGGTGTCTCCAATCTATCCGTGAGTACCACAATCGCATCCCAGAAGGAATCGAAACTTTCCTTTTCTTTCTGTTTGCGATCCCGAATGGCCTCCCGGATATCTACGTCCGACCGAGTATCCCGGAATTGCTCACGCAGTGCTTGGCAAAGAAGATCCCAGCTGCAGTCTCGAGTCGATTTGTGAAATCGCCAATAAAATTCACGAGCTTTGCCTTCAAAGAGGATGCTTGCGTTGTTGCAGAGAACCGAAAAGAGTCCTCCCAACGTTTGCTTCGTAAGTACCTCAACGCGATAAATGAAATTGTCGATACTAATTCCGTCTCGGTCACCATTAAAACGCAATTTCCAGCTGTTAATAATATTTCCTACTTTGTCGGGCCTATACAATAGATCAGACCCCAGACTTCCAGGAGTCGATCGGGCCTCTCCTTGCGAGCTATGTGAATCACGCCTCCTGCCTGGTCCTGATTCCTGCCATGAAGGCCCAAGATTTTGCACTGCTGGAATTTGGTTAGTGTCAGGAATAGATCCCAAGTTTTGCTCTACTGGCGTTGGAGTATTTCTAGGTAGGTAAGCAGCGAGATTGGTTTGAAGTAACAGAGCCATCTGCTGGGACAGTTCCGTGAGGATGTCATTTCGCATTCCCTGCATAGCCTGAGCCACCATGTTTCCTACTTCTGCCGAAGAAATGTTTTCTCGGCTGCCGGAAGGTGCTGTTGTTTCTCCGCCCGTTGGCTTCTTAGCCGTTGCAGCGGCTTGTGTGGCCGTAGAAATTTGGAAACATATAGTTTTGCACGTAGGGCACTCCCGATTGGTTTTTGTGTATGAAACTAAGCAACTCTTGTGAAATTCGTGGTTGCATTTCGTTTTAAACACTGTGCCAGAAGCCAGAGACTTACTACATAAAATGCACTCTGCCTCAGCCCCAATCTCTTCCCTATCGGAATCCGCCATATTTTTCTTTTAAACAAACAAAATCCCTCTTACTATTCCGCAAGACTTTTACGACGAAGATGTTAACGACACTCTAAAACCTAAATATCTTACAGATAATAAATAAATTAATAAAGAGTTCGCTCTCTATGAGCTTACTCCCTCTCTACCAGCTGTTACTCTCTTTGTTTCCCGACCTGCCTAAACAAAATTCCACGACAAGAGCTTATCTTCTTCCGCGGCAGCGGTCAACGACCTCGAATGCACAAACAGCTGATCAATTCTCTTTGGGTTGGCCCTGACCTACATTCCCAGCTTCTTGGAGAACGCACTTCTCTTAAATGAGACGGTCAACGACCTTCAGATCTGCGAACAGCTGATCCTCTTTGCGCTTTTGCTGGACGGTACTCTTTAAAAGACAAAATTTCCTCAATTGCTATAGGATTTACCAAAAACTATAAACTAAATAGACGATCAACTCTCAATCAGTATGAATATCAATTCAAGAAAAATATAAGTATAATATATAAATCAAAGCATTCAAAAATATTAAATAAATAAATTCAAAAAGAATAAATATAAAAACGAAAATAATTCAATATTAATTACTGCCATCCAACCAAGCAGCGTTCACCGCAACGCTTTGTTTTTGATAAACAAACGTCATGTGTAATGAGAGACAAAAAGAGACGAAAAAATATGCTGCTGCTAAGCTGGAGTTATGCTTACTGATATGCGCTCTGCAATCGCTTCGCTTTCTTCATCAGCAAACTCATCTCCACTAACAACAACCATGCACCTTGGCCTTGAAAACTCGCAGCTTCAGTGCACCCTACTTTTGCGAACGGCATATCGATTTCGCTATCAGCCGTGGCCAGTCGAACGATTTAAACCCTCGTACTGTATTCCTATGCAACTGATAGACGAGACATGGTCCGCTATTTAAAATAAAAAGGATCTCGGCTTGATCCAAATATCCGTGGCCCGGTGAAAACTACCGATAATTTTCTTGTCCCGGTATTCCGAAGCGTATATTTGAGTCAGGTACGAGTCCCAGAAAAAGTCATAGAATAGATTTTTGCTCTCTTAATTTCCCTAATCATCCGTGGCCATAGAATGACTTCGAAAAGCTCTTATCTATGTATTCCTAAGCGTCTGATTAAGAGATAAAGAGAAACGAAATAAGACAAATAAAGAGATGTAAAGAAAAGACATGAGTGTGACATTATTTTTAAACAAGTTAATTTAAAATTTTTAAACAATAAATTCAAAACAATACTTGATTTCGCCAACACGTTAGGGCGCCATAATAATTATATTGATCTTTAATAATCATTAATGTAACGATCAGGCTAGGTGGTGTTTTAAAGAGGCAGGCGCACGCGAATTTTGCACGGCTCTGCTCGTCGGCTAAGGAGGTGGAGGTCTTGCCTGCTCTTTAAAGTTGCCTCTCACGATCAACATCTTATTAATTTTTGCGTGCAACGACGAGAAGGGGGAAGGGAAATCAATACACACTTACGGACAAAGGGACACTCTCTCATTAACACACTACAATTGCCTACCGTCCTCTGATGTTCACGAGGACACAGTTCGCCCTCCCTGCCTGTGGTCATCCGTGCCGAGACATTTCATTATTATGGATGACCCCTACAAGCAGTTACGGGAACCCCCTGCTGGTGGAGGCAATCAGAACAGAAAACTTAGCACATTATAAAAGGTTATTTATTACTAATCAAAATTTCTCCCTAACTCAACTGCTTCATGCATAATAAATTAATGATCGACGCATACAAATAAATATTTAGACAAATAGGACTTACAACTAGGACGTAATTAAAACCGAGATATTGGACATTAACATATGTAGACTTGACCCGAAATTCAAATACAAACGCAAATTAATTAACGCTCTCCATTAATGGGGGAAAGAGTTCATTTCTTAAGAGCGAAAGAGAGCAAGTTTGGGTAGCTTATTGACTTGGTTTTAGGACTTCTCTTATCGTTTCGAACTCGCTACAGTGGATTAAGCTAGACGCAATGCTCTTATGGCACAAATATTTACGGGACCTTGCAAGGGCATTTATTTAAGTCGTTTTATTCGACCGATATTATAATTATACTTCAAACTCACAGAACTTTTTCCATCGATGAAAGCGCTTTCGTCGTATGCTAGCTGTGGAACAAAATAAAAGAAAATAAAAGAAACGCACCAGATTTCCATACACAAATATCAAAGCGACATCCACTAAACAAATTCAAATTTATATAAAAACGATCAAGAGCCCAAGACACAATTAAAACTCTCTAAAACCATACAACTCTTTTTGCCTTCTTGGCTTCAGAACTCTTTCCTTTCTATCTTGGGTCAAACTCAGTACTAAATATGATCTAAAAAAATTAAACTAAATAAATAAACTAAAACTTAATTTTCTAATTCATCTTCCTTTTCTTCCGGAATGGACCGCTCCGGTTACTTCCGCTCAGCAGACGCGCTCTTCACGTATTTTTCGCTTTGCCGCTTTAAAGCGCGGGAGAGTGAGACGGAGCGCCAAGAAAACTGCCGAAAATGGCAAGCTATGCTGGCATCTGGACTTTGCCCCTTTTCCTATTTTCCTTTTCGCTTTGCTGGACCGCTAATCCCCTTTTCTTGCGCCTTTCTTCGCGCGCCCTAACAAAAATTAACCGCTTATCTTTTTTTTTCTGACGCGGCTTGAGTAGCCGGCGCCGCCGAAACTGTCGATGCCACTGACTCCGCTGATGCCGCTGCAGAGCCCACTGCTGAAGCGGCTGCGCCCGCCGAAGTCGTCGAGACCGTTGGAGCAGCTGAAGCCTCTGCTGCGGTGGTGGCGGGGCCGCTGAAGTCGCTGCTGCGGTGGTGACGGTGGCCGCTGAGGTCGCTGGAAGCTGGGCCTGTCGAAGCTGGGAGCTACTGCTGGAGCCTCTGAATATCTTCCTCCTCCGTTGTGGGCCACACAAAAAAAAATCGCCGAGCTACGCTTTTAGTATAGCGCCAAGCCTTAAAGAAAAATTTGTCCCTTTTCAGATCACTTCCTCGCCTTTCTCTTTTTATCTGGCTTACCCTTGGGGCCTCAGCGCTGATCACAGGGTATTCAAAAATTTTACTTTTGCCTTAGCAGTGGCCACGCGGAGTGTATTTAATATTTAAAAAATTGACTTTCACTCGCGGTTCTTTTTTTCACTTTGGAACTTTTCGCTTTAGTTTAAATTAGTTACTAGAAAAATGAACCGATCTGCCGACTGCCAAGATTGCTAATAACTCTCGAGACGCCCCGAAACGAGCGGGAACCTTCTCTCCCTTTTTTCGACGCCCTTCGGGTCGCAGCCGAAACCTGACATTCTCTCCTTGAGGTGGATTAGCCTTCTCAGCTTCGATCCGTCCCTCAAGATCGCCAAAGCTCTGCACTGCGCTATCGTCTCCTAGGTGGCGCCAGCGAAGTATCTCAATCTGACTGCATCAGGCGCTACACCTATGTTTCTTCTTATTGAGTTTTCCTTGTCCGGGCTGGTTACATGAAACGTTCTGTTTGTTCTCTTATTTGCAATATTGTCAAATATAAACTTTTTGGCTTTTAGGAGCGCATGGTTTACTGAAATATACTCTCTAAATCCATATTGTCTGTCTTTTAGCACGTTGTTAGTTACTAGGTGGTCCTTTATTTTTTGCGCTATCACTTTTTCCAGCAGCATGCCTACGGCAGAGAGAATTGCTATAGGTCTATAATTTTTTAACGATCGCGGGTCTGTGCTTGGCTTTTGAATCGGAATAATTACACTGTGCTTCCATTCGTTTGGGTAATACGACAGGTTTAGGCAGTGATTAAATAGACTGTTTATGTGTTTTATGAGTATCATGTTAAGGGGTTATATACACTTGCGTTGGTCAAAAAAATCTAAAATTTTTTTATTGCATTTTCTGAAAGTACATATCTTGGAGAATGTTTTCCCCAAAAATCATAAAATTCTGAGCATTAGAACCGGATTGGCAGCTATTTATAGCGCGCTATCTGCACTACGAGTCAACGGCGAATCATTCTTTACACGAGATTATCTCGAAACTGTTTTTTTGAAAAAGTGTGGTTGCGGTGACCACGATTACTAAAGAACCGTTAACTCGGTCAGTCTGAAATTTTGCAGGCTTATTAACAACAATATTAGCCAGTGCGTGAACGATAGTTTTTGAATTTGAAGCAAAATTTTTCTTTTTCCTGATGTAAAAACCAAAAATTTATACGTTCAAAACACGTATTTTTTGGTAAAACGATCATCATTTTCGTAAAAAATTTTGTTTTGCAAAATCCTTCGTTCACGCACAGCGTATAGGTGTAAACTACATAAATTTTTTCTGTTTATGTACTTCAGATGAGTAGATCCTTCGTTATCGTGGTCACCGCGGACTATATTGGGAAAATTGTGTGTTTGCATTATGGCCTACAGTAACTACAAATATAAATATTTTGTTTTAAAAAAACCTTTAGAAGAATCTTACAAAGTGTATAAATAAATATACATTGAGTGTTTTACGAAAAGTTGTGTTGATATTCCACAAAAAAAATCGTAAAAAAACCTATTTTTGCTCGCGCGCAAGTGTATATAACCCCTTAAAAAACTTTAGAAGGAAGTTGTTCGTTTGATCTGGTCCTGATGATTTTTTATTATTTTTTCCTCTTATTATTTTAAGCAAGTCCTCTGGGCTTGTGAATATTTTTTGTTGCACTGTTTCCCAGTTTCCATCTGCTGATTGAGAGTTATTAATGGTGGTTATTGTTTTCAGTTAATTGCGTTATCGATGCCTCTATTTCTGCCCTACGGGTTCTTAGGGCAGCGATGGTTGTTGTCATGCTGTCATTCTGCTTGTGAATTTCCTAAATGACCATGCCAGAGCATTGACTTTTTCAAAGCTTGTGGTCAGCTGGGGGCTGCTGGTTTCAAAATCGATTGCAAATTGTTCCGTGTTGTTCAAAAAATGTTTGCTTGCAACTGATTTTGCAATTGTATGCGTGGGTTTGTTTGTTGTAGTGCTATGTAGCTTAATTTATTTATGTAAATATTTTTGAGGCGCTTACTTATGATTTTTTGTTCTGTGTATTTATTTGTCCATTTATTTCTTTTATTCTATTTTTATGTGATCTCTTTGGTTTAATGTTAGAGTTAGGATTCTACGGAGGTACAGTCTTCTTAGTTTTTTTTGTTGCTTTATGAGTTGTTTACATTTTGCTCCTAGTTACAATGCTGAACAGTTTGGTTTTATTTTATATTTTGGCAGGGCTTCTGGGTTATTTATTGCTTTTTCTATTGCTGATGTAAGATGTTGCACATGTTTGTCTATGTCTTCTGAGTTTTGATTTATGTTATTGGGGATGGGTTTTAGATTTTGTAGTATTACAGCGTTCCAGACCATTGGATTTATTTTGTTGTAGTTGTGTGTAATTATACTATGTACCGTAGGTACAAAGGTATATTAATTTCGTGAAAATGTATGTAACAGGCAGAAGGAAGCATTTCCGACCCCATAAAGTATATATATTCTTGATCAGCATCAACAGCCAAGTCGATATAGCCATGTCTGTCTGTCCGTCTGTCCGTCTGTCCGTCTGACCGTCTGTCCGTCTGTCCGTCTGTCCGTCTGTATGAACGCCTAGATCTCAGCAACTATAAGAGCTAGAGCCACCAAATTCGGTATGTAGGTCGGAATGTTTTGCACGCAGATCAAGTTTGTTTCAGATTTAAAAATTTCCCCCCCACTCCCCCGCAAATCAATAAAAACGTTTTGCAGCCACAAATATTACCATAGATCTTTCTTTTTTTGCATAGGCATGCATATGTAGAACATGTATCAATACCGAAAATCTGGTAAAGATCGGGGTGAAAAACACAAAAAGTTATTTACTTATCAGTGTGCTATCTATTTGGCAGCTAGCAACAGGTGCATCCCAAAAAACAACAACAAAACTGATGAGCGCAAGAAACTAACTCCCGCGCGTAAAAAGAGGGGGGTTTTTTTTTTTTTTTTTTTAAACCCAAGTAAATGAGATGGTGGTGGTTTTGCAAAGAGCGAGTTTGTTTACATTTCTCTAATAGGCAAAAGTCGCGATCAGCTGACTTTTGTTTATCGTTGTCAAAGAGCTAATTCGAGCGGCGATATATTTTGGTACATGGTATATAACAGTCGTTCACGAACGACTGTAGCTTTCTTACTTGTTTTAGGTTCATTTATTAGCAAGCGGGTTCGCCCAAGTTTTATTATGATTTCAAGAGCATGGTGATCGGATTAAAAGTCTTTGATTATGCTGCATCCATGGTCTTGTATATTATTATTATTGTAGGCAGTTATTGCAGTTGTAATGAAGAGGTCTATTGAGGTGTTATTTCCAATATTCCTGCTGTTCAGATGTGTCGGCTCTTGAAGAGGGCATAAATTTAGTTTTTGGTTATCCAGGATCCATTTTTGCAGATCCCTGCCAGAGCTATTTACATATGTGGCTGGCGGAATGTTGAGGCTTATGCCAGGAGGGGTGTTTCGCATTTAGGTCACACCCAATTATGATTTGTCTTATGTTCGGTATTTTTTTTTAGGTCATCATAAAATTGATCATTGCTTCCAGCTTGATAAAAAAAACTGCACGGCTATTGCCTCTAACGTCTCAGTTTGTCGGAGGTGCAGTTGTTAGTATTTAATGTTGTTTTTTACACAGATGGCTACCGAATTTCCTTTTTTGTGCTTTGTTGTTACTGTGTTTTGTCTTATGAAGTTGTAATTTCTTAGCATAGCTGGATTATTGCTGTTTAAATTGTGTTCAGCTATGTGCATCACATCTGGGTTGTGTTTGTTAAGAAAATGATTCAGCTCAGCCCTTTTTCTAAGCTGTCTTATTCTGTTTACATTAAGGAATATACATTTTATTTTCATGGTTCAGTTAGTGATAAATTGAACATGAATTCTAGGATTATGAGTTTGTTATCATTACTATTAGCTTTTGGATAATTGACTAGAGTTTTTCGCATAATGTCAATGCAGCTAATTAAATCTTTCCCAAAATGTTTGATTGCGTCTTTGTTTATGTCATCTATTGTGGTGCATGGTGCGTTGCTGATTTTTGGGTCAGGGTTATTTACTTTGTTTGTTTGAAATAGCGATGAGAATGTTTTATTTTGTGTTATTTTATTTGTTTTATCATTTTTTAAAATTTCTTTGTTAAGTTTAGCTTTGTTTTTGTTTCTTTTTTCAGTTAGTTTTTTAAGTATACCAATTCTAACGGGACATATTTTGGCATTTGCCGTGTGATCTAAATTACAATTAACACATTTTAGTTTTATAGGCTGGGCTTCATTTTCATGTTCAGGTTTTTTGATCTCACAGCCTCCTGGGGCGTGTGGTTTCGTGCATTTCACACACCTGTAAGGCATGTTACAGTTACTTGCTACATGAGAAAAGCGTTGACATCGCTTGCATTGCTTTATATGATTAGGGTGAGGCTTAAAGCCTTCTATGCTAATTTTGCAGTTTAACAAATATTTAATTTTAAAGATATTTTTAATATGCTCTGACTTCTGAATGCTGACTAGCCAGAACTTATGTTTAAACGGTTTAACCGATATTATATTTAGCTCAGGTACTACTTCTTTTATGGCTTGATTGACATCATTTTTATCAAAAACTTCTGGTGGAATCTTTTTAATAACAATATTATGGGCTTTAAGCTGTTTTGGTGTGTATGTGAAATATAACATTTTATTACTGCTTAATATTGTTTTAGCTGTGTTTAGATTCTCGAGTCTTAATATGTATTGTTGGTTGAATTCAGCTGAATTCGTTTATTGTTCATTGTTTATTGTTGTTAATTTTTGAAGAAGATATGTATGTTTTGAAGTCTAGTGTAAGTTAGTTTAGGGCGAAGGCGGGAGCATAATAAAGCTCTCTCTCGCTCTTTGCGAATTCGCCCCGCCTTCGCCAACCTCTGTTAAGCTAGGCCTAAGAACGGCTCAAAGAAGCCAGGGTCAAAAAAATGTAATTTTCGAAATTTGAAAGATGACCATTTTTGACCATCGTTTGACCATGTTTGTCCACCCTTTACTTTTTTTTTACCACGTCCAGTTTCGAAAATATGAAATTTCGAAAATTTTCGAAAATCAAAAAGTTGACTTTTTTCAAATTTTTTTTTGGAAATCGCATTAGAATCGTTTGACCACGATTATCCACCCTTTAGAATTTTGAAAAAATTAAAACTTTAAAAGTTATGAAACTTTAAAAATTTTTCGCCTCTTACAACATAAAATCGTTTTTCCACCTCTTAAAACTAAATATTTCTAAAAAATAAAAAATGACCATCTCTTAGAACTAAATAAACTCGATTGTCCACCCTTTAGAATTTAATTTTATCACTTGCCAATCCTTAAAAATAAATGTTTTTCACAAAAAAGTTGTTTCGCCCCTTAAACCAAAATAAAATTGATTGTCCACCTCTTAAAACTAAATATTTTTAAAAAATAAAAAATGACCATCTCTTAGAACTAAATAAACTCAATTGTCCACCCTTTAAAATTTAATTTTATCACTTGCAAATCCTTAAAAATAAATGTTTTTAGCAAAAAAACGTTTTTTTGCCTCTTAAAGCAAAATAAAATGGTTTGTCCACCTCTTAAAACTAAATATTAAAAAAAATAAAAACTGACCATTTCTTAAAACTAAATAAATTCGATTGTCCACCCTTTAGAATTTAATTTTAACACTTGCCAATCCTTAAAAATAAATGTTTTTAACAAAAAAACATTTTTTCGCCTCTTAAAACAAAATAAAATCGTTTGTCCACCTCTCAAAACTAAATATTTAAAAAAAATAAAAACTGACCATTTCTTAAAACTAAATAAATTCCATTGTCCACCCTTTAAAATTTAATTTTAACGTTTCCAAATCCTTAAAAATAAATGTTTTGAACAAAAAAACGTTTTTCCATCTTAAAACAAAATAAAATCCCTTAAAACTAAATATTTTAAAAATAAAACTACCATTTCTAAACTAAAAATTTCACCTTAGATTAATTACAAAATCCTAAAAATAAATGTTTTAGATCTTAAAAAAAAAACTGTTTGTCCACCATCTTAAAACTAAATATTTTTAAAAAATAAAAACTGACCATTTCTTAAAACTAAATAAATTCGATTGTCCACCCTTTAGAATTTAATTTTATCACTTGCAAATCCTTAAAAATAAATGTTTTTAGCAAAAAAACGTTTTTTTGCCTCTTAAAACAAAATAAAATCGTTTGTCCACCTCTTAAAACTAAATATTTTTAAAAAATAAAAAGTATCCATCACTTGAAACTAATTAATCTTGATTGACCACCCTTTAAAATTTATTTTATCGTTTACCCGCCCTTAAAAATAAATTTTTTTAACAAGAAAACTTTTTTCACCTCGTACAACTAAATAATATCTAATCTCCTACCTGCTAAAATTTGATTTAGTTGCAATTTACCGTTCATTCAATTTTGCAAAAGTCAGGTCAACTATTTCCTATTAGTACAGTAAGGCAGGAGGCGGAACGGAAATACCGACAAGAGCCAGGCAAAAACATCCATCGTGGAGTTATGAGTTTTCCCGCCTCTCGGACGCCAAATTTCAGTGGCAAAAATGTCGCAAACATGAGCCGGACAGAGTGGCGACTGAACGATCTAAGGCATTGCACTATCCACTTCTCTCGGGATCGCCGATTTTTTAGTTCCCCCGCCACTCTCTCGCAAATGTCTAAGCGCCAGCAAGTCGGGCGCTTAATAAAACAAAAATACCAAGAAAATAACATTCCAGGAACCTATGCGTGCCCATATACATATGTAGCCTCGCAGGTAGATTTGTTCTTTGTATGCATATTCATGTATGTACATGGGCCTTTTTCCTGGAATTGCTGGCGCCGCTGCAATTTTTTTTGTATTCTTTTTTCAGGCTCCAGCAAGTCTTCCTAGACAGTTCTTGTTCGCATTCGACGATCCGCGCCAGCAAGTCTAGAAACCATATACATATTTGGATTTTTTCTTTGCCTGGCCTTTCTTGGTATTTTTTTTATTAAGCGCCCGACTTGCTGGCGCTTAGACATTTTGCGAGAGAGTGGCGGGGGAAACTAAAAAATTCGGCGATCCCGAGAGAAGTGGATAGTGCAATGCACCTGTAGATCGTTCAGTCGCCACTCTGTCCGGCTCATGTTTGCGACATTTTTGCCACTGAAATTTGGAGTCAGAGAGGCGGGAAAACTCATAACTCCGCGATGGATGTTTTTTGCCTGGCTCTTGTCGGTATTTCCCGTTCCGCCTCCTGCCTTACTGTACTAATAGGAAATAGTTGACCTGACTTTTGCAAAATGGAATGAACGGTAAATTGCAACTGAATCAAATTTTAGCAGGTAGCGGTAGATTTTTTTTATTTTACGAGGGAAGGAAGAAATTAAATATTTTTTAGTTGGAATGAGGTGAAAAAGTTTTCTTGTTAAAAAAAAATTTATTTTTAAGGGGGGGAAAACGATAAAATAAATTTTATAGGGTGGTCAATCAAGATTAATTAGTTTCAAGTGATGGATACTTTTTATTTTTTAAAAATATTTAGTTTTAAGAGGTGGACAAACGATTTTATTTTGTTTTAAGAGGCAAAAAAACGTTTATTTGCTAAAAACATTTATTTTTAAGGATTTGCAAGTGATAAAATTAAATTTTAAAGGGTGGACAATCGAGTTTATTTAGTTCTAAGAGATGGTCATTTTTTATTTTTTAAAAATATTCAGTTTTAAGAGGTGGACAATCAATTTTATTTTGGTTTAAGGGGCGAAACAACTTTTTTGTGAAAAACATTTATTTTTAAGGATTGGCAAGTGATAAAATTAAATTCTAAAGGGTGGACAATCGAGTTTATATAGTTCTAAGAGATGGACATTTTTTATTTTTTAGAAATATTTAGTTTTAAGAGGTGGAAAAACGATTTTATGTTGTGAGAGGCGAAAAATTTTTAAAGTTTCATAACTTTTAAAGTTTTAATTTTTTTTTAATTCTAAAGGGTTGACAATCGTGGTCAAACGATTCTAATGCGATTTCCAAAAAAAAAAATTGAAAAAAGTCAACCTTTTGATTTTCGAAAATTTTCGAAATTCCATATTTTCGAAACTGGACGTGGTAAAAAAAAGTAAAGGGTGGACAATCATGGTCAAACGATGGTCAAAAATGGTCATCTTTCAAATTTCGAAAATTAAATTTTTTTTGACCTTGGCTTCTTTGAGCTCCTAAGAACATACATATATGTTAAATAGAAGATTATGTCGAAAATTGAATTCAACCCGAGCACACGCATTTCTCTTTCGTCTCGTCGTTTGCGAAAATTAAATTAACTATTCTTGCCACCAAGTTCCGAAGTCTTTATTATTTTAATAAACTAATTAAAAACTTCATGTATGATATTTTTATTTATTATATTTATAAATATTATATATATAAATATAACTTAATTTGAATTGTTTTTGAATTGTATTTTAGTAAAAAAATTTTTTTTTTTATATCACTATCGCGATATATTGAATATTCTGCTCAAAATCATCGAAAACATCGTATATATCAACTATCGATTGTTTTCCAGCCCTAGAACGAATGATAAACGAACGTTGTCACGAATTAATACTTTTGGTTCTGCCTGTGCGTTCGCCTTCGACCGGAAAAAAGTATAAGAGCGAACACCAAAAACTGTGCTGCTATGATCAGTGAATCGTGCAATGAAGTGTAGTGGCGCTTGGGAAAGAAATAAATTAATTACTCTTAGCCCAAAAGACGACACTTTAACCCAAATTATGCGGCGATCGGAATGGCAAAACTGTTTACTGAATTGCATATAGCATATTTTCGCTTAACATAAGCTTCCAGTAGCGATGCTCGGGAGATGATCGGGAAGATATAGACTCCCGATAATGGAAAGAGCTTTACACGAGCTCCAAATTTCCGCCCCGACTTGAGCTATATCCGCCCAAAGCTTGGTCCATTCTTTTCGATCTGACCAGCGACTGAGACGGACGTGGACTGGAGAGCTACAAAAGAAACTTAAGTGCCAAGGTAATTATTTATTTTGGACTTCGGCACCCTGGCCTTATAAGCTAACAAGTCAAAATCCTTTTTATAGGATTGGCACCAATTTCTATAATTTTCTCTTCAAAAACAACCTGGCGCCCTATATTTTATATTTTTGGCCCGAAGCAACCGAGACACGTGTTTGAGGCGCCACCATACCAGAGGCATCGGGCTCCTCAAGACAGGCGAATTTGTACGGCAGAGCAGCAGCAGCAGAGTCGGCCATAACCCCTCGCGGAACATAATTACGCTCATCCATCGATAGTGACGATTTTCTACATGATCGGTCAAATTCCAAGTGCCTAAATAATTGCCTGGAGAGGCTTACGTAGCGCCCAGCGAAGAAAACGCTAAATTTTTTATATATTTTTTGAGGCGTCTGCCGACCCTAACCCCTGCGAGTGCACGTGTGTTGGTACAACAACAACAAAAACCAGATAAAATCAAATTAATTCCCGGCGGAGTCATAGGTGTATCTAGTTCCAACCTAAATCAGGCTCAGTCCAAAAATGTAGCTTAAAATCGCTGCATTATGCCTTAGTTAAGTTAGTGATTAAAATCTAGGTTAGTTTTTGCCTTCTCTCTTAATTAATTTTTACTTATAAAATAATTATGTTTGAAGATTTCTCTGAAAATAATTTGGCATAGGAAAGAACGAAATATCTGAAATTAAAAACACAAACCTGCGGAAAAAAAAAGCTAAAAGTGAAGTGAAATATAATATAACAAGCAAAATAAACACATAAGTGAATATAAGCCCCCCGAAATAAAATGAATTAAATATGCTCTGAATATCGGTTAAAACAAAACAACAACGAGAGTAGCAGCAAAACATACAAAATTTATTACAGCTGACCCCGCCGTCGAAAGATCTTTCGACGTTGGAGCTGCAGCGAAATTGTGAGTGATAATACATGCATGCGATTTATCATTTGTTTGTTTTGCTCCCGAATTTCGTAGCGATTCAGCACCAAAGGCTTAGCCTAGTGCAAGTGCATTTCTCTTCTTCTTGAAGACAGCTTTCGCTACACTGAAAGACGAAACTGTTGAAATGAATAAAGTTAATTAATAATAAAACTAAATTCAGTTGCCCATTTCAATAAATTAATTAATAATAACTCCTACTTTATGAGTAATTAAAATTAGTACTTAACGAGAAATTTAATATTTAAAAATACCTCCTTCCCAGCGTGTTCTGGCAGTGTATGCCCATGATTGTACCAAATATTTCCTCATTATCGAAAAACACTTTTGTTATGATGGCATTGGTTGTTGTAATTTTAATTAAATGTCTTTCATTGGAAGTAAAATTAATTTTTCTAATATTTGGAGCATTTTTAATAACGCAAAATAAAACTTAATATTCTAAAATTATTTTTGAATATTTATAAATAAATTAAAATTCTTAGAAATAATTCAGGAATGCTCGATTATATTTAATTTTCGTATGTTATTACATTATAAATATTCTCTATAAATTTCCTTCACCTCCTAATTTCCCACAGCAGAGTTTTTGTTTTTATTTCGTATTGCCAATTAAATTAGCCAATTAAAAATAGATAAAAAATGAAGAAATTAATATTATAATAAATTTAATAATTTCAAATTAAAATTAATTTAAGAATAAAATGAGGAACTATAAGAAATAAAATTGTTAATATAATGAAGTCGAATTAAATATCTTTTTTATTGGAAGCCATACCAATCCTAAGGTATGTCCGAACCTGGCTACCTGGCTGTAGCAAGCGATTAAGGTAAGGTGGGGTTAATGGGTGCTAAACAACTAGTTGTCTTCCGCCACTCTCTTCCTGTTTTCTCTTCGGTCTGTCCCCTCTCTCTTTCTTTCTTCTTCCCTACCCCTGCACGCGAATGCACATAATTACTAAATAGAATGGATTGCTCGAGCCTTTGCAAAAGCAGCTTTTCTCTTACTCCCACACCCATCTTCCGAACTAATTTTGAGCCGGAACAAGCGCGTGCAATCCTCTGCTCTCTCACACTACCATCTGATCGCTTCAACAAAACATTCGTTGTATGTTACAGAAGTGAAGTGAAATAATGCCGCCTAAAACTAGTGGAAAGGCAGTGGAGTGAGAGCGAGAAGACTCAAATTGAAAGTGAAAGAGAGAAGAGCAGCGAGCAGGATCGCTTGCCTTACAGATAGTGACTGAATAAAAAGAAGAAGACTGAGTGAGACGGAAAACAGTGGGGTTAAATTCGCCGAAAAGCACGTAGCTGCCGATGCAGCAGCAATCCACAAACCAAACCACAAAATCAGCATAATGCTAACAACAAAAATACAAAAAAACAACAGTAAAAATAGAGAACACTAAATTACAAAAACAACAACAAACTCAACCATCAACCGCAGTGCAAATATGTAACATAAAAACAGATACCCCAGGAAATAAAACCGAAAGTGCCGCGAACAACTCTACAAAAGTAATACTCGGAAAGCGCCAGAGTATTAGAAGATCACCAGAAACCGAACGAAAAAAGAGATCTCAAATAACAAATAATAATCTCAAAAACTATTATCAAATCCTCGTAATAGATACCGACAAAGAAACCAATGAGATGTCATCGAAAGATATTAACAGTGATGCTAACTACGATTACAGTAGTGAAGATAAGGAAGATAAAGACATGGAAGAAAGTGAAGTTGTTCAGAAGGAGGAGATGAATATTCTCATAAATGAACTACAACAAATGAAAGAAACAATCGAAAAATTCCAACAAACTAATAAAAAACTACAACAAACTAATGAAAAACTTCAACAGGACTTAAACAGCAACAACAATAGCTCCAACAGCAACAATAATAGCTCCAACAGCAACAATAAAAATAACAACAACAACAACAAAAACAGGAACAACAAAAACAACAACAATACTACAAATTATTACCAGCCATTAGCAGAGCACGACATGCCCAATAATTTCCCGGCCCTGAAGAAGCCCAAAGTCCAGCCAACAGCAACAACACCAATAGCATCAACATCAAAAGCAGCAGCACCACTGATGGCATCAGCAACATCATCAACATCAACACCAGCACCTACAGCAGCAGCAGCCAAAGCAACAACCTCTGAAGAGGAGAATTTAAATAACTTACCGGCAATTGTAGTTTATAATTTAGATGTAAAAAAGATTAAGTGTATATCGTACCCTTTAAATATACACTGAATATCATAAACAAAAACATAATACATGTAAAAACATTTACCATCAAAGATTTAAACACTGCCAAAACATTACTAGTAAATCACAAAATATTATTCTTTACATACACCCCAAAACAACTAAAACCACATAATATAATTATTAAAAAAATTCCCCCAGAAGTATTTAATAAAGATGAGGTAGAACAAGCCTTTTAAGCCGCAGTGCCAGAATTAGATAAAAAAAAAAAAAAAAAAAAAAAAAAAAAAAAAAATTTATTATATATTTTAATTTTAAATTTTTTTTTTTTTTTTTTAAAATTTTTTTTTTCTTTTATTATATATTTTATTATTTTATTAAATATTTTTTTAAAAAAAATTATTTTTTAAATAAATAATATCTATAGAAATATACAAAGTAAAGTTCTGGATGATTAGCATCAAAAAGTCACCAAACATAAAAAACATCTTTAAGATTAAATACTTATTAAACTGCAAAATAGATGTAGAAGGCTATAAGCGCCACAAAAACCACATCAAACAATGCAAAAGATGCCAAAGGTTTTCGCACGTGGCAAGTAACTGCAACGTGCAGTACAGATGTGTTACATAAGTGTATGAACCAGCTTGCTCTGGGAGCCTGTAATGTATAAAAACTTGAAAATCAAAATGAAGTACAAACTATTAAGCCAAAATGCGTAAATTGCCAAGGCGACCATACGGCAAACGCCAAAATATGCCCCATCCGCATTGGTATTCTGAAGAAATTATCTGAGAAAAGGGGACAAATTGAAACTAAACTAAACAAACTAACTAGTAAAAATGTGCAAACGAACAAAGTAATCCCAAACAAATCGTTTTCCTAATTTTTCCGTGCAAATACAAATAGCCTGAATTTAACAAACAACAATAACGCGCAAAACACCTCAATGGAGGATATAAATAAATACACAATAAGTAACTTTGGAAAAGACTTAGCAACTTGCATTAACATAATGAAGAAAACGTTAATAAAGTACGCAAAGGCTAGTGAAAGCGAAAGACAAAATATAATTCTAGACTTCGTGTAAAATATGGCCCAAAATAGGACATAAAAATTAAACAAATGAATTTTAAACAACTGTAAATAAACAAATAAACGAACAAATTTGTAAATAATCCTGTAAATAGTCCCCCACCCCCCACTCATTAGACTTAAGAACAAACAACAAAAGAATTAAAAAGCATGGGTTTTTTGTAAAAAATTTTTGCCAAGCATATATAAACAAAACTAAAAGACAAAAACAAGAAAAATATCAAATATGTAGAAAAGCTAAGGCCTAAAAGTAGCGAGTAAGCGTAAGGCAATACTTTAAAAATAAAATACTGTATAATTAGATTAAGTCCACCTAATTTTATACAATTAAGATAAGTATGTGAATGTATATCTTTAATGACAATAAAGGACACTTTGAAATTGAAAAAAAAAATGTGCTGCTATGATCAGTGAATCGTGCAGTGAAGTGAAGTGAAATAATGCCGCCTAAAACTAGTGTAAAGGCAGCCAAGAAGAACATCACCAAGAACAAGAAGAAGAAGAAGCGGAAGAGGAAGGAGAGCTATGCTATCTACATTTACAAGGTCCTGAAGCAGGTCCATCCCGATACTGGCATTTCCTCGAAGGCGATGAGCATCATGAACAGCTTTGTAAATGACATTTTTGAGCGCATTGCTGCCGAGGCCTCTCGTTTGGCGCACTACAACAAGCGCTTGACCATCACCAGTCGGGAAATCCAACCTGATGTTCGCCTGCTCCTGCCCGGAGAGTTTGCTAAGCACGCAGTCAGTGAGGGAACCAAGGCTGTCACCAAGTACACCAGCTCCAAGTAAATTTTCTCGCGGATGCAGAGAAACATTAAAAAGGCCCTGTTCAGAGCCACAAAAACTTTTACCAAAGAAACTATATTTTCAAGAGCATAATTATTTAATATGAAAATAAAGATTTAACTTTTTTGGTCTGCGTTGGTTTTTATTCAGTTTGTAAATCTGCATAACAAAGTTTTAAAATTTTAAATATGAAATTCATTTTCGATCATTTTAAAATTTTTCTAGATCGACTACTTAGTCGCTGATCAAGAATATATGTCGGACATAACTCCTCTGCGGTCCTCCGAAAATCTGAATTTATTGGTTAGGAATCTACATCTACTACACTGGTCAATGTTCAGACCACAAGTAAGGGAAACGGGTCCCGTTGAACGGAAACACTATTTGTATCTAAAAGCAATTAATAATTTTTGATCTCTTTTAAAAACGTGTTGTATCCCTAAAAAGGGCTTGTTTAAATCAATTTCAAATTTCAGATTTCGAAATCTAAAATTGCGATAATGTACATACATATATAATATTATCTTACTTTTTCGACGCCGTTGTCTTGGCTTTCGGCTTCTTAGCGGTAGCTGGAGCAGTTGCTTTCTTAACTGCCTTCTTGGGCTTGGCGGATGCCGCTGCCTTGGCTTTTGGTCCCTTGGCTGCCTTTGGCTTCGCGGCAGTCGGCTTAGTTTTCACTGCTGCTGGTTTTACGACAACAGTTTTCTTAGCATCCTTGACCTTTACCTTTTCAGTTTTCTTCTTTTCGGCAGTCTTCTTGGTAGCAACGGCCTTTTTAGCATTGGGTTTCTTGTCAGCAGCTCCGGCTGCTTTCTGTGCGGTGGCTCCGGCTTTCTTAGCAACTACCTTCTTGCTTTTGACTTTTTTCTCAGCGGCAGCAACCTTAGGCTTGGGCTCCTTTTTGGCGGAGGCTGATAGTTTAAAGGAACCAGACGCACCCTTTCCCTTCGTTTGGATCAGCTTTCCATTGGCCACTGCAGACTTCAAGTACTTCTTGATAAATGGAGCCAGTTTTTGGGCGTCGCATTTGTAGGTGGCAGTTATATATTTCTTGATTGCCAGAAGCCCCACGTTCCTTCAAGTTCTTGAAGCGTCCATCATTTGTTGAGTTGGCGGATGTGATGGCGGGACTGCAGCCTTCTTTGCCTTTGTGATCCAAATGCCTTTTTGGTGGCCACCTTCTTCTAAACTGGCGTTAGTGGGGCAGCCACTGGGGATGCGGATGTTGCCACTGCAGAGTCCGAAATTTTTGCTTCAATATTTATTTTCCAAAACTAACGAAAAACACCTTTGCTTGTATATAAATAGGCGCGCTTCAGTTTCAGTTTCAGTTTATTGTCAGAGGTTATAGGTACGTTACATTTAGGTACCTTGTGACGCGTACCGCGCACAAAAATAAGAGCAAATAGAAATAGGGATAGAGATAAATAGAGATAAGAATATAAATAAACAGAGAAAGAAGCTGAAGTAAATAAACAGAGAAAGAAACTGAAGTAAATAAACAGAGAATAAGGGAAAAACCTGGAAGAAATATAAATTTGAATTAAATGCGCGCGCGCGCCAACGACTGAGGAGGGTCACACTGGGTAGAAGGGAAAGTTGGCCACACTAAATATGGCAAATCGGGAATCGTCGGCGGGCACACTAAAAGCCGCAGGGGCCTATATAAAGCGGTCGGCTGGCCATATCGGCACTCAGTATCCGACAACGATCGGGAAAGGTAATCCTACCTACGACACAGGACGACGGCCGGGGGCCACGCCCCCCTCGCCACAATAAACGACGCGTCGCTGCGGAACTACACTTCGCCGCGGAACGCTTCGCGGCTGACGGACGATCTGCGCGGATCCTGCACACATACTTCAAGCTCTGTAATTTTCCGTGAATAAATCAGTCTTGTTCTCAGTTGCCGTGTAATTTTTCTCTGGGACGGGGTCGGCTTTCTGTTACAACAACCACATCTGATCCAAATAAATATCTGCGACGACCCTGGGCCAGCCCTGAGCCGCACAAACCCTCGACTAACCGTCACAACCTTAAATAATAATAAGTCTTGATTGACAAAATCAAGCTTACTACTAATTTGATTTTTAATTTTATATTGCCTTGTGCATGATACAATCTTAGTAGGTAGTTTCGTCAACTGTGACAGCTCGGGTTTTGATTCAGTGCGTGTTAGCCTTTCGTAGTGAGCGGTCAGGTTACGGAAAAATGTTTCTACAACATTAACCCTTGTGTGTGTAAAATTACTTTTTGCAATGTGTGCCGAAAGCACGTAAATGGAGTACAATTTATAAAAGCGCCAAAATGTGCAGAAAAACGAGCGATATGGGAGGAATCGCTGGGGTGTAAATTCGCGATTACTCAAAAATTTGCGAAACGCACTTCAGGAGTATATATTGGAAGTTAAAGCCAAATAGAGGGCAGGAATTTAAGAAAAGGCGATTAAACGACGACGCAGTTCCACAAATTATTTTTTAATACTAGAATATATTTTAGAATTAAGAATTTAAACAAAAGATTAGCATCACAAAAACATAAACAACGCATCATGTCCAATTCGAAATTGTTAAAAATAAAATTATAAAAAAAAATTCAGCTCGTTTTATTATGAAAGGAAACTTAAAGCCCCATACACCATATAAGGGTTAATCAGCACATCTATTGTCGTTTCGCTCGCACTTACTAGGTTGAGCCCCTCTCACTCGCACTCATTGTAATGATTGAAGAGGTACCAAATTTTTCTGACGAGACTACCTACTATGATTGTTTCATGGCCTTGTGCTTGAAGCCTATCCAGGTATGAGTATCTTTGTTTTGGTTTATGATTTTTGTAACTTTCGTTAACATCACTGTTTTGTTTAAACCTTTAAAATTATATATTCTTTTAGGAAAAGCTTTCGTGGAGTAAAAACCTAGATCACATTATTTGTTTTGTGGTGTTTTTAACTTATAACTAATGACTACTGACTAATTAAGGAAAATGAATGAAAGAGTTACAACTAGTTAAATAGGGAGATATATACAAGAGAAAAGCGGAAAGAAAGAAAAAAAAAAAATAACAATTAAAATAAAAATAAAATAAGAATAAAAAATAGTTTGTTTTTCATGTATATGCTGCGTAATCTTAAAACAAGACAACATTCTATAGGTTGTTGGTTAATATTGTATACCAGATTTGGGCCTGTGATAAAAAATGAGGTTAACGTCTCTGTCATAAATCATTCCAATTTCTTCTAAGTGGTCTACATGTTGCATTGTGAATATGTGTATAGATTGGCCAGCTCTTAATCTTCTCTGGGCAATGCTTTCAATGACTAGTGGGTTTGGACTATTTAGGTTGTCTGTAATAAAGTTTTCCACCATTTCAAAAATATGTACGTCTATTCTCTTTGTGTTTGCCAGCCTATATAGCATGGAATTATTCATGTAGTGTAGGGTTGCCGGGTTTCTAGCAGCCGCACCAATGGCCCTACGAAGGATTTGTCGTTCAAATAGTTGGACGTTTTCCATTTCTTTTGACTTAATATTAAACCATACGATGTGTCCATACGACAGTGTGGGCTGGACTACTTTTTTGTAAATAAGAGATTTTATTTTCATCGGTTGTGGGTTGGGACCTACCCTGCTTGCAGCTAGTGATCCAAAAACATTATGCAGTTTGGCTATTCTCCACTTAACCTTTTTTAGCGTGTTAACAACGTGGCTTTGAAAGCTAAGGCTGCTATCATATATTATTTCCGGGTATTTTATTTGCTGTTTTATTTTTATCCGAACAGTGCCGTTTAAGTAGATGTTCGGGTGAAAATGCCTAGCATTTAGATGTATATCCTCCAACCTGGGGCCTCTGAGGAAGCTGCCCTTGCATTTGTCGGCGTTAAGCTTTAGACGCCACTTTTTAAAATATGCACAGAGCTGGTCTAAGTATGCGTTTAGATCTATTTCTGCACTAGCCATCTTGGCTCCTGACGCCAGGAGAAGTATATCGTCAGCATACACTAGCTGCTGCAAGCGGGCAGTCGAATAGGAGAGAGCCTTGGGGGACCCCCGCACAGTGGGCGAATTGGCCAATCTAGCAAAAGAAAATTAATAACTCAAAAAATACAAGATTTTTCAAAACAAAAATTTGTTTATCGTAATAATAACTTAAAAAGCCATACAACAAATTATTTTTTTTTAAATTAAATTTTAAAATATAAAAAAAAATATATATTTTTTTAATTTAACAACATTTTTGTTTTCTTTTTTTTGTTTCTTATTTATTTTTAAGTATAAACAAATTTATTCCGAGTCGCTGCTCCAATCAGACTCATTTAATTCGCCCTCCTTTGCATAGCCCAAAAGCAGCATACCACACTGAAAAAATGTCGCTTCTGGACCCACTGACATGATTTCTGCAATATGAAAAATATTAAAAGCTGCGCGTTGCGGCAGCAAAGCTTGTCATTTTGAATAGAAAACTATTCATATTTTCAAATGTATACACAATTATCACAGGCAAGGACGGGCATCGTATAGTTTTATTCCCCAGAAGTTAAAAATTATTCACAAAAAGGGTCATTTAAAGCTTACCACATTCAATCACCATTTAATAATTCAACACTTATCACAGGTCACAAAACGTTATTTTTCTTTTACTACATACCTGACTTCTTGTAAAAATAAAAAATAAAAATAAAAATAAATTTTAACCTTTTCGAAGATTTTTTTTACAAAGAATTGAATTACCACGAAAAAACCCTGGAAATGCTTATATGATTGCAGCGAAAACATATGCTCATTTTGAAAGCTCACAGCTGATCAAATATATCGATTAAAACACCAAAAATAGTATTTTTGTGCTAATTAAAATTTAGTTATCGGCGGGAATTCAAATTTTGGAACATTTCTACAACATTTTTTTTTTATTTCCTTTCGCCAGATCGGCCAAATCGCCCGCAGTGATATCTCTTATTAGTGAACGATCTATACCATCAGGGCTACATACGAAAAATGCATATGATAGGCAATATACTCTGACTAAATTGAAAAGATTACGACATTTTGTAAATTAGTCCTTTTGTCCAAACTGTGTCGAAGGCCTTTTCGAAGTCTAGCGTACAGCCTATTGTTGGTTTTTGCTGTGCTAAGTTTCCAAAGATGAAACTGTTGGTCACAGCCAGAGAGTGGTTGACAGAGGAGTTTATCTCTGAAACCAAATTGAAAATTTTTTAGGATTTGGTTGTTTTCAAGGTGGTTTTTTATCTGCAGCAATAGTACTTTCTCAATAAGCTTGCTTACTGCCGAGACGATTGTAATCGGTCTGTAACTTTTGAGGCTTTCCTTATTGCACCCTTTTTTGTGGATTGGGACCACCCTGCCACACTTCCAGCTGCTGGGAAAGTAGCCAATGTTGTAGTTGAACAGCTTCGCCAGGTGGTTCAGTAGTGGCATGTTGCTAACCTTTAGCAGAAAATTGCTGGAACAATCCGGTCCCAGAGTTTTCTTGGCATTCGTGGCCTTTATAAGTCCAAGAAGCTCATCAGCATTCGTGAAGCCTAGCTGTTTCGCTCCACGCCATTTGCCATCTGCAGTACGATCCGCACTGAAACACCACACTTTGACCAGGCACCTGGTTGAACTCTTCATGTATGAAGTTTTCCACAAGGCTGGTGTGTCGCCTCAGTTCGGGGCAGGTGGAGGAGATGTGATAATTTTGCTTATGAACCTGCTCAAAAGACCAGGAAAGGGCATTGACCTTCTCGAATGACGACTTTATGACTTTAGTAGTGCTAAAATCTAACGTGTCCAGTTCAGCCTGAGAGAGGCAGATATCATGCTTGAGATTGTCGGTTGTTGAGTTAGCTTCGGACAATCTTCTCAGACTTACGTCCTGCGGCTTGATTTGTAATATTTCCCTCTCTATAAATTTGTAGTGACATCTCTGTATCTTCACGTTTATTTGAGAAGACAGGTGCCAGATTATGAGTTTGATATGGTCTCTCTCATGGCTGGGGAGAGATAGCCGCCGCCTAAAAAGCAGTCTTCTGTTCTGAGGTTTATCATTGCTTTTGGCTTTGTTGGGTCAATTATTCGCCTTGGGATGGCCGCTGAAGAATTCAAAGCTATCTCTAGAGCAAAACTCAATTGCTTTACTTGGTGGTCAATACTGGCCGGGCTCTGGTTTTCGCAGTTGGGAATGGGCCCAACACTATTGAGTTCCATGCAAGATAATTCATTTTGTTGAAGTTGAATACCGTCTTTGGATCCGTTTGTAGGAGGCGAAAACGACCCAGACGAATTTTCAGTTCAACTCCAAAATGGTCAGAGTTGAAGTCTTGGATAACTTTGCATCCAGACACACAGCTAGTAGGCAGTTCTATGGAGGAAATGAAAAAATGTATGGAGGAGTTGCTGTTGCTATTATTTCGACGCGAGTGCTCTTCCGAAGGGTGAAGGATCAGATTTGACTGTCCAGCCAGCCATACAGGACCTGCCAGTCGTTATTCTTATGCCTCTCGCTGAATGTTGGGACATGCCAGCTGGAATCCTTGGCATTTAAGTCGCATCCAATAATTATTGGGCTGTTGCTGGATTCCTGCATTATAGATTATAATAAATTGTCGAGGTCTGCTATACAAAGGGGCTCGTTAGGGCGTTTTTACAGCGAGACTGCCGTATGGGCTGCCGTATTAGATGTTTCGTATGTAATTTCTATGGCTACGGCTTCTATTAAGCGGAGCGGCTTTATGGAAATTCTCCTGAAGCTTATTCCATTCTTTATACAGATGGCTACTGACGAGCCCCGGTTTTCCGGACGAACCACCTGCCCCTGTTCTATTTTGGTGTCAGTAGCTCTTGTTAGCTGGCGTATGAACTGATAGTTCGTCAAGTCGGATGAATGCCGCTGGCTCAGCCGGTGTTCTGCTATAAGCATTACATCAGGGCGATGCAAGCGCAAAAATTGGTCGAGTTCGTGCCTCCTTTGTAGCGACACAATCGAGTTGACATTTTGAAAGACGAATTTAATCTCAGACATCCCTTACAGATATTATAAGAAGAAAATCAAATAAAATTTCTTGTTTCTGCCTCTTTCGATCAGTTTCGTTAAGGTTTTTTAACCCCGCATATCTCTTAGCCACGCTCTGCATGGCCTCGAGACATGTGGGGATGTCTGCCCCAAAGGCTTCCATAGAATCCTTGTTTAGAGTTTCCAATAGACTAGGATTCCGTGGAGGTTTCTGACTAATCCTGTCTTCTATATATTTACTTAGTTGTGGGTTTGTGGTGGCAATTCTCTGCTGTGGAGGCTGCGTTAGGCCCTGCCTAGTTTGTTTTTCGTTGCTTTTAAATAGTGAGGCAAAAGTTGTACTATTTCTTACTAAAGCTTGAGCTCTGCTCACTACCCTAGTCTGCTTGGTTGCTGCTGTTTCCCTTTTTTCCTTAAGTTTATTCAGCACCGCTATTCTGACTAGACAAATCTTGGCATTGGCTGTATGCGGGCCCAGGCAGTTGACACATTTAACCTCTGTGCTTGTATTTTCTCCTTCAGGCCGGGTGCATGGGTCGAGGTGCATTTGACGCATCGGTAGCTCATGCCACAATTACTAGCGACATGGGTGTATCGCTGGCAATTGTGGCACTGCTTTACTTCATTTTTGTTTTTCCTGAGTCCCTCTACCACAACGCGGCAGTTTAGTAGAGCTTTTAGACTGGTCATCTGCTTCGCATGTTCAAGCTTTTCTACGTGTATTAGCCAGAACTTGTTCTTGAATGTCTTAACTTTTAGGAATTTAATGTTAGGATAGCACTCCTCCAAGGCACCTTTAACATCTTCAGATTGGAATACTTCAATGGGAAGTTTTTTGATTATAACCGAATGGACTTTAAGCTCTTCAGGCGTATATGAAAAGAAATTAAGATTGTTGTTTTTAAGTGCAACTTTGGTTGCCAAATATTGGTCTAGGTTATTAACTTCTATATTTAAATTTTTATTTATGATGTTTAGTGTGAATTTGTTGTCTTGTATAAAATTTCGCAGACGATGAATACTTCCGACAGGGAACTGTAGTCCGGCACGGTTGGAGCGGGACTTTGCCTTTCCCTTAACTTTGCCTCCTTTTTCACGACCAGACATTTTCAATTATTTCACTTTATTCACTTCACACACACGAAGAACGAATGATAAACGAACGTTTGCATGTCACGAATTTATACTTTTGGTTCTGCCTGTGCGTTCATCTAGGGGTGGGTCGCCTTAGACCTGAAAATATTGCATGGAAAAAAGTATAAGAGCGAACACCAAAACTGTGCTGTTATGATCAGAGCTTGCAAAATATGCTCAACTAAATTTTTTTCTCCGGTCTGCTCACTAAAAAAACAGAAAAAAACGCAGCAGGCCCGCTCTAGCTCAGAGCAAAACACTTATTTTTCTTTTTATTGTGTTTTCTGGTTGTGTTGATCGGGGAGAAAAAAATACGAAACTGTCAGACGAAGACAGCCTGACACGAACACTGACGACAACTGCTCAGTAACTGATGCAATAAAAGCAATACGAGCCAAGTGGAAACAGAAAGTGTCTTTTTTGTTGTTGTGTACGTTATTATTGTACATAAATACATATATTCGCAGAGCGTGGAAGGGGAAGCGAGGCAGAGAAGATTATTATAACAAATTAAGTAAAACTACTAAATAATAACTTAAATTATGAATTTAATTTTACTATTAATAAGGAATTTATGTTCTCAGGAGTCAAAGCAGTGCGTTTCTCATTTAATATAAAATTAAGGGCTGAGAGGGATCTTTCCACCGTCACCTGAGTTGCCGGTGTAGCTAACACCACTTGCGCCAGTTCACTCATTTGGGGTGACTTAAATTTAAACTTTTAAAAAAATGTCACTATTAAGTGGTAATCGGCCATGAAGAAGTATAAAATTATCAATATCCATATTTTGGATATTTTGTCCTTTTACTTCAGGAACCTGAATGCCATCTAAGAATGAATCGAAGAGCGATTTTTTCGTGACATCTAACTCAATCTTTGGAGGGGACACTTCATCGACATGGGAGGATTCCGCTTCAGATTTAACCTTAACATTTCGCTAAATAAAAATATCAACAATTATTAAGGCTATATTAATAGCCAAATTACATTTTAAAGTGTCTTACTTGTTTTAAATTAAAAATACGCAATGCTATTTTTTTTTAATTATGTTTGGCCAAAATTGTTTGTTGCTCAGTTAATGCCAAATTAACTCTAGGGTCCATGTAAATCGCTGCCAATAATGTTTCATTTTGTAACAATTTAGTTTCCCGAATTTTTAGTTGAACTAACAACTTTTTTGTAAGATAGTATTGACTTTGTTCGCATTTTAGCTTCAGCTCCATCCACAATATAAAAAAATCGGTGTAGGTAAGTTGCTCCTGTTGGAGTCTTAGGGTTGCTTCATACGCATCTTTAAAGGCTTCTACATATGTACATCTCAACCCAGGTCCAATCAATGTCAGCATCGAGAGTAGTTTCGGTAGTTATATAATCTTTTAAATTTAATAGCTTTTGAAGCATTACATAAGTCGAGTTCCACCTTGTGGTAACATCAAGAGTTGGAATCTGTTTTTTGTTCTCCATTATGCCACGTCTGTTTCAAGTTTTTTACTTATTATTATTTTTATTTGAGCACAAAATGTCCAAATTCATACCTATATTTTCCGGTGCGCAAAACTTTGCTCATTTGTCGACAAGCACTTATTTTTCGGCAGACCTCCCTTTGCTTGTTTACATCATAAACACACAATTGCAGTGTATGGGCTGCACATCGCACAAGATGCACATTTGGGAATGTCATTGATTCCAGCAATTCCATAATATGTTCACCGTTGTCGTCATAATTTATTTGTTCGTCTGTGGCATCATCGTTAATTAGCTCAATGGCTTTCACCATATTTTTTCCGTTGTCAGATGTTATGCTAAGCACAACAAAAATTTATATTAATATATTTATCTATTTAAATGAAACCATTCTTACCTAAAAACTTGGTCAATCTGGATACCATATTCCTGAAGAATTTCCAAAATTTTACTTTTTATATACAGTCCAGTATGTGACTCAAATAACTGGATCATCCCAAGTGTTTTCACTACGATCTCAGTTGATAGCATTTTTTAAACAATCATTTGTAAATTGACTCCCAACATTGATTTTTCTAGCCTGGTTGCCACATCAATTTTTAAGGAAAGCTTTTACCTTTTACGGAATCCTTTATGCCTTCTCTTATGGAATGTTCTTTTTTCATTACATGTTCCATTACATTTCGTGAGACATTTGCAGGGCATTAAATATGGGGCTTACTATTTCTCGAAACCCTTCGCTGTCTAATAATTTAAAAGGTCTACCGCCACTGGTAACAATTTTGACTATTGAGGAAGTAACATCCTCTTCATTAGCTTCGTACGCTATTTTTCTCTTTTTCGCGATTTTTGGTAACTCGGTATTATCAATATCTTCGAGCATTGAATTAAAAATATCACCATGTTTTGCAGACATGTGCCGTCTTAAATTTGTAATGTGGTGCCCTGATAATTTGGAGCCACATACGCTGCATAAGGACGTATTTAATTCCTTGTCAAAATTAAAAAACAAATGCACTTTTTTTCACGACTCATTTTAACAACACGCTTTAAAAAAAACTTTTAAATAAAACACACGCTCAGCAAAAGACACTTTCAAATCGGAAAGGTGTCCCAAGTGAACAAATGTACGAAGTGAGCGACAATGCTATGCTCACTCGTTGAGCATGGATGCGAGCCGAAAAAAACGAAGTTGAAGTGTCATTTCGATTTTGTTTTCAATCGTGCCCCCGTGCGACAGCCCGTTTGCTGACAGTTTGAAAAAAATGAGCATATTTTGGGAGCTCTGGCTATGATCAGTGAATCGTGCAATGAAGTGAAATAATGCCGCCTAAAACTAGTGAAAAGGCAGTCAAGAAGGCTGGCAAGGCCCAGAAGAACATCACCAAGAACGACAAGAAGAAGAAGCGGAAGAGGAAGGAGAGCTATGCTATCTACATTTACAAGGTCCTGAAGCAGGTCCATCCCGATACTGGGATTTCCTCGAAGGCGATGAGCATCATAAACAGCTTTGTAAATGACATCTTTGAGCGCATTGCTGCCGAGGCCTCTCGTTTGGCGCACTACAACAAGCGCTCGACCATCACCAGTCGGGAAATCCAAACTGCTGTTCGGCTGCTCCTGCCCGGAGAGTTGGCTAAGCACGCAGTCAGTGAGGGAACCAAGGCTGTCACCAAGTACACCAGCTCCAAGTAAATTTTCTCGCGGATGCAGAGAAACATTAAAAAGGCCCTTTTCAGAGCCACAAAAACGTTTACCAAAGAAACTATATTTTCAAGAGCATAATTATGTAATATGAAAATAAAAATGTAACTTTTTTGGTCTGCGTTGGTTTTTATTTGGTTTGTAAATCTGCATACCAAAGTTTTAAAATTTTAAATATGAAATTCATTTTCGATAATTTAAAAATTGCAAGCGCAGAAATTGATCAAGATCGTGCCTCCTTTGTATGAATTATGAATTTCAGTTCAGACATCTCTAACTGATATTTAAAAGAGAAAGTCTAGTAAGATCTCTTGTTTCTGCCTCTTTTGGTCGGTTACATTGAGATTTTTCAGCCCCGCATAGTTTTTGGCCACGCTCTGCATGACCTCAAGACATACGAAGATGTCTACCCCAAAGGCTTCCATTGCGTCCCTACTAAAGCTATAAAACGTATTTCGCTGCGGCTTCTGACTAAGTTCTCTATATATAAGGCTGTCAAATATCTCCCTTCCGCTTTTTTGCTCTTTATTCAATGCTTTATAAAAAGTGTTACAGTGATCGGATTTAGTTCAAATATGCGCCGTTTTGTTCGATAATCTGTTTCCATCTAGACGGCAACTTCATAATACCTCCCTCGTAGAAGCCCTCCTCCTTATTTGCGAAGAACTCGGACAGCCACTTTTCACAAGCCTCTTTTGAGTTCAACTTTACACCACCAAGGGCATTCGCCATGGACACGAACAGGTGGTAATCACTTGGCGCTATGTCCGGGCTATATGGTGGATGCGATAAAACCTCCCATTCGAGCTCCCTCAGCTTCTGACGCGTCACCAAAGATCGCCTCTTCTGGATGAGTGCTAACTTCAAGCGGACCAGTGTTTGGTAGTAGAAGGCCGGATTGAGCGTTTGGCCATAAGGGAGCAGATGATTCCTTGCCAATTACACCAAACACCCAACAAAACCTTCCTGGTCGTCAATCCAGGTTTGGTCATCGGCTGGGCCGCTTCCCCGAGTTTTGACCACGATCGTTTGCGCTCCATGTTGTTGCTTGATGTTGATTTTTCATCGCCAGTCACAATCGGCTTCAGAAACGGGTCGATTTTGTTGCGATTCAGCATCGAATAGCAGATGGAAATTCGGCCTATCATGTTTTTAGGGTTAGTTCGTGTGTCAGCCAAACATCGAGCTTTTTTTTTAAATCCAAGGTTATGCAAATAGTCCAAACGGATTTCTGGCTTATCTTGGGTTCCTCAGCAATTGAATAGGTGCTCACGTGCCGATCTGTTTCCACTATTTCCATGATTTTATCGCAATTTTCGACGACAGGTCTCCCGCATTTTTGAGATCGAAATTGCCGGAACGGAACCTAACAAACCACTTTTGTGCTACACGTTCGTTTACAGTATCGGGAGCATAAACTAAATTAATTTTTTCAGCAGCTTTGGCTGCTTTTTCGCTTTAATCGAGGACAAATTGTTAAATGTAGTACATTTTCTATTTTCTGGTGTCCATCTTTGATGAACGCTCACAACGTACTGAGTCGATTAATCGAAAAACCGTCAAAGACAAACTTGTAGCGCGAATGAACACCTTTTTAACGCCGCACTATGGACGGAAAGATACAGATACTATACAATAATCAACTTTTTGATGACAACGGATCGTAAAATTGCATTGCATTGTTATTGCATTCGACAGGTAATAGTTCAAAAGTATTGAATCCAAAAAATTATTCAAATCGGTTCAGTATTTTAGAAGTTACACGTGTTCAAAGTTGAACCTCTTTTGGGTTGCAAAAAAAGCAGTGCGTTTTTTAGAAAAATTCTGACTTTGCAGTCGATTTTAGCTAAAATATGTAACCGACCGGCATGGTTATGGTCTCTATCGAAAGGGTCATCAAATCTCGGTAAAACCAAGGTAGAATAAAATTATAATATTTTTTGCACGTGCTGGCATACCTGTTTTACTGAAGTACTTATTTTTCACCTATTTTTCAACTTTGATGGAATGTCAAAAATGAGACTACACGAGATGATGGGTTTGGCGTATGAGGTGTTCTTGAATATGTTCTTTATCATATTCAAAAAAGATCCGGTCCCCCGACGCACAATGGACGGAAAGATATTTTTGGGTTGCAAAAATCATAACTTTTGAACCAGTTGAGATATTTTCATAATTATTTTCATAATTTTTTTTTTTAAATAAAAGGTTGTTTTAGTACCTTTCGATTGAGTGGTCATACTATATGGTGTGATTGATAGTAATTTTATACTGCAAATTAATGTTTTGAGGCAGTTTTCTCAATTTGTATACAATTCCGAACAATAATTTTCATTTGTTTTCTCTGAAAATCCTAATATGGTCCATATTTAATATTTTAAAAACAAAAAAAGAATAAAGTTTAAAGATAAAAAAATTTTTTTTTTAAAACCAAATTTTGACCAATTTTCAATCATTTATGCACTTTTTGTTCAAAATAATCATTTAATTTTACATAATTTAATATTTTTGAAGAATAATGATTCATTATACATTCATTTCAAATCATTAAGTGTCCTTACAAAGTCAGGAATTGAAAAACAAGCCGCCAATACAGGAAAAATGTATGCCTGCCATACCATTCGTACTGCGCAGCGACTGTGCTTGTAGCAGAATTTGTATGAAACCGCGCGTTTTTTACGCTGAGTTGAAAGTATCTTTTGCCTTGGAATTTCTTGGGGCAGGTTGGGGCAGCCGATCTTTTTGAATATGATAAAGAACATATTCAGGAACAACACCTCATACGCCAAACCAATACACAAAGCGTAATAACATTTTTGACATTCCATCAAAGTTGAAAAATAGGTGCAAAATTAGTACTTTGGTAAAACAGGTATGCCCGCCCGTGCAAAAGACATTAGAATTTTATTCTACCTTGGTTTTACCGAGATTTGATGACCCTTCGATAGAGACCATAACTATGCCAGTCGGTTACTTATTTTACTTAAAAATCGACCACAAAGTCTGAATTTTCTAAAAACCGACATGATTTTTTTGCATCCTAAAAGAGGTTCAACTTTGAACACGTATAACTTCTAAAATAATAAACCGATTTGAATAATTTTTTGGATTCAACCCGTTTGAACTATTATCTGTCGAATGCAATAACAAATTTTACGATCCGTTGTCATCAAAAAGTTGATTTTTGCAACGTATCTGTATCTTTCCGTCCGTTGTGCGACGTCCCACCCCGGATTTCCCAAGCAAAAGATACTTTCAACTCAGCGTAAAAAACGCGCGACTTCATATAAATTCTGGACAAGCACATTCGCTGCGCAGTACGAAATTGTATGGCGGGCATAAATTTTTTCTTGTATCTTTATGATAAAGAACATATTCAAGAACAACACCATACATACTGCATCTGCACACTGGTCCCAATGCCCAAAATTTTTGCAAGAAATCATTTTTTTTTTTTAAGAGTTATGAAATTTTAATATTTTATTTCTATATAATAATGTATAGTGCATTTAAAAATAACAATTTCACAACTGAAATTGTAGCCCTGGTATTTTGGGTGGCCCTGAAAGTCAGCAAATCATTTATCGATAAACTTGATATTTGTAACAAGCCAAACAAAAGCTCATTTCAAAATACAATTACATAAGTTACACTATACCGATTTACAAAATCTAAAATGCAAAATAACAGTGGAGGTATGTAAAATATAAGTGTTTTAATGATTTGTTTGTTTTTTGTGATATATCTCTGTTAATATGTGTTTTTGTGAAGTCATCTTTTTAGCAACTTTAACCTAATATTTGTCGTGTTTCGTGGAAAAAAAGTATGTTGGATTGTAGTGGATTGTTGTAACTATTAACGCAGTTTAATTCTTCAATATATTTATAATCTCATGATATTAATCTTTTTTGCTACTTTTTGCTACTTTTTCTAAAAATCAACTTTTTCTTAGACTACATAGACATCAGCCATGCTGAAATGCTGGGGTTTTGGCTAGCAAATGAACGTAAAACCGAAAGCCTTTATAACTTTGTTCTGCAGAAACGAATCGGAAAATTAGAAAAAGAAACATAAAAGTCAAATTAAAAAAGAAAATCTAGAATTTTGTGGCCTATGTTACTGTTGGCTTAAAGAAATACACTCGAATAGTTGCGAAGTTTAAGGCCCACCATAAAAGTTATCTTGCCAGACGTTTTCTAGTAAAATTTGAAGCATCTGACTATTATTAAAGAAAGACAACTGCATAACAAAAAGAATAAAAGTTTTTCCGTAGAAGTTATTCGTCTATTAAGAACACCAGATGTTAATTTTTTCGACAGTTATGCTAATACAGATGACTCTGATGAAGATGACTTGGACACATTTGAATTTTTCGATACTTATGCTTTTCATTTAGATGCTGAAAATTAATAATTTAATAATTAATTATATAAATGAAAAACATAAATAAATATGTATGTATTATTTTCTTAACTGAATATATAAATGAAATTAATTTTGGTTCTTTCTGAATCTTTAAGTAGTTACCAGTTCAGAAGGAGGGAAGAGGGGGATGAGGGGTTAAATATTTTATTATTGTATAAAAAAAATTAGATAATATTTAATTTAAATTTATGTAATATAATTGCCGAATTTACATACATATATATTAATTTTCATTTTATTTATATACATTTTTTGTTCTAAAGGACATAGGCTTCTATGGGGCGGTAAGGAGGGCGTGGTCCGATCGATTCAAAATTTTGCTCAGACCTTCCATATATTATATAATAACTATACAGTGTACCAAGTTTCAGATCTGTGGCTTCATTTGTCTAATTTATGCAAAAATTTTGGGCATTGGGATCAGTGTGCACTGTGCGCCGGCTTCGACGGATCTTCCGTCTCTCTCTTTCCTATAGAAATAAATTGGCTGCTCTAAAGCACTTTTCACTTGCACTTGCACTAAAATATTCACCTCTTGTTGTGGGTAGAATCCCTCGAAAACTCCTCCTGTGCCTGTTGGCTTCTTTTGTTGACCGCAATAACACTTGAACAAGAAAGAAAGCTAACTTCGGCATGCCGAAGTTTAAATACTCTTGCAGTAAGTAAGTAAGACTTTTTCGTTTTCTCGGGTACTGACATAAATGTTGCGAACGAAAATGTTGCGAACAAACTAAATGAATTTATATATATATTCCTATGGCAGCTATATGATATAGTAGGCCGATTTTGATCAAATTAAAACCGAAATCTAAAACCAAATCTAAAATATTACAAAATAGCCATGTCTGAAATTTCATGAAAATATGTTGAAAATTGCCTAAGTTATAATTTTTTTTCCTAAAAAGTTTCCGATCGTTCCTATGATATAGTCGTCGATATAGTAGTGAGAGCATATATAAGCATATGTGCAAAGTTTTATTCAGATAGCTTCAAAACTGAGGGACAAGTTTTCGTAGAAACGGACAGACGGACATGGCTAGATCGACTCGGCTGTATGCTGATCAAGAATATATATACTTTATAGGGACGGAAATGTGACGATCAGCAGCAATTTGCATGCGAACGATTTGGGATCATAAAAGAAATGAGCGAGAACTCTGTCACGAGAAGTTGGCTGTGCGCTGCAGCGTTGCCAAACTTCACCTAACGGAATACTTCCAGGCTCTCTTCTCCTTTTTCGTCTTCACACGCATTCGGTGCACACGAGCACTATACAAGTAGGCTGTATGCGGGAACGGTGCAGAACTTCTCGTCGCTCGCGCTCTCTGCTATACCCTACGCTATCGCGGTGGTCATATGCGGATTCAAACATTATTTGAATTTCTGCAATGCTTTTAATTAAATTATTTATTTTAAAATTTTCTCGTTTGTGACTGGCTACCACAAAAGGCAGCTTGCGGATCAGCAGCTCGGTACTCTTCTGGTAGCGACGGATCTCACGCGAGCCACATTTCACAGGGCACTCTTGCGAGCGGCCTTGGTTGCCAGTTGTTTGCGTGGCGCCTTGCCACCAGTCGATTTGCGAGCTGTCTGTTTGGTACGAGCCGTTTTAGATTTTACTTATTTTTCCACTGTTCACTTCACGAGTTTGAAAACACAATAAACGAGCTACGGCATGGCTACCCTGCAGTACCACTGTCACAATAGGCCTCTTAATCAACGATTCATCAATAGCCGACGGCGATTTCCACCGAGCCGACGCTCTCGACCTTCGTGTCAAACCCGACTTCCCATTTCTCTCTATTCACACAAAAGGTTGATTACAGCTTGATTACAAATGTTGATAAAAGTTGATGACTTACTGATGAATTAGACCTTTTGTAATCAACAAAAACGGCACGTAGGCTCTTGCCTCTCTCAAACTCTTGCTCTCTCAAACCCTCCACCCCCCCCTCCTAACAAACAAGCGTTTTTCAATTGCGTTTTAATTTTAAAGAAGTAAAGACGCAATATATTGCGGTTAACAAAAGTTAAAGAAAAGGAAATTATATTAAAACAGTGAAATATATCAAAACAGGAATTAGGTGTTTTACGCGGACTTTTCTCATTGGGTAATATTGTCTTTTCCAATGTTGTCTTTTCTTTTATATTTATTTACTGTTTATTTTTGAGATGCCATTGGTCAGGCTGACCTTGCGGTGCGGTCCAAAAAGGAGGAAGACGGAAAAAAGGAAGCGAATTTAGATTTATTTAGAATTATATATTATTTTTTAGTTATTAGTTATCATATAATGTTATGAAATAAGGAAATAAATAAATGAAAATGAATTAAAAATCGTTGATTACTTATTGATTAAATGTTGATGAAAAACGGATGAATTGTTGATTAAATGTTGATGAATAGGTGATGAAATGTTGATGGATAGGTGATTAAATGTTGATGAATAGGTGATTAAATGTTGATGAATAGGTGATTAAATGTTGATTAATATGTGATGAAATGTTGATTAAATGTTGATGAATTGTTGATTAAATGTTGATGAATTGTTGATTAAATGTTGATGAATTGTTGATTAAATGTTGATGAAAAACTGATTAATTTTTTGGTATAAATGTTGATGAATTGTTGGTATAAAGTGTTGATGAAAAAATGATTAAATGTTGATGAATTTGTGTTGATGAATTTAGCGGACATCCCATACAAAAATTCATCAACCTTTTATATGGCTTGTAATCACTTTTTCATCGACACACCGCCATGTGTGTTGATGAAATGTTGATGAAACGTTGATGACAGGTACTGCAGGGTACCTTCTTATATAGCAAAACGTGGAGGGTTGAAAAGGGAGAGATGTAGCCGAAGCAGAGGCCATTTTATTTTTCGAGCAAAGAGCGAGATGGACATAGCGTTCGGGCTCACTCGTGCATTGCTGAGTTTTGGTATAAATATGTAGGAGCGGCCGATGCTGCTTCAACATTAGTTCAGTGGTGACTTTCGAAGTGTTAAAATAAAACAGTGAAAAATGACTGGTCGCGGTAAAGGAGGCAAAGGCTTGGGAAAAGGTGGCGCCAAGCGTCATCGCAAAGTGCTGCGTGATAACATCCAGGGTATCACGAAACCAGCTATCCGACGACTGGCTCGGCGTGGCGGCGTAAGGCGCATTTCGGGACTCATTTATGAGGAAACCCGTGGTGTTCTGAAGGTGTTTTTGGAGAACGTGATCCGTGATGCCGTCACATACACTGAACATGCCAAGAGGAAGACTGTCACAGCCATGGACGTCGTGTACGCCCTGAAGAGACAAGGCCGCACCCTGTACGGTTTCGGCGGTTAAAAAATCAGTACAGTCTGTACTCAACAATCGGTGCTTTTCAGGACCACCAATTAATTACATAAAAGAGAAAAATTATCAAATCATTCCATTGATATATATATAATAAAATATTCTAGTCGAAGAATAAAAACTCCTTGGGTAATTCATTTTAATTGGCCGGGATTTCCGTTGTCTGTAGTCAGGCAATGCCTTGCGATGAGAACGAATTCCTGGATTTTATAATAGAAATCGTAGAAAAACAGTTGGTACGGGGGCGTCGGGGAATCGTATACATGCGCTTTATTGGAATTCAGTTTTGAGACTAAACTAAACTTACAGACTAGAACCGCTCCCGCTCCCATAACTACATATGATGCCGGCGATGGCTCGTAAAAAATAATGAATTGCGTGCATATATTATATATGTATATAATGCGAAGATTGGAGATTTTGGTTCTTTATTTTATGAATTAGGAATTTAATTAAATTAGTAACTTTAAATAAAATAATAATTACAAAATTATTTTTTTTTTTTTTGTTTTGAACTGGATTTAATAATCATTAGCTTTTGAATTTAAATATTAATTGGACGTTGATGCACTACGATCAGTACATTCAAGTGGCCCATCTGACACCAAGCACGTGCCTGTTCGTGTTAGGTGTTAGTAGGCGCGACAAATGAAAGTATAGAACAGGAATATGAGGAAGTGACTACTGGCGTGCTGCCAGACTGTTTGCCTGCATGCGTACTAAGTGGGTTAATATTAAGGTTTTTAGTTGGGGAAGGCTATCTACGTTTGATGTTATCATGTACAAATCATTATAATTTGCACATAAGACTCTAAAGGGTTCATGCAATTCAAAAGACGTTCTACATTGACTCAAAACTAAAGGAATATAGGATCTAGTATTTCTACTCGGTACGTGAAAGTTAAGCTGACCCAGCAAGTCAGCACTTTCCACGTCACCGTGGATAAGATTAAAAATGAACGTAATGCCAAGCATGGTTCTACGGTTAGCTAAAGAAGGTAAGTTAATTAGGAGAAGTCTACTAGAGTACGAGGGTAACCTCTGGTTTGGATCCCAGTTCAAACCGCGTAAAGCGAAAAGCAGAAAGTTCTTCTGAACTGACTCAATGCGTGTACTGTGAACCCCATACTGAGGGCTCCAGACGCAAGCTCCATATTCTAAGATAGGACGAACTAACGAAATATATAAGGATTTTGTAACATAGGCGTCATTGAATTCTTTCGACCACCGTTTAATGAAACCAAGCACACCTCTGGCTTTATTCACCATGCACGAAATATGATCGATAAAGTCAAGTTTAGGGTCCAGTCCCTTGCGGGACGCCCGAAGTAACCCTGAGAACATTAGATAAAGAATTTTTAAAGAGATTTGAGATCCAACTAAGAAGATCAACCGGAAATCCCATTAGATCGAGTTTCCGAACAAGAAGAGAATGGTTGACAGAATCAAATGCTTTACTGAAATCAGTATAGATTACGTCTGTCTGAAAGCCCTTATGGAAGCCCCTAACTAAGAAGGAAGTGAACTCTAAAAGATTGGTTGTCGTTGATCTACGCTTTAAAAAACCATGCTGACATGGAGAAATAATTGATCTACACAGGTGCTGCAAATGTGGAGTAATGATTTTCTCGAAAAGTTTTGGAATGGCCGACAACTTAGAGATTCCTCTATAGTTGCTGGCAACCGATTTGCTACCTTTTTTGTGGAGAGGAATAACAAATGATTCCTTCCAAATAAGGGGAAAGTGGGAGGTTTCTAGGGACAAGGTAAACAATTTAAGAAGGGGATTGCACAGGGCGTCGGCACAATACCTAAGCACACAGCCAGGTATACCGTCGGGACCTGGCGAATAAATGGGCTTAACGCGATGAAGATCAGAAAGAATAGTGCTTTCGTCTAAAGTAGGACTGAAAATAAGGTTCGATTTGGGCATGATGTAGGAATAAGTCTGATTACAGTCAGTTGAAGTTGAGTAAGTGGTTTGAAAAAACTGCGCAAACAGATCGGCAATAGCCCGATCAATTTTTACGGTTGTATTTTCAAACGAAAGCGAGGAAGGATGCGTAATTGGCTTACGTTTAGTGTTAACAAAATTATAAAACTGTTTTGGGTCCTGAGAGATCTGGACCCTACAACGAGTCAAATAATAGTTGTAACACTGCGCGTTCAACACGGTAAATCTTGACCGAGCAGATAAATAAAGAGATAGGGCATAGTTAGAACCGGTACATTTATATTTAGTATACAGGCTAGATTTTTGGTTTTTAAGATGACTCATCTCTTTAGTAAACCAAGGAGGCTTATTCGATGTTGATGGATAGTATAACGGAACACATTCAGTAAAAAAGGAATTTATGGCACTGTAAAAAATATCCACGGCTGCTGACATGTCAGTGCACATGTATAAATCGGACCAATTAAAATCTAGCGAAAACAAAGGATTATTAATATTATTTTAAGTTGATTAATAATTTCATTTAATAGAGAATGAATATTTTAATTTAATGAAGAATGAATAATAAATTCCCTTTTGATTTTATCGACCTCTTATTATTTCGTTCAAAAAGAATGAATTTTTGGACACTGTTCTGGCAAATGTAAAGCTCTTATGTATATATGAATGCACGTACATGTGTACATTAGGGTTCGGCACGAGACTCTCGTTTCGCGAGCACCTAGCGTATGCCAGCTCCAAGGCGGCCACATCACTCCAGGCCCTTTCCCGGATCATGATGAACCGCCGAGGTCCCAAGCAATGTAGCAGACTGCTCCTGACTAGTGTGACGAGAGCAACCCTGCTATACGCGGCCCCTGTCTGGGCGCACGCTATGGCGACGCCCTCGTACTGCCGGGGCATGAACTCCACGCACCGGCTTGCCGCTCTGCGTATTTGCAGCGCGTTCCGTACGGTGTCAGAGCAGGCGGCTCTAGTCTTAGCCGGGACCCCCCCATTGGATCTCCTGGCCAAGGAACAGGCCACCATTTTCGGGCGGCTCCACGGAAGAGCCCTCCCCGCTGCTGAGAAGAAGCTAGCCCGCGCCGCAGCAAAGGCCAGCACCCTCCAGGAGTGGCAATCCCGCTGGGAGTCATCGACCAAAGGGCGGTGGACCCATCGACTGATCCCCATGTTAGAGGCGTGGGTCGGAAGGAAGCATGGTCAGGTAAATTTCCACCTGACCCAAGTCTTAAGCGGACACGGATACCTCCACAAGCAAGGACATGAAGACCGCGCAGCCTGCGTTTGGTGCACCGACGGCTCCGAGGAGACCGCGGAGCACGTACTGTTTTTCTGTGGACGTTTTGAGAAGGAGAGGAGCCAGCTGGAGGAGAACCTTGGCGCCCAGATTGAGGTCGACAATCTGATCGGCTTGATGCTTGCCAGCGATGCTAATTGGCAGGCAAGCAATTATGCAGCGTCGGTGATGTCCAGGCTTCGGGCAGAGGAACGCCGTAGGAGAAGCGCCACAGGCTAATGGGGGCCATTCCTTCGCGAAGCATTGCTTTGCGGCCGTCCCGCGAAGGTTACGTCCCTATTTTTAGCCATACGCTACCCCTCCCACTTGTAATATACCCCCACCCCCCCACCACATATAAATAAAGAACGAATTAAAAAAAAAAAAAAAAAAAAAAATTAGGGTTCGGCTTATTTGTATGGATTAAAAAAAAATTCGAAAATTAAAGGTCTCATGGTTTCAAATTGTTCGTTTGGTGTAAAACTTAAATTTGTAAAGTTTTAGCCCGATCGGATAATGTTTAGAGGTGCCTTTCTCAACCAAAAGTTTAATATAAGCATTTTTTGCCTAAAATGTATTTTTTTTGTTAAAATCCTTTTTTTTGTGAGCATTTAAGGTTTTAGGTCGCATTGCTCTAATCAACTTTATTTTAAGTAGTTTGTTTCCCTGTAGTACTGCTAGTGGCAATTGACCATGTTGCACTACTTACTCCACTAGCCCATACATGAGTGGTTCGGTAGGTAACCCTAAACGAGCGTCGAACCACCAAACTAATTTCTTTGCTAGTTACCATATGGGTACCTACTCGATTGATACTAAGGTAAACAAACTTCGAACCACCTCGTCCGCTTTGACCTATTCCAGATTCTGCCGCCTGGTGCGGTTTACATTCCCTTTACAGGAACCTCTTAGTGTTTGAACAAATTTGATAATTCATTGCAGTTGTTCAACGTGCTTAAAGTGTGAAGGTGTGGAAAGAAAGTAAAAAAAATTGTGACGGTGGTATGAAAATAATGACGATCTTTCACAAGAAGTTCAACAACAACAAGAGCATGGGAAAACAACAAAGCCTGGGACAACAAGTTATGAAAAAAGTTCCGATCCAGACAGTGGAAAAATTATAAGAAATAAATCAGGAGACCATCTTCGCAAGGCCATGCAATTACAAAAAAAGCGGCATTTTAAAAATACCAGCATAAGCAAAAATAAGGAGGAGGCCAAATTGGAATGATTTTTTTTTTAATTTTTTTGAAAATATAACATTAAATAAATATATTAAATATAGCATGGATACTTTTTTCACTAACCCTTAGATGGGTACCAATGTAGGTACTCTAGTCATGGGTACTCTTTTCACTAACCCTATTATAGGTACCGATGTAGGTAAGCTAGTCATGGGTACTCTTTTCACCAACCCTTACATGGGTACTTTTTCCACTAACCCTTAGATGGGTACCAATGTAGGTACTCTAGACATGGGTACCCTTTTTACTAACCCTATCATGGGTAGCCTTTTCACCAACTTTATTGTAAACGACGTGGTGGCGATTGACCCTATATGCGGACATTTCATACAAAAAAGGAAATGATAAAACATATTGCTTAGGGTTAGTAAAGTAAGTAGAGGTGGTCTGTTTGTAAGTATTTATTTCACCACCTACGAACTAGTGCGCAGTTCTACTGGGTTAGTTTTCTTTTCAAAATGCTTTCAACTATTCAAATTGGTTAAGAGTTGGCGGTTTTACCGCATTTCATTGAGTTTTTTCCAGTATCGAATATCGATAACTCCAATCATGTGTGAACACAAAATCTGTGCAACTCTTTTACAATTTTAACCGGGACTTAACGTGTAAACCGGTTTCGAATCAAAATGTCCAAATCGCGTTCAAGTGATGTAATATTTTGGCCAAGACTCTCCTCATATTCTGGGATCGCAAAAGCGCGGGGCTCGCCGTGAAAGAAGCAGCCACGTTTTGGTCGAAAGCCCAAATCCCTGTCCGCCAAGAATACCAATGTATTAATAATAATAATAATAATTTGCTAGAGGTTAGTGCACGGCGACCACAAGGGTCTATTGTGCCCTCGTCCTAGTGTATGAGCTATAGCTCCTCGAACAGTTCAATCGATCGCAAGAATGCGATGATATCGCCTGGTCGAAGAGCCCTCATTTCGCCCCCTTTCTAGCCATTATGTCGGCCACTTCGTTGCCGGGGATCCCCGCATGCCCTGGTACCCAGTATATGGTTACTTTATTGTTCACACCCAGCTCATTGAGTGTTCCTATACATTGCCATACTAGTCTGGAAACAATCTTATGGGCACTGAGTGCTCTGATTGCTGCCTGACTATCTGAGAAAATGGCTATGTCTCTCCGATTGTAACCCCGCTCAATATTGAACGAGGCACATCTCTCAATCGCGTGTACCTCCGCTTGAAAGATACTGGCGAATTTCCCTAGAGGTTCGTGATATTTGAGTCGGGGTCCACAGACACCCGCACCCGCACCATCCTCTGTTAGTGAGCCGTCAGTGTACCACCTAATAGCAAGTGGTTTCACATCATAGGTGGTAGACATGCTGGTCCACTCCGACTTGTTGCTAAGCTCTGTTTTAAAGAGCTTATCAAAGCTAAACTTGGCTAATTGAACATCCTGCGGATATTTCAGTAACAGGTCAGTTGCAGTCGCGGCCGAGTCAGCTGGTCCTGCTCCTGGTCTACAGCTCATTAAGGCCATAGTGGCCTTGCGAACGGCATGTTCCACATGTTGTCTCCACATTAGTCTCTTGTCTAGGATGACTCCCAGATATTTGACTTCTGTGGAGATCGGAATCTCTGCGCCCCCAATGGCTATGTGCCGAATGGATTTCAGCTTGTAGCGATTGGTGAAGGCGACCACTGTGGTTTTCGCTGGATTGATATTCAGCCCCACGTCTCTGCACCAGTCTAAGCTAAGTCTTAGGCCCAGTGTGATCCTGTCGCACAATGTGCTCTCAAAATTACCTTTACAGACTAAAGTGATATCATCGGCATAGCCTTGACATTCAAACCCATTTGCTGTAAGTTTAACTAGCAGCTCGTCCACCACGAGGCTCCAGAGTAGTGGTGACAGGACACCCCCCTGCGGACAGCCTCTGGTGGTTTGAGCTCTAACAGTCACACTGTTGACAGTGACTTTTGCTATTCTGCTATCAAGGAGTTTGCCCAGTCAGGTCGTGAGACTCGTCTCAACTCCCCTTTGACAGAGTGCCCCTTACCACAACGTCATGAGCTGTGTTATCAAAAGCACCCTCTATGTCCATAAAGAGCTACCCCTTTGGCTTTTACAGAACGCTGTATACTGTCAACCAGGCTCAAGAGAGCCGATTCAGTAGACTTTCCTTCTCTATAGGCATGCTGATTCGCATGCAGAGGCCTTCGCACCAAGTGCGAGTTTCTAATGTGGTTGTCCACAATCTTCTCAAGGGTTTTCAGCAGGAAGGAGGTTAGGCTGATCGGCCTGAAAGATTTGGGATGAAAGGGGTCTTCCTTCCCAACCTTCGGGATAAAGATCACCCTAGCCTTTCTCCATGCCCTAGGAAAAAACTTATAAGGAACAGCATTAGCTGTTCGACACCCTTCTGAAGATGGATGGGTATGATTCCTTCCACCCCCGGAGCCTTGTAGGGGCTGAGTGTACTCAACGCCTAATCTTTTGTTCAGTTACGATCGCTGCAGCCAGGCTCCAGTTGGGTCTCCCGTTGGGGATCCTTTCGTAACTGTTGTCTATATCGGAGATGGTTCTACACATGGGGAAGTGAGTTTGCAGGAGAAGTTCTGCTTTCTCCTCCTCGTCCTCGGTGAATAACCCATCCGCCCACTTCAGACAAAGTTCAGAAAGTACTTTGACTTTTGAGATTGACTTAAACACTCTAGCCGCAGGTGCGGCTTGCTCTATGGTGGAACAGAATTTCCGAAAGTGAGCACGCTTACTGAACCGGATTTCTTTGTTATATTCTGTCAGCTTTTTGGTGTAAAGTTCCCAATTGGCGCTGTTCTTTTTAGCTGTGTTAAACAGCTTTCTGACTTCTGCACGAAGTAGTCCTAGTTTCCTATTCCACCAGGGATTGTCCCTACTGGAATCTATGGATTTTTCGGGACAGCTTGCATGATATGCATCCAAGATTGTGTCTCCTACTTCTCTTGAGAGTTGCTCAAGATCCTCTGGAGACGATTCAGTCTGCTCAGATTTAATCCCAAACAGGACTGATAGTCAGTCAGTCCGTCGTGGATTCCTGATAACCCTGCTGAATCTAAGGTTACTATGAATGTCGAACAGGATGATCCTGTGATCCGACATTGACGGTTCTGAGGAGACCTTCCAGTTGCGAATCAACCGGGAGCCCCCCTCATTCCCAAAGGGTATATCCAGTACTTCAGCCTGGGTTTTAGTAATGAATGTGTGTTCGGCCCCCACATTGAAAACAGTAAGATCCCTAGATAAAAGATAATCTAGTAAGCACTCACCTCTACCGTTGTTGTCCGTGCTGCCCCATGCAACATTGTGCGCATTGGCATCACACCCTAGCAGTAGGGGTAGCCTTTTGCTGCTGCAATGCTGCACCAGATCCTGAACCTCTGGTGGGGGGCATCCGTCACGTCTCCTGGGAAGTATGCCGACGCCACCACAATACTCCCGTGCTCGCTAGTGATCGTCACCGCTACTAGATCTTTGTTGAGAAATTGAGAGAGACAAAGAAAGTTAATATCCTTTCGCACCAAGATACAAGCTCTCGGTGATGCCTCCCTTCCGTCTGCAATAGTTTGCATACTCACTTTACTTAGGCCGCAGATCCTGCCTCTGACGACCCAAGGCTCCTGGATGAGCACCAGCCCCAGGTCAGACCTGGAGACCAACCTGCCGATGACAGCCGAGGCTGCCCTGGCGTGATGCAGGTTGATCTGTGCCACGCTGGTGACCCCCATCCTTAGAGCTCTTCTTCACCCTCCGAGAGCGTCAGATAGGCCTGTGATTGAATCTCGGTGGGTGTCCGCTCATCATCGGATGGCTCCTTTTCGCTGGTTGGCTCCTCTGCGCCGATCATATGCAGGCGCGTCAGGTCCAGCCCCTCTAGAGAGACCGAGTCCAACTCGGCCTCCACTGCAGCGAGTTCCATGGCCTCAGCCGCCTCGTCCGAAGGGACGGAGGGAGCCACCTTGGCTGCAGCCGTTGATGTGCCAGGCACATCGTCGGCGTTTGCCTCGGTGCACACCTCCGCCTCCGCAGACTCATGCTTTTTATGCAGGCGGCATTTCAGCTGGCCGAACCGATAGCTCACCAGCATGTCTCGCTTCTTGAGGAGTGTAAGCGCCTCCTCATCCAGGCCGAGCAAGAGCACCTTGCCGCCCTTCGACTCTAGGTGCCGGATGACACGCCAGGTCCCGGTGAGCAGGCCCTGGCCCTTGTTCTGCTCATTGAGCAGTCCAAGGGACCTCTCCAACGTCTCCCCTGCGGTGCGTGGCAGGTATAAAGTGACGACGTTGGTCACCGGTAGGTCCTCTAGCAGGCAGGTGCGGAGCTGCACACCCACCTTGGTGCTGATGCTCCAACCACTTCTTGGCATCGCTGTCCATGCAGTCCACTAATAGCAGACCGTCACGGAACTGGATGCCGTTGACGTTGAGGGCTGCGGTGCAGCCCTTCCTCATCTCCTCGACGAGGGCTTGCTCCACCGCTGACAACTCCTCCTTTGTCATCAGCCTCTTCGGGTAGTCCCGCGCCAGTATGGCCAAGTTCGTGCCCTTGGCGACACTAGCATACGAGGCTGCCCTCGGACGCTTCGCGATTTGCGAGGTTCTCGAGCCCTCCAGCGCTGCGGTGTTCCTTGTCTTCTTGGACATGTTCTTGGGGAGTTCGGACGGCGACGTATGGTGAAGCTGCTTCTTCCTCCCCGCAACGGCCTGGCCGCCAGCTCTCTCTATCGGGGACACGCTCGTCCCCGCAGCTCTCTTCGCTGGAGCCACGTTCGGCGCACGGTGCTCCAGCGCTCTTTTATGGGTTTCCTCCGGCTTGAAGCCTCGCTCGAGGTACCGGAGGTACCACTTGCGGCCGGCTCCGCTGAGGCCTTGCCTCAGAGGATCTCCGGCTCCCCCAGGCTGACCTGCCGCTGGGACAGGCTGCTTCGTGGGTTGCTGCCTCGACCTTGCGGAAGAGGGTGTTGCGGCGTCCCTCCTGCTGGCGTCGCCCGAGTTACAATCCTGTGGCCGAGGGAGAAAGGCTTTCAAAGAATTCAGCAGAATGACAAATCTTTATTTTTTCAATATCTTCGTCAGAGTTCGTATTGGCACCTCCTCCTTGTTGCTAGGTCCGTCTCCAAGTGTGCCCAAAGAGATAGGGGGCATGTTGACTCTCGGTATTGGTTCCAGTGTGACCGGAGAGAGGAGGCATGTTAACTCTGGGTCGGTCCTGTCTCCAGTGTGGGCATGTTAACTCCTCCCCCCCAGTCCGAAGAGAAGGCCATAAGGGGAAATGGCCGGATCGGAGAAGGGTGATTAGGCGACGTGTTGTTGGTGTATGCCACGAACTCCGACGACATTTTGAATTTAACAGTTTTTTTATGGATATCTTAATATTAAACATGAGTGTTGTGTTTATAAACGTTACATCTAAAGCTAAAGTTACATTTTGTTTAATTATTATGTATTTTTGTATCGTAGATTGTTTCTTGTTAATGTGGGTTTTTAAGTTACTTGGTTTGATATATTTATTGAATAATGCTTGTCTATCTTATGTTTCTTCCATTGATTTCTTAACTATTTTTCTAATTTTTTGTTTGTGTAACTTTTGACCTTTAGTTGTTAGGAGAGTGACTGCTTTGTCTCTATCTACTTTGTGTATTGAAAATCTCGGTGTTATCTTGTTTCTACGGTTTTCTTTTCTAAATATTTTATCATTAGGATCGACTTGGACTGGTGTCTCCCTGTCCTTGTTTAATTTAGCCAATTTTTTTCCTGTGGTCGCGCTTAAATGTTCCTGTACTTTTGGGTATATGTCTTTTCTAAATTCGTTTAATTTCTTAAGGTAATCATGGTGATTGTCGAATGTTATTGTTTTGTTAAATATGTGTGTTCTTCCGTGGAAGAGCTCGAAAGGGGTATAGGAAGTGCTGGAGTGTATTGCATTGTTATATGTTGCTACTGCTTCTGCGAGTATTTGGGCATGATCGCGTTCTATGCGTGCTTCCTTTCTTTTGTTCAAGATTATCCTGTATAGTTCGGTTAAGGTGGAGTGCAGTCTCTCGACAGAAGCGTTGCCCGTTGATTGTTGAAATGAAGTTGTATGAGCCGTTATTTGGAATTGAGTTAAGAAGTCGTTGAATAGATTGCCCGAAAATTCCGCGCCCTGGTCGAAAATTATTTTCTTTGGTGCGCCATAGTGACTTATAAATTGTAATAGGGCATCGACGACTTTTATTGAATTCCTATTGCTAAGGGGGTAGGCTTGTGCTAGTTTGGTGAATTTATCGATAATTGTGAGGTTACAAGTATTGTTAATGAAATATATGTCTATATGTACGACTGCCAATGGTCCATCTGGGGCGGTTGAGGTTTGCATCAATGGTTTATGGGGGTGTCTATCGTATTTTAGGGTTAGGCAGGTATCGCAATTTTTTATAATTTTTGTGATAATGTCTTTTAAATGCGGAAAATAAATGTCCCTTTTTAAATGGTTATATGTTTCATCTATGCCTCTATGATTGGTATTAAAGTGGTATGCACGAATTTCGTTTTCCTGATCATGGGGATTCGTAATTTCGGTTAACCATATATTGCAGCGGAAAATTTTGTATAAGTCATTTTCAAAGAAATAGTTATTATAAGACTCTTCTATTATTTTGAAAATATCGTTTGGTGCAAATATTGCGAATATTTATTCGGTTTCAGGATTGTTTGAAGGGTGTTTGTAACAGAGTCGAAAGTATGTACGGGTTCCGTGATAATATGTCTTACTTTATGGATAAATGGTGTTTCTACTTGTCTTAAAGTTGTTGATCCGACACGGAATATTATTTGGCAATTGAAGTGATTTAGTGGTTGCGAAGCGATTGGTATAATTTGTGGGTCCTCGTTTATGTTCAAGTTTGGCTCAATTCTGCTGAGTGCGTCAGCAACTACGTTTTGCGACCCTTTTTTGTATACGATTTCGTAGTCGTAAGCGGCCAGGATTGTTTTCCATCGAAGTAGTTTTGGATTCTGATTTTTCAAATTTTCTAGCCAGATTAATGGCTTATGGTCTGTGACTATTTTGAATCTACGCCCGAAAAGGTATGGTCTGAAATGACCTACAGACCAAATGGTAGATAGCATTTATTTCTCTATCGTCGAATAGCGGATTTCCGTGTCCGAGAGTGTCCTGCTAGCGAATAGCGGATATGGGTCTGTCATTAGTATCTGGGCCTTGTGACAACACAGAGCCTATAGCATAATTACTTGCGTCTGTGGTCAGCGTGAACGGTTTATTGAAATCAGGGTATATGAGTATGGGATCATTACAAAGAAGATCTTTCGACGTTTCGAATGCTTGTTTAAATTCATCGTCTATTATTATAGATTTCTTCCCTTTTAACTGTCTCGTTATGGGTTTAGTTATTTTCGCAAAGTCCTTTATGAATTTCCTGTAATACCCTAATAGTCCTAAAAATGATTTAATTTCCCTGGTTGTCTTTGGGCAGGGGAAGTCCTTGATGGTTTGAATTTTAAGTGGGTTTGGTTTGACTCCTTCCTGGGTTACAATATGTCCCATGAAGTCGATTTCCTTCCTTAAAAAGCTACATTTGCTTGGTTGGTTGATTTTTAGATTTGCGTTTTGGAGTTTTGTGAAAACAGATTTAATATCTGCTATATGTTTTTGGAGTGAGGGTGAGAATACTATTATATCCTCGAGATAGACGAGACAGACGTTACCGACTAAGTCACCTAAAACGTTGTCCATAACGCGTTGGAACGTGGCAGGGGCGTTCTTGAGACCGAAGGGCATTCTCGTGAATTCATAATGCCCATTTTCGACGGTGAACACCGTCTTGCTCGCATTGCGTGGGTTCATTTGAATTTGGTGAAAGCCACTTGCTAAGTCTATCGTTGTGAAATACATGGTCTTCCCTAGACTATCTAGTATATCCGCAATGTTCGGGATAGGGTATCTATCAGAGACAGTCTTATCATTTAATTTCCGAAAATCGATTACCAAGCACCACTTTTTTTCGCCTATGACGTCACTTTTCTTAGGTACGACCCAGACGGGTGCACTCCAGGGGGAATGGCTGTTTTTTATGATGTTTTGCTCGAGCATTTTTGAAATTTGCTTTTTTACTTCGTCTTTATGTACAAATGGGTAACGGTAAGATTTTGTGTGTATCGGTATATTATCTGTTGATGGTATAGAGTGTTTGACGGCGTTAGAGAACGTTAGTTGGTTGTTTTCGTTGTGGAAAAGTCTTTTGAATGACTTGCATTGTTTGAGTATTTGTTGTTTTTCCTCGCTGTTAAGGTGTTCCGTTTGAATTTTTAATTGATGGTCATCCGGTCGTTCTGTATCTGTTCCCGCGGACATAAAGTTTAAGTATTGGTGGGTTTGTGGAGAGAACTCTTCTGCTTGTAACGGTTCCTCGAGGTAAAGTGTTTGGATCTGGTCTGAGTTATTGCAGACTTCGAAATAGGCGGATCCTGCGTTTGCGGTGTATAAACCGCCTGTTATGGATATTTGATTATCCAAATTCATAGTTTCAAATATAAAGTCTCCGTGCATGAAGTTTACTGGGAGCGGAAGTAGCATTTTGGTATTTTGTGGCAGGTTATGTAATGTGTCTACAGGGTTTGCCCTTGTGAGGATTGGGATGGCGGTTTCTGGTGTTTCTAGTATGGACTTGGCAAAGTTTATTCTTGCATTTAGGCTAGATAGGATATCCATGCCTAGGAGACCATTGAAGTGGGGGTGGAAATTAAATAATAAGAACTTAAAATTGGGAATTTTTTTGAATTGTTTGAAATTTATTTTATCTGTATATTCCCGAATTTTGAATGTACTGAGAACAGTGTGGATATTGAAATCTGAGGTTAGTTTTTTGATGTGATCTTCATTAATAAGTGCCGGGTTTATGAAAGAGTAAGTAGATCCAGTGTCTATTAGGAATTTTAGAGGATTTGACACCATGGAGTTTGGTGATAATAAAACAAATGGCAAGGAAGATCCGTGAGTCTTCTTGCTTATGTAGCCGACTGGCTTCCCGAGGCTTCTATTTGAAAATTTGCATCATCGTTGATGTTACATAGGGGAGCTCTTGAATTACGGTTGTTTCTGTTTTGGTGACTTAGGGATTGATTTGGTTGGTCGTTATTGTGGAAGGGGTTTCTGCCCAGAGTTTCTTTATCTTGTCGACCATTACTATTGTTATGGGAATTATGTTGACGTGTGAAGCGTCTATTATTATTGTTGTTAAAATTTTGTTGTCTCTGTATAAAGCGGCCATTATTGTCATTGTTGGTGTTATCGTATCGTGGTACATGACGAGCGTTGTTGCCATTATTATAGTTCTGTTGTCGTGGTATGTAGCGACTGTTGTAGTCACTATTTGTTGGTTGTCCTCTCACGTATGGGTGATTCCTGTATATTGTGCTGTCGCGTCGTCGGTTTTCTTGTTGTTTGTTCAGGCTTCTAGAGAAGTTTAATTCAATCTGTCCGTACTCGTATGCTTTCTCGATTGTCTCTGGCCTTTGATTCCTAATGGCTGACCTAAGTGGGTCCTTTAATCCAGCTAAGAATGTATTTAGGCAGAATCTGTCGTATTGGTCACGTTTCCTGTCAACTTCGTAAACAGTCGGTTGTGTTTCGGAGCAATTTTGGAAAACTATTATTTTGGAAATTTTGTACAAAAGTTTCTCTAAAAGTTTTGCCCGCTTTGGGTTGTGCGGATTTCGCCTAAACGGCTCAGGGTTTGTGAGCGTAGTTCGATCATAAACTGGGGGAGTTCCCCCTTCTTTCGCGGACGGTGTCGTCTTTATTTCATTTTACATTTTGATACATTTTTTTTTTTTCTTTGTGAATTTCTATTGTTTCTGAAATTTTATTTTATTTTTAAATCCATCTTCTACGAAATTTTGTTTGGCTTTCCTTTTTATGCTATGTCTAGCTCTCCTCCCCCCAGCAAGTCTGGACCACGTTGCAGCAAAGGACCGTCGCTTTTTAGCAAAAGAAGTGCTATAGCTTTAGCATCAATGCAGCGCTCTTCGACTCAAAAATCTGCTTCCTGTTCTGAGGCTTCAACTCCTTTGGTGGCGTTGACTTCTTCCTTGTTGCCGTCTACCTCATCTGTCTGTCCATCTTCAATAACGGCTACTTCCAGCGGTCCTTCAAGGATGTCACTTAGGTCGGCTTCTACCACGAGTAAGACCTCTAACCCCCCCTCCTCTGTGCAGGGCAAGCAGAATTCAAGGTACCAAACTCAGCCAAAGAGGGGTGTCTCATTCAAAGCTACAAGTTCCAGCATGGTTTCGCGTGCTCGCCTGGGGAGAAGGAATCTTGTCCGCAGCCAAACTCTACCATTGGCGGATTCTGATGTTTTGGATGTAGGTCATCCAATTCTTCTTGCTAAATGGAAAGGAGCCGCTCCTGGGGGTCTTGTACAAAACTCTCAGCCGTGCTGGCAAACAGTAGTAGCGAAGTCGGGGACCAAGCGAAGGGCCCATGCTGTCTGGCAGCGCAGCTAAGAGGGATCCATTGAAAGCCGTTTCCTCCAACCCCTACGCACCTCTGTTCACAAACGACCTGGATGCTATAATGGAGGCTGAAAGCGATGGCCTGACCAGCGAGTTCGAGGATGATTGCGTGAGGGAGTCTGCTGAAGAGGTGGTGCCTGTAGCCAAATCGCCCAAAACCTCTAAACCACGGCCTATAACGATACCTAATGTAAACGACGTGGCTGCAATGGAAAACGAATTACTTAAGGTAGTTCCTGAGGACGGCTTTGAGTTCCGCACAGCCCTGTCTGGGGATCTACGAATTTACGCTAAGGACTCGGACATGCACCGGGCCATCACATAAAGGCTGAGTGAGCTCTCAGTGGCCTACACGCACTTCTGCTTGAAGGAGGATAGGAACTTCCGTCTGGTGCTAAAAAATTTGGCGGCTTCTACACCACAGAGTCTAATCTCCGAGGAGTTAACCAAGCTCGGTCATACGGTGGCTAACTTATATAATCCACCTGTCAGAGGCAGGCGTAACTCAAGTCAGCAGGAAGTTGCTGAACCTGCGAAGCAAAACGTGTGGTTTGTTGAACTTAAACAAGCGGCTAACAATGCTGAAGCCTTGCTGATTTCGAGAATTGGCCGACAGAGGGTCACTGCCGAGCTGAAGAGGGACACAAATCGTGTTAAACAGTGTTTTAGGTGCTATGGGTTCAACCACACCAAAAATTACTGCCTTAAGCCTCCAGTCTGCGGGAGATGTGGTATGGACCATTGGACTGGGTCGGATGACTGCCAGGCTAGCACCGAAGATGATCTTAACTGCGCTAATTGTGGTGGCAAACACGCAGCCTACGACAGGAAGTGCAAGATTTTCGCCCAAAAGCTGAGGCTGTCTGCTCCCAAAATCCCTCTGTCTGCCCACCACTCAGGAAGTCAGAGACGGCCGCAAATGGCAATCCCCTCAGCCTTACTGCAAAGAGGCGTGTCCTACTCACAGGCTTTAAGGACACAGGCAGTCTCTTCTCCAGGCCTCCAAAGCAGAGCACCGCCTTCCTCCAGGACTTCACAGAGGACCTCCCTCTTAGAGGAAGAGGACTTTCCCGCCCTTAGTTCTAGAAGACCTAGACTCTCCAACAATCTGAGACAGGCTGCGACTGAAGATCCCTGGGATATCACATGGATCACGAACATGCTAATAGACCTCAAAAGCGCTGTGGACGAACTGGCCTCGTCCATGGCCACTATCTCTTTGGTTGTGAGGGACCTCCAAAGAGAGAGCAATGCAAGGTCACAACAACGCAATTACAGAAATGACTAATCTTAAAATAGTCATTTGGAATGCCAGGAGTCTTCTTGCCAAGCGGGAATCGCTCCTGGTGTTTCTCAGCTGTAACATTCTACTAGCCACGGAGAATTTCCTACACACTGGCATCTACTTCTAGCTCCCAGGTTACAACATTTATAGAGCGATTACCCCGGAAATTCTGCTAGAGAAGGAGCAGCAGTACTTGTCAGAAGCAATCTCGTACATTATTCACCATTAAAGTGTGTGGGGGAAGTGTGCGGGGATTGCTTCTTTCTGGGAGGTGACTTTAATGCCAAACATCAATCCTGGGGTGATAGCAGAGCGGACTCAAGAGGCATTTTTCTCAAGGAGGCGATCGACACCACAGGAGTTCAGGTACTAGCCACACGACGACCCACCTGCTTCCCGAGCGGAGGACGTACCCCGTCATCTCTAGTTTTCGCTCTTTTTAAAGACTTACACAGCAGGAGATTGAGCATAGTGGAGGCTCAAGAAGGCTCAAGAAGGCTCAAGAAGGTCACCCTAGGTCAACTGACGAGCCGTAAAATCCTTTTTAATCATCTTGCTTTTCCCAATCGAAATAGCTAACAATTCGGGCAGCTGTTTGCTTTGAAACATACAAATTGACACTTTAAATGATTTGTAAAGAACCACTATATACGAATTGTTTTTGATAATAATAGATATAGTTAATAGCGTAACAGCCACTGGAAAAACCTATTAAAAAAAAAAAAAGAAAAAAATCTATGTCAATTGAAAAAATATCATGCACGTAATGACTACCGCGAACTATTAGAGTTAACAATTCTCTTTTTGGGAATAGTTCCGGAAGGCCATAATTTCCTGGCCTTGCTAGCTCCTAAGGCAATTTATACAAAAAAAAATACTTTTTTGTGAAGTCTTCCATTTAACTAAACACGAAAAATGGCAATGCCATTTGGTTTGGATCCCCGTTGGCCGTTGAAGCTCCTAATAGAGACCAAAAGTGCTCAAAAAGACATGTAATCATTTATGGTACCTGGCAGACGAAAATATCACATTGGCCCTATTCGATGATAACGTTACTGTCGCAGAAAAACGAGAAATGGCACAGCGCTTATTAGCCTTTGTGGATGATACAGACAAGTATGAACATTCCGATAAGCGTATTTATTTAAAAGTACGAGATTTGTCAACTTTTGTTTCAAAAAAATTATCTGATTTCATTACATCAAATAGTATACGTTTTTCGACCGACGAATATCAAAAATTATTACAAGTTGTCAAAGAGTATACAAAGAAGTCCCCATCTAGCAGTAAGAAATCGCTTAAAAATTAGTTAAAAGGAAATTCTTATATATTTTAAATATATTTTATCATATAAAACTAAAATAAAGTTGATTAGAGAAATTTGCGACCTAAAATCGTAAATGCTCACAAAAAAAACATAATTTTAACTAAAAAATACAGCATTTTAGCCAAAAAATGCCTACATATATCAAACTTTTGGTTAAGAAAGGCACCTTTAAACATTATCCGATCGGGCTAAAATTTTACAAATTTAAGTTTTACACCAAAACGAACAATGAGACCCTGAGAATTCGCACTTTCGCAAATAAGCCGAACCCTAGTGTACATACATATGTAACGGCAGCGGCAGGACGAAAACGAGACACAGGCACGGACGCTTACAAGTATTACAAGTGGGAGGGGTTGCGTATGGCTAAAATAGGAACGAAACCCTCGCGGTACGGCCGCAAAGCATTGCTTCACGATAGCATGGCCCCCATTAACCTGTGGCGCCTCTCCTACTGCGTTCCTCTGCCCGAAGCCTGGTCATCACCGTCGCAGCATAGAGTTGCTTACCGCCTGCCAATTAGCATCGCTGGCAAGCAAGTATTTATGTATGTATATATGTATATATGTATGTATAAATATAAATTTGTTCAAGGAATATGGCGGCGCAAGAAAACGGAGATGTCATTGAAATATAGAGACATGTATAAATATTACATACTAGCGGGCCCTATGCGCTTCGCCGCATGCAGTCTTAAAATTCAATGAAAAATTCCTAGAATTTGTTATATGAAAGTTATTTACTTTATTTGAAAATTGTTATTTTCAAACTATATTTTTCGTCTGTCCAATTGGAACGTATACAAATAAAGAGTTCGGAATGCCAATTCTCGAAAGCCAAACGCTTTCAATTAATTCGCCTTTAGATTGTAAAATTGTACAAAAATTGTTTGGCAAAGTGATCAAGCCATTTGTATTTGGAACTTTGCCACTTCCGATTTCTAACAATTGCTTCGAAAACCGTTCTGCAGATAGATAATTGTGCAATTGAACACGCATGTTAATGTTCAATGTCAATTTTTGGACATATCGCCACACGAAAGATGACTTCAAACACGCATTGACCTGATCCGCTAACGTTGCACGTGGAATGATGGGCAATGTTTGGCGGAAATCTCCTGGAAAAAATATTAGTGCACCACCAAAAATTTGTTGATTGCGACGTAGATCTTGCATTGTTCTGTTTAATGCTTCCAGAGATTTTTTTATGGGTTATTGTACATTCATCCAATAGAATAATTGCTGCTTGCTGCAAAACTTTTGCCATTGCAGAATTTCTTGATATGTTGCATGTGGGATTGTCAATCACCTACACGTTCAAAATAATAATATAGCAATTAGCACTAATGTATTTTAAATAGATCACTCAATGAATACAAACAAACCTGCACGTTTAACGGAAATTTTAATGCTGAGTGTGCTGTTCGTCCACCATCCATTAAAGTAGCAGCAATTCCTGACGAAGCAAGTGCCAATGCAATTTTTTGTTGTGACCGAATGGCTGCCAAAATCAATGATACCACAAATGTTTTACCCGTACCTCCATGCGCATCCAAAAATTACAATCCACCAACATCATTTTGTACTGCTTGCATAATGGTATCGTAAACATGTTTTTGTTGGTCGTTCAATTTTGGTAAATTCGAATTCACAAATGTTTGCAATTCATTGATATTGTAGTTGTTCACATTGCAATTCTCGATCAAATAAATCATGCTTTGGTCGATTCGGTGAAGGCATACCTAATTGACCTAATGCTTTATTTGCCATCGCAAGGCACATATCTTAACCCTTACCGGCACAGTGGTACATACATACGTATGTACCACTTAGATTTGTATTGTTTTTATAGTGTTTCAAGTTGATTTTGATCGACTTAAGCATTTAGTCTAATGTATTAAGGATCACTGATTTCGAATCTGATATCAGATTTTTGAAATTCAAGATGGTGGATCCAATATGGCGGCCTTTGGGAATTGAGGTTAAAATTGGTAATTTTTTTTTTTTTTGTTTGGGGCTCTGGGTGGTAGGAGATCCCGGGAGAGTATACAAGACAGCTCACCAAGCGCGCTCAAAGGGTGAGAGGGGTGGCAGGAGTAGAGAGTGGGGTGGGTGCAGATATTGCATATCCATGGTATGACCACTGTTTACATAAACGGAATAGGAAATATATTAAACAAAAAGTCAAAAACATACAAAAAAAAAAAAAAAACAAAAAAAATGAGAAAACAAAAAATTATAATAATTGAGTCAGTATCCGCCACGTCCTTGTTCGTGTCTTCGGGTTCGGCAGAGAGCGGCTCATCAAGATATCTAGAAATGTTAGAAATGACCGCCATTTTGAATTTCCAAAATCTGATATCAGATTCGAAATCAGAGACCCCAAAAACCTATAATCCGACCATATTTGTTTTAAAAAAGATACGTAATAATGTATGCCGGTAAGGCATACATCGATATACATTTCCAATAAGATCAGCAAATCGTGATTTCTGGTGTGATGACGCATTCGATTTAAAAAGTCTTCGGCCATTAATTCTTTATATTTATTTACAAATCAAGTGGATTCGATGGAAAGCATGTTGTTAATATGATGGCATATAACATACGTTTTTGATGTGGAGAAGAAGAAATCGATGCGTCGATAAGTGTCAAATCCCAATGTGCATAATTTGCCAACAAATGTAAGTGTTCACGTTCTTCCTTTTTCTTCTTCATCATATTTCTTCTTCCTTCTCCTCCTCCTCCTTCTTCCTTCTTCTTTCTTCATCATCCTCCTTCTTCATCTTCCTCCTCCTTCTTCTTCATCCTTTTCATGCTTTTAACCTCAAATGCACGATCCACATAATTAACACAGTTCAACTTACCACCTTAAAGACAAATGCCTGCTGTTACAATTTATTTATGAACTCAACAAAGTTTGTCTCATGAATTAAATTAAATTAACTGAGCAGAGAAGAATGACATGCTATGTTTCAGAAATAGCACTGCTTGTGAAAAATGGTTTTCCCGCTTTTCTTTGAAACTTGTTCTCAATTTTTATATATATAGATATTTTCCTCAAAAATACCGTGTTGTCGGAGACTCGGACTTGGAGTTGACACGAAAATCTTACAGCAGTCTGAGCGAAATGGGATATACGAAAAACTGCTGAAGACCGGTAATTTCGGACGAAGGGAGGAGTCTTATCTTATCCATCGGAGCCGCCGGTGTAGGGAGGAAGGTAGAAAGTATCCTGCTAGACTTCCCATCCGGCTCGAAGGACCAATGTTCGTAGGGGGGTGGCTTCCTGGTCCAAAAAAGATCCTTAATCGGAATATAGAAAAGTCCCACGACGCAGTCGAAAAAACTCGTAGAAAAACAGTAGGCACGGGGGCGTCGGGGAATCGTATACATGCGCTTTATTGGAATTCAGTTTTGAGACTAAACTAAACATACAGACTAGAACCGCTCCCGCTCGCATAACTACATAACTTAACATAACATAGTGTTCGGAGGGGGATGGCTTTAACCTGAAATGCACTCGATAAGAAAAACACGGTAGAACTTCGGGGTATTACGCGACGTGCGTTTGAGGTCTTTATTGATGGAATCGTAAATTAGTACTAACAAGAAGAACCTTAAAACTAACTTGGGGAGAGCGGACTAGGAGCTCGATGCACAAAAGTGCAGTGGAAGAGGGAGAGAGAGAGCGAGTGTACGGGATCACACTGCCTCCGGAAAATAAACGCCCTTCTGGCGTGAACATTCTCCCCCCCCTTGCGAGGATACGCAGCAAAAAATATAAGAAGGCCTTCGAGGCCCCCTAGCGAGGATACGCTGTAGGAATATAGGAGGCCTTTGCTCGGGAAAGCGTTGGATACGCTGAGCGCTCGTGGACATGTAGAAGTGTGTGGTGATCCTGGCCACACGACTGGCATCGGTCGTCACGGCGGCAAGATCCCGTGGAATGATGGTGGGCCAGGCAATTGACGCAGTACTTCTTTTGTATGACGGCCTGGAGCCGTTTCTCAGCGCTAAGCCGAAGGAAACGGTGGCATTTCCGAAGAGGATGGTTCCCTTGGCAGACTCGGCATGGGTAGGATAAAATACCTCGGGAACGTCTGCATTTCATCTCGTTGTACGGAATCCAGTAATTGGAAGACTCAGGAGCTGTTGTCACTCGTGTGGAGAACGAGGAAATTCTTTGTATCGGATCAGAAGCAGTATCAGGAGCAGTCGGTTCACTGGAGGAGCACCCAGTGGGACTTTTCCACATGCGATCTATGTGCTTTTCCCACCGAACAACTCATGGGGTAGGCCCGGCCGTCCATGTAAAAGGCTCATTCGCTTTTATTAGCGCTTGGCCGCTTTTCTCATGGTGCAAACGTCGTTGCTCTGCTCACCATGAAATTCACCGTGAGCGCTCTGTAGGGTAGTTCATGGTGCCACCGTCGCTGCTCGGCTCACCATGAAATTGACCGTGAGCGGTATGGATAAAGTTCAGAAAACAAAAAAAAAAAAAAAAAAAAAGCAAATCCAGATGTTTAATAACTTTTTGTTGGTCCATTAGTTTATAAACTTTATTTTTTCATATTACGTTATTGTAGTAAATCATTTATAATTTATATTGAAAACCATACTCACAATTTTTGTTGAATACTAAAGGATCACCCTGGGATTGAACCTGCGTCTCAGTGTTTAACAGACCGACAGCTTACACAACGGACCACGCACGCGTATTGATTTGTGTCGGCGTTATACACATACATGCATAAAGCGACTGAGAGGGACAATAGGTTGCAACCCCTAAGGACATTTCTTTATTTAGCTCGGTTTGATCTTTGACTTTGCCGTCGCAAACCGATCGTGGCGCATGGCCTAGAGGTTAGAGCATTCGTCTTGAAAACAGGCGGCAGCGTGTTCGAATCCCGCTCTCAACTAACTTTTTTTAAATTTATTTTATTTTTTTTCTTATCTTTTTAAATTGTACAGCACTATAAAATATTTTCTTTTATTTTTTAATTCGATTAAAGAAATAATTTTGCAGGTATTAACCTAGGGAATTTCAGTATAAGTGTGACATTGTAAAATTAATATTTTTTTAATGGTAAAAATTGATAAACTTGTTTTAAAGTAATCAATTTATTAAACATTTCTATCAAACTTGTATTAGTTATTATTCTTTCTTAATCAATTTTAAATTAAATTGTCTATTTTTCCAAAGAAATATAATTTCTAAAGAATATATAATTTTAAGTTCCTATTAAGAGGATAATATTCTTTGAATTATTTCCGATTTTCATTAAACTCATTTCTATTGCTTAAACAGAACAAAATATAAGCTAATTGCCTAGTATTAATTACTGCGCACTTCGTATTCAAAAAATCCCAAAAGGGAAATGCGAAAAGCACCGAATTTTACCATGAGCGGAGCAGCGATCGATTCATGTACATGAGTCACCCGCTTGCCGCTTTGCTGAACTGGGGATCATACGAAAAGCCATCCCCGTTCGAGATAGATTTCTACCCAGAGTCGTTCACGGCATGAAGCAAAGTCCGACTGGGCAGTTGCTTGGATGCAACAAAGTGTGATGCCGACCGTGACCCTTGAAGCACTTGTGGGCGCTTGTGCAATTACGGAGTTGATGACCGCTTGCAAAGCAATTTAAGCACAACCGCTTCTTCTGGATATAAGATGTACGATCCTCTGTCGTCATCTGAAGGAAGCGTGGACATAAACGCACTGGATGGTTCTCTTTGGAACATACATCGCAACTTTTAGATATCGGAACGATCCTCGTACTGAAGGATTTCAGTATTCGTGGCGGCACGTCGGAGGGTGTCGGTTCTGACGGATGGAGGCGCAACTTAGGAGGTTGGATAGAATCTATAGTTTCTAGAGTTCTATGGCGCTCAGTCAGGAATGAATCAAGTTCTTGCCACGTTGGAATTTCGGTTTTATTTGTTAAGGACTGCTCCCATAGTGAGAGCGTCAGTTTTGGAAGTTTCGTAGAACACAAATAAACCAGGAGACAATCCCAATTATCCGTAGGAAGGCCGGACAAATTTAGGGATGTGAGGCAGTTCTGGATTGTATTTTGCAGCTCCTTCAAGGCTGCCGAAGATTCTTGTGCGACGGACTGCATGTTTAATAGCTTTTTCAGTTGGCTGTTCACCAGCGCTCGTTTATTTTCGAAACGCTCAGATAGGTTTTTCCAGGCTGAGCGGAAACCATCGTTGGTGAGTGGCGAATTGGAAACTACGGAATGAGCTTCACCACTAGTCTTGGCATTTAGATAGAACAACTTTTCAACAGGGGTCAGCGCAGGATTGTCTATATAGACCGCTGTGAAAAGGTCTCGGAAAGTCGGCCAGCGAATGTAATCGCCCGAGAAAACTTCTGTTTCGCACGGAGGAAGCTGACAGCCAGACGGATAGGAATTTTGGGGCGGAACGGGTTGGATTTGAGCTGTTGTAGAAGCGATCGTTTCGATCTGTTCCATGAGCTTTGCGGCACACCTTTCGTATATAAAATAGGCATACTCGTATTTTGCCTTTAGAGTAGGTAAGGTGTCCGCCGTGCCCTCTAAGCCAACTGAAATTTGCTCTGAACAAGCTTCGTACTCTTTCTCGACCTTATCCCATAGCGCTCGGACTTGGTCGAGATGGATTTGGCACGTGTACTTGGATGGACTTGGTGCTGCTGGATTGCGGACTCTGGACTCGAAGTGACTCAGACGGTCACAGATAGAAATAAATTTATTTAAACTGGAAGCAGTCATTTTGGATATTTAAAGAACAAACTGGATTGTTTCTTTATGTTTATATTTCGGATCGAATTTACTTATATTTTCGGGACGCTGGATAAAGCGTACAACCAGTTGAAAGATCGAAAGACAACTTATATTTGGGACGCTGGATAAAGCGTTCAACCAGTTGAATGATCGAAAACAACTTATATTCGGGACGCTGGATAAAGCGTACAACCAGTTAAGAAATCGAAAATCAACTTATTTTGTTTTGGACGATTTAGTTATACGTGTCGAAGCTGGAATTGGAATTTAGGAACCAATCGGAATGTATTAGGAATTTAATTTATTTGTAGAAGCAGGATTGGAATTTAGGAACCAATCGGAATATATAAAATTAAATTTAATTTAATTTAATAACGAATTAATTGAATAATATTCTCTCTGCTGCAAAACGGATACGGTCACACTAATGCGGATATGGAAGCGCACTTGAATTCCTAACTGATTCAGTTAGTTGGAATTTTTATAAAAAATAATTTTAAAATTATTTTGTGTGCCTGGATTTATTCAGTTGACCGCTGCTGTATTTTCCGCGGTACTGTTCTTGGAGATAAGGCGTGCGTGTGAATATGTTTATGCATTAGCCGTTGCGAATGCAAAATAGCGGAGACAACGGAGGCGGAGAAAATTGCCAAGAGTCGGAGCGTCGACTTGCCGACGATTACTTATGTACATATGTAATTGCAATGTTTGCCTATGTTTGCATGCAGCTGAGCTCAGGATAGAGCAAAGGAATGACAATAAATATTGTTTATTTGGATGAAGCTCCGCTCAGGATAGAGCAGGGACGAGCTGATAAATAAATGCACAAATTAAGTCGGCGTTTCTGTGCCGTGATTTTGGGGATATATTTATTTATTTATAAAAGCGGTGGACTGTATTGCATATCGGAGAGTGTAAATATGTAAATGCAAGCGGAACACAGTGAAGGAAGAGAATTTCGGAACTAGAAGTTTCACTGTGGCTTATAGACGTACATATATTTAATTTACACTTTTGGATTTTTGAATGTTTATTTACTATTATTATCCAGGATAGGAATATTTATAGCGTAAATTGTTGGTGCCGATTGTAGATAAGTGGACATATGTATGTAGGTGTAGAAGTGGAAATAAATGCAAGCGGATCACAGTGAACGAAGAGAAATTCGAAATTGAAAGTTTCACTGTGGCTTATGGCAAATAATTAAAAAAACGAAAAAAAATTGAAATTGAAAGTTTCACTGGGCTTATGGCATATATTTAAACACACTTTTCGCGGAAAATTAATATAAATTAATTGCGACACTAGGATTCTACAAATCGGATTCGGAATTGGAAGCTGCCGTTGTGTCGGATCAATCGGACTAGGATTTAGACACGAATCATAAAAATTAACGGCAGGGCAGCAAAGTAAAATGTTTACTTATCTTGTGCGGTGTTAAAGCCACCGGAACTGCTGGAGAGAAATTATCCGGCTCTGATGGACCAAATGTTCGGAGGGGGATGGCTTTAACCTGAAATGCACTCGATAAGAAAAACACGGTAGAACTTCGGGGTATTACGCGACGTGCGTTTGAGGTCTTTATTGATGGAATCGTAAATTAGTACTAACAAGAAGAACCTTAAAACTAACTTGGGGAGAGCGGACTAGGAGCTCGATGCACAAAAGTGCAGTGGAAGAGGGAGAGAGAGAGCGAGTGTACGGGATCACACTGCCTCCGGAAAATAAACGCCCTTCTGGCGTGAACACATAGCAAGAGCGGGAGCGGGAGAACGAAGAAGATTGGAGCGGCTTAGCCGTCCCTAAGCTCGCCTAGTACCAAGTACTAGTACTAGTTCCTTGTTTATTTAAAGTCTGACATGTCAAATATAAATAAGGAAAATATTGAACAAAATTAGTGAACATGAAGAAATAGCCTCTATATGCGGGTTCTACGCAATGCTATCGTGATACTGACCAGTTTGGAAGATGGGGAAGAGGATCTCATGAAGGTATACAATGCGATTGCCGAGGAGGACCCATTGCCTCCACATAAAGATCTAAGCCAATCCCCGTGAATCTGAGCGTTTGTTAGTAACAAATAATAATAAACCATGACGAACACTGAATTACAGAAGCGCTATGGTTGTTTTTGGGAACAAGACGTGCCACAAAATTACGATGCATGGAGAGATCATTTGATCAGTTTTATCAGTATTATGGGTGAATTACAGGTTCTTAACAAAAACGATACCAATTTTAGGAACGCTTTCCCATTGCACTATGGTCCAGATTTCGTTTTTTTTGGCATAAACTCTAAAAATGAAGCTACAGATATGAAACTTTACACATTTTGTTGTTATATTATAACAAGTTTGTACAAAAAATTTGGGGTCCATGTGACCACGCCCCTTTTAGCCTCCCATACAAGCTACTGGAATGACTTCGGAATTAAACCAAATTTTATTTTTTTTTTATTTACTAATTACAAAAACATAAATTTATTAACTTTTTATGAGATCTATATTATATAAAAATTTTTAGAATGATTAATCTTGTTCTTCCTGTAATTCTATATTAAAAATTTATTCATCGAAAAGGTCGCTTTACCGGAACAAAAGCAAAAATGAGCAAAAGAAGAAAAATATTACATAGCCATCAAAAACAAAGGTTAAACCTACAAACTTACGTTTTTAACTTTTGTCAGGAATTGTCAGTTTGTTAGTTATACTCCACTAAAGACAGAAGACATAGTTACTTTTATTCTATAAAATCACATAACTAAGACGTTACACGGCACAAAAATTCTACAAAAACACATATTTATTCTATATACATTAAAAACTACATACATTTACCTTTAATTTCCATATTTTACTTAAATTTTTGGGTGCGTAGTAAACCTCGTGTGATATGCCAAAGAAAGCAAAAAAAAGCGCAAATTCCTTACGCGCAATTAGCTGATCAAGAGCTTAACTTTGAAAATTCGTAAAAGCTTATTTATGAATGTAACTATTAAACTTATTTTTTTGTCTATATTCTTTATTATATTAGATTCTAAAGCGTTTTAATTATTATTAATTTTAATGTATATCCAATTCGATAAACATTGAATTTTTGATTGTTGCTGCGCCATATTTCAAAAAGTTCGCTGTGACTAAAATCGAGCGTGCCTATAAATTACCAAAATGTGAGGAAAGGGGGACGAATGGGGATGAGTTTTTGGTTTGTGGCTAAAGACAACACTCACAAGTACAATCTGGACCAATTGGTTGCTTTCAGCATGGAACATCTTATTAGTTATACTCCACGAAAGACGGAGAACGCATGTTAGTTTTTTAGATTGAAGATTATTTTTCATAATTTAGTTCAATTTTCTGGAATAATTTAACACGTGGGGCACAATATACAGCAACTAAATATTTTGGCGCAAACTCCTATTCGGAAATCAGCTGATCGCTAGCTCACTTTTAAAAGCTCTCAAAAGGCTTTGGTGGCACTTTTAAAGCTTTTAATTAACATTTTCGTAATGTATGATGTATTTAGTTTAAGATTAAAATAAGAAAACAACTATTTATTAACGTAAAAAAATCGACTTTATGCCAAAAAAATCGAATTCTGGACCATAGTGCATTGGATAAGCGTAGGTATTGATATCACCTTGTATACGCTGGAATCTTATGCGGAGAGCCTCAGACTTGGAAAGCTTTTGGAGACTTCTCCACGAGTTCTGCGTGGAGTTTTACAGAGTGTTTGCCCCAAAGGACTTTATACAGAAGGAAGTTGAAGAGTGCGTAAAAGGGATCGAAGCTTATGGAAACACCCGAAATTTCCTAAAAAAAAAAACTTAAATTTTGGCATTTTTGTCAAAATACTTGAAAATGTATGGGTCATATTTTTTGAATGACCTCATTTATTTTGTATGAAAAAATACGGCATATACCCCAAAAATGTTGAAAAATTTAGCAGTGGAATAGGAACATAAGATGCAAACTGTACCCAAAATATTCCAAGAAAATTAAGGCATTATTTTCACTAGAATTGTTTCGTTGACGACTGCACATTGCATACACCAACCGTATTCAAATAATAGGTATTTATTTAATATATGTATGTTCTGTAAGGATGCGTCTCTGGCCGGGGTAAACCTCAGCGGCTCGAGAGGTCCCCACAGTAATTTATTTATTGCTGCGCCAGCCAGGATATAAACGGGGCCGAAGTTTTAGCTATTTTTAATGGGGGGAGGATTTCCGAGCGGCGGGGACACCCCTGGACCCGGAGGAATTTCTGGACGGTCCACCTATGCCCCGCCTGGAAGCATTTCCGAGCGGCGGGGACCCAGCGACGAGAGGGAAGGGGACGCGGTAATAATCCGGAGCGAAAAAGGGCGAGATATGTATAGGCGAAGGATCTCCACTTTGTAAATTTATTCTCACTCTATATATTTATATCCCTATATAAAATTATGCGGCGGCGGGCCGTAAGCAATGGCGGGGAAATGGCTCTACTCCAGCGGGCGCCTTCACCCGGCAGCGATAATGATTACGATATCTCAGCGAAAAAAAAGAGATATTTAATTAAACTCAACAGCATTTAAAAGGGCAAGGGTTATACTTTAAGATGGCTTTTTTAGTATTTTCAGTAAAAAAAAACTAATTCGATGCTACATAACCTCAAATATAGGCAAAAAACGCAGTTTTTGAACTTTTAGGTTAGGATATCTCGGAAACCAGAGCGAATTCGGAAATTTCGACCTCGGATTCGGATTCAGCGCACCGAAAACCTTCGGAAAAGTATATACTGGTTTCTGGGTCAGAGGGTCGAGCTGATTTTGTCGGCCTGTGTTATTTAAATATATGGCCGGCGACCCATGAGAAACGGTGGGGAGGGGGGAGAGAAGGGCCTTAAGTTGGCGGGCACCTTTCTCCGGCCCCTAGTAAATTCTGGCCCGCGGCCATCGCTCACCTGCATACACAGATCCTCTTTTGGAAAAAGGCGGCGTCCTTTCGACGATCCTGTCGAGGTCCTGGGCGACGGTGGTGGTGACACTCGCGGCGGCGGACACGTGTAGGCTCTTTCAATCGCGTGGTGGCGGGATCGCGGATCTTATATTTCGGGACTTAGGACACTCGCGTCTGGTCGGCTCTGCCGGGAGTTCTGTCGGCAGCGTCGCCGAGTGTAGGTGGCGTCTCTTTGCCTCCCTTTTGCTCCAGCAGGCGATCGTGCCGCCAGCGGCATTCTCCCGCTCTCGGCCCCTTCTGCGCATGTGTCGTCGCTCTGGTCTCGGCTTTTCGCACTTATGGCGCGTACCGATCTGACCAATAGGGAAAGCCGTTTGGCTCGTGCGCTTCCCCGACGCATGCGCTGTTGCTCCGCTATGCGTTGGTGGTGGCGGCGATATCGCTGTTCTCCCGGCGCTCGGCAGTGGCGTGGTAATTTTCCATTCCCGAGGGTACAGCTTTTGCCTGCTTGGTTCCCCTCGGGCGGGTGCCGACGCCTTTGCCGGCGATCGGCGGTTGCTCTCTCTCGCTCTTCTTCCCCTCCGTAGCTCCTCGGCGTTTGAGTGTGTTTTTGGGTTTGAGTGAGTTCCCTGCAGTACCAGAATTCCCCGTCCCCGGGTTTTCCACGCGGCATGCTCGAAAAACAAAAACAATTGGGTTATTGTAAAATCATTGACCAAAGCAACAATAAAATGAAGCCTGAAATAATATTACTATTACAACAAAACCAAATGTGGTGTCGACGTGATGGACGAAATGGTGGGCACATATCGCTGCAAGAGGGAAGTGAACAGGTGGAACAGGTGGCCAGTAGCAGTCTTCTGCAATATGCTTGATATGTCAGCATTGAATGCGTTCATTGCGTATACGGAGCTGAATCCTCTGTGGAATATTCGCAAGAAGAACTTCCGCAGGCGACTTTTCTTAGTGGAATTGGGCAGTGCACTTGTCTCACGAACTATTGACCTACTGGAGAGGACCCCCAGAGGGGAAGGAGCCATGGCAGTGGTGAATGAAATGAGGGGAATTTCACAGGAGCCGTCAACATCCTGGTGACGCACCACATCCCGTCCAGGAAGCGGGCGCGGTGCCACTTGTGTCCACGGAGATCTAATGCGAATGTACACTCTGTGGAATGCGATAAATGTACCAAAAAAGTCTGTCCAGACCACAGATTCACTTTTTGCCAAACTTGTGAAAATAATAATTTTTTTTTTTTTAATTAAAATAAAAAAGTTAAAAAAAATAAACACTTTAAAAAATAAAATAATAATAATAAAAGATAATTATAGCAAAAAAACCAAAAAAAAAAATTTTTTTCTGTTGTTTTTCGACATTTTTCGTCTTGTGTCAAATTGACACAAAGGGACAGATTCGTTACTTTTTCTTAGGGACGGATGCGTGTTAAGTTCACAGCTTCCTGGCGCGTGTGGTTTTGTGCACTTAACGCACCTATGTATATGGCATATTGCAATTACTTGCTTCGTGGGAAAAGCGTTGACATCGCTTGCATTGTTTTATGTGATTAGGGTGTGGCTTAAAGCCTTCTACGCTAATTTTACAATTTAAGCGGTATTTTATTTTAAAAATATTTTTAATATTTTCAGATTTCTTGATTGTGACAAGCCAGAACTTTTCTTTAAAAGGCTCGACAGGCACTACATCCTTGAAGGCCTGCGTGATTTCACTTTAATCAAAGACCTCTGGTGGTATTTTTTTTATGACAATATTATAAGGTTTAAGCTGCCTCGGGGTATATGTAAAATATAACATCTTATTATTGTTTAACAATGTTTTGGCTGTATTCAAATTATCAGGGGTGTAGGCTTTAATGTGTGTGATATTTTTGTTGATTATATTTAATGTGTGCTTAAATGGTAATGTGTTTTTTATTGTCTTGGCATTAATATTATATATTACTATTACCGGTAGATTCTTTAGGTCATCTTCCTGGGCTGTTGCCTTTCTTAGTTGTTGATGTTATCAGAGCTGCTGCTGCTTTGGATGTTGTTGGTTTTACTGCTGGCTGAACCTTCGGATTCTTCAGGGCTGGGAAATCATGAGGAATGTAGTCCTCTGCTAATGGCAGGTAATAATTTGTCGTGTTGTTGTTGTTTTTGTTGTTGTTGTTGTTATTTTTATTTTTATTATTTCTGTTGGAGCTATTGTTATTGCTGTTGAAGTCCTGTTGAAGTTTTTCTTTAGCTTGTAGTAGTTTTTTATTAGTTTGTTGTAATTTTTCATTAGTTTGTTGTAATTTTTCGATTGTTTCTTTCATTTGTTGAAGTTCACTTATGAGAATATTCATCTCCTCCTTTGGAACAGTTTCACTTTCTTCCATTTCTTCGTCTTCCTCATCTTCACTACTGCTATCGTAGTTAGCATCACTGTTAGCATCTTCCGACGACATCTCATTGGTTTCTTTGTCGGTATATATTACGAGGATTTGATTATAGTTTTTGGGATTATTATTTGCTATTTGAGATCTCTTTTTTCTTCGGCTTCTGGTGAATTTCTGTCACACTGACGCTTTCCTAGTATTACTTTTGTAGCGTTGTTCAAGGCACTTTCGGTTTCATTTACTGTAGTATCTGTTTTTATGTTACATATTTGCACTGTGGTTGATGGCTGAGTTTGTTGTTGTTGTTATTGTTATTTAATGTTCTCTATTTGTACTGCTGTTTTTGATTGATTGCTATTTAATTGCGTTGTTGTTGTTGTTGTTGTTGTTGGATGTTGCTTTGCGTTGTTGTTGTTGTTGTTGGATGTTGCGTTGGTAGTAGTATTGGTTGTTGTAATATATTTTTCACTGTCGTTGCTTGGTTGCAATTTAATTGATGTTGTTGTTGGTTATTGTTCATAGTTTGTATGGTGGTTGTATTTTGCTTACTAGCATTAAGCTGTTGTTGTGGTTCCGTTTGGTTAAATTTTGTCACTTGTGTAATTTCTGCTGCTGTTTTTTTTATTTATTTTTAGTTAATCGAGTCTATTAATTTTGGCGTGGATTGCTGCTGCATCGGCAGCCACTTGCCTTTCGGCGAACTTAACCTCACTGTCTTCCGTCTCACTCACTCTTCTTCTTCTTTTCTTTCAGTCACTATCTGTAACGGCAAGCGATTCTGCTCGCTGCACTTCTCTGTCTCACTTTGTATTAGAGTCTTCTCTCTCTCACTTAACTTTGCCTCCTTTTCCACGACCAGATATTTCCAATTATTTCACTTTATTCACTTCACACACACGAAGAACGAATGATAAACGAACTTTTACTTTTCAAGGATCCATTTATTTGTCTAAAGTGAAGTTTACATTGTGTATACGGGTCTGTTCCAGTTTCCACTCGGAAGTGAATTTGATAACATTTTCATATTTCCCTTTAACATTTTCGGATTTTCCTTTAACATTTTCGAGTTTCCCTTGTGTATTGAATTATTTTTTATTAAAATTCCCCTTGGCCGCTGCGTTTGTTTTGACAGAGTTTTGTGAATTAGGGGCTGATCAAATTTTGGCCCGCTCTAGTTTCCAACCTAAAGACGTTAATGGGGTACTGATTCGCTGCATAAAATCAATGGTACACGCGTTCTTGGCCGTACAAATTGAATTTATAATATGCGAAATAACTCACTGATTATTTATTTCTCTAATTATTTGCCCTTCAAGGCACTCTACGATCCAAAATTTGTTTTCGCTCGGAGATAAAACAGGCGGATTTGGAATTTGTGAAAGCTTAGAAACGAACCGGCCCAATGGCAGTCGGAAAGTTTTCGAGTGGTTTCGCTCGGAAGTTAACAGGGACTTAACGGAGGAAAATCCGAATCCGAGTAAATTTGACAGAAGTGGAAACTATAACAGGTCTGGGAAATCCGAATCCTAGTTACAGTTTTCTATATTTTCTATGTTTAGCTTTCTTTAAGTTTTGTTTTCTTTTTTCTTGTTGTGAAATTTCTGGGAAAAGTTTGCTGAAAAAACCCAGTATTTTCTTTGATTTTTGTTTGTTGTGTGTTCTTAAATTTAGGGGGAGGGGTATATTTACAGAGGTATATTTACAAAGGTATATTTACAGAGGTATATTAACAGGGGTATATTTACAGAGGTACAGTTATTTATAGTGTTTACAGTTTGTTAATTATATTTCATGTTTGCGATAATCTATACACGAAATCTAGTAAGATTCGTTTCTTTTCATTTTCATTAGTTGTCTTCGGATAATTTATGAGTGTGCCTTGCATTATTTTGATGCACGTTATTATGTCCTTTCCAAATGCTTTTTAAGTGTCTTGGTCTATTGTCTCCATTGTACTTTGATGAGTATTTCTTTTTCGTTCATTATTGTTTGGTTTGGAAGAGCGCTTTGTGTTCAGTTTTCTGCTTGTCCCAAAGTACGGGAGAGCGGCGACCAGCTGATCGCTCGCTCGGTCTGGGCAGTGCAGCTGCAGGGAGAAGGAGAATGGAGGAGAGGCGAGAGCGAGTCAGTCTGAATTTGCACACGTCGCTGAACGCCCGCCGTCGGTCTAACCATCTATTTGTTATACATATTTACGCACGCGCCTGTATATATTATTAATTTAAATTCTACATATCACGGAATAATTATAGTTATTGAAATTGATTCGGCCGTGTTGTTTTTACTTTTGCCGGGAAACCCCTCTTACAATGACCTCTTGATAAATATACAAGGGGACACAACTATTCATGGTGGCCCATGAGGGGGTTGAGGGTTTAACCGGAAGGCACCGATAAATAAAACACGGATGAACTCGGGTATACGGACGTGCGTTTTAGGTCTTTATTGATGGAATCGTAAATTAGTACAAACAAGAAGAACCTTAAAACTAACTGGGGAGGGGACTAGGAGCCGAGCAAAAGCAGTGGAAGAGGGAGAGAGCAGTGGACACACCCGGAAAAAAGCGCCCTTGCGGAACATTCCCCCCTGCGAGGATACGCAGCAAATTAAAGAGACCTTGAGGCCCCTTAGCAGGATACGCGTAGGAATATGGAGGCCTTTGCTCGGGAAAGCTGGATACGCGAGCGCTCGGACGTGGAGAAGGTGATCCGGCCACACGACTGGCATCGGACGTCACTGCGGCAAGATCCAGTGGAAGGATGGGCGAGGCAATGACGCAGTATTCCTTCTGGATGACTGCTAAGCCGTTTCACGCGCTAAGCCGAAGAAAACGGTGGCACTTCCGAAGAGGATGGTTCCCTTGGCAGACTCGGCATGGGTAGGATAAAATACCTCGGGAACGTCTGCATTTCACATCGTCGAATGGAACCCTGTAATTGGAGGAATCGGGAGCGGTAGTCACTCGTGTGGAGAACGAGGAAATCCTTGATCGGAGCAGAAGCAGTATCAGGAGCAGTCGGTTCACTGGAGGAGCAGTTGCTTGATGCAACAAAGTGTGATGCCGACCGTGACACGTGAAGCACTTGTGGGCGCTTGTGCAATTACGATTTGATGATTGCCTGCAAAGCAATTTAAGCACAACTGCTTCTTTCGGATGTAAGCGGTGCGATCCTCGGTTGTCATCTGACGGAAGCGTGACATAAACGCACTGGATGGTTCTCTTGGAACATACATCGCATCTTTTGGATATCGGAACGATCCTCGTACCGAAGGATTTCAGTATTCGTGGCGACACGTCGGAGGGTGTCGGTTCGGACGGATGGAGGCGCACCGTAGTAGGATGTATAAACTCTATGGCCTCCAGAGTTCTATGGCGCTCAGTCAGGAAAGAGTCAAGTGCTAGCCACGTAGGAATGTCGGTCTTGTTCGGGATAGATTGCTCCCATAATGAGAGCGTCAGTTTTGGAAGCTTCGTGGAACACACATACACCAGGAGACAATCCCAATTTTCCGTAGGAAGGCCGGACAAATTTAGGGATGTGAGGCAGTTTTGGATCGTATTTTGCAGCTCCTTCAAGGCTGCCGAAGATTCGTGTGCAATGGACTGCAAGTTTAATAACTTTTCAGTTGGCTGTTCACCAGCGCTCGTTTGTTTCGTAACGCTCAGATAAGTTTTCCCAGGCTGAGCGGAACCATCGTTGGTGAGTGGCGAATTGGAAACTACGGAATGAGCTTCACCACTAGTCTTGGCATTTAGATAGAACAACTTTTCAACAGGGGTCAGCGCAGGATTGTCTATATAGACCGCTGTGAAAAGGTCTCGAAAGTCGGCCAGCGAATGTAATCGCCCGAGAAAACTTCTGTTTCGCACGGAGGAAGCTGACAGCCAGACGATAGGAATTTTGGGGCGCAGGGGATTGGACTGGAGCTGCGTTAGAAGAGATCGTATCGATCTGTTCCATGAGCTGGGCGGCACACCTTCCGTAAATAAAATAGGCATACTGTATTTTGCCTTCAGAGTGAGTAAGGTGTCCGCCTCGCCCTCTAAGCCAACTGAAATTAGGTCTGAACAAGCTTCATATTCTTCTTTGACCTTATTCCATAGCTCTCTGACTTGGTCGAGATGGATTTGGCAAGTGTATTTGGATGGACTGGGTGCTGCCGGATTGTAGACTGGAATCGAAGTGACTTAGACGGTCACAGATCGAAATGAATTTATTTAAAGTGGAAGCAGTCATTTGGATATTTAAAGAACAAACTGGATTGTTTCTTTATGGTTATATTTGGATCGAATTAACTTATATTTTCGGGACGCTGGATAAAGCGTTCAACCGGTTGAATGATCGAAAACAACTTCTATTTGGGACGCTGGATAAAGCGTGCAACCAATGATCGAAAACGTATATATTCGGGACGCTGGATAAAGCGTACAACCAGTTAAAAATCGAAAATCAACTTATTTTTGGGACGATTTAGTTATACGTGTCGAAGCTGGAATTGAATTAGGAACCAATCGGAATCTATTAGGAATTTAATTTATTTGTATAGTGTAATTTTATTGTGTAGTGGCGGAGATGTACGGAGATGTACGGTCACACTAATGCGGATATGGAAGCGCACTTGAATTTCTAACTGATTTAGTTAGTTGGGATTTTATAAAAAATAATTTTAAAATTATTTTGTGTGCCTGGATTTATTCAGTTGACCGCTGCTGTATTTTCCGCGGTACTGTTCTTGAAGATAAGGCGTGCGTGTGAATATGTTTGTGCATTAGCCGTTGCGAATGCAAAATAGCGGAGACAACGGAGGCGAAAAATTGCCAAAAATCGGAGCGTTGACTTGCAGGCGAATATGTATGTATGTAATTACAATATGTTTTTGATTGCCTATGCTTGCATGTAGGCCCGCCCAGGATAGAGCGGAGGAATGACAATAAATATATGTTTATTTAAATGTAGCTGAGCTCAGGATAGAGCTAAGGAGAGACAATAAATATATTTATGTTTATTTGGATGAAGCTCCGCTCAGGATAGAGCAGGGAAGCGTCAATAAATACAATAAAATTAATTCGGCGTTTCTGTGCCGTGGTTTTTGGATATATTATATTTATTTGTTGGAGCAGTGGACTGTGTTTGTAGTGTTTTGTAGTTGAACGTTGAGGAATTATTGTAAATATATTTATTTTATAATATGTTGGGTAAATTATTTAAATTATTAAAATACCCGTGCCGGAATATTTATAAGTTTATATATTTAAGTTTGTGTAAATTGCCGTGGCGCTCGTAGATCAGTGGAGTGGACTGTATTATATGTATGTATATAGGAAAGTGTAAACAAATGCAGCGGAACACAGTGAACGAAGAGAATTTCGGAACTAGAAGTTTCACTGTGGCTTTAGCATACGTATGTATGTATGTAAATATGTTTAAATTTACACAGCTGGGTGTTGGATGTTTATTTACTATTATTATCCAGGATAGGAATATTTATAGCGTAAATTGTTGGTGCCGATTGTAGATAAGTGGAGTGGACTGTATTGACATATGTATGTAGGTGTAGAAATGAAATAAATGCAAGCGGATCACAGTGAACGAAGAGAAATTCGAAATTGAAAGTTTCACTGTGGCTTATGGCATATATTTAAACACACACTTTTAGAATGTTGAATTCGCGGAAAATTAATATAAATTAATTGCGACACTAGGATTCTACAAATCGGATTCGGAATTGGAAGCTGCCGTTGTGTCGGATCAATCGGACTAGGATTTAGACAAAAATGAACGGCAGGGCAGCAAAGTAAAATGTTTACTTATCTTGTGCGGTGTTAAAGCCACCGGAACTGGTGGAGATAGAATTATCCGGCTCTGTTGGACCAAATGTTCGGAGGGGGATGGCTTTAACCTGGAAGGCACTCGATAAATAAAACACGGATGAACTTCGGGGTATTACGCGACGTGCGTTTTAGGTCTTTATTGATGGAATCGTAAATTAGTACAAACAAGAAGAACCTTAAAACTAACTTGGGGAGAGCGGACTAGGAGCTCGATGCACAAAAGTGCAGTGGAAGAGGGAGAGAGAGAGCGAGTGTACGGGATCACACTGCCTGCGGAAAATAAGCGCCCTTTTGGCGTGAACAAGGGGAACCTGCAATTGTAAAATTTAAATTCAAATGGTTATGTGTGTACATAGATTGCGTTAGATCGCGGCCGCGTTAAGTTGCAATTCGGCTCGGCAAATTGCCTGAAATTAAAACTGCGATATATAAACGCAGAAACGGTTGTTTGGAATTTGGCGGCTCTTCTTCTTCATCTATTCTCGGCCTAGCGAAAGACCGAAAAAGGAAGACGGCGATACATAGGCGCCGCAGCTGCAGGTCGTGGACTTTGTGACGCTCGCTTCGATTTTGGCGGCTGCTTTTCTCCCCCGTTTTGGCGGCTGCTTCTATTCACCTATTCTCGGCTTGGCGGAACGCGGAAAAGGAAGACGGTGATACATAGGCGCCGCAGCTGCATTTCGCTGGACTTTGCGACGCTTTGTTTCTGTTGTTGGGGCGGCTTCTGGTTAGTGGAATCTGGTAAACAAACGGAGTAAGTGACCAAGGTGTGTGCGAGACAAGAATTTTAACGAATTTTTCTCATTACATGATTGTTTTGGGGTGGTGAGTTGCGCTTTTGTTGCCCTTTGGTTGCCCTTTTTTGTTGTTTTTTACACTCGCCATCATGAAATCAGATTCAGAGGCTCCGACTTTGGAGCAACTAGTAAATTTGCAAGCAAATCGGTACCAGTCGCTCAAATCGACGTTGCAGAATTTCAAGAAGGATTCGCAGTCAAGGAAAACGAGGATTTATTTGAAGAAACGTCTAGAGCAAGTGGAAGAGCTGCGGAACGCGTTTCGCGAAACTGATGCCGTGATCGTTAATCTAGAAGGGTTCGCTGGATCGAATTATGTCGCGAAGAATTTCCAGTCGGAGTTCGAGGAGCGCTATATGGACGCCTATTGCGCCATCGCAGAGGACTTGGATAAACTTCCATCCGAGAATCCTCCGCCGCCAACGCAAGCGGGCGGGGGTGCGGATCCTGAAGTGCGGCTGAACATGCCACAGATGTCAGTGCCCAAATTCTCGGGTGAATGCGTGGACTGGCCAGGCTACTATGACGCCTTCACAAGCCTTTTACACAACAACGTGAATCTGAGCAATGTGCAACGGTTGCACTTCCTCAAGGAGTCGCTGCCAATAGGGCGCGATAATGACATCCGGCAAATGCAACTCACGGAGGCAAATTACGCCGTGGCTTGGGGGCTGATGATTAAAAGGTACAATAATCCACGTCTCGTTTATTCACACCACATGAACGCTATCTACGCGTTGCCCAGGCTGGTAAAGAAAAATACGGAGTCAATACGGTCGATGTTAAGCACGGTCAATGTTTGCCTGGCTGCATTCCGCCGCGTTCAAGCCTTGGACGGGGAATCGCAGTACTGGTTGGCGCATTACATAGCATCGAGGTTGCCCAAGGAGACTCACAACGCCTGGGAACACCATCAAGGAAGCGGTGCCACCGTTCCTACTTATAAGGATTTAGAATCATCTTTGAATGATCGGCTGGTCATAATGGATGCGATCGAAAACCGAAGTTCGTCGTACGACTCCAATCATGTCCCAGGATCTACCGACCCGAGCAAACGAGTGCGAGTGCATAACGCACAGGAGCGCTCAAGACGCCCGGATACCGCCTGTTACCACTGCGGCGGCGACCATATCCTGCGTCGTTGCGCAACCTTTCTGGCCTTGGACTGTTACAGGAGAAAGGATATAGTGAGCAGGGCAAAATTATGTATTAATTGCTTGAGTAAATCGCATGCGCTGTCACGATGCACCAGCAATAGGAGCTGCCAAGTCTGTGGGCAGCGCCATCACACGCTGCTGCATTTCCCAGTAGTGGCTCATAATCCATCGTCGAGTCGCGCACAGCCGCATTCAAACCGGCCTTCAGCGCCGCCATTTGGTGCACCTGCAGCCAGGAGAACGAATCTCAGCACAGCCTGCAGGAGACGGAGGAGCCACATCCGCACGCATCTTACAGATGTCATTCAGCAACTTCATCGAATGTCCTTTCGAGGAATGTGCTTCTCGCCACTGCTCGTATCACCGTACGGAATCCGGTCAACGGCCTACAAGCAGTCATAAATGCTCTCATCGATCAAGGATCTGAGGCAACCATAGTTTCCGAACACGTCGTTCAGTCTCTGCACCTGAAGCGGTCAGCCACCCGAGCGTCCATTTTTGGGGTGGGCCCCGGGGGCGGTCGTCGTTGCAAGTACACAGTAAATTTCGAAATCTTTAGTATTATTAACCCAAATTTCTCCTTAGGGGTTGATTCAGCATATGTTCTCAATTCTGTTACGTCCTGCCTGCCAAGTGTGAGCTTCGCGCCACAACATTGGGATCATATTCGAGGGCTCTCATTGGCGGATCCCCATTACGCGCGGTCGAAGCGAGTCGATCTAATTTTGGGAGTAGACATGTTGGCGCAAATTATGTTGCCCGACACCAGGATCGGTTTGCCAGGTGAGCCCATAGCTCAGAATACACACTTCGGATGGATCCTCTCTGGACGAGCTGAAGGAGTGAGGGAATCAACCGAGTTGCGCTGTCATCGAGTGCTTTTGGACACTGAGGCATTGCTGAAGCGCTTCTGCGAGGTCGAATCGGTTCCAGATCGCCCCACAGCAACAGACGAGGAACTCTGGTGCGAGTCCTTTTTCCAGAAGACTCTCGTGCGCCGATCGGATGGCCGCTACGTAGTGCGGTTGCCCTTTAAAACCTATCGAGACCCAGCCATGGTCCTGGGAAGATCTCATCAAATGGCACTTAATCGGTTCCTGCAGTTGGAAAGACGTCTGTCTAGCAGCCCAGAACGGTGGAGCAGATACGTCGAGGAGATCGAAGAATACTTCACGCTCGAGCAAATAGCGCCGGCGGTGGGCAGTGAGAGCAGTTCGGTAAGGGATACTTCCACGAATAGGCACGTGGCTTCCTGTGTGCTCCCGCATCACGCTGTCTTCAAGAAGGATCCTCAATCGACCAAACAGCGAGTCGTCTTCGATGCCTCCTCAAGGACTAGCAACGGACGGTCTTTAAACGACATTCTTTGCGCGGGACCGACCCTGCAGAACGACATGTCGGCAGTCATACTCAATTGGCGGAAATATCGTTTCGTTTTCACGGCGGATATTCAGAAAATGTATCGATGTATCGATGTGCACCCGGAAGACGCCCAATATCAGCGGATTTTATGGCGGGCGGCGGATGGATCGGTCAATGTCTATGCCTTGTCAACACTAACCTTCGGAACGGCTTCGGCACCCTTCACGGCCATCAGGGTCATTCAACAGTTAGCGAAGGATGAGCGGCATTCATTTCCTAAGGCGGAAGAAGTGTTGATGGACGAGATATATGTTGACGACATTCTGTCCGGAGGGCATTCGATAGAAGAGACGCAGGATAAACGAGCACAGGTAGAGGGTGCTATAAAATCCGCTTGCATGGAGTTGCGAAAATGGTCCAGCAACGAAGCGAGTATTGTCCGCTCGATTCCGATAGAGCATCAGTGCAGTCGGACACCTTTAAACTGGGACACTACGGATCCTATCAAGGCGCTAGGAATGTATTGGCTCCCAAATAAGGACTGGTTCAAATTTCAGGTCGATTTTGAGATGACAGCTAATTTCACCAAAAGAACGATCCTGTCGAGCATAGCGAGGCTATTCGACCCGCTGGGTCTCATCGCGCCAGTCATCATCTCGGGAAAGCTAATATTGAAGGAGGTAACCATGGCCAAGAAAACGCATATCGACGGCACTCTGACGGCTCTGGATTGGGACGACGAGGTTCCTAATGCTCTTGCGGAACGGTGGCAAGCATTTCGGGACAGCTTGCTAAGGATTGACGATATAAATATACAGCGGTGGATTCATTATTCTCCGGGATCCATAGTTTCAGCTCAGCTTCACGCGTTCTGCGACGGGTCCTCCACATCCTATGCAGCTACGACCTATCTAAGGCTCGAGCATGAGGGCGGAACGTGCAGCACCTCGCTGTTGACCGCAACATCAAAGGTTACTCCAACTAAACCTTTAACCATACCTCGAACGGAGCTGAGTGGTGCCGTACTGGCGGTCAAATTTGTCAAATGGCTGACCACGGCTAAGTGGCTAAAGGACCTTCCCATTCAAACTTTTTATTGGACGGATGCTACAATTCTGCTGCATTGGCTGCACGGAGACGTCAACAGATGGAAGACCTTCATCGCAAACAGGGTCGCCTTCATTCTGGACCACTCCTCACCATCTCAGTGGAGGCATGTCGGGACGAGCGAGAATCCAGCGGACTGTGCGACACGAGGGATGCCTCCGAGTGAGCTGAAGGACTTCGACTTGTGGTGGCGAGGCCCGGAGTGGCTTACACGCAGTCAAAGTGACTGGCCTTCGACAGAGATTGGACAGGTCGACATGAAGGATGCCGCTCTAGAGGCAAAGGCGGACAAAGTTCGCGTTCACCACGCAGTCCCGATGTCATCGCTTCTGGAGCGCTTTTCTAGTTTTAGCCATGCGGTACGAGTCATAGCATATATATTTCGGTTCAGGACCAATACTATCGGGAAGAGAGGGAGGTGCAGTGGTCCTCTAAGCATTCAGGAGATGGACTATTCTCTATTCGCTATCGTACGCATCGTTCAAAGGGAGTCTTTCGCGTCCAAGCTGACCGCTGTAAGGAACAATAGAAGGCTGCCTCCCAGAAGTAAGCTCTTGAGCCTGTCACCGATACTGGTAGAAGACATCCTGCGAGTAAGGGGGCGACTGCGCCATTCAGGTTTGTCGCACGAGCGTCGTCATCCCATGATCCTCCCAAGTTCTCATCATTTTACGCAGCTAGTGATACGGTACTCGCACGTCTTAACTCTGCACGGAGGTGCGCAGCTGACTTTGGCGCACACTCGCCAGCGGTTCTGGATAACTACAGGGAGACGAGCCGTTCAAACAGTTGTACGAAAGTGTGTGAGGTGTTTTCGGACCCGGCCAATCACTTCGACACAGCTCATGGGAGATTTGCCGCTTCATCGGGTGAACCCCCTAGCAGACCGTTCTTGGCGACTGGGGTTGACTACACAGGCGCTATGGAGCTGAAGGCAGCACGCTTGCGAGGGACCAGCTTTTACAAGGGATACATTGCCGTTTTCATTTGTCTTGCAACAAAGCCAGTGCACTTAGAAGCGGTAACTGGCCTCACCACGGAGCATTTCCTGCTAGCTCTGGACAGATTTACCGGTCGGCGAGGGATGGTTCAGCATCTCTACAGTGACAACGGAACCAACTTTGTGGGCGCGGATAATTTAATGAAAGCGTTATACGGCAAGCTCAAGGACGATTACGAGAAGCTCATAGCTCCCAAGCTGGCTTCACAACGGACCGTATGGCACTTCAATCCCCCTAAGTAGCCCAATTTTGGCGGTCTGTGAAACATCACCTTAAGAGGGTTATTGCAGATCGGCGTCTCACTTATGAGGAGTTGACAACGGTGCTCGTGAGCATAGAAGCTTGCCTCAACTCGCGGCCGCTGTGCCCTCTCACGGCTGATGCAGATGACCTGGAGGTGCTCACGCCGGCTCATTTTTTGATTGGAGACTCTATGCTGGCGCCTCCGGAATATCGGCCACAATCCAAGTCCTTCGTGGAGCAGTTCCTCCTTCAGCAAACCATGATACGACATTTTTGGAAGGCATGGAGTCGAGACTGGCTAGCTCATCTGCAGCAGAGACCCAAGTGGTGCCAGGAGGCTGAAGGTTTGCATCTCAACGACCTTGTCATCATCAAGGATGACCGATGTCCGCCGTCACAGTGGTTGCTGGGGCGGGTGGTCCGAGTAGTAACGCTTAAGACCAAACAGGGTCAATTAAAACGGTCAGTGTCGAAACTGTGTTCGCTTCCAATCCGTTCTTAAGCGCTCTCACTTAGATACCTCAATCATAACGAATTATTTCTTGCGCACACTTCTTGTATCATTTCTCCAAGCTAGATTCTACCTCACCTACCAGGATGGACCGGACAAGCGAGATTTTCATGCTACGTCTAGCATTGGCGGGCGGCATGTTCAGTTTGCTGCTTGTCCCAAAGTACGGGAGAGCGGCGACCAGCTGATCGCTCGCTCGGTCTGGGCAGTGCAGCTGCAGGGAGAAGGAGAATGGAGGAGAGGCGAGAGCGAGTCAGTCTGAATTTGCACACGTCGCTGAACGCCCGCCGTCGGTCTAACCATCTATTTGTTATACATATTTACGCACGCGCCTGTATATATTATTAATTTAAATTCTACATATCACGGCCGTGTTGTTTTTACTTTTGCCGGGGAACCCCTCTTACAATGACCTCTTGATAAATATACAAGGGGACACAATTATTCAGTTTGGTTGGGAACTATCTTGCTTGTTTTTCAGGTTTTTTGTTATTATTTTGTTGACTTTCTTCATTATTTATTCTTTTTAAAGCTAGTTTTTTAATTAAGCTTCTTCTAACAGGACAGATTTTTGCGTTCGCCGTGTGTTCTCCCCTGCAGCACATTGTGGCTTTGTAACCTCAACTTCACTTTCAATTGTTGGTTTTTTAAGTTCACAGCTTCCTGGCGCGTGTGGTTTTGTGCACTTAACGCACCTATATGGCATATTGCAATTACTTGCTACGTGGGAAAAGCGTTGACATCGCTTGCATTGTTTTATGTGATTAGGGTGTGGCTTAAACCCTTCTACGCTAATATTACAATTTAAGAGGTATTTTATTTTAAAAATATTTTTAATATTTTCAGATTTCTTGATTGTGACAGGCCAGAACTTTTCTTTAAAAGGCTCGACCGATATTATTTCTACTTCAGGCACTACATCCTTTAAGGCCTGCGTGATTTAACTTTTATCAAAGACCTCTGGTGGTATTTTTTTTATGACAATATTATGAGGTTTAAGCTGCCTCGGGGTATATGTAAAATATAACATCTTATTATTGTTTAACAATGTTTTGGCTGTATTCAAATTATCAAGGGTGTAGGCTTTAATGTGTGTGATATTTTTGTTGATTATATTTAATGTGTGCTTAAATGGTAATGTGTGTGGCTTTTTCAGGGCTGGGAAATCATGAGGAATGTAGTCCTCTGCTAATGGCAGGTAATAATTTGTCGTGTTGTTGTTGTTTTTGTTGTTGTTATTTTTATTGTTGCTGTTGGAGCTATTGGTATTGCTGTTGAAGTCCTGTTGAAGTTTTTCTTTAGCTTGTAGTAGTTTTTTATTAGTTTGTTGTAATTTTTCATTAGTTTGTTGTAATTTTTCGATTGTTTCTTTCATTTGTTGAAGTTCACTTATGAGAATATTCATCTCCTCCTTTGGAACAGTTTCACTTTCTTCCATTTCTTCGTCTTCCTCATCTTCACTACTGCTATCGTAGTTAGCATCACTGTTAGCATCTTCCGACGACATCTCATTGGTTTCTTTGTCGGTATCTATTACGAGGATTTGATTATAGTTTTTGGGATTATTATTTGCTATTTGAGATCTCTTTTTTCGATCGGCTTCTGGTGAATTTCTGTCACACTGACGCTTTCCTAGTATTACTTTTGAAGCGTTGTTCAAGGCACTTTCGATTTCATTTACTGTAGTATCTGTTTTTATGTTACATATTTGCACTGTGGTTGATGGCTGAGTTTGTTGTTGTTGTTATTGTAATTTAATGTTCTCTATTTGTACTGCTGTTTTTGATTGATTGCTATTTAATTGCGTTGTTGTTGTTGTTGGATGTTGCTTTGCGTTGTTGTTGTTGTTGTTGGATGTTGCGTTGGTAGTAGTATTGGTTGTTGTAATATATTTTTCACTGTCGTTGCTTGGTTGCAATTTAATTGATGTTGTTGTTGGTTATTGTTCATAGTTTGTATGGTGGTTGTATTTTGCTTACTAGCATTAAGCTGTTGCGTTGTTTTGGTTCCGTTTGGTTAAATTTTGTCACTTGTGTAATTTCTGCTGCTGTTTTTTTTTTATTTATTTTTAGTTCATCGAGTCTATTAATTTTGGCGTGGGTTGCTGCTGCATCGGCAGCCACTTGCCTTTCGGCGAACTTAACCTCACTGTCTTCCGTCTCACTCACTCTTCTTCTTCTTTTCTTTCAGTCACTATCTGTAACGGCAAGCGATTCTGCTCGCTGCACTTCTCTGTCTCACTTTGTATTAGAGTCTTCTCTCTCACTTAACTTTGCCTCCTTTTCCACGACCAGATATTTCCAATTATTTCACTTTATTCACTTCACACACACGAAGAACGAATGATAAACGAACTTTTACTTTTCAAGGATCCATTTATTTGTCTAAAGTGAAGTTTACATTGTGTACACTTATATATACGGGTCTGTTCCAGTTTCCACTCGGAAGTGAATTTGATAACATTTTCGGATTTTCCTTTAACATTTTCGAGTTTCCCTTGTGTATTGAATTATTTTTTATTAAAATTCCCCTTGGCCGCTGCGTTTGTTTTGACAGAGTTTTGTGAATTAGGGGCTGATCAAATTTTGGCCCGCTCTAGTTTCCAACCTAAAGACGTTAATGGGGTACTGATTCGCTGCATAAAATCAATGGTACACGCGTTCTTGGCCGTACAAATTGCATTTATAATATGCGAAATAACTCACTGATTATTTATTTCTCTAATTATTTGCCCTTCAAGGCACTCTACGATCCAAAATTTGTTTTCGCTCGGAGATAAAACAGGCGGATTTGGAATTTGTGAAAGCTTAGAAACGAACCGGCCCAATGGCAGTCGGAAAGTTTTCGAGTGGTTTCGCTCGGAAGTTAACAGGGACTTAACGGAGGAAAATCCGAATCCGAGTAAATTTGACAGAAGTGGAAACTATAACAGGTCTGGGAAATCCGAATCCTAGTTACAGTTTTCTATATTTTCTATGTTTAGCTTTCTTTAAGTTTTTTTTTCTTTTTTCTTGTTGTGAAATTTCTGGGAAAAGTTTGCTGAAAAAACCCAGTATTTTCTTTGATTTTTGTTTGTTGTGTGTTCTTAAATTTAGGGGGAGGGGTATATTTACAGAGGTATATTTACAAAGGTATATTTACAGAGGTATATTAACAGGGGTATATTTACAGAGGTACAGTTATTTATAGTGTTTACAGTTTGTTAATTATATTTCATGTTTGCGATAATCTATACACGAAATCTAGTAAGATTCGTATCTTTTCATTTTCATTAGTTGTCTTCGGATAATTTATGAGTGTGCCTTGCATTATTTTGATGCACGTTATTATGTCCTTTCCAAATGCTTTTAAAGTGTCTTGGTCTATTGTCTCCATTGTACTTTGATGAGTATTTCTTTTGCGTTCATTACTGTTTAAGTGTGTGCTATTTTGTTTGGTTTGGAAGAGCGCTGAAATTGTTTGGTTGGGAACTATCTTGCTTGTTTTTCAGGTTTTTTGTTATTATTTTGTTGACTTTCTTTATTATTTATCCTTTTTAAAGCTAGTTTTTTAATTAAGCTTCTTCTAACAGGACAGATTTTTGCGTTCGCCGTGTGTTCTCCACTGCAGTTTACACATTGTGGCTTTGTAACCTCAACTTCACTTTCAATTGTTGGTTTTTTAAGTTCACAGCTTCCTGGCGCGTGTGGTTTTGTGCACTTAACGCACCTATATGGCATATTGCAATTACTTGCTACGTGGGAAAAGCGTTGACATCGCTTGCATTGTTTTATGTGATTAGGTGTGGCTTAAAGCCTTCTACGCTAATTTTACAATTTAAGAGGTATTTTATTTTAAAAATATTTTTAATATTTTCAGATTTCTTGATTGTGACAAGCCAGAACTTTTCTTTAAAAGGCTCGACCGATATTATTTCTACTTCAGGCACTACATCTTTTAAGGCCTGCGTGATTTCACTTTTATCAAAGACCTCTGGTGGTATTTTTTTTATGACAATATTATGAGGTTTAAGCTGCCTCGGGGTATATGTAAAATATAACATCTTATTATTGTTTAACAATGTTTTGGCTGTATTCAAATTATCAGGGGTGTAGGCTTTAATGTGTGTGATATTTTTGTTGATTATATTTAATGTGTGCTTAAATGGTAATGTGTTTTTTATTGTCTTGGCATTAATATTATAGATTACTATTACCGGTAGATTCTTTAGGTCATCTTCCTGGGCTGTTGCCTTTTTTAGTTGTTGATGTTATCAGAGCTGCTGCTGCTTTGGATGTTGTTGGTGTTACTGCTGGCTGAACCTTCGGCTTCTTCAGGGCTGGGAAATCATGAGGAATGTAGTCCTCTGCTAATGGCAGGTAATAATTTGTCGTATTGTTGTTTTTTTTTGTTGTTGTTATTTTTATTTTTATTTTTGCTGTTGGAGCTATTGTTATTGCTGTTGAAGTCCTGTTGAAGTTTTTTTAGCTTGTAGTAGTTTTTTATTAGTTTGTTGTAATTTTTCATTAGTTTGTTGTAATTTTTCGATTGTTTCTTTCATTTGTTGAAGTTCACTTATGAGAATATTCATCTCCTCCTTTGGAACAGTTTCACTTTCTTCCATTTCTTCGTCTTCCTCATCTTCACTACTGCTATCGTAGTTAGCATCACTGTTAGCATCTTCCGACGACATCTCATTGGTTTCTTTGTCGGTATCTATTACGAGGATTTGATTATAGTTTTTAGGATTTGAAATGGAGGGGGCGGATTATCAGCCGAAAGGTCCGTACGGCCGCTGGATTGTGGTCGTGGTCGCTGGAGTGGATAGGCAGGGTGCTGCCGTGATGTTGTTGTTGTTGCTGGGGCTCGGAATAAGAAGGCAGCGGGGGGAAATCTTCGATTTGCACTTCACTTTTTATTGCACTTTTTGCGCTTAACAATGTTTGCTTACGATTAACTTAAATCTAGCCAGAGAAAAGCCGCGGGACCGCGGAGTGGTGAACTTGCCGTTGGCGGAAAAGAGGGAGAGCACGAGGAGAGCAAGAGGAGCGAAAGCTTTAGCGCGAGCGCTGGCCGCTCACACTGCCTCTCACTAGTTCGCGCCCTTCTGGCGTGAACATTCTCCCCCCCCTTGCGTAGGCAAAGACTCATCTTTCCGAACAAGCTCCGGATACGGTCCATCCGAACACCGTGTTCTGAGCGACGGGCAACTCATCGTCGAGTTTCAGGAACCCCGGTTTGATCAGCTTGGCGTAAACGTCTGACCCCAACACGAGGGAGATGGTTGCCGGCCGGTGGAAGCGCTCGTCCGCGAGACGGATATCGTCGAACTTGGCCCTTACTGCGTCGCTCAGCGCTCGAATGGGTGTCCGGATTCTGAGGCTGGGGTCAATCTTCAGGACGACCCCGAGCTGGAAGTGGTTTGTTCGGGACCGGAGCGTCACCGAGCAAACCTCGTCGTCTCCCTGCCGCGTGGTAGGCAGCCGGAACGCAGCCGCCAACGACCGATCGATGCTGCTGACTGCCATGCATGGGTCGATCATGGCGCCAGCCTCGAAGGTCTTCGCGCCCGTGTCAAGCACGACGACGGCTGTCGGCAGGATTGCCACTGACGGAGACGGGACGGAGACTGTCGGATGCGGCCGATCGTTGGCGACTGGGGCTGGCGACGGAGACCGCGAAATGGACATCGCGTCCGGACGGGGTGCAGCGGGCTGACGAACTTTGCGGGCCGGAGGTGGCAGCACAGATCCCTTTGGAGCGGGGCAGGGTTCCTCGTGCATGTGGAGGAGGGTGTGGTGGTTCGGCCCGCACTTTTGCATCCTTCTTGGCTGCTGCAGACTCCTCCTGAGTGCTCATGGGCGAGGCAGTTCGAGCAGTACTTGTTAATAAGTGCTGCTCGAAGGCGCTTTTCCGCGCTCAATTTATGGAACCTCTTGCACTTCCGAAGAGGATGGATTCCCGGGCAGACTCGGCAGCGGTAGGATTGAATACCTCGAGTACGTCCGCGCCCGCGGAGTTGGTGGCACGACGACGAGGAGCCATGGTGAAGAGGAGATGAAGAGGAGGATGCTGTCTGTCGATGAAACAAAAAAGAAACGGGGTTTAGAATGGGCAGACTACACCTTGGACCCCGGAATGGGGGAGGAGCCCTAGTCCCTCGGAACGGAGGACTCTTGGTCATCCGCAGGCAGGAGAATGACCTTGTGGACAGGGCGCTTAATGGTGCCGCGAGACGTACGGATCTCGACGACACGGATGCGGTCATCGGCTCCAGGAAAGACAGAAACTATTCTGCCGAGCCGCCATTCGTTTGACGGTAGATTGTCCTCTTTGACGACAACCATATCGTCGACTTGGAGATTCCGGGTCGGAAAATGCCATTTGCTACGTTTGTGGAGTTCTTTGAGATACTCCTCTTTCCACCGTGCACTAAACTGCTGATGTTGAGCCTTGAGGTGTTGCCATCGATTTAATATCGACTTGGCGTCGCCCTTTATCTCGGGCTCAGCCGTGGAAAGCAACGGCCCTCCGATAAGGAAATGGCCTGGTGTGAGGGCCAGCAAATCTGAGGGATCTTCAGACATAGGGGAGAGGGGTCTGGAATTGAGGCAGGCCTCGATCTTGGCGAGAAGCGTCGCCAGCTCCTCAAACGTATATTTGCGGGCGGACGTCGATTTATAGAAAAGGGTTTTGAAACTTTTCACCCCCGCTTCCCATAGACCCCCCATATGTGGAGCCCCACGAGTCCCTGATGGCTATATGCATCAGTCACAGACTCCTTGACGGCTTGGAGGAAGTCCCTGGAAAGCAGAGTCGCTGCCCCCACAAAGGTCTTGCCGTTATCGGAATGAACCCGCTGAGGACAACCGCGCCTCGCTACGAAACGAGCAAAGGCCGCTAGGAATTTTTCGGTTGTCAGGTCGGAAGTGGGTTCCAAATGGATAGCCTTCGTGGAAAAGCACACAAACACACAAACATACCCCTTCGTTATGAGACACGCTCTCCTGTATAATTCTTTATCTCGAAAGGGCCGGCATAGTCGATGCCCGTGTAGGTAAAGGCCCTCGAGAAAGAGACTCTATCTGTCGGAAGATCGCCCATCAGCTGTGTTTGCAGTCTCTTCTTGTAAATCGTGCAAATCTTGCACGGATTGACCACAGCCTTCACCAGATTCTTGATTTTAGGAATCCAAAACTTCGATCGGATCAGGCGTACGATTAATTGACTACCGCCATGAAGAGTAATCTGGTGAGTAAATTGGATGAGAAGGCGCGACAGTCTGCAGTCGTAGGGAAGAATGATCGGATGGCGTTCATCATATTGTAGGGCTTTAGAGGCCGTGAGGCGGCCACAGGCCCTTAAAAGGCCGTGCCGGTCAATGAACGGAAACAGGTTCAGCAACGGACTCGCCACTGGAAGAGGCCTTTTTTCTGCCAGATGCTTCAGCTCTTGGCCGTATACTCTGCGCTGCGCCATGGAGATCAGAGTCCTTTCTGCCTCTCGGATTTCCTCACTAGTGGGTTGTGAGTTGGACGAGAGCGAACCCTTGCGGCAGCTTTTTAGGAAGCGTCGAACATAGGCTAGAACTCGTAGCGCCTTGTCCAGTTTGGAAAACCGTTCGAGGAAGTCGATAGAAGGGGCCTTGACAAAATGCGATTTGACCGCGCGCTGCTCCAGCTCTGTAACTGGAGGCGTATCGGTTTGCGCTGGCCATAGCTCTCGTGGCCTCTTGCAGCCACTCTGGTCCGTGCCACCAGAGTTGATTACCCGCCAATTCATTTAGGGATACGCCTCGACTGGCTAGATCGGCGGAGTTTTGTTCAGATCGAACGTGTGCCCAACAGTCGACTGGTGTCGCCTGAGTGATCTTGGCAACTCTGTTGGCCACAAATGTGGTCCAGTTGCAAGCAGGCTTCCTTAACCAGGCTAGAACAATAGTGGAATCTGTCCAGCAGCGGATATCTGAACTGGCGGTTGGCATATGCGGAAGGATTGCTGTCACCATTTCGGTTAACAAGACGGCACCACAGAGCTCCAGCCGGGGAAGAGACACGGTTTTCACTGGAGCCACTCGTGTCTTGGCTGTAAGCAGACGAGTCAAGACTACTTGCCCTATCTCGACGCGGACGTAGATAGCCGCTCCATAGGCTTTTTGAGACGCATCGCAGAATCCGTGATGCTCTATGGTTACCTCAGGCTGGTACCAGACCCATCTCGGGACGCGGATCTGGTTGAGGTCGGAATACTCATCTAAGAACGATTGCCACCTGAGACTCATCTCGGTGGGAAGCTTATCGTCCCAGCCCAAGTCCTGCAACCATATCTCCTGCATAAATATTTTTGAACGGATAATGAACGGAGCGAGCCACCCGGCAGGATCGAACAACCTCGCGATTTGGGACAAAACTTCTCGCTTAGTATAGGAGGGTTCCAACGCTATTTCAGGAGGGACGAAATAGAATTCGTCGGACTTGGCCCTCCACCGAATACCGAGCGTCTTGGCTGTGCTTTCGGCATCGATGTCGAGGAACTCGGAATGAAGGAGGTGTTCGGCCGGGACGTCTTTCAGTACGCCCTTGTGGTTGGAGGTCCACTTTCTCAGCGGAAACCCGGAGGAACTTAGGGCTGCTTGCAACTCCTGAATGGAGCTTTGGGCGTCGTTCACGGAATTTGCCCCTGCCAGAACGTCGTCGACGTACATGTGCTGCTTAATGATGCGGCTGGCTTTTTGGATATGACATTTGGACATCCTCTGCCAGCTGCTGCAGTACTCGAATGGCGAGGAAAGGGGCACAGTTGACACCGAAGGTGACGGTTTTCAACTCGAAATCGCGGATATCTCCTTCCTTATTTCGGAACAGAATTCTTTGAAAGGGTGTATGCTTTGGATCGACCCAGATCTGACGGTACATTTTTGTAATGTCCGCACTGAAGACGTACTGGAAATACCGCCACTTCAGGATCTGGATCGTAAGATCGGATTGTAGGACCGGACCAGCATGAAGGATATCATTTAAGCTGGTCCCATTTGCCGACGGACTTGAAGCGTTAAATACCACGCGAAGTTTTGTAGTGGTGCTTTCGGGTTTAACTACCGCGTGGTGTGGAAGATGGTAAGTCGGAGAATCATAAGTCGACGGAACTTCTTTCATATGACCCAGATCCAGATATTCTTGGATCACGCTGTCATATTGCTCTTTTAGGGGAAAGTCTCTTCGTAAACGGTTCTCGTTTCTAAGAAACTGAGCTAACGCAATGGACCTTGAATATCCTAAATCGGATCCGGAATTCTCGGGGTCACGGAACGGGAGCGTCACCACGTATCTCCCGCTTGCGTTTTCTTCGTGGTTTGGAGGAAGTTCCTTTCGCAATAGGAATCGGACTCTTTTACCATCTTAACTGGTAGATCCACCACCTCCCAGAACTTGCTGAGAAGCGAGTCGAGCGAATCAGGGTCCCTTATTTGGTGCACCTGAGTCGTGAAGGATGCGACCTGTGTCGGACTACCGTTGGAAATCGGCCCCGTTAGCACCCACCCGAAAATCGTTTCTTGGCCCAGGAGCGAGCCGCAAATATTTTGACGGGTACCCTCCATCATTATGGACGGAAAAAAGTCAGCCCCGATCAACACGTCAATTTGAGAGCTCTCAAAAAAGGTAGGATCTGCCCAGCGGAGAGCGGGCAGGTCCTTCAAAGAATTCCGTGGAATCGGATAGGAGGGCAGTTTGCCTGCCAGTTCCGGAAGGACGTACGCCGTGGTGTCTAAATGTAGACCCGGCTTATGCGGAGAGCGAATCCCAAAATTGCACAGCTTCGAGGACTTCGCGGAGACGGAATGGTTTAGCCCGGATACTTGGGCCTGGATGTTACGGAATGGCAACTTCATGAGGTTGAACAGACGTTCGGAAATGAACGTCGCCTCGGATCCAGAGTCGATCAAAGCTCGTGCTCGATAGTTGGTTCCCAAATGGCACACGTCAATGACTGCCGTGCTCAGAAGAACTGATGAAGTGCCGCAAACGAAAAAACTTTGCACCTCTGAAGTGCTGGCGGATTCATTCCTGCTAGAGGGTCTAGAGGATTGTTCCGTGGAAGGCGAGGAGGTTACGGAACTCGTACTCGCGGAATTTGGGGTGCTGCGATGCAGCAGCGTATGATGCCTCCCTCTACACGTGAAACAACTGTGTGTGCTCGTGCAGTCACGCAGTTGATGGCCTCTGGCGAAACAATTTAGGCATAGCTGCTTCTTTTGATGTAGCCGGAACGCGCGTCAACTGACATTTGGAGAAAGCGCGGGCACAATCTTACCGGATGGTTCTCCTTGGAGCATAAGTCACACCCTCTCTGTTTGGTGCTGACTTTTGTCTCGAAGGATTGAAGCCTTTTTGGTATTGCCTGAGTCGGTTTCATATCCTCGATGGCCTCTAATGTCCGATACCGTTCGCTCAGGAAGGTGTTCATTTCTTCCCAAGCCGGAATCTCGGATTTGGACGTAAGGGACTGTTCCCATAGAGAAAGGGTTACCTTCGGCAGTTTGCTCGCGCAGAGGAAGACTAGGAGACAATCCCAGTTGTCAGTTGATATCTGCGAATGGGCTAGCGCTGTTAAACACCCTTGAATCGTGGACTGCAACTCCTTGAGCGCATGACCAGATTCTTGGGAGATTGAACTCCAAGTTGAACAGGAGCTTGAGTTGGCTGTTGACTAAAAGTCGTTTATTTTGGAACCGATCGTGAAGCGCTTCCCACGCCGAAGCGAACCCGTCATTTGTAAGAGGGGACTTGGACACGATGGCCTTTGCCTCGCCGCTTGTTTTTGTGAGAAGGTGAAAGAGCTTCTCGACCGGTGTCAGCCTAGGGTTATTAACATAAACTGCCGTGAATAGGTCCCGGAAAGTGGGCCATCGGAGGTAGTCGCCATCGAAGATTTCAGTGTCGCAAGGAGGTAAGCGGCACCCTGATGAAATTAGCGGCTGGGAGGTCGTTTGAACAACTGGAGGTGTTGCCCGTTCGATACTTTCGCCAATCTTTGCTGCGCATGACTCATATACAGAGTAGCAGTAGTCATATTTGGACTGCAGCAGGGGAAATGTGCTGAGGGATCCTTCTCCGGCAATAAGGTCAGAGCATGTTTCATATTCTCTTTCCACTTTATCCCATAAGGCTCGCACTTGTTGTAGACGGACATTTAACGTGTGTAGGGAAGGAGAAACTTGATCAGGAGTGTTGATCTTGGCTTCGAACATGCTCACGCGATCGCTGACGGCAATGAATTTGTCCAATGCAGCGGCGGCGGGCGTTGGCAACTCTTTTTGCTGATAGAGCGAGTCACCCTTAGCAAATCAGTCTTGACTGTAGAGGGATTTTCGGATTTTTTCGCCAGTGAAGACTCGCTGGACGCTTTCGTCAGTGGACGAGAAATTAATATTTTTGGAGTAGTCTTCGAACTGGTCGATGGTAGATCTCTCCCTTTTGGAGTGGAAGTCGGAGGCCTACCCTTTGGACTAGCGGACTTGGGGGCTGGCTTAGCGCGAGCGGGTAGCGGAGAGTGTGGATTGAGTTTGGCCGATTTTCCGGGCGCGGATGTCGCTTTCTTGTCTCCCTCTATGGGCATACTCAGCTATGCCCTCGGAAAATGACGGCACGGAGGCCTGCCCGCCACGAAAAGTGGAAAAGGGAAACGGCCAAACAGACACTTCGGCTCTGGATGGATTGAATTTAGGAACTCGCCGAAAATGGAGAAATTTGAAACATATACAGAACAAACAAGTCCAAAAAAACCTAGCTGGAAATGCTAATAAATTCGGAGGGAATTATTAAATAATTACTGAAAATTATTTAGGTTTTTTTTTTTTTTTGGGTGGTGAGGAACCGGACAAAATGAAAAAGAACAAATTCTGATGAAAATCCGCCAAAAAATAGACCAACAAAAACGCTAATAAAGGAAATTTGGCGGTAATTAATCAATACTTATTTGAAACTGTCGGTTTAGTATTTAGGAAACCCAACAAAATATATATATTTTTTAATATCTGTTGGGAAAAAATCCACCAAATTGACAAACTAATGCCTACAAATAGCTAGGAAAAAGAAACAAAATTTGGCCAAAAAATTTGGCGGTAATTAATAATTATTTGAAAATTTCGCTTTAGTGTTTAGGAACCCCACAATATTTCGTTTAAAATTTCAGTGGGAAAAACCCGCTAAAAATGTCCAAAAAGTAGCTAGAAAAAATGGGGAAATTTAGCGATATTATTATAAATAATTATTTACAACTGTCGGTTTAGTATTTCCGAAACCCGACAAATATTTAAAAATTTCTGTGGGAAAACCCGCCAAAACTCTCTGGAGTAGCTATAAAATAGCCAAGGAATTTGGCTATAAACAGTTGTGAAATGTTTAGAATTTATTTTTAAACCTTTAAAATTTTTGTTCTCGGAAATATTTTGTTTCGAGTGGAGGGTATTTCCTCGTCGGCACTGTGTCGCCGCTCTTGCCAGTGCAGTCTGTATGTGTGCCGAATAGATTGCACCTGCTGTCTGAACAAGAGGAGAAAGAGGAGACGAGAGAACTCGAACTTAGGCGAGTCTATGTATGTAAGTATGGAAATATGTAGGTATGAAGCGGTATAGCGGAAAGCTGGCAAATATGTATGTATGTAGAAGAGCGGAATAAAAACTCAATATTTGTTTGTGTGTTTTTTTTTGTATGTGGAATAAAATGTGTGTTTTATTTATTTCTCAAGCGAAGGGTTCAAAAAAATGGGATGGTTTATTTTATTTTTTATTAGTTGTATATTTGACACAAAATAGGTTAAGTGGCTCGATAATTTTTGGTGGGGTATAAATTTTATTTTTTGTATGTATGTATATTTTATGTATGTATATTATGTATGTAAATTATGTAGGTAAATTAAATATATTTAATTTCCTGCGGATGAATTTTTAGAATTTTTAAAATATGTATTAATTTTCATGCACTTTTTGGAACTTAACTTTGTGTTTAGATATTTTATTAAAAACAGCAGTTTAGTGACGGACGTTTTTTCGTGAATATGGATGGCTGTATGTGATATATATATATGCATTTTTGACACCAGCGGATCGCAGTGGAAAACGAAGTAGGGGGCCGATATTGGCAAAGCACTTGTTGCACTTTAAAAAAATGGGAAGAACTTCACTGCGGCTGGGCGAATGCACATAATATATATACATATATCACTTTCACTTCTCACTTTTCGGATGGACGGCCTTTGGAAAAGGAATATGGCGACCACGGACGGACTAGAATTAGAAAAGCCGTACTTATCTTTGGATTTTTCCGCTGGGGGCGCTGGTGGATCAGGAGCGATCCGGCTCGAAGGACCATGAAATGGAGGGGGCGGATTATCAGCCGAAAGGTCCGTACGGCCGCTGGATTGTGGTCGTGGTCGCTGGAGTGGATGGGCAGGGTGCTGCCGTGATGTTGTTGTTGTTGCTGGGGCTCGGAATAAGAAGGCAGCGGGGGGAAATCTTCGATTTGCACTTCACTTTTTATTGCACTTCTTGCGCTTAACAACTAACTTAACTTAAATCTAGCCAGAGAAAAGCCGCGGGACCGCGGAGTGGTGAACTTGCCGTTGGCGGAAAAGAGGGAGAGCACGAGGAGAGCAAGAGGAGCGAAAGCTTTAGCGCGAGCGCTGGCCGCTCACACTGCCTCTCACTAGTTCGCGCCCTTCTGGCGTGAACAGGATTATTATTTGCTATTTGAGATCTCTTTTTTCGATCGGCTTCTGGTGAATTTCTGTCACACTGACGCTTTCCTAGTATTACTTTTGTAGCGTTGTTCAAGGCACTTTCGGTTTCATTTACTGTAGTATCTGTTTTTATGTTACATATTTGCACTGTGGTTGATGGCTGAGTTTGTTGTTGTTGTTATTGTAATTTAATGTTCTCTATTTGTACTGCTGTTTTTGATTGATTGCTATTTAATTGCGTTGTTGTTGTTGTTGTTGTTGTTGGATGTTGCTTTGCGTTGTTGTTGTTGTTGTTGGATGTTGCGTTGGTAGTAGTATTGGTTGTTGTAATATATTTTTCACTGTCGTTGCTTGGTTGCAATTTAATTGATGTTGTTGTTGGTTATTGTTCATAGTTTGTATGGTGGTTGTATTTTGCTTACTAGCATTAAGCTGTTGTTTTGGTTCCGTTTGGTTAAATTTTGTCACTTGTGTAATTTCTGCTGCTGTTTTTTTTATTTATTTTTAGTTCATCGAGTCTATTAATTTTGGCGTGGGTTGCTGCTGCATCGGCAGCCACTTGCCTTTCGGCGAACTTAACCTCACTGTCTTCCGTCTCACTCACTCTTCTTCTTCTTTTCTTTCAGTCACTATCTGTAACGGCAAGCGATTCTGCTCGCTGCACTTCTCTGTCTCACTTTGTATTAGAGTCTTCTCTCTCTCACTTAACTTTGCCTCCTTTTCCACGACCAGATATTTCCAATTATTTCACTTTATTCACTTCACACACACGAAGAACGAATGATAAACGAACTTTTACTTTTCAAGGATCCATTTATTTGTCTAAAGTGAAGTTTACATTGTGTACACTTATATATACGGGTCTGTTCCAGTTTCCACTCGGAAGTGAATTTGATAACATTTTCGGATTTTCCTTTAACATTTTCGAGTTTCCCTTGTGTATTGAATTATTTTTTATTAAAATTCCCCTTGGCCGCTGCGTTTGTTTTGACAGAGTTTTGTGAATTAGGGGCTGATCAAATTTTGGCCCGCTCTAGTTTCCAACCTAAAGACGTTAATGGGGTACTGATTCGCTGCATAAAATCAATGGTACACGCGTTCTTGGCCGTACAAATTGAATTTATAATATGCGAAATAACTCACTGATTATTTATTTCTCTAATTATTTGCCCTTCAAGGCACTCTACGATCCAAAATTTGTTTTCGCTCGGAGATAAAACAGGCGGATTTGGAATTTGTGAAAGCTTAGAAACGAACCGGCCCAATGGCAGTCGGAAAGTTTTCGAGTGGTTTCGCTCGGAAGTTAACAGGGACTTAACGGAGGAAAATCCGAATCCGAGTAAATTTGACAGAAGTGGAAACTATAACAGGTCTGGGAAATCCGAATCCTAGTTACAGTTTTCTATATTTTCTATGTTTAGCTTTCTTTAAGTTTTGTTTTCTTTTTTCTTGTTGTGAAATTTCTGGGAAAAGTTTGCTGAAAAAACCCACTATTTTCTTTGATTTTTGTTTGTTGTGTGTTCTTAAATTTAGGGGGAGGGGTATATTTACAAAGGTATATTTACAGAGGTATATTAACAGGGGTATATTTACAGAGGTACAGTTATTTATAGTGTTTACAGTTTGTTAATTATATTTCATGTTTGCGATAATCTATACACGAAATCTAGTAAGATTCGTATCTTTTCATTTTCATTAGTTGTCTTCGGATAATTTATGAGTGTGCCTTGCATTATTTTGATGCACGTTATTATGTCCTTTCCAAATGCTTTTTAAGTGTCTTGGTCTATTGTCTCCATTGTACTTTGATGAGAATTTCTTTTTCGTTCATTATTGTTTAAGTGTGTGCTAGTTTGTTTGGTTTGAAAGAGCGCTGAAATTGTTTGGTTGGGAACTATCTTGCTTGTTTTTCAGGTTTTTTGTTATTATTTTGTTGACTTTCTTCATTATTTATCCTTTTTAAAGCTAGTTTTTTAATTAAGCTTCTTCTAACAGGACAGATTTTTGCGTTCGCCGTGTGTTCTCCACTGCAGTTTACACATTGTGGCTTTGTAACCTCAACTTCACTTTCAATTGTTGGTTTTTATACCCTGGCAGGGTATTATAATTTTAGTCAGAAGTTTGCAACGCAGTGAAGGAGACATTTCCGACCCTATAAAGTATATATATTCTTGATCAGCATCAACAGCCGAGTCGATCTAGCCAAGTCCGTCTGTCCGTCTTTCCGTTTCTACGCAAACTAGTCCCTCAGTTTTAAAGCTATCTGAATGAAACTTTGCAGATAGTCTTCTATATGCTCTCACTACTATATATGTCGGAACGGGCCGGATCGGACGACTATATCATATAGCTGCCATAGGAACAATCGGAAATTTTTGAGAAAAAAAATTTTTACTATGCCAATTTTCAATATATTTTCATATAATTTGATACATGACCATTTTGTATTATTCCAGAATTTCGATTTTTATTTTATTCAAATCGGACCACTATATCATATAGAATTCAATTCATTTAATTTGTTTGCAACATATTTCGTTAGCAACATTTTTTTTCGCTAGCAACATTTTTTGCTAGCAACATTCTGAGAAAGGGAAAGTCAGAACATTTTTCTTCTTCTTCGTCTACTTACTGCCAGGGTATTTAAACTTCGGCATGCCGAAGTTAGCTTCCTTTCTTGTTTAAGTTCACAGCTTCCTGGCGCGTGGGGTTTTGTGCACTTAACGCACCTATATGGCATATTGCAATTACTTGCTACGTGGGAAAAGCGTTGACATCGCTTGCATTGTTTTATGTGATTAGGGTGTGGCTTAAAGCCTTCTACGCTAATTTTACAATTTAAGAGGTATTTTATTTTAAAAATATTTTTAATATTTTCAGATTTCTTGATTGTGACAAGCCAGAACTTTTCTTTAAAAGGCTCGACCGATATTATTTCTACTTCAGGCACTACATCTTTTAAGGCCTGCGTGATTTCACTTTTATCAAAGACCTCTGGTGGTATTTTTTTTATGACAATATTATGAGGTTTAAGCTGCCTCGGGGTATATGTAAAATATAACATCTTATTATTGTTTAACAATGTTTTGGCTGTATTCAAATTATCAGGGGTGTAGGCTTTAATGTGTGTGATATTTTTGTTGATTATATTTAATGTGTGCTTAAATGGTAATGTGTTTTTTATTGTCTTGGCATTAATATTATAGATTACTATTACCGGTAGATTCTTTAGGTCATCTTCCTGGGCTGTTGCCTTTTTTAGTTGTTGATGTTATCAGAGCTGCTGCTGCTTTGGATGTTGTTGGTGTTACTGCTGGCTGAACCTTCGGCTTCTTCAGGGCTGGGAAATCATGAGGAATGTAGTCCTCTGCTAATGGCAGGTAATAATTTGTCGTGTTGTTGTTGTTTTTCTTGTTGTTATTTTTATTGTTGCTGTTGGAGCTATTGTTATTGCTGTTGAAGTCCTGTTGAAGTTTTTCTTTAGCTTGTAGTAGTTTTTTATTAGTTTGTTGTAATTTTTCATTAGTTTGTTGTAATTTTTCGATTGTTTCTTTCATTTGTTGAAGTTCACTTATGAGAATATTCATCTCCTCCTTTGGAACAGTTTCACTTTCTTCCATTTCTTCGTCTTCCTCATCTTCACTACTGCTATCGTAGTTAGCATCACTGTTAGCATCTTCCGACGACATCTCATTGGTTTCTTTGTCGGTATCTATTACGAGGATTTGATTATAGTTTTTGGGATTATTATTTGCTATTTGAGATCTCTTTTTTCGATCGGCTTCTGGTGAATTTCTGTCACACTGACGCTTTGCTAGTATTACTTTTGTAGCGTTGTTCAAGGCACTTTCGGTTTCATTTACTGTAGTATCTGTTTTTATGTTACATATTAGCACTGTGGTTGATGGCTGAGTTTGTTGTTGTTGTTATTGTAATTTAATGTTCTCTATTTGTACTGCTGTTTTTGATTGATTGCTATTTAATTGCGTTGTTGTTGTTGTTGGATGTTGCTTTGCGTTGTTGTTGTTGTTGTTGGATGTTGCGTTGGTAGTAGTATTGGTTGTTGTAATATATTTTTCACTGTCGTTGCTTGGTTGCAATTTAATTGATGTTGTTGTTGGTTATTGTTCATAGTTTGTATGGTGGTTGTATTTTGCTTACTAGCATTAAGCTGTTGTTTTGGTTCCGTTTGGTTAAATTTTGTCACTTGTGTAATTTCTGCTGCTGTTTTTTTTATTTATTTTTAGTTCATAGAGTCTATTAATTTTGGCGTGGGTTGCTGCTGCATCGGCCACTGTCTTCCGTCTCACTCACTCTTCTTCTTCTTTTCTTTCAGTCACTATCTGTAACGGCAAGCGATTCTGCTCGCTGCACTTCTCTGTCTCACTTTGTATTAGAGTCTTCTCTCTCTCACTTAACTTTGCCTCCTTTTCCACGACCAGATATTTCCAATTATTTCACTTTATTCACTTCACACACACGAAGAACGAATGATAAACGAACTTTTACTTTTCAAGGATCCATTTATTTGTCTAAAGTGAAGTTTACATTGTGTACACTTATATATACGGGTCTGTTCCAGTTTCCACTCGGAAGTGAATTTGATAACATTTTCGGATTTTCCTTTAACATTTTCGAGTTTCCCTTGTGTATTGAATTATTTTTTATTAAAATTCCCCTTGGCCGCTGCGTTTGTTTTGACAGAGTTTTGTGAATTAGGGGCTGATCAAATTTTGGCCCGCTCTAGTTTCCAACCTAAAGACGTTAATGGGGTACTGATTCGCTGCATAAAATCAATGGTACACGCGTTCTTGGCCGTACAAATTGCATTTATAATATGCAAAATAACTCACTGATTATTTATTTCTCTAATTATTTGCCCTTCAAGGCACTCTACGATCCAAAATTTGTTTTCGCTCGGAGATAAAACAGGCGGATTTGGAATTTGTGAAAGCTTAGAAACGAACCGGCCCAATGGCAGTCGGAAAGTTTTCGAGTGGTTTCGCTCGGAAGTTAACAGGGACTTAACGGAGGAAAATCCGAATCCGAGTAAATTTGACAGAAGTGGAAACTATAACAGGTCTGGGAAATCCAAATCCTAGTTACAGTTTTCTATATTTTCTACGTTTAGCTTTCTTTAAGTTTTGTTTTCTTTTTTCTTGTTGTGAAATTTCTGGGAAAAGTTTGCTGAAAAAACCCACTATTTTCTTTGATTTTTGTTTGTTGTGTGTTCTTAAATTTAGGGGGAGGGGTATATTTACAGAGGTATATTTATAAAGGTATATTTACAGAGGTATATTCCAACCCCTCCGCTGCGGCGGCGCCAGCCAAAAGGGGCTCTGGGGACCGAGTAGGAGCGGTATAACTCCCATCAGTCATCCGCAGGGGGAAATCCCCGTGCACCGAGGGACCCCAACTAGGAGCAGGTGCCATGAGCAAGGCCGCGCCAACAGCCCGGGACGATGAGACCCAGGCACTAGCGGTAGCTAGAGCGGAGGAAGAGCTGCTTCAAAACTTCCAGCGCATGAAGCAGAGGGTCCAACGCTCGCCTCTGGCGACCAGCACCGAGACGCACCCTGTTTCGGCGCCGCCGAAAATCAATGGGCCGATATTTGTTTTCGGCGAAGGTGAGGAGGAGATGGCCACTCCGAAGCGTTCTCGGGATGCAGCGACCCCCGAGGGGAAACAAACTGGCGCAAGCAAGAAGCAGAGGGTCGAGGCAGATGCACCAGCCCTTGTCGACCAACTGGGAGCAATGCTGGACGAGATGATTGCGAAGTTCACTGACACCAAAAAAATAAAAACAAGAAGGTGGTTCGTCACGTCACCCAGGGGACGATAGACACGCTGATCGCAATGAAGGAGCTGCAGCTCGAAGTCTGTGCTGCGCTGGCCGCCGGCCACACTAACGGTCGCACCAATGGCGCCACAGCATGCGCGAGCCAGCAGACCACGCCTTCGCTGGCTGGCAAGATCGCCCGAGAGCCACCAGCACGCAGGCCTGCAAATGCGGCCTGGCAGCAGGTCAAGGCGAAGCCAAAGGTTCCCCAACCCAGAGCAGAGAACAGCGAGCAGACCGAGGACCGTGCGCCTCGCAACAAGATGCCCAGGAAGCAGCGCTCAGATGCTATCCTGATTAAGTGCAGTGAAGGTTCCTACGCAGATATGCTGAGGATAGTCAAAACGGAGCCCTCACTCCAGGGACTGAAGGATAGTGTCCAAGGCCTTCGAAGGACAGCCAATGGGGGTCTCCTTCTGAGGATGCAGAAGCCCCTTGACCCATCCACGCAGCAACTGCAAGCGGCATTAAAGACAGCCATCTCAGGCAAGGCGGAAGTGGCGGTCATGCAGGAGACGGTTCAGATCGAGATCCGTGACCTGGACGACTTGACCAGTGCGGAGGAGGTCACAATGGCCCTTTTCGCGGATAAGGATTGCGACATCCCAAGCGACGCTGCACCCAGGATGCGGAAAGCATTCGGTGGAACGCAAATTGCGACGGTCAACTTGAGACCGGAGCATGCGCGGAAGATGCTCGACCAGGGCAGAATCCGTATTGGATGGGTCGTCTGCCGTATCAGGGAGAAGACTGAGCCGAGACGCTGCTACAAGTGTATGGGCTTCGGGCACACCTCGGCAAGATGCCGCGCTTCCGACGCAACGGCCAAAACCACGCAGGAATCCTGCTTCAAGTGCGGAGGCACGGGCCACAAGCACAACACGTGCAAAGGCATGCCCAGGTGCATCCTATGCACTAGAGATGGCAAGACCGCGAGGGAAGCAGAACACGCGACCCTGAGCAGGAGCTGCCCCGAGTACCAGAAGGCCATTAAAAACTTGAACAATGTTTAAGTTTCTCCAACTTAATCTGAACCATTGCCGAGCAGCCCAAGACTTACTGTCCCAGACGGCCACAGAGCAAAGCGTAGACATTGCCATTCTGAGCGAGCCCTATAGGGCAAAAGCAGAAGGCGTGTGGCAGCAAAGCGCTGATGGCGGTGCACACTGGTTCCTGTTGTATGCGGAGGGCGGCCAAAAATACTTATAGTTGAGGTAGAGGCTTGAAACTTACCACAAAATTTTTTTAAACTTATAGTAAGATCATATATAAAAATCAAGCGGATCGGACCACTATATCATATAGCTGTCATATGAACGATCGGTTGTAATAACAAAAAAAATAGACGAAAATAAAAAAATTGGTAGATTTTCTGTTTGAAACATTAATTTTATAATTATTAGATTCATTCTCAGTACGCCCACATACAGTAAGTAATTTGGTGTAATTTTATAATGTAATTCAACTATTATATGAAAACTAGCTGACCCGGTGAACTTCGTCCCACCCATGAGTTATTACATCATGGTCCCACCTATCCGTGTCAGAAAATGAGCAGTCAGTCTCAGGCTGACACGATTGAAAACTGTTTTGAAAAGACACTTCAGCTGTGTTTTTTTTCGGCTCGCTCTTTGCTCAACCAGTGGACAACCCTTATCGGTTAGGGGTACGAAAAATAGATGTTAGCCGATTCTCAGGCCTACAGAATATCCCCTCAAAATTTCATCCAAATCGGTCAAGTAGTTTCGGAGGAGTTTGGATACAAACACCGTGACAGCAGAATTTTATATATAAGATAACAAAAATAATAATAATCGTGTAAAGACACAGAGATAAGAGCCGCCTTTAATACCAAATTAGAAAAATAAATATTAAATATAATTTTAACTCAATAAGAATACAAAACAAGAAAGACGAAAACACAGACAAAGCACAACAAGACAAAGCAGCCACTTCGCAGGAAAAATTTAACCTAAAAAAAAAAAAAACGGCTTTATTGTTTTGTAGAATATGCACAAATCTGCAAATATCTGCAGCTTAAATACACTTTCTTTTTACCTTAAGACACTCACAAATACACTAAAAAAAATCGCGGGGGAACACATCTAAAACTTTAAGTAAACACAAAAAAGACCCACAAAAAATGTACAAAAACAGGGTAAACTAAAACAATAATTTTAAACCAACTACAACACAAATTAGTATTTTTCAATTTAAGAACATAAAGAAAATACCTTAAACTTTAAAATCCATTTTAAATAACACAAATTCATAAACTGTTCTTAGCGACAGAACTGATTGAAGTGGGCTTTAGCTGTGAAAATTTTTTAATGCGTGCAGCTGAGCTGTCAATGTTCACACTTTCAATGATTTTTTTAGAGGGTCCCGTTAGATTTCGAGAAAAAACGGGTTGCCATTAAAAAGTTTGGACATTTTAGAGACGGTTTGTGTACTTTTTGTAATTTTATTTTTGCACGCATTTTTTGAATTTTGGCCTATGGAGGGAACCACTGTGCATCAGTTCCCTATTCTTTTTCCCTTTTATCGGGTGAACGCACCTATTCCCTACTTTTCTTAAGGTGGCCACCCGTTCCTCCACTATCGATTGTCCTTGGGCTACGCAAAGCTAGGACATAAACAAAATATCGATAGGACGGACACAACACATTACGAAATTTTGGTTTCGGGTCTCTGATTGTTGTTTTTTTGGATTCTTTGTACTGATTGGTGTAACTATGTTTTTATTACTTCGTTTCTTTCCCATAGTTATTTTTGGTTTTAGGGCGGGGATTATTTCTTGATTATTGGTTTTTAGAAAGTCTATTGTTTGTTTTTGCTTGTCTATTGGTTGCTTTAGTTGTATTAATTCTAGCTGTTGTTGTTGTAGTGATTCCACTGTTTGACTGTTGCTTTTGCAGTTGTAGTTGTTGTTGTTTTGTGTTATGAGTTTGCTCCGCATTTATTGGTTTGCGACGCCCCGCGCCGCATATAGTACTTAGTATTATTAAGAATTACTATGAAGTATTATGAATAAGTCGATTATTATGAGTATTATTATGAATTGTTATTATTATTTACTGCCATTGTTATTATTATTGTTATGAATTGTTATTATTATTTACTGCCAAAGATTATTATTTAGTATTATATATCGTAAAATAAAGGGACGATAGTCCGCCATCTGGCAACGCCAACAACGATAAGGACACCAGCCCTGAACAGCTGATGGGTATCGGCCATGCCCAGCGATAAGACAACCCTGGAATTCTGGATTTTTTAAATATGCATTTGGCTTTTTTCAGCTTTTTTTATGTTGCCATCATTACGAAAAAATTTACCAGTTTGTAAAAACCTAAATATATCTGCGATCAAGAGTGGCAACTCCATTGAACATTTCTATCGATATTTACGAGCTCCACCACTACTTCACGGTGAACTATCATCTCGAAGAGTGCGGTAAATTAGTGATTCCCAGTGATACTTTGTAAAAATGCCAAACGAATATAAGCAAAAATGCCGAGAAGCTTGGCTGCAGAGCGATGAATTCAAGGCATGGCTTTGCAGCGATACGACAGACAATACACGGCATTTTGTAGCTATTGCAAAACGACTGTGACTGCAAAGCTAAGCGACACTAGATGGCTATGGCTAGATGGCTAGCAGTGTCACGCATATGGGAAGAACTTAAATTGCATTTTAGTTTGGCTTCAACAAAAGAAAAATGTTTTAAATCTCAAATTCTCAAAAAATTGTATAGTGATGAAATTAATCAATTATATCTTACATTTTTGAGACCAATTCTGGCAGATATGCAAACAAATAATAAATGCTTTCAAAGCAATAACACTAACGCCACAGAATTGCTAAACAACTAAATGTTCGGTATTAATTCCTTAAAAAAATTAGTCATTCCGCCAAGTAAAGATGTAGATGTATTTGTAATAAATTATTTCGAAGAACATGCGGATCAAAATATGTATCTAGGATACGATTTCGAAAAGGAAATTAAGTCATCAAACATCGATCCAGCCGTGGAAAAAACTATTCGTGCCCGCTGCAGTGAATTTATTGTTCAGCTTATTAAGCAGGTAAAACAAAGGTAACCAATTCTGTTTGATTTGATTATAAGCTCAGAAATAATTTTGAATGTAATTTCAGGCTTCCAGACAATATGAAAATATTAAAGCACATTGACCAATTTTCTGTTAAAAAACTTTTGTCCGATAAAAAAAACCGATCACTGAAACTCCAGAGCACCTTAAATTTTGACAAATAGCAGACATTGAAAGGCAATACAATGACATCCACTTGGTAAAGTGGGAAAACGTCAATGATTCTGCCAAATTTTGGATCGAGGTATTCACATACAAGGATTCTGATGGAAACCGCAGATTCCTTGAACTGGCATCTGTTGCTTTACAAATGTTGTGCTTGCCGTGGTCCAACGCAGAAGTGGAAAGGGTATTTAGCCAACTTAATTTGATTAAATCAAAGCTAAGAAATTCGATGCTCCTGGGGCCAACTAATATCATTCTTAGCATAAGGTAATTGTCTATTGCATGTAAAAGGATTTACTGATTTTCTTACTATTTTACTACACAGATATGAACTGCGAAGACTGGGGAGATGCTGCTTTAATTATGAATTGCCTTCGAAATACTTAACAACGATCGGTACCAATACCGCATACGATCGCGAATCCGATGGTTGTCATGAGGAATTAGACGACCTATTAAAAATCCTTTTAAAATCTCAAAAAAAAAAAATTAAACCCGATTTTTTCCGCTGTTTTGTGAATATTTTTAGCAGCACTGCAACTCAAAGCAACTTCACTTTTGCGGATCAGCCAACACCTGGGTAAGTCTGAAAGTTAGAACAAGTGGTGATGGTAGTGGAGTAAGGTTCTTGAAACCGAACTCACTAGGTATCAGAAGTAGGTGTGGGCCAAGGTTCAGCTCTTGATAGCGGATCTTGATGTGGAGCAGGGAGCGGATTGAGGTTCTTGTAGCCGAGACTTTTTAACCACAAATTTGGAACATAATATATTTTTTTTTCAATTTTAATTGCTGTCCATATTTCAAAATACTGAAAACCCAATTCTGACAATTAAGTATGAATTGTCAAGTTATTTGCACTTTTATATAATAAGTGCTGTATTGTTTATAAAAATGCATGTGGAAAAATTCTCCATGGGGTGTTACAACCCCCAAATATTGTTTAATATTGTTGAAATTTATGAAGTTCTCAAGTGTTTTGAAGGCTATTTCGTCTATTGGTTCAGTGTTCGTTATGTTATGGTTGATGTTCTGGATTTTGCTCCTAATATTTTGCGTAGTGTGTTTCTTTCAAATATTTTCATTTGGTTCTGTTTATGTAGGGGGTGGTGAGGATCCTCCGCTAAAGGATTTCAGCAGAAAAGTTTTATATATATCCCACTAAGAAGAAGGCAGTGAAGAGCTCTGCGGAGTGGCCAAAGATGTAGAGGAGCACAAGAAAGGTGTCGAGGAGGTATATTGCCGCGAAGCGGCCGAAGATTGACGAAGAGCGGGGACCGGGCGAGCATCGGCATGCTCAACGAACAATGCGAGGAGGCCCGAAATACGGGATCGCAAGAGCGGCCGAGCTTTCGAACGCTCGGTGGCCAGAGGGGGTACAATGGGCCCCTCACGTGAACATTCCGGCCCCCCTTGCAATCACTCGGATTGCAACATTGTCGTCGTCGTCCTTCCATGGCTAGATCGACTCGGCTGTTGATGCTGATCAAGAATATATATACTTTATAGGGTCGAAAATGTCTCATTCACTGCATTGCAAACTTCTGACTAAAATTATAATACCCTGCAAGGGTATAAAAATTATAACTTGGGCAATTTTCAACATATTTTCATAAAATTTGATACCATGGCCATTTTGTATTATTCCAGAATTTCGGTTTTAATTTTATTCAAATCGGACCAATATTTCATATAGCTGCCATAGGAATATATATATAAATTCATTTAATTTGTTTGCAACATATTTCGTTAGCAACATTTTTTGCTAGCAACTTTCTGAAAACGCGGAAAGTCAGAAAATTTTTTTTCTTCTTCTACTTACTGCAAGGGTATTTAAACTTCAGCATGCTGAAGTTAGCTTCCTTTCTTGTTTAATTGTTTCTTCCATTTGTTGCAATTTTTTTAAGAGGATGTTCATTTCTTTTGTTCGTACAGTTGCATCATCTCCCAGACCTTCATCTTCACTGCTTAGGTTGTCGTAGTCCTCATCGCTGTTTGCTTCTTGTGAAGACGTCTCATGTGGACGCTTGTAGTCTTGAAAATCAACATCCATTTGTTATGACCAAACACTGGTCCTGCGCGTGCAGCCAACGGCTTGGGCAATGTCTCGGCTAGCTCATCGAGTCGTGGGGTCTTAACCCGGCCCACTAACACACGTAACAAAAAAATTTTCGAATATCCATCTCTGACAAGGACTGGACATTCTGCAACACTAAATTCTGCACAAAATTACATTTAAACAAACATCAAAACTACACGAACCTACACTAAACAGTCATTCTTACGAGACCCCTGTTGTTGTTGGAGCTCGTCTGCCTGCCCTCCCTGCCTTAGCAGTCTGCTTGCAGAAATATTGCAGCTGCCCCTTAATCCTATAACACACAAACACCTAACTTAATCTAACGCCCTCTTCCTTCATATTAAATTTAATCCTTCTTCATGTTTTCGCAGTTCTTTAATGTTCGGTATTAATTCCTTAAAAAAATTAGTTATTCCGCCAAGTAAAGATGTAGATATATTTGTAATAAATTATTTCGAAGAACATGCGGATCAAAATATGTATCTAGGATACGATTTCGAAAAGGAAATTAAGGGGGTAAACCCACCTAGAAACGCAAAAAAAGGCCATTTTTGTAAAATTTATTCCTGGCAACCTATAAAAGTAATCAAACCAATTTTTTTTTAAATGATAAGCACACATTTCAACTAATATTTTATAACTTTCTTATTGAAAAATATTAAATACACTGCGAGATATTCTTTGTTCCGCAACGTCCTGAAAATCGAAGGACCTCCGCGGTGCTCACTCCTGCTTCATCGGTAATTATCCAAATCAAAAAAAAACAAAAAGATTATTAATCTTTAGATCCTCTTCTAGTCTACTACGTAGGATTTTTTGAAAATATTGATTTTTGGCGAAATGGCGGCCGTTTGAACTCAAAATTGCGATTTTTAAGGAAAAAAAAAAGTTTATTTTCTTAATAAAAAAAAAACTAAAAATCTTTAAAAAAAAATCCTATGTAGTAGACTAGATAATTATGTATAGAATAGCCACAGAAAATTTCAAGTCAATCGGTTTATTAGTTTTCGAGATATCGTGAGCACCGATTTCAAAAACATGGTTTCGAGAAAAACGCGTTTGAAAATTTGTCAATGGGTAAGCGCACGTGTAACGAAGGCATCCATTGTCGGCCATAACTTCGTCATTTTTTCGAATTTCGACTTGAAACTTGGACCAGACATTCTTAAGATATCAAACTTTAAGAAAATAAAATAAAAAAAAATCGAACATTTTGAAATTCCTAGGTGGGTTTACCCCCTTAAGTCATCAAACATCGATCCAGCCGTGGAAAAAACTGTTCGTGCCCGCTGCAGTGAATTTATTGTTCAGCTTATTAAGCAGGTAAAACAAAGGTAACCAATTCTGTTTGATTTTATTATAAGCTCAGAAATAATTTTGAATGTAATTTCAGGCTTCCAGACAATATGAAAATATTAAAGCACATTGACCAATTTTCTGTTAAAAAACTTTTGTCCGATAAAAAAAACCGATCACTGAAACTCCAGAGCACCTTAAATTTTGACAAATAGCAGACATTGAAAGGCAATACAATGACATCCACTTGGTAAAGTGGGAAAACGTCAATGATTCTGCCAAATTTTGGATCGAGGTATTCACATACAAGGATTCTGATGGAAACCGCAGATTCCTTGAACTGGCATCTGTTGCTTTACAAATGTTGTGCTTGCCGTGGTCCAACGCAGAAGTGGAAAGGGTATTTAGCCAACTTAATTTGATTAAATCAAAGCTAAGAAATTCGATGCTCCTGGGGCCAACTAATATCATTCTTAGCATAAGGTATTTCTCTATTGCATGTAAAAGGATTTACTGATTTTCTTACTATTTTACTACACAGATATGAACTGCGAAGACTGGGGAGATGCTGCTTTAATTATGAATTGCCTTCGAAATACTTAACAACGATCGGTACCAATACTGCATACGATCGCGAATCCGATGGTTGTCATGAGGAATTAGACGACCTATTAAAAATCCTTTTAAAATCTCAAAATAAAAAAAATATTAAACCCGATTTTTCCCGCTGTTTTGTGAATATTTTTAGCAGCACTGCAACTCAAAGCAACTTCACTTTTGCGGATCAGCCAACACCTGGGTAAGTCTGAAAGTTAGAACAAGTGGTGATGGTAGTGGAGTAAGGTTCTTGAAACCGAACTCACTAGGTATCAGAAGTAGGTGTGGGCCAAGGTCGTGACCCTAACCGCGGCCAGCTCGCTTGGATCACGCGTCCCACCACGAAGACAACCCACTGCAGGGTATCTCCTAGCCGAGTACACCGCGCCAGCATCGCGGAGTCGCAACAATCCTTCATTACAGGGTATCTAAAAGCCGACTACACCGCGCCAGCATCGCGGAGTCGCAACCTCTCTTCCAGGAAAATTACGATACCAATAAACAACCGAATTAAACCGAACTTCTAACTTTCCTTTTACTGGGTATTTTTGGGACTCAAGGAGACGGCACGCACAAATTCTGTGTAATCTCACGACCCCGGCGAGCTAAGCCGAGCAGCCCGAAAGAGGGTCGCTACAGGTTGTTGTAGTATGTTTTGTACTGTGGTTCTTGTTGTTGTTTGACTGCAATTTAATTGCTGTTGTTGTGGGTTGATGTTTTTTATTGTTTGTCTGACTTGCATTTTTGTTTGTATCACTATGCTGTTGTTGTGGTTTAATTTGATTTGAGTTTTGCACTGTAATTGCTGAGTTGCTGCTGCATCGGCAGCCACGTGCCTTTCGGCGAATTTAACCCCACTACTTGTTTGTTTGTTTGTTTTTTTTTTTCTCAGTCTCTATCTGTAAGGCAGGCGATCTTGCTCGTTGCACTTCTGTTTATCTTTCACAGGTCACAGCCGAACTGCCTTTCCACTAGTTTTAGGCGGCATTATTTCACTTCACTTCAATGCACGATTCATTGATCATAGCAGCAAATTTTTTTCAATTTCAAAGTGTCCTTTATTGTCATTCAAGATATACATTCGCATACTTATTTTAATTGTATAAAATTAGGTGGACCTAATCTAATTATACAGTATTTTATTTTTAAAGTATTGCCTTACGCGCTTACTCGCTTCTTATAGGCCTTAGCTTTTACATTTGTAGGTGGGGTTTCTCTTTCTATTTGATGTTTTTCTTGTTTTTGTCTTTTAGTTTTGTTTATATATGTATGCTTGGGAAAGATTTTTCACAAAAAATCCAAGCTTTTTAATTTTTTTGTTGTTTGTTCTTAAGTCTAATAATGGGTGTGGGGGTGGTGGGACCATTTACAGGATTATTTACAAGTTTGTTTGTTTATTATTTTATTTACAGTTGTTTTTCTTCTTATTCAAAGTTTTATCTGTTTGAAGGTTTGTACATATGTGTCCTTATGTTTTACTTTATAGGTATACTAGACTATTTCTATGGTTGTTTGAAAGGTATTTTCGGTTATAAAAGATTAGTTTTTTATTTGTATCATATACTATGCCATTTTGTTTTAAGTGTTCTATATGTTTTGGTGTGACTAGTTCTGGTGGGTATATGTGAGGTAATTGTATTTGTTCTATGTTATTCAGTCTTACAAAGTTTTCAAGAATTTTAAATGCTATTTCATCTACCCGTTTTGTGTTTGTTAGTTTATGCAGGTCTGTATTTCTTATGTAATGATTGTTAGTGGTTATAGATTTTTCTCCTAATATTTTTCGAAGTGTTTTTCTCTCTTATGTTTCCATATCTTTCATTTTATGCGAGCTTATGCCCATCCACGCCGTGGCGCCATATGTCAGTGTGGTTTGTATGATTTTTTTATAAGGTTTTAACTTTAAGTACTTTTTTATTGTTATTTTTTAAACTTAAGAGGTGCTGTAGGGGTTTGGTTCTTATTTTAGCCTTGTTTATGGACCGTTTGGCTTGCGACGTCTGTGACTCCTGTATAGATTTGCTGTTTTTGGTCCTGTAAGCATGCAGCAGATGCATTTGTTTGTTATGCGCCATTTATTGAAGTATTCTGGGTTTCGGGTGTATGCTGGCATATCGTGTATGTAGATGTTGTATAGTAGCGGCCCTAGGAGATACCCTTGCGATACTCCGGCGGTTATGGCTCTTATTAGGGAGTTCTCATTGCTTGCGCTTGCTACATGAAAGGTTCTGTTTGTGAGGTGTGTCAGGATGTTCTTTAATTATATTATTTTATTTATTATATGTATTCCGTTGGTTATTATATTATGATTTACAATGTTTCTTAAATTACTTGTCTTTTCTAATTATCTTTACACGTTTTCTCTATTGTTCTTGTTCGTCCTAATTATCGTTTCACTAAGCTCTTGTTTGTTCTTTCTTGTTTGCGTGCTCGTGCCGAAGTGATCCGCTGCTCTCCAACAGTTCTCTTTCAATCCCCGTTTTCCAGACAGGGCCTCTTTTGAGAGAGCCCCATGCTCTCTCAAAAGAGCGTAACAAAATAATGTGCCCAGAGCATACTAATACCCATTGGCCTGCTACAACTCGGCCGTCCTGACCTTGAGATAGCCCTCTATCTCGGCATTACCATGTCTTAACTTATTCGTACTATTATTTAACAAAATATACAACTTATATACTAATACAATTCTATTTTACAACATTTTTCCAGTTTTTACTAATATTTTTATTTTCCACTAATTATCTACATTTATTTTCATCCTGCATCCAATGCCTAATATTATTTGCGCTCCAAACCCCTTGGTATGGATTTCGAGATAATTGAAACCCATCGATGTATTGTAACAAAAATCTGTCATTTCTTAAGACTTTCCCAATAACGTATGGTCCTTTGGTTTTCGGTATTAATTTTTTGCTAACTCCCGCGGTGCTATTAAAATTTTTTACCATAACATAGTCACCCTCTCTGTATTCCAAATTATTTTTCTTTTTCGCATTGTAATAATTTTCATTCCTTATTTGAGCCTTTATTTGGCATCCTTCTACCTTTCGTCTAAGTTCTTCTAAATTTTTCCTATTTTCTTCAATAATTTCATCCTCATCTTCTGATTCTTCTCTAACTTCTCCTTTAATTCATCACTAACCTCTCCTCTCTGAGCTATTCCAAATAAAGTTTCACTTGGAAGATGTCTAATGCTGCTATGCCATGTATTATTTAACGAATACTCTACTTGTTCCACTACTATATCCCAATATAATCCTCTCTCCGGTTCTGTTAGTTTCGCGATCATCGGTCCCGAAATTCTATTCACTCGCTCAACTTGACCATTGGCTTGTGGTGACCCTGTAGCAATTTTTATGTGTTTTATATTCCTTTCCTCGACAAAATTTTCAAAATCCGCTGACGTAAAACAACTTCCTCGATCTGATATAATACACCTTGGTCTGCTGTACGCCCTAAAATAGTCTGCTAATGCGCTCAAAACTTCTTTTGTGTTTGTTGTTTTTGTAGTGTAAAGTCTAACAAATTTCGTAAATCCATCGATCACCACTAAAATATGTTTCTTTGATCTACTATTGTCTACTGGCCCATAGTGATCGATATGAATAACTTCAAATGGTTTATTCCCTTTGGGTATACTGTCCAGTAACCCATCTCCCTTTCCTACTTTAGGGGAGAACGCTATACATTTCAAACAGTTCTGAATGTGTTCACAAACCTTTTCCTTCATGTTCGGGAACCAATAACTTTTACTAATTGCCTCTAACATTTTATCCCTCCCAATATGTCCTAATTCGTCATGATATTTATATAGCACATGTTGCTCCATTCGATTTGGTACATAAAACAATAAATTTTTGTTATTATCCTTCCTATATATGACACCGTTTCTCATTTCAAACCATTTATGCTCCCTATTTTCTAAAATTTTCCTAATTTCTTCTATCTTAATATCTCTCGACTGACAAATTATCAAATTATCCTCAAATGTATTTGCATCAATTATCATAATGTTGTTACACCTGCTAAGCGCATCCACGTGCTGCATTTGTTTCCCCGCTCTGTGCTTCAATTCATAATCAAACTCTTGCAGTTCTAACGCCCACCTTGCTATTCTTGGGTTCAACTCTATCTTATTCAACGTCAAAGTTAAAGAGTTACAATCTGTGACAATTCTAAAAGGTTTACCCTGTAAATATATCCTAAACCGCCTAAGTGCATAAATTATAGCTAATGTCTCTAATTCGAAGCTGTGATATTTAGCTTCCGTCGCCGTTGACCTCTTCGAAAAATAAAATATCGGATGCAGTTTTTTATCTTCTTTTCTCTGAAGCAATACAGCCCCAAAACCTAACGCGCTCGCATCGCAATGAAGCTCTACTTCATCCCTATGATCATATAAAGCCAACACTGGGGCTCCGACTAATTTATCCTTCAAAAGTGTGAAACAATCTAACTCTTCTTTTCCAAATTCAAAAGCTCTATCCTTTCTCAGTAAATCATATAACGGTTTTGCTAATATCGAAAAATCTTTTATAAACCGGCGGAAGTAAGAACATAGACCTAAGAAGCTTTGTACAGCTTGTACTTTGTTTGGCACCGGAAAATTTTGTATAGCCTCTAATCCCTTTTCATCAGCTTTAATTCCCGCACAACTAAACGGTTTTGTACTCTCTAATATTATACTAATTTCACATTTATTTTTCGGTACCTCCGGTCTCGGTACATAAATATATTTCGACTCTAAAATTTTTATAAGCTTCATTTTATCCGCATAACTAACCTGATCCCCAATATTGTACACTACTTCATTATTATCATCTTCTAAAATATTTATTTGTAACATTTCCTTCTCAAAATTTTCCTCCAACACTCCTATTTGTTCACCTAATTTATGTGTACCTAAACTTGTACCTAAATCATTATTTCCTAAATTGTTACCTAAACTATTCTGCCCTAAACTTTTACCTAAACCGTTCTGACCTAAACTTTTACCTAAACCGTTTCTCCCTAAGCTTGTCCCTAAACCGTTCTGCTCTAAACTTCTACCTAAACCGTTTTTCCCTAAGCTTGTCCCTAAACCGTTTTCTCTTACATTTTTACCTAAACAATTTTCACCTAAGCATGTACCTAAACATTTTCCTCCTAATCTTGTCCCTAAATCTCTTCCTAAATATGTACTAAAATGTTCCTCTCCTAAGCTTGTACCTAATACATTATCACCTAAACGTTTACCTAAAATATGCGCATCTAAACTTTTACCTAACATATTCTCATCTAAACTTTCACCTAAAATATGCTCTTCTAACTGTGTACCTAAAATATTCTCGTCTAAACTTCTACCTAAAATATTCTCATCTAATATTGTACCTAAAGTATCCTTATCTAACCTTTTACCTAAAATATTCTCATCTAAACTTTTACCTAAAATATTCGCATCTAAACTTTTACCTAACCTTCTACCTAAATTGTCCGTTCCTAAGTTTTTACAACTTAAATTTCTTCCAAAATGTTCTACTTGATTCTCAGCATTAATCTCCGAGTCGCTAATTTCCATACAATTATCGGAAAGTTCTTTCAAAGTTGTTTTTTCCTTGTCATCAGTTTCCATACTCTCTACCGTAACCATTTTTAACGCGCCTAAATCAATCTTTAAGTCGCAAGCATCCATAAAGTCTCGCCCCAGTACAATATTGCAGCCCATAGATTCATCAGCCACCACAATTAATTTAAATAAAATCTTAATCTCTTTTCTCCAAATATAACATAAGATTTTACCAATGCTTTCCAATAAACTTCTATTAATTCCCCAATAACTTTCTTTTTGTGGTTCTAATTTTACGTTTTTTGGTACATAAGATCGTTTTATCAATGAAACTGGGCTTCCTGAATCTATTAAGCATTCAGCAATCCGGTGGTCCTCTGCGCCACATCCATAACACGAACCTGGTGACCTTTTTGGTTTGGTGCACTCCCTCTTCCAGTGTCCCTTTGCGTTGCAATTAAAACAACTAGTCTCGCTACTCGCTGACGCCGACTTCGCCGCTGGTAATTTTTCCGCTGTTGCAACCCTTGTTGGAAGTCTAATATCGGCAAAAGCTTTTCGAATTTTTTCCGGCTCCTCAAAACATCTGATCTTTGCCTGTGTACGCAAATCTAATGTTGGAATGCCCTCCACGAGTTCATCCAGCAGTTCATCCTTGCTCATACCGACTTCTCGAGCCAGCCTGCATTTTTCCTCAAAGTAGACCGCAAACATTTCATTTTCTAACCAAATTCGCTCCTTAAATTTGCGTCTTAATGTCCACTTTGATTCCATTCCGCCGAAAGCCAACTTCAATTGCTCAAGTAGCTCGTTTATTGGTTTTGAAAACCGTCCTGCATCTGCATGCATCCATTGCGAGGCACTTCCCTTTAATTTGCTGATCAGCAAAACACGTCTTTGCACGTCCGACAAGTTAAAAAACGCCGAAATGTTTTCCCATTGTGCGATCCAGAATCGCACACACATTTCACCTTCAATGTTCATCAGCATTTCCTTGGCCATATTAAATCCGGGCGACAAAAATCCATAATTTTCGAATTTATTGTCTTGCCGTTCTAGCATTTCATCATAATTTTCTCTGCTGACGTCTCTGCTAACGCTGGCGTCATCGCCTGTGCCGTCGCCTCTACTCTGTCTGATCTCGAAACTTCTCCCGCGTCGCTGTTCTAAACTCTCGAAATTTCTGTCGCCTTGTTGCTCTGCATTCTCGAAGTTTTTATTGTTTTGTTGTGCCGAATTCTCCGAGCCGTTGTCTCTGCCGTTGCTGTCTCTAAGTTGCGCCTTTTCGTCTCCTCTGCCTCTGCTGCTTCGCTCGCCATCTCTTTCGCTTCGCTGTATATCATACGGCGAACCGTTGCACTATGGTCCAGAATTCGATTTTTTTGGCATAAAGTCGATTTTTTTACGTTAATAAATAGTTGTTTTCTTATTTTAATCTTAAACTAAATACATCATACATTACGAAAATGTTAATTAAAAGCTTTAAAAGTGCCACCAAAGCCTTTTGAGAGCTTTTATAAGTGAGCTAGCGATCAGCTGATTTCCGAATAGGAGTTTGCGCCAAAATATTTAGTTGCTGTATATTGTGCCCCACGTGTTAAATTATTCCAGAAAATTGAACTAAATTATGAAAAATAATCTTCAAGGTATGCACTATTTAATGTATATTGTTAGTTTATGTATAGTTCCAAGAATTTAGTGTGGTGTAATGTCCAATTTATGTGTATTTTCTTAAAAAACTAACATGCGTTCTCCGTCTTTCGTGCAGTATAACTAATAAGATGTTCCATGCTGAAAGCAACCAATTGGTCCAGATTGTACTTGTGAGTGTTGTCTTTAGCCACAAACCAAAAACTCATCCCCATTCGTCCCCCTTTCCTCACATTTTGGTAATTTATAGGCACGCTCGATTTTAGTCACAGCGAACTTTTTGAAATATGGCGCAGCAACAATCAAAAATTCAATTTTTATCGAATTGGATATACATTAAAATTAATAATAATTAAAACGCTTTAGAATCTAATATAATAAAGAATACCTATAGACAAAAAAATAAGTTTAATAGTTACATTCATAAATAAGCTTTTACGAATTTTCAAAGTTAAGCTCTTGATCAGCTAATTGCGCGTAAGGAATTTGCGCTTTTTTTTGCTTTCTTTGGCATATCACACGAGGTTTACTACGCACCCAAAAATTTAAGTAAAATATGGAAATTAAAGGTAAATGTATGTAGTTTTTAATGTATATAGAATAAATATGTGTTTTTGTAGAATTTTTGTGCCGTGTAACGTCTTAGTTATGTGATTTTATAGAATAAAAGTAACTATGTCTTCTGTCTTTAGTGGAGTATAACTAACAAACTGACAATTCCTGACAAAAGTTAAAAACGTAAGTTTGTAGGTTTAACCTTTGTTTTTGATGGCTATGTAATATCTTTTGCTCATTTTTGCTTTTGTTCCGGTAAAGCGACCTTTTCGATGAATAAATTTTTAATATAGAATTACAGGAAGAACAAGATTAATCATTCTAAAAATTTTTATATAATATAGATCTCATAAAAAGTTAATAAATTTATGTTTTTGTAATTAGTAAATAAAAAAAAAAAAAAAATTTGGTTTAATTCCGAAGTCATTCCAGTAGCTTGTATGGGAGGCTAAAAGGGACGCGGTCACATGGACCCCAAATTTTTTGTACAAACTTGTTATAATATAACAACAAAATGTGTAAAGTTTCATATCTGTAGCTTCATTTTTAGAGTTTATGCCAAAAAAAACGAAATCTGGACCATAGTGCGTTGCTAAGCTCTCCTTCTTGATCGAACACGTCGATTGTGGCGCCACTAAGTCGCGCGCTTCGAGTTCTCGAACCAGCACTGTCGATCTGCTGTTGAAGATTTTTGAGAACTTTCGCTGCCATCCCGATTTCCGGATGCACTTTTACTTTATTGCAGTCTAAATTCATTTTTGTTTTGTTATGTATGTATGTAGGTCGCGAAAAATTTTGCACTTGATCCCACTTCTGAGATTGTGTCAGGATGTTCTTTAATTATATTATTTTATTTATTATATGTATTCCGTTGGTTATTATATTATGATTTACAATGTTTCTTAAATTACTTGTCTTTTCTAATTATCTTTACACGTTTTCTCTATTGTTCTTGTTCGTCCTAATTATCGTTTCACTAAGCTCTTGTTTGTTCTTTCTTGTTTGCGTGCTCGTGCCGAAGTGATCCGCTGCTCTCCAACAGTTCTCTTTCAACCCCCGTTTTCCAGACAGGGCCTCTTTTGAGAGAGCCCCATGCTCTCTCAAAAGAGCGTAACAAAATAATGTGCCCAGAGCATACTAATACCCATTGGCCTGCTACAGAGGTATGTGACGCGCAGACGCTCACATATATAATATGTATATTAGGCATACATAACCCAGCATGCAATATGAGCGTTTTCGGAGGGTTTTCTGATACTTTTTAAAGAGGATTTATACTCATAAAGTGTGCAGAAAAGAGTCAGAAAAGAGCGTTTTTCCCTTGAAAATCCAGGATCATAAAGAAGGCACTTTTTAGAGTCCGATATGAGTCTTTTCTGACTGTAAAATATGTGCTTTCACCCTCCGAATGAAGCAGTGAAAACCCTCTGAAAACGCACATAAAAGTTGCCTTTTCTGACACTTAAAATGCTCCAAAAAGAGCCTTTTATGTGCCTTTTTCAGGCACTTAATTTGCTCCAAAAAGGTACTTTTTTTACTCTTTTGGGTTTGTACAAATTATCGAAAAAAATGTTTATTTATATATTTATACATTTCTTTTATTTTATATTTGACCTTAATAGTAATAAATGTGAACATAACTCGATGAATTCATATAAAAACATCAAATATAAAAATTAAACATAATTCTTAATTTAATATATAATCTATTTTCTTTGATACCTAATCCTATCACTTTCAGTCTGAATCCAAATGCGGCATATTGTTGAAAATTGCTTTTCATACAGCGACAATTTTTGATGGAAAGCTGCTAAAGAAAATAAAAACAGTTAATACTTATTTTGATTGATGAAAAACATTTAAATTTGAATATTTACCTCTTATTGTTGTAATCGCCATGCCAAGAATGCATTTATTCTTAGTCCCCTTCCAGGAATACTTGGTGGCAGCTTAATCGCTAAATATTTCTTAAAGTATTATTATAGTCATTTCGGCTTGCTCTTTGAACATTCATTTTTATTATTTATTATATAGTCAATATACTTACATGTAATTTATATATTTCTTTTTTTAATTTTTAAATTCCCTGCTTTAACACGTCCGACTTCCAACTTCATTACGCGTAAACTGAAAATGTTGCATCATTTTCGAGTCGCAAGAATCTGCATTCCGTTATTCTACTTACCACAGCTCCGAAAACGCTCAGAAAAATGAGCTTTCTATGAGCCTATGTTTTTATATTTATATTTTTTTTATTTATGTGTTTACTCAGAAAACGCTCAGAAAAAAGATATTTTTTATGTGTTTACTCATAAAACGCTCTGAAACTGGGCTCTTTTCAGACACATAATTCGGAGCGCTCATAACTTTGCATGCTGGGAAGTAATAGAAACGATTGAAGACATAAGAATGGAATTTGATTTGAATTAAATGCGCGCGCGCGCCAACGATCGTGCACGACGGGTCACACTGGCCGCGATAGATCGGGCACACTAATACGGCCAAATGCGGGTGGAGATGCGGGCACACTAGCCCCGCCGAACCGCTATATAAGGCGCACCCCAGCACTGCGGAGCTCATTCAGTTTCGGCCCGCGATCGGCAAAGGTTCACCTAACCAGGACCAGCGGAAAGGACTAGCAGCCAAGGATCAGCAGTAAGGAGTGCAGCAGAGCCATAGGAGACGGGTAAACGGCGTGGTAACTAAACTAATCACAGTAGCCTTTGCGTATTACTTATCGTATTTAGTAGACCAGACCGGCCTCTAAACTCTTCTCATATCTAAAACTCTTCTTATCTGTAGTAGACCGTCTCATATATAGTAGACCAGACCGGCCTCTAAACCCTTCTCACTAATTAGTAGATCAGAACGGCCTCTAAACACTCTTCCCAGTCTTTGGACCTCAGAACGAGCCGATGGAAGGGTCTCCTTCGTCACTAGATCACGACGTTACCCGGCGACGAGAAATGAAACTATCAGTAATCTGTACCTATTAAGTCAATAAACAGAAAGATAATTTGTACCGAATTAGCTAGCGTTCTACTCTGGGGCCGGGTCGGAATCTCTTCCAGCAACCACACCTGAACCAAATATAAATTCCTGGCCATCCCTGAGCCACCCGAGCAATGACAAATCGTCACAGGTAACTGAGTATTATTTTTTGTAAGTTTGTGATAAAATGTGCTGCTTTCTTTTTGTGAATGAGGGCTTTTATCCATACCGTGTCAAATGCTTTCCCAAAGTCCAATGCACATGCAATAGTTCCTTTTCTTCTGTAGATATTATTATAAATAAAGCTGTTTGCTGTGAGGAAGGCATTGTTTACTGAAATCCCTTCTCTGAAACCAAATTGTGTTTTGCTTAGTATGTCATTTTCATTTAGGTGTTTTTTTTTATTTTTTCTATTAAGATTTTTTCGAGAAGCATTCCTAATGCTGACAGGATGGCAATTGGTCCCAGCTCTTAAGTGCTTTCGGATTTGTATTCGGTTATGTATTGGTATTATTTTGGCATGTTTCCATTTTTTGGGAAGTGAGAGTTGTTTATACAATGGGTTAATATTTTGCTTATATGTTTTACAACTGGTGTATTGAAATGTTTTATGAGATAGTTGCTTGTTTTATCAGATCCTAGTGTTTTTTTGTTATTTTTATTTATCATTATAGCAAAGAGCTTTTGTGTGTTTGTAAAATGTTCATCTGCATTCTCCCATTCACCATCGCCTGTTTGGATGTTATTAAAGTTTGTAATTTGTTCGTTGTTTTTTTTTTTTTTTTTTTTTTTGTTTTGGGTTTTTGTTGTGTTTTTTTTTTTTTTATTACCCAAGTGCATTGTCCTTTTCGAATTATGTTATGAGAGTGGTGTTTGTCTGATAGTCAATTAAGGATTTCTTTACAAGTTATTTAGTACAATTGTGTTTTGTAGCTGCTCTTTTATTGATGTTCGATGATCTATTTTCTGCAGTGATCTGTAGCTTATTTTATTTACTTCTATTGCTTTGAGTCGTTTTTCTATAATATTTTGTTACATATGTTTCTTCTATCATGTTGCTTATTTGTTGGTTTATTGCTTTGATCTTATGTCTGATGTATTTTCTCAGTTCTATTGTTAGTGTTGTTATTTTGAGGTGTAGTATTTTTTTTAGTTTATGCTTGAGCTTTATTAGTTTTATAGTGTTTGGTTTTAATTCTATTGTTGTTATAATTGCTTTTGTTTTATATTTAGGTATGGCCTCTGGGCTTTCATGAGCTATTTCAATTGCATGTGCTAGGTTTTCTATACATATGTTGTTCAATGTTATTGTTGTTGATATTTTCGTTGTTTGGTACAAGTCTTAAGTTATTTAAGATTATATTATTCCAGGCTATCAAATTTATTTTATTGTAGTTGTGTATAATTTGCGGGTCATTTATTAATAATCTAGTTTTTCCAATTTTTATTGTAATTTCAATAGCAAAGTGGTCAGAGTGAAACTCTTCTATCACTTTGCATCCGTGGTAATGTATGTTGTTATTATTAAGGGCAGTTGTTGTAGTTGTTATAAAAATATATATTGAACTGTGATTTGCGTTATTTCTATTGTTTTGGTGGATCGGTTTTTAGGGTGGGCATATAATCAGCTCTGGGTTATCTAAAATCCATTGCTGTAGTATTCTGCCCGAATTATTTATATGGCTTGTGACGTGCTGAGGCTTATGCAAAGAATGGTGTTTGGCGTTCAGATTACACCCTATTATTATTTGTTTTGCAGTGGTAATTATTTTAAGATTATTGTAAATTTGATCGAGATCCTTCGTTTTTAGGGTGTCAGTTGGTCGGTTGTACAAAGTAAAAATTATTATGCTTTCTTGGTTATTGATTACTGTTTGATAGAAGAGTTGTATTGCTATCGCCTCTATTATTTCTGTAAACAATGATGGTCGTGACGGTGTGATAGCCTTGGTGGCAACGCTGCATATATTATCGATAGGATCAGAAGTCAAGAAGAAGTCGAGATCAAAGAAGTCAAGAAGGCGAGAGTGAAGAAGAGGCCAGATTTTAGAAGTCAAGTCGAGAGTCAAGAAGTTGAGAAGAAGTCGAAAGTGGAAGTTATTACATATATAAAAAAAAGAACAGTCGAAGAAGTCGAATTAATTTTGTTAATACATACCTATTCAATAAATACTACATACATACTTAATAAATATTACATTTCTGTTTCTTCTAAGTGTGATTGTTTATACTTTATGTTTTTTCTGAGTTGCCATTCCATTAACGTTTTGGAAAATGCATTTAATTTTCATGTCGCATTTTGGGCCATATTATTCACGAAGTCTAGAATTATATTTTGTCTTTCGCTTTCACTAGCCTTTGGGTACTTTATTAACGTTTTCTTCATTATGTTAATGCAAGTTGCTAAGTCTTTTCCAAAGTTATTTATTGTGTATTTATTTATATCCTCTATTGAGGTGTATTGCGCGTTATTATTGTTTGTTAAATTCAGGCTATTTGTATTTGCACGGAAAAATTTGGAAAACGATTTGTTTGGGATTACTTTGTTCGTTTGCACATTTTATTAGTTAGTTTATTTAGTTTAGTTTCAATTTGTCCCCTTTTCTCAGATAATTTCTTCAGAATACCAATGGATGGGGCATATTTTGGCGTTTGCCGTATGGTCGCCTTGGCAATTTACGCATTTTGGCTTAATAGTTTGTACTTCATTTTGATTTTCAAGTTTTTTTACATTACAGGCTCCCAGAGCAAGCTGGTTCATACACTTAACACATCTGTACTGCACGTTGCAGTTACTTGCCACGTGCGAAAACCTTTGGCAACTTTTTGCATTGTTTGATGTGGTTTTTGTTGCGCTTATAGCCCTCTACATCTATTTGCAGTTTAATAAGTATTTAATCTTAAAGATTTTTTTTATGTTTGGTGACTTTTTGATGCTAATCATCCAGAACTTTACATTGTATATTTCTATAGATATTATATCTAATTCCGGCACTGCGGCTTAAAGGGCTTGTTCTACCTCATCTTTATTAAATACTTCTGGGGAAATTTGTTTAATAATTATATTATGTGGTTTTAGTTGTTTTGGGGTGTATGTAAAGAATAATATTTTGTGATTTACTAGTAATGTAATGCACCGAGTAATCAGGTGCGACGACGGGTTCTCGAGGAGCTTCCTGGAAGAATGTGTGGCCAAGATCGGCAACTCGTGGAACGGCCTAAGGATTAGGTTGGTCCACGCCAGGGAGATTCCGAGAAGACCCAGAACTCGCATCTGGTTACCACTGGGGCAGACTGACCATGCCAGGGTGCTCAAATGTCTGAGAGCACAAAACCCAGACGTCCATACGGAGGACTGGGCCATCTTGAAAGCTGAAAAAGAAATGAAGACGAGCCAGCCATTTCTTTTGCTCATAAACCAGCGTTGGCTGCCGCAGCTGGAAAAGGACGACTACAAAATCCGGTACGGCATCAGGAAGGCCAAGATCAAGGTCTTCCTAGCCGAATCGGATGAGCTTCTGGAGGAGGTGGACGACACGAAAAAGTTGCTGGATGACCTGATCATCGACGACAAGTCGCCCAACTCCACACCGACGAACACCAATGCCGAAAGTAGTGCAAATTAACTTGAAGCGCAGCTCGCACGCTTCAGCTAATTTGTCCATCCTTCTAAGGGAGAAGGATGTCGACATTGCGCTACTACAAGAACCATGGACCAGGAATGAGCAAGTTTCTGGTCTGACGCTATCTGGATATACACTACTGTACACTAACTCGACAGGTAGACCGAGAGCATGTATAGTAATAAAGAATCATTTTAACGCTTTTCTCTGTTCTAATCTCAGTACATTGGATCTAGCAGTTGCCAGATTCGTGACAACGGATGGGACAGGAGTGCTAATCTCCTCGGCATACATGGCCCATGACGATCCGGCTCCGCCAGAACCGGTGGTCAAGATGTTGCAACGGGCTGAAGACACGAAGACAACCCTGGTGATCGGTTGCGACGCGAACGCGAGACACACTCTCTGGGGAAGTTCCGAAACAAATGATAGAGGTGAGTCACTTTTTGATCATATTATATGCCGTAACGTTACAATATGTAACAAAGGAAATACACCGACCTTTATATTTCCGAGCACGGAGGTCTTTCAGGGGTGGGAGGAGGTGCTAGATCTCACCTTACTTGTAGAACACAGCCGGTATACAGTAGAGAACTGGAATGTGTCGCTTCAACATTCCTTTTCCGATCACAGGTACATATTCTTTGAGTTATCGGTGCCGACCAGCAAAGCGACACCTAGACGCAATCCACGAAAGACAAACTGGGGCAAGTTCAGTGATATTGTCCACGCAAAGGTTAGCAACAGGAGGATTAAAGTACAATCCTCAGCAAAGGCCCTTGATAAAGAAGTAGAGGACCTAACGAACATATTAAACAACGCCTACAATGAGACATGCAAGGTGTCGTATTCAAAGAAACAGTATCCACCATGGTGGACCAAGGAACTGAGTGACCTCAGAAAGAGAGCACGAAAGTCCTTTAATACATGTTTTGTGTCCAAAGAATGGGCACCTTACAAAGTAGTACAAAAACAATACAAAAAAGCAGCATACGAAGCCAAGAAAGAATCTTGGAAAAGTTACTGTGAAGCTTTAGAAGACATAAAGGATACGGCAAGGCTAAGTAAGATCCTTGCTAAAGGGCACACAAGCCCATCCCTAATTAACAAACCTGACGGTACGTCAACATCGTCAGTCGAAGAATCCCTAGAGGTACTGGTAGACACGCACTTCCCAGGGAATGTGCGGGTAAACTCGGACCCGGGGAGACCTAGAGCCGAACAGAATTTCACGTCAACTGGAGACATTATCACCATTGAAAAGATACAATGGGCGATAAACTCCTTCGACAAATATAAAAGCCCGGGCCCCGACGGTATTATTCCGGCGATGCTATAGCAATAGCAGCAATAGAAAGCACCAGTAGGTGGCTTAAAGCCATCTATGAAGCAATCATGAACTTGAGTCACATACCGCTCCTATGGAGGAAAGCTAAAGTGATATTTATACCAAAGCCGGGCAGGAGGGGTCACATCATAGCTAAGGATTACAGACCAATCAGCCTAACATCCTTCATCCTGAAGACGATGGAAAGGCTAATGGACTTACACAAAAGAGACAAGGCGGAGGGAGACCACCTATCGGATGCTCAACACGCATACCGAAAGGGTCGATCGACCAAGACAGCACTGCATGAAGTGGTGAGTCACGTCGAGAAAGCTCTGAACTACAAGGAATACACGATGGCCGCCTTCTTAGATATAGAAGGTGCGTTCAATAACGTGAACGCCGAACCCATCCTGGGCTCCCTCAGCTCGATAGGTGTTGAGAGATGCACCAGAGAATGGATAGGTGCTATGCTCACGAGTAGGACGATAGTGGCCGAACTGGGTGGCACTCACCTCACGCGAGTAGTGAAGAGAGGCACACCCCAGGGCGGAGTATTATCGCCGCTTCTCTGGCTAACCAACATGAACCACATATTGAAAAAACTCAATTGTGGGGGAGTACGGGCAGTAGCATACGCCTATGACGTAGTGCTACTAGTATCAGGTCCATTCCCCGACGTCATAAGCGCCATTATGTCGGGTGCTCTGGACAGGCTAAATAATTGGGCAAAATCCTGCGGACTGGGGATTAACCCTAATAAGACAGAACTAATGTTATTTACACGGAGATTAAAGATCCCAAGATATAACATGGCATAGAGCTAAAACTTTCTCAGCAGGCGAAGTATTTGGGAGTTATACTGGACCCTAAGCTATCGTGGAAACAAAACATCGAAGAGAGAGTCAGGAAGGCCAGCATTGCCTTCTACTCCTGTAGAAAGATGTTTGGGAAAAACTGGGGACTACACCCAAAGACCACAATATGGCTCTACACAGCAGTAGTTAGACCTATATTAACATACGGGGCTCTAGTATGGTGGCCGGCACTCACTAGAGCCTATAACATCACCAAACTAACGAGGATACAACGTTCGGCTTGCGCAGGAGCTACGGGAGCTATGCGCTCGTGCCCGGCGGCCGCCCTGAACGTAATCCTGGACATCATGCCGATTGACCTGTTTATCAAGGATGCGGCGGCGCAGAGTGCGGTGAGACTAAAAGCAAGCAATTGCATGACAACCGAAATTAGATTCGGCAACGGCTATACAACCTCCTACCCGACAAGGGAAGAATGGACTAGAGGCAGAGTAACCGAACAAGATGAGGTATCGCTCTACACCGATGGCTCCAAGATGAGCTGTGGTGTGGGGGCTGGGATCTTCGCTGAGAGCTGGGGGATTGAATCGACTTTCAGTCTCCCAGCATCACCGACGGTCTTTCAGGCTGAGGTACTCGCTGTATTGGAGGCAGCCAGACTATCCAATCAGCGAGGCCCTAGCAATACCAAAGTGAGGATTTACTCGGATAGCCAAGCGGCTATCAAAGCCCTAGCAGCGGTCAAGACAAACTCGCAGTTAGTGTCGGAGTGTAACGCAGCTTTAAACGAGCTTGCTGAACACAACGACGTTAGAATAACCTGGGTGCCAGGCCACAATGACATACCAGGAAATGAAAAGGCAGATGAGCTAGCCCGCAAGGGCTCAGCCGAGCGTAGCAACATTAAAAATACACTAATATCGCTGAAAGCGGTACAGTCTAAGATCCATGACTATTTTAAAGGTCAGGCCACCAAAGAATGGTCAAGGACGAGTCAAAACCGAAGATCGAAGATATGTTGGCCGAACTTCGACAGCAAACGCACTATAGAACTGATATCCCATAGTAAAAAGGATATCAGTAGGATCACAGCTGTCTCCACCGGTCATTGGGCGATAGGATCGCATGCAATGAAGAAGGGGCTGCCCTATAACACAAGCTGCAAGGAACAAGCAGAACAGGAGACACCAGAGCACCTGCTCTGTCACTGTCCAGCTTTGAACAACAGGAGAATGCGTCATTTCGGTGCCTTCCAGCTAGAATCGCTGAGAGAAGTAGGGAAGCGTAAGATTGCAGCTATCCTTGCTTTTCTTAACGATTCGGGTTGGTGCTGAGCATGACCAGCTACAATCAGAGAACAGAGGGTGTGGATCAAAACGGAGCTCAGCTCTAATTGGAGGCTCGTGGAGAGCCTCACCACTTTAACCTAACCTAACCTAATGTTTTGGCTGTGTTTAAATCTTTAATGGTAAGTTATATAAATTCTCCTCTTCATGGGTTGTTGCTTTGGCTGCTGCTGCTGTATGTGCTGATGTTGATGTTGCTGATGTCATCAGAGCTGATTATTGATTACTGTTTGATAGAAGAGTTGTATTGCTATCGCCTCTATTATTTCCGTTTTTTCTAAGTGTAATTGTTTATACTTTATGTTGTTTTTTAGGCATATGAACACCGAATTATATTTGTTGACGGTGGAATTCTGTCTTATGAAACGATAGTTAGCTAGCATTGCTGAACTATTGTCGTCCAGGTGATGTTCAGCTATAAGGATCACGTCTGGATTTTGCCTATTAATGAAATAGTTGAGTTTGGTCCTTTTTCTGAGTTGCCTTATTCCATTAACATTTTGGAAAGTGCATTTAATTTTCATGTCCCATTTTCGGCCATATTATACACGAAGTCTAGAATTATATTTTGTCTTTCGCTTTCACTAGCCTTTGCGTACTTTATTAACGTTTTCTTCATTATGTTAATGCAAGTTGCTAAGTCTTTTCCAAAGTTACTTATTGTGTATTTATTTATATCCTCTATTGAGGTGTATTGCGCGTTATTGTTGTTTGTTAAATTCAGGCTATTTGTATTTGCACGGAAAAATTAGGAAAACGATTTGTTTGGGATTACTTTGTTCGTTTGCACATTTTTATTAGTTAGTTTGTTTAGTTTAGTTTCAATTTGTCCCCTTTTCTCAGATAATTTCTTCAGAATACCAATGCGGATGGGGCATATTTTGGCGTTTGCCGTATGGTCGCCTTGGCAATTTACGCATTTTGGCTTAATAGTTTGTACTTCATTTTGATTTTCAGGTTTTTTTACATTACAGGCTCCCAGAGCAAGCTGGTTCATACACTTAACACATCTGTACTGCACGTTGCAGTTACTTGCCACGTGCGAAAACCTTTGGCATCTTTTGCATTGTTTGATGTGGTTTTTGTTGCGCTTATAGCCCTCTACATCTATTTGCAGTTTAATAAGTATTTAATCTTAAAGATTTTTTTATGTTTGGTGACTTTTTGATGCTAATCATCCAGAACTTTACTTTGTATATTTCTATAGATATTATATCTAATTCAGGCACTGCGGCTTAAAGGGCTTGTTCTACATCATCTTTATTAAATACTTCTGGGGAAATTTTTTTTTTAATAATTATATTATGTGGTTTTATTTGTTTTGGGGTGTATGTAAAGAATAATATTTTGTGATTTACTAGTAATGTTTTGGCTGTGTTTAAATCTTTAATGGTAAATGTTTTTACATGTATTATGTTTTTGTTTATGATATTCAGTGTATATTTAAAGGGTAGGATACATTTAATCTTTTTTGCATCTAAATTATAAACTACAATTACCGGTAAGTTATTTAAATTCTCCTCTTCATGAGTTGTTGCTTTGGCTGCTGCTGCTGTATGTGCTGGTGTTGATGTTGCTGATGTCATCAGAGCTCCTGCTGCTTTGTATGTTGTTGGTGTCATTGTCGTTGTTACTGCTGGCTGAACCTTCGGCTTCTTCAGGGCCGGGAAATTATTGGGCATGTCGTGCTCTGTTAATGGCTGGTAATAACTTGTAGTATTGTTGTTGTTTTTGTTGTTGCTGTTTTTCTTGTTGTTGTTATTTTTATTGTTGCTGTTGGAGCTATTATTGTTGCTGTTGGAGTTATTGTTGTTGCTGTTTAAGTCCTGTTGAAGTTTTTTATTAGTTTGTTGTAGTTTTTCATTAGTTTGTTGTAAATTTTCGATTGTTTCTTTCATTTGTTGTAGTTCATTTATGAGAATATCCATCTCCTCCTTTGGAACTGTTTCACTTTCTTCCATTTCTTCATCCTCATCCTCGCTGATGGAATCGGAGAAGTCCTCTGATGAGGACGTAGGACGTTTGAGGCTTGGTTTGTCGATCTCCATTTCAAAGTTTGATTTCTGTTTTTTGATTAATTTGCTTTTATTTGGCTTTTTATCACTTCTTTTTTTCCCTAAACTTATTTTTGTTTTTATTGGATTATGTGAGGAAGCGTTCTAAGGATGGGATACCCTCAGCGGCTCAGGAGTCCTCCCATTATTTATATACCCTTGAGACCCGGCCCTGTTTACCATGGTGCCGGGACCCAAGTCCGCCAAGGGGAAGATGGGAGAACGGAAGAGGTGGAGGAGGAGAGCTGCCCAGGATTATCTAGAGTTTACCGTCGGTTTTCTTATCTGCGTTTTATTGTTCAGCATTCTCGTCCTATTCTAGTTTTCCCTATCTAAGTCCGCACCGCCGGCTCCCATGCCGTGGCAGGCCGCTTGGCCGGCTCACCCTTCTAGCCCTGGGCGCTGGACTCCATGTCCATGTGGCCTCAGGCGAAAATCCCTTCGGTGGCTTTGTGTCTCGTTTTCCTGGGGGTTATAACTTCGCACGTCTGATCGCTTCCAGGTTCGCCGAGAGAAGAGAACAATCGGACAGCAGCGAAGTTCCTCGTGCCCTTGCTCTGCCGGCGTTTCTACGCAGTCGCTTTCGGGCTCTGCGCTGCGGCGCGTATTCTCTTCGTCTCGCTCTGGCATGCGTGCTTGCCGATCGGTCGCTCTCCTGAGCTTTCGGGTTGCCATTCTTGTTGCTATGCTCCTTTGCTCTCTCTCTCTCGTCCGTTGTTCTTCTTTTGTTAGTGGTGGTCATGATACAATTAGAAAGGTAGTCCAGTCCGATTTTGACAGGCACTGAACTAAACTGACAAATATTAACCCTTAACTGGCCCTTGTAGTTCAAACTAGCCTACTAGATATCAAAGAGGTGAATTTTTTTTTTTTTATAGTTTTATTGTTAACAATTTATTCTTGAGCTTGCAGTCAGGCTACAACCTAGAGACTGCTCCCACAACTTTCTTTTTCCTTCACATTGCTGTGCTGTTTATAAGGCCACTCCAAGTACATGCTTGCGGCAATTAGAACAATATACCATGTTAACACAAGGGTTAACAAAATTTATTTTAACCAAATCGTCCAAGCACAACCTTCCCTGTCAAAAATCAAACATGTACTGATTTCAGTGCCTGACGAGAGAGCGACGAGTGCTGACTGGACTACCTTTCTAATTGTATCATGGTGGTGGTGTTCTTGCCGGCAATGTTGCTGGCGCTCTCGGTGTTGCTGGCTGGCGGTGTCTATGTTGCTAGCGCGTGTTGATGTCGATGTTGCTGGCTGGTGCCGGTGATGTCGATGTGGCGGGCTGGTGCCGGTGATGTCGATGTGGCGGACTGGCGCCGGTGATGTCGATGTTGCTGGCGGGCGATGGTTTTTCCCTAACTCCTAACTATTTACAGATGACCTTCGTGGGACTTGGCCTCGTCTCTTAAATACTAATCTTAACTATTAAATACTAACTTAATACTAACTTAATTAACTATATACATATTTACATAGGGCTTGTGAGGGATACCTCACATCGCATCCCTACTTCGGGGGTGCGGAAAAACCTCGATTGAATGGCCGCCCCGGGATACCTGGAACGGTACCGGGTGTCCCCGACTTCGTCCAGGTAGCGAAGACCGCGATCTCCTCGCTGGCGGATGCGTTCCTGGACCCTTTCGTAGAGTTCTACCGGGATCCACCCATCGGCGGTGGTCCACCCGGCAGGCGCACGCATGAGGGCCTCTGATGGATGAAGATGGGCTGACTCTGTAGTGGCGTTGGGTCGTGGCTGGTGTGTTCCGGTGCCAAGAGGGTTTCTACCGCAGCTCGCGCGGTCTGGCGTCTCCGGGAGTCGGCCGAGGTCGTGGGTACCTCGGGTGAAGCCGTCAGCTGCGCCAGCAGCCGGCGCAGAGTGCTGAGGCTTCGTCGTCTCGGCGGGGTGACGTCCTGGTCCCTGGAACGGCTCGTGGAACACCTGGGGCTACGGGCGTCGGGTTCGGCCGCAAGGTCCGTCGTGCTGGCCGTCCTGCGGGTCGCATCGGTGTCAGTGACCGTTGTCACGGGGTCCGCAGATGCGGTGGTCTCGTGGATCGGGGCTGCCTGTATGTTCGTGGGTGCAGCTTCTCGGATCGGATGCACGTCTGGCCCGAACAGATTCTCATAGGACGGTGGTGGTGTCTCCGCGTGGGCCGGCGGGTCGTGTGCCTCCGATTCGCCCTCCTCGTTGTCCGCGATCGGGATTGGCTCAGGGTCTAGGAGGCGAGGTTCATCCTCACCAGAGCTGAGGTCCACGACCTCCGGGTCGGACACGTCCTCATAGGTGGCGCCGAGCGGTCCAATGGCGACTAGCGGCGGTGGTCCAGGGGAAGGCTCGCGAGATCGGAGAGGCGTGGCCTCCGGCGGAAATTCCTCGAAGTGCCCCGGGATTTGGAGGTCCGGATCCTCCGCTAGGATGACTCCTGCAATCTCCTCCAGGCTGAGTCCTTCGTTGAGTCCTCGTTGGTGATGGTCACGAGTAGCGGTGGCGGAGCCAGTACCACGGCGGGCAGTGTCCCGTTCAGGTCTCCGGGCCGCGGGAGTGCTAGCCGTCCTGTGTCCTGTGCCGTGATGCCGATGCTCAGCGCTTCTAGCGCGACTGCGACGCCTGCTGAGGCGGTGTCCTGGTGTCCGGCGGAAGACGAGGTGGGGCGGGATCTGGCGGCTGTGTGTGCCGCCGATCGGTCCTCTCGATGTCGGTGCCGATGGTGGTGATGCCCGTGGCGTCGGTGGTGACGATCGTGCTCGTGTCTTGGCATTTCGTCTGCGTTTGTCTATGTTCACTTTATGTTATTCCGCGTTACTTTTCTTATTGCGTCGCAATAAGGAAACGGTTCGATCTCGATGTTGGCGCCGCTTTTATCGATTGCCCGAAAACCCGTAATGGGCGGCCTATCGGGTCCGACCCTGTCGATCCGGTTTTCGTTGGTGTTACCGGACGGCGTAGATTATACAAAGCGTTGCTCCTGGCTGGGATCGAAGTTGGCCAGACCGTTCCTGATCTTGCCGATCTGGCAACCCGGTTCCCCTTTGTCCGTTGTCCTGGCTTTTTTTTGAAAATAATCTGTGGAAAATAGAAAAAGGTGTGGGTTTCTTTCACCTCTAGGGGCGTGGCTGGTGGTGTTGGTGCGGCGTTTGTCCTAAGCTCCTATGTTTCCCTGAGGCTAATGTCTGCGGTAGCGTGATTGTGGCTTTGGCCGGCGCAGAGAAGACCAGGCAGGCTTGTTCCCCCCAAGGGGGGTAGGGACGTTGGACGGGCGCGCCCTGGTTCTCTTTGGCCAAGGCATGAGCGCTGTGATCCTCGCGATTGTTGGCGACTTGGCTATCCTCGGCTTGGTCGTGACTGTTGTCTTCTTCATGCTCTTCGTTTTGATGATACGGCTTGAGGTGGTTTATACTCGCTGTGCGGTGTCGGCGACTCTTAGTTTCCTGCAGCCGCACAATATTCGGTGAGATGAACTTGACCATTCGGAACGGTCCCTCGTATTTGGCCCGCCTCGTGAACTGTGTTCCGTTGTCGCAGACGAGGGACTCCGAAAATCCGCGCGTAAGACGTGGAAAGGTTCGTCGACCTGGCGGGTGAACATTCTTCCCACCGCACAGTGGGCGATTTGGCCAATCTAGCGAAAGAAAATGAATAACTCAAAAAATAAAAGATTTTTCAAAAAAAAAATTTTTTTATCGTAATAATAACTTAAAAAGCCATACAAAAAATTATGTTTTTTTAATTTAATTTTTTATTTTAAAAAATAAAAAAATATAAAACTTTTTTTCTTAATTTAACAAAATTTTTGTTTTCTTTTTTTTGTTTCTTATTTATTTTTAAGTATAAAAAAAATTATTCGGAGTCGCTGCTCCAATCAGATTCTGATATTTTGCCCTCCCTTACAAAGACCAAAAGCAGCATGCCATACTGAAAAAAAGCGCTTCTGGACCAATTACATGATTTCTGCAATATGAAAAATATTAGATGACGCACTTTGACGCAGCTAAGTTTGGTCATTTTGAATAGAGGACGATTCATATTTTCAAATGTATACACAATTAGCGCGGACAAGTACGGTCATCAATAGTTCTATTCCACAGAAGTTAACAATTATTCACAAAAAGGGTCATTTAAAGCTTACCACATTCAATCACCATTTAATAATTCAACACTTATCACAGGTCACAAAACGTTTTTTTTCTATTACTACATACCTGAATTCTTGTAAAACCAAAAAAAAATCTTCGAAAAGGTTAAAATTTCAATTTTTACAAAGAATTGAAGTACCTCGAAAAAACGCTGGAAATACTTATTATGATTGCAGTGAAAACATATGCTCACTTTGAAAGCTCACAGCTTATCAAATATATCGATTAAAAAACACCAAAAATAGTATTTTTGTGGTAATTAAATATTTAGTTATCGGCGGGAATTCAAATTTTGGAACATTTCAACAAAAAATTTTTGAATTTCCTGTCCTTCTGCCTCTGGCCGCAGGCCGATGCGTCGGTAGAGTTGTCCGTTCTCCTCCCGAAAGTCTGGAAACTTGGCTGGTTCCTGTCGAATCCTCTGCAGCATCTTCGTTACCCATTTGCAGCTGGTATCTTGAACTTGTGCTTGTTGTAGAGTTGCCAGGGGTTGTCGCGACAGGGCGTCTGCGACCAGGTTCTGGGCCCCGCGTCGATAATTGATGTCGTACTGGAACTGTTGGAGTTCCAGTGCCCATCGGGCGATCCTGCCAGTGGGGTTGTCAATGGAATTCAGCCATTTTAGCGAGTGGTGATCCGTGACTACCTCGAAGCGATATCCCTCGACGTAACAGCGCATCTTGCGTATGGCCCACACTATGGCCAGGCACTCCTTCTCCGTTATGGAGTAGTGCTTCTGGTCTTTGCGGGTGCCGGGTCCTGGAATCGGACTCTCCTAGTCCCTCGGCGAAAAGGGTTTTGCTGTACCCTATACACCGTTTCCCGACTTGGTAGGCGTGGTTGACTGTGGCTCGAGCGGAATAGTATGGCAGCATGGTCGCTGTAGGTGAAGAGGTCTGTGACCTCCCAGCAGCTGTTCCGGGTGAGCTCCGGGCTGGCGAAAGTCAGGTCAATGATTGACTCCCGGCCTGCCTTGCTGTAGGTGCACCTATTGCCGTCGTTTAGTAGGCAGACGTTCAGGGTGGCCAGGGCATCAAGGATGATGGTACCTCTGTATATGTAAATGGTAGTCGCTTGAAACTTAGCCCTGGCGTAGCCAGGGCTCGACGCCCTCTGCGCTAGGTGGCACGGGGGCTGTCCGCAGCTCCATATGGCTGCACCGCGGTCCATCATGATGGAGTTCGAAAACGTGTTCTCCATCTACCTTTCCCTCCGTTAGTTCGAAGCGGCAGTGCGAAACAGATGTTTGAAGTTTAAATATTTCGTGAGGGCCGCCCGCAAGTGAAGGTGGCCAACAGAAGGCAAATTTTAATTGTAAATGCGGAAGAGAACCTGGGGAAGCCTGATCGGCAAGCCATTAAGGTGAGCCGAAAAATGAGAGGGAAAGGTGGAAAAGGCGGAGTAACACAAAGGTTACGTTTTTTTATATAGGGCCGACCACATACCCAGGTTCCCAAAAAGGAGGAGAAACGCCAGGCCATTATCCAGGCCTGGCGCAATTTTCTGGGCTGACGCAGATTTTTGTGGACGGCAAGATTTTCTTGGATGGCACTTATCTTCTTAAATAGCACTTTTTTCTTGGACGTCTGACCGATTTTCGTCGCGTTCGTCGCCGGCAGGATTTCTTTGGCCCGGCCAAATGTTATATTCTGGAATTTTATGGAACATCTAAAAATAGTGAATACGACCCTATATATATGTATATAAATCCGTGGAAAAAGAAAAAATGTTAAGAGGAGCTAAAACAAAAAAATGTGCGCGAGTTTTTTCAACCGCCACGGTTTTTCCATAATGTTGCCGGGGCAACAGTGCCACTAAGCTTCAGATATACATATATTTTTATACCATGTACCGTAGGTACAAAGGTATATTAATTTCGTGCAAATGTATGTAACAGGCAGAAGGAAGCATTTCCCGACCCCATATATATATATTCTGATCGCATCAACAGCCAGTCGATATAGCCATGTCTGTCTGTCCGTCTGTCCGTCTGTATGAACGCCTAGAGCAACTATAAGAGCTAGAGCCACCAAAGGCTTCGGATATGTAGGTCGGAATGTTTGCACGCAGATCAAGTTTGTTTCAGATTTAAAAATTTCCCCCACTCCCCGCAAATCAATAAAAACGTTTTGCAGCCACAAATATTACCATAGATCTTCTTTTGCATAGGCATGCATATGTAGAACATGTATCAATACCGAAAATCTGGTAAAGATCGGGTGAAAAACACAAAAGTTATTTACTTATCGGTGTGCTATCTATTTGGCAGCTAGCAACAGGTGCATCCCAAAAACAACAACAAAACTGATGAGCGCAAGAAACTAACTCCCGCGCAAAAAAGAGAGAGGGGTTATCTCTTTCTCTGTCTTGCACACGCAAGTGCATGAGATGGTGGTGGTTTTGCAAAGAGCGAGTTTGTTTACATTTCTCTAATAGGCAAAAGTCGCGATCAGCTGACTTTTGTTTATCGTTGTCAAAGAGCTAATTCGAGCGGCGATATATTTTGGTACATGGTATATAACAGTCGTTCACGAACGACTGTAGCTTTCTTACTTGTTTTTATTTAAATTTAGTTTTATTTTTGTTTATTTATTTGTGTTTGTTTAAATTTATTTTGTTTTATTTATTCCCAATTTTATTTATTTATATATTTATTTATTCGTTAATCTGCAAATTCCATTATTTATTTTCCGTATTTATTTATTTATTTATGTAATTGTTTATGCTTTTATTATTTATTCTTTGTCAGTGGAACCCTAATTTTTGTTATTATATTTAATTCGTTTGAGTCCCCTGCGAATAGTTCCCCCCGTCTGAGCGCTCATTCGGGTAGGAAGAAAGTTCGAAAAGTTGGTGGGAAATGTACAAGCTAAATTATTTATTTTAAATTTATTAGATATGTATATATAAAAATATGGGTATCTACCGGAAAAGGAAAATTATAAGAAAGGAGATAAAGATTGTTAGTTGTAAGTGTACATTAAAGAACTGCGAAAACATGAAGAAGGATTAAATTTAATATGAAGGAAGAGGGCGTTAGATTAAGTTAGGTGTTTGTGTGTTATAGGATTAAGGGGCAGCTGCAATATTTCTGCAAGCAGACTGCTAAGGCAGGGAGGGCAGGCAGACGAGCTCCAACAACAACAGGGGTCTCGTAAGAATGACTGTTTAGTGTAGGTTCGTGTAGTTTTGATGTTTGTTTAAATGTAATTTTGTGCAGAATTTAGTGTTGCAGAATGTCCAGTCCTTGTCAGAGATGGATATTCGAAAATGTTTCTGTTACGTGTGTTAGTGGGCCGGGTTAAGAACCCACGACTCGATGAGCTAGCCGAGACATTGCCCAAGCCGTTGGCTGCACGCGCAGGACCAGTGTTTGGTCATAACAAATGGATGTTGATTTTCAAGACTACAAGCGTCCACATGAGACGTCTTCACAAGAAGCAAACAGCGATGAGGACTACGACAACCTAAGCAGTGAAGATGAAGGTCTGGGAGATGATGCAACTGTACGAACAAAAGAAATGAACATCCTCTTAAAAAAATTGCAGCAAATGGAAGAAACAATTAAACAAGAAAGGAAGCTAACTTCGGCATGCCTTTAAATACCCTTGCAGTAAGTAGAAGAAGAAGAAAAAAAAATGTTCTGACTTTCCGCTTTCTCGGAGTGTTGCTAGTAAAAAATGTTGCTAACGAAAAAAATTTTGCTAACGAAATATGTTGCGAACAAATTAAATGAATTGAAATGGCTTCTATATGATATAGTGGTCCGATTTGAATAAAATTAAAACCGAAATTCTGGAATAATACAAAATGGCCATGTATCAAATTGAAAATTGGCATAGTAAAAATTTTTTTTCTCAAAAATTTCCGATTGTTCCTATGGCAGCTATATGATATAGTCGTCCGATCCGGCCCGTTCCGACATATATAGTAGTGAGAGCATATAGAAGACTATCTGCAAAGTTTCATTTAGATAGCTTCAAAACTGAGGGACTAGTTTGCGTAGAAACGGACAGACGGACAGACGGACATGGCTAGATCGACTCGGCTGTTGATGCTGATCAAGAATATATATACTTTATAGGGTCGGAAATGTCTCCTTCACTGCGTTGCAAACTTCTGACTAAAATTATAATACCCTGCCAGGGTATAAAAATACGTATCGAATATTTTCAAGTAATAAACCGAAAAAAAAAAAAAATATATATGAGAATGAAAAAAAAAATGTTGGTGGCTAATTTTGCGTGGAACTCCCCATATACTTTATAGGGTCGGAAATGTCTCCTTTACTGCGTTGCAAACTTCTGACTAAAATTATAATACCCTGCCAGGGTATAAAAACATAATTCATATCAAAACATTCACAATTAGAGAACTAAATGTAGCTAAAACTCCGCTAACAAGACATAAAATTCTATTCTTTACGTATACTCCTAAACAACTAAAGCCACACAATATAATAATATAAACTTCGGCATGCCGAAGTTTAAATACCCTTGCAGTAAGTAGAAGAAGAAGAAGAAAAATGTTCTGACTTTCCGCTTTCTCGGAATGTTGCTAGCGAAAAATGTTGCTAACGAAATATGTTGTGAAAAAATTAAATGATTGATATATATTTTCCTATGGCAGCTATATGATTATTATTATTACAAGGGCCTTGTTGCACTGCGACCAGATGTTAGGTCTTTTGTGCCGGCCTGTAGGATTAGGGTAGAGGCCCTATACCTAGGCTTCTAATAAAAGAAAGCACTTTGGTAGGGTCTATTTGTTCCCAAATCCTGTAGGGGGGAATAAGTTCACCTCCTAGATGTTGAAGTCGACGTCTGATTAGCGATGGGCACTCACATAGAATATGTTCTGATGTTTCTTGCTCCATATCGCAGAGTCTGCAGGTTTCGATTTCTGAAACCTAAGGTTGCAGTGACCCGTTAGGTAGCCTGTTAGAGTGCGAATTTCGCTCTTTGGTAGGTTGATGATGTGTTTTGATCGCGTCATCTGGGAGGAAAGAAATTGTTTGGCTTGTCTCAGCCCTGCACTCTCGGTCCAGTGACGGTTTATCTCCGCTTCCTCCCATTTCCTGAGTAGTTCTCTTTTGTGTACTTTCGATAGTCCACAGAACGGCTCAGGGCCGATAAAGGGTGTCATCGCCCCGCGTTTAGCTAAGGAGTCTGCCACCTCGTTTCCTATATGGTCTTCATGCCCTGGTACCCAACCCACCGTTAGGGTTTTTGGAGGCGAGGGCATTCAGCTGTTGGAAACAGGTCTCTACAAGTCCGGACGAGATCGTGAAGGAACTCAGCGCTATGAGCGCTGCCTGACTGTCCGAGAAGATGTAAATCCGTGCGCCTTGCAGTTTCCTGCGAAGGCATTCACGTGCACAGATTTCTATGGCGTGTATCTATGCTGGGAAAATGGTGGGCGACTTTCCCATGGCTATGGATTTGTTGAACCTTGGTCCGAAAATACCAGCCCCGGTGTCACCGTTTTTTAGTTTTGACCCATCAGTGTACCATGTTTGTGATCCACTGGGTAGAGATATTGATTTTGTTTTCCATTCATTCCTAGTATATAGGACTACAGAGAAGTTTCTGTGGAGAACAAGTCTTGGTTTCTAATCGTCAGTTACGGGCAGAATGGGATCATTTATTAGGGGTTCAAGGACCCTAAGATGCCCGGTAAGATCACCACTTTTGATATTGGTGATGTTTTGAAGGCGAAGTGCCCCCAGGCAGGCCTCCTTTTTCAATGTAATTGATAGAAGGGGTATGCCAGTTATGACTCCTAGTGCTGCAGTGGGACATGTCCGGATGGCTCCAGTGATGCCTATGCAGACCAGTCGTTGTAATTTGGTAAGTGCAGCCCCAGCTGTCCTCTGGATAGATTTCGTCCACCAAGCAAGAGATGCATAGGTTATGATCGGTTTTACCACAGTGTTAAAAGACCAGTAGATCATTTTGGGACTTAGGCCCCATGTTCTACCGTAAAGCCTGTTGCAAGCAAAGTGTGCTCGTGTGTGCTAGTCTTTTCCAGGTGTGCATTCCAGTTGAGTTTGGAGTCAAGTGTGACTCCTAGGTAGTTGGCCTCAACCGAAAAGTCGATGATGGACCCATTTCGGGATGGTCGGGATGTTTTAAGGAGAGAGACCTTTTCCTAGTAAATGGGACTAAAACTGTTTTTGATGGGTTTATGGACAGTCCTTTGTCCTGACACCATCTGTTGGCTATATCAAGGGCTTGCTGCATGCGGTCCGAAATGGTTTGCTCATGCCAGCCCACTATATAGATGACTAGATCATCAGCGTAGCCTTGAGTGGGGAACCCTAAGTTGTTGAGCTCATAAAGTAGCTCGTCAATGACCAGAGTCCACAAGAGGGGAGAGAGTATTTTCCCTTGAGGGCATCCCCTTGTGGCTGTGATTGAGGTCATGGTTCCTCCAAGGTCTACAGTTATGATTCTGGATTTAAGCATTTCCAGAATCCACCTAATAATGGGTGTGGAGACATTCTTTCGTATAAGAGAGGCACGTATAGCCTCGTATGACGTGTTGTCAAAGGCTCCTGAGATGTCTAAAAAGGCACCTAGTGCTATCTGTTGAGCGCCAATGGCCTTTTCGATGGTTGTTGTTAGGCAATGAATGGCTGTCTCAGTTGATTTACCAGCTTGATACGCATAGGCTACATTGCAAGGCGCATCCTATGTCAAATCTAATGTGTTGGTGATCTGACATGGTGATCTCACTTGCAACGTGCCAGTTTGAGACAACGGACAACATATTTATACTACAGAGAGTTAGATCAAGGACTTCCTCTCTAATGGCATTAATGAATGTAGGCTCGCTGCCCGGTTCAGTAATCCTATATTGTTACTAATAATGTATTCAGGAAGGTACTCACCTCTCTTGTTGATGTCACTGTTCCCCCAGACCGTGTGGTGTGCATTGGCATCTCAGGCTATTATCCATCTGAGCCGGTTTCTCTGGCATTGCTCTATCAGGGCACAAGTAGCCGCCGTAGGCACCTCCTCCAAATCGCCGGGTAGATAGGCGGAGGCCAACACTGCCTCCTGCTCGCCGTGGGCGGTGGGTATTTTAACCCAAACCGCCACCAGGTCCTCAGTTATAAACTGTGAAAGGGGAACAAATGTTAGGTTTTTGTTTATTAACAACGCCGATCTAGGGCGAGGTTGGTCATTTGCATACAGCAACTTACCGGATGGGGTGCTAAGCCCCAGGACACGTCCTGCATTTATCCAGGGCTCCTGGATGAACGCTATGTCCATTGTAGCGAACCTCTCGCAAAGTACATCTGATGCGGCCTTTGCGTGGTGGAGGTTCGCTTGGAGACATCGGAGGTGTCTCCTGGTGTTGGGGGGAGGACATTAGTCCGCCCTCTTGCGGCCCCTGGCCGCTATCTTCTTTAGAGAAGCCGTGCCAAAAGCAAAGTTGAGCCGATGCCCCAGCGCTTTTAGTCGGTTGGCGGAGACCGGATCCAGCGCGATCGTCAGGACAGCCGTGTTTTGCCTCATCTCTCGGTGGAAGACCCGCCAGTCTCCCACTCGCAGGCCGCTGTTCTTGCCTTCAATGAGGTTCAAGACCTCAGCTGTTTTTAGTTCCGCGTTTGGAAGCGGGAAGTAGCCGACATAGACAGCGGCACGTGGTGCCTCTGCCTCGGGGACTACCTTGAGGTGGGCGTCTTTCCACAGCCGGAGCTTTGGCACCTCTGTGCTCAGCCACTCAGCCGTCTCAGCGTTCCCACACGTAATTGCCATCCATCCTGGTCGAAACGTGCAGCCAGAGAACAGCGGCTTCACAGAGCCGTGTCTCATGGCCATCACTCTCGTTAGGATGGCAGACTGGATGCTGTTCAGCTGATCCGTCGTGAAGAGTTATTGGGGGTAGTCAACGTCCCTGTAGGAGGGCATGACACCGACTTGGGGTGATTGCTCCTGTATCTGCTGCCCAGCCACAGCTACAGCTGCGGATGTGGAGGCTACTGGAGCCTCCGTGGCAGGCGGTGCAGTCGCAAGGCCACCCCTCGTCAAAGCAATGGGTGCCGCGGTTTTTGTCATGGCCCTCTTGGTCGACACCTCCTCTGGGGTCGTGTTAGCCGATCTTACCCTTTTCTTGGTCACGCCACTCCTGCTGGGCTCTACCCTAGGAGGGTCCATAGGCTTCTGAGCGAGCCTTTTGGCCTCCTCCATGGGAATGCCGTTCGCAAGGTGTCTGCGCAACCTTTTCCTTGCGGCGCCCGATAGAGCGATCCGCTTGGGTTTATCAACCTTGGGAGAGGCGAGAAGGGCTTCTTCCTCTTCCTTGGTGATGGAGTCGGTGCCAGAGCCTTGTGAACAGACGTCCATGGCTTCTTCGGGATTTGTTCCCGGATTGGTTCGATATTAATCGATTTGGGGCTGCTAGATCACCCTGTTTCTGTATTGCTACTGTTTTTGGTTTCCATAGATTGGTCCCACGAGTAGTGAGGAAGGAAGTATCCCCCGGGGCAGAGCCTCATACCCCGGATCGGGCGTTTTAAAGACACACTGACGTAGTGCCATTCATCACAGGGGCACGGTACGGTAACACCGGTGATTACGGGTTTTTTCGAGTTGTCCTCTCTAGATCCGCCATATTTAGTCTAGAGCAGGGGCACCTCGAGCAGGATGTGGTTCTTCATCACGTATGGTCGGTCTTTAGTAATCGGCATGTGACTGCCAACTACCACTAGCTGAGTCAGATCCAAACGGCGACAGGCGCACACGCTTCACTGACACAGCCTTGGCCCCCTGGGCTGGATGTAATTTTTGTTAGAGCCTGTGTCAATCAATACTCTTAAAACCTTTCCACTCCCCACTCTACATTCAAAGTATGGTAGTGAGGAGTCTTCTACTCTAAAAAATGCAACACGTGGTCTCGTTGTTCGCTGTCCAAATTGTCTATTGGCCCATCACAGTATTCATTTAGGGTGTCGTTTATATCGTTCTGGGTTTCATATTCTAGCATCGACCGTTGATAGCCTGCCATGCTTGAATACTTGGCTGTCCCATGTCCATTGTTTGGATGTTGTAGTTCCTTTGTCGTTCGTTTATGTCCGAGTGTGGTCTATTCAAATAATTAACGTTTCGCGTCTGTACACTGCGGTCCACGTCCATTGGTTCTGGTCTTGGTTGTGGTTTGGTCGCAAAGGGACGGGGTGGGGCATTATATTGTTGCCATTGCTGTTAGTAGTTTTGTCGGGGTGCGGTGAACGGTGCATTACCGAAATTAGACACATGTTGCCTTGGCGCAGGGAATGGCTGGCCTAAATATTGTGGTGGTCTCCTCATGGGATTTCGTGGAGGGACCGGTGGAGGCTGTCGATGGCCAAAGGCATTCGAGGGCTGAAAATTGCGGGGTGCCGGTATGGGTTTTTCGTATCCTCTGAAATTCGACTGTTGACCCTTATTTGCCGCATGGTTTGACCTGAAAGTTTGATTTTCAAGTTTAAGGCAATAATGTAAAGCTGAGGGGAGATCAGCTGGCTCTTTTATTGCCAAAAGGCGAGGTAAATCTCCTCGAAGGCCTTTAATAAAAGTATCCAGAGCTTTTCCTCTGTACATTTTTGTAATAAAGTGCTCGGATTCTTTGCATGCAACCTACCTTATTTAGAATAAGAGAAAGATTTTTGTAGACGTCCTGGTGGAAGTCTTCCACCGACTGCTGGTGGCCTTGAACCAAAGTTGACATTTGGTATTCCAAGGTAGTTATGTCCCGTTTATCTGCGTAATGCAGAGTGAGACATCTCGACATGGCCTTCCAGTCCAGCGGAATGCTGTAGGACTCGAGTGCCACATCAGCACTTCCAACAATTTTATTTCTTATGGTATGAAGTATACCATAATATTTTGGAGTACCCACAAATGGGGTATAAGTCTCCATGATTCTATCAACGCTCTTTTTCCAAGACCCAAATTCTGCTGGATTTCCAGAGAATTCCCTGATCGATTTTACGATATCAGGCACCCTGTCAAAGTCCACTAAATTATTTCTGTCGACGACCTGATCGCTCACGTTAGTAAAGTCAAGAGTATCGTTATTCATTTGTTTTATCAGTCCAGGTAAAACTTGGACCACCGTTTGGCCAATTAATGCTGTCAACTGTTCGACACTCATGTCTACGCGATGCTGTTCAGGCAGGTCGGGTCTTTCTGGGGGTACCGGTCTCTCATTTGAACTAAAAGCTGATGGTCTTATTATTTTATTGGGGTTTGCTATGTTGGCTTTTAATTCGGACAACACCTGCACAAAGCAAGCCTAAACCTAAACCAATTTGAACTTAACAAAAGTTGTGGGCAAAAAATATGGAATGCGTGTGTATGTGTTTGCTTATTTATCTTTCGTTTCAATTTTGCATGCAATAAAAATTTAGCACGCCGCGGCTTTCAGAACAGTGTACGAGAAAACGGAACAGTAAGTAGTAAGTAGTAATTGTTTCATTCAGAAGATCTCTAGGAATTATGTTTTATTATGGGTGGATGCCTGAATTTTAAATTGCTGATGTTGTTGATGATAATGTCGCTGTTGTTGTTTTTGTTACTATTGTTGCGCTGGGTAAGGTGGTCTTCTGATTTCAGAGTTTGTCGCTAGCTCACTTCGTCGTCGACGTGTTCTTATTTCTCTTCCTTTTGGCGGGCTGCTGCTGCTACTGCTGTGCTCTTGTTGTTCTCTCTTCTTTTTTTTCCTTATTGTCTGCGCTTTGGCTCACGCAGCCGGTTTCCACCGTTCGTCGTGTTTACTTTTGCCGTTACTTTTGCTTTTACTTTTCAGATTTTACTTTACGTGTGTCGTGTGTGTGTCGCCACTTCGTCGTTTCACCGTTTTGGATTGCACTGTTAACTGTTATCCGTGTTGCTCTTCTGTAGTTCCGTTAGTTCTCGGCGTTCTACTTCTACTTTTTCCTTCTTCTTTTCGGCGAAATTGCTGTCTTCGTTTTGCGTTTAATTAACATAAAATTGTTGCGGTCACTCCTCCTGGCTGGGTGAATGTTATCCTTTTTGCCTGGGCTACTGGGGAATCCACGTCAGCACTCCAAAGAAGGTTTTCTGCGGGCTGGCCTGACAGAAAATGTGATCCACCAATGGGCAATGCTATTACCGATGAGTATTTTCCTCTTCCGGAAAATCTGTTTTTTTTTTTTCAAACAGTTTTATTTTATAGTTGACCGTGAATTTTGTTTTTTAATAACTTGCGGGAGTTCCTTCGGCAAAATTTAACCAACGAATTTTTTAGCAAAATTTTGATTTTGCTCCGCGACTTAGAATTTTTGTCTTTCGTTCGCGTTTATTCGCTAAGCCTGTTCGGGCGCCAGTTAACAATTACAATTAATTGGTTTTTATTTTGTAGATCGCAAGCGACTTTTTATTGTAATTGATAATTTGAAAACTAAATCTAACATACAAAATGTTTCCCTAAGTCCCTAGCAATCAAGTGAAGTCGTCGGCAGCGGCGCAGCGGAGAAGTGTTGATGTCGCGCTTAACCGTTCGTTGGCGTTGACGGCAGTGGAGACTATGCAGACCTCTGGTCAGCATTTTGGGCACTTGTGTTTACCCAGAACAGTGTAGGAACACAAGATGTGAGAGAATCGATTGTAGGGCAATAACTTATATATGTAGCTATAACTTGAAAACAAAAAAAAAAAGGTTTATATGTTTATATATATATTTTTTTTTATTTAAAAAATTTGTTATTTTAATATTTTTTTGTCATCTCTGTTATTAAGTTAATAAGTATATACTTATGTAGGAAATATTAACTTTTATTAATGATAATATTTTATGTTACAAAAAGGAGCAAGATAGATACATAGATACAAAAATTAGTTTGTTGTTTCCTCAGTCTTATTTTGGCCAAAACTTTCATGGGATAAAAGCTGGGAAATGTCGTCATCATAGAAATTTCCATTTAGCATTTTCCAATTAGCATTTTGAAGCGAACGCAAGGACGATATTACTGGCTCTGAGGAACTTAAAAGCGCATGAACAAGGTCTTCCATCGTATTTTTCCTCGATGTTTTTCGTCTATGGTGCTCACGGAAGTTTCGTAAGTCCTTATTTCTTGCTACTAGCGCTTCTTCAGACATTTCCTCAATCGGAAGCGGAGCAATTTGAATAATGTCGGCTCCATGCATTAGAATTTTATGCAGGGAACACGGCATATAAAACCATGGATATTCTGTTACATAAATGTTTGCTGTCTTTAAAGCATATTCCTTGAATACTAGAATATTTATTTCGGTCCCGCAACTAATTGGCCTTAGAATAATATTTAAACGGTAAATTAATTCTTCAGAGACTCCAGTAAATTCGGATGCTAATTGTGGGTGTTGGAAACAGCGCCTTGCTGTGTTGCCGCTATTAGTATTACCTGATGTAGCTATTGGTATATCCACTAATAAAGACATTTTTTGTTTAATTTCTCTTTGGCATTTTAACTTTTGTTCCTTCACAATATTCTTGTCCAGATCTCGAACTTGCCATTTTTTAATTGGTAACCTGTATGCTATATGCGAAACACACTCAAAGCATCTAATCCAAGCATGTAAGATTGCTAGACTAAATGCATACAAATTTGTCTTAGGTAGAAGTGCTTGAACAAGATTAATATTATTCATTTGCTTAGGAGAGGCCTTGCAAATACTACACACTTGTGACGATGATTTAGCTAGTGCACTAAATTTCATTATTAATGCGAGCTACTTCTATTCGAACTAGTTCTGCAGATTCCTTTTGAAATAGTATCTTCAGTGGTCTGCAGTATCTAGTGGACGATGGGCGAGGATTTTTCCATAGAGTGCAAGATCCTTTGAGAATTTGCAATGGCACAATACAAACAGCAAACAAGCTATCATCGCAAACACTGTCGTTCTCATTTACAAAACGTTGCCGGTAAGTCGAATGTCCGCTACTCCCATCGCAACCCCATTTATAAATTGCATTGATTTTTTGATCGTGCGGTGCAGTGTAACAAACTGAAATTCTTCGGAACAACTTTCAATAATCCGAGTTACAATATGATTTACCATATTCTGCAAAGGTATATGAGCTGAAGTATCGGATAAAATAATACCACTTGGATAACATTGCTTTTTGGCACTAAGTAAAACATCGTATGATGGATATAAGTTGGCATTACGACTTCTTGCGCCTGCTTGCATCAACTTGTAACTATGTTTTGTGTAGTCACCATCTAAATATAAAGCCAAAGCTTCATCCGGAGTATATGGAATCCACAGATTTCGTAGGTGATTCCACGCAAGACTTCAATTTTTTGGCAACGTCTTCATTTGAAAGCAAACCAACAATGGCCGAAGCATTTCGTTTCCCGGCTTTGTATAAGCTACTTGTTGTTGCCAAAACGAGCTCATCACAGGAAACTTTGTTTATAATATTCGAAACTTTCTCCAATTTAGTTTATTTGAACAATCAGGGAAAGGTTTCGCAGGCCTCCCAGAAGTCGATGGCGTATCAATCAGCAATAGGGATTCATCCAACCAGTCTTTATTTTTTGCTTCAAAATTTATTATACTGTAGTGGCTCTCCTTCCATTTTTTACCATATGGGACATTGGACGATCACAAGACTTCATACTAATATTTAAAAATAGTTGTAGACCGAATACCGGCGAATAAAAGAAGTTGCGATCTAAGAAAGTTGTAGGTTAAGCCAATTTAAGAGATTAGAGTAGAGTAAAAGTTAACAATAAATTTTAACTACAACATATAAACACAGGTCACAAACACAACGTTTTATTGTTAATACACACCTTAATTTTATTACAAATTACTCCTGATGATTTATTTTTGATAAACAAAATTTTTACGCAATTTTTAAGGCACAGCAAAATAAGGCGGGAAAGCTAAGTAAAGCGCGTGCTTAAATATATGTTGACTTTGTAAGCGCACAGCTGATTGAATCGATAATATATCGCAAAAAAAAAAAACTCCCAAATAACTCAGTGCGATATATGTAACTGATTAACAACTAATTTTTTTGACTTTCAACGATTTAAAACTTGAATTAAACGACGCTAAATAGGCCATTTCGGGGGTTGTAACCCCCCATGGAGAATTTTTCCACATACATTTTTATAAACAATACAGCACTTATTATATAAAAGTGCAAATAACTTGACAATTCATACTTAATTGTCAGAATTGGGTTTTCAGTATTTTGAAATATGGGCAGCAATTAAAATTGAAAAAAAATATATTATGTTCCAAATTTGTGGTTAAAAAGTCTCGGCTAAAAGAATCTCAATCCGCTCCCTGCTCCACATCAAGATCCGCTATCAAGAGCTGAACCTTGGCCCACACCTACTTCTGATACCTAGTGAGTTCGGTTTCAAGAACCTTACTCCACTACCATCACCACTTGTTCTAACTTTCAGACTTACCCAGGTGTTGGCTGATCCGCAAAAGTGAAGTTGCTTTGAGTTGCAGTGCTGCTAAAAATATTCACAAAACAGCGGAAAAAATCGGGTTTAATATTTTTTTTTATTTTGAGATTTTAAAAGGATTTTTAATAGGTCGTCTAATTCCTCATGACAACCATCGGATTCGCGATCGTATGCAGTATTGGTACCGATCGTTGTTAAGTATTTCGAAGGCAATTCATAATTAAAGCAGCATCTCCCCAGTCTTCGCAGTTCATATCTGTGTAGTAAAATAGTAAGAAAATCAGTAAATCCTTTTACATGCAATAGACAATTACCTTATGCTTAGAATGATATTAGTTGGCCCCAGGAGCATCGAATTTCTTAGCTTTGATTTAATCAAATTAAGTTGGCTAAATACCCTTTCCACTTCTGCGTTGGACCACGGCAAGCACAACATTTGTAAAGCAACAGATGCCAGTTCAAGGAATCTGCGGTTTCCATCAGAATCCTTGTATGTGAATACCTCGATCCAAAATTTGGCAGAATCATTGACGTTTTCCCACTTTACCAAGTGGATGTCATTGTATTGCCTTTCAATGTCTGCTATTTGTCAAAATTTAAGGTGCTCTGGAGTTTCAGTGATCGGACAAAAGTTTTTTAACAGAAAATTGGTCAATGTGCTTTAATATTTTTATATTGTCTGGAAGCCTGAAATTACATTCAAAATTATTTCTGAGCTTATAATAAAATCAAACAGAATTGGTTACCTTTGTTTTACCTGCTTAATAAGCTGAACAATAAATTCACTGCAGCGGGCACGAATAGTTTTTTCCACGGCTGGATCGATGTTTGATGACTTAATTTCCTTTTCGAAATCGTATCCTAGATACATATTTTGATCCGCATGTTCTTCGAAATAATTTATTACAAATATATCTACATCTTTACTTGGCGGAATGACTAATTTTTTTAAGGAATTAATACCGAACATTAAGTCGTTGAGCAATTCTGTGGCGTTAGTGTTAATGCCTTGAAAGCATTTATTAATTTTTTGCATATCTTCCAGAATTGGTCTCAAAAATGTAAGATATAATTGATTAATTTCATCACTATACAATTTCTTGAGAATTTGAGATTTAAAACATTTTTCTTTTGTTGAAACCAAACTAAAATGCACTTTAAGTTCTTCCCATATGCGTGACACTGCTAGCTCAATGGATAGCCATCTAGTGTCGCTCACTTTTGGAATTTTTAATGGAGCCTTGAGAATATAGGAAAATTGTTATATAAAACTAATAATGAAAATATTTATTAAGTTAATACATACTTTTGATCACTGTGGAACACAAGGACGAGACAAACATGCAAATAATATAAATACAATACACTTGGTGTTAATAATTTAAATAAAGACGTACCCTTTAGATATGTATGTTAAAATATATATTTCAAAAACAAATACTAAAATACTGATACTAAAGAAATTTCACACATACCTTATCAGTGTTAGTACACTAATAAATTTTATTGTATTCCATTTGCCGAGATGAACTTTTTGAAAACCAATTATAGGTTTCATAAATTAGGAACTCCAATTTTTCAGGCAAATATTCCTTACAAACTTGGCTAACGGCAAGTTACACCGAATGGCAAACACATTTCACCAAGATAAGCTGTGGGGCCTCTTTCTTCAATTCTGTGTATACACTTCTATATGTTCCTATCATAACGGACGCATTATCTGTGCCAATACCAGTTAGGTTTTTTACGTCTAGTTTGTCGGACAGTAGTGCATTTCTAACGGCTTCAACAATGCAAGTGGCATTACCAAATTCCAATGGTACCAGACTCAAAAATGTGGAGACGAATACACCTCGACGGATGGAAAAATAATTAATTAACATACCTAAATACATAAAACTAAGAAACATTGACATAAATAAAATTATCATAATTACTAAAATAAATACCCAAGAGTTTTGTGACGCTAATATCCGTTGACTCATCCAGAGGAAGACTGAATTTGGAGTCTCCAATATCGGTGCACAAGCCTTCGGAGAAATGACGCGCCAAAACATGTTTAATTATGTTGGTGCATTTTGTGCGATGAAGCTTTATACGCCCGGCTGTTGCACCATCAAAATAATTGCTGCATAAGTTGCCCAAATGGTCAATTTGAGCTATAGCTGTGTGCTCAGCAATAAATAAGCACAGCGCTGCTTTCTGCTGTAATGTTTTTTGGGGCAACGTACCAAAATCTATTTTATTTTTCTGTTTAAAGCCGCCCATTGCGCTAGTGTGTTTTTTTGTTTTAGCGTGGGCGCGCAAGTCGCTTAGCTTTGCAGTCACAGTCGTTTTGCAATAGCTACAAAATGCCCTTGTATTGCCCGTCGTATCTCTGCAAAGCCATGCCTTGAATTCATCGCTCTGCAGCCAAGCTTCTCGGCATTTTTGCTTATATTCGTTTGGCATTTTTACAAAGTATCACTGGGAATCACTAATTTACCGCACTCTTCGAGATGATAGTTCACCGTGAAGTAGTGGTGGAGCTCGTAAATATCGATAGAAATGTTCAATGGAGTTGCCACTCTTGATCGCAGATATATTTAGGTTTTTACAAACTGGTACATTTTTTCGTAATGATGGCAACATAAAAAAAGCTGAAAAAAAGCCAAATGCATATTTAAAAAATCCAGAATTCCAGGGTTGTCTTATCGCTGGGCATGGCCGATACCCATCAGCTGTTCAGGGCTGGTGTCCTTATCGTTGTTGGCGTTGCCAGATGGCGGACTATCGCCCCTTTATTTTACGATATATAATACTAAATAATAATCTATGGCAGTAAATAATAATAACAATTCATAACAATATTAATAACAATGGCAGTAAATAATAATAACAATTCATAATAATACTCATAATAATCGACTTATTCATAATACTTCATAATAATTCTTAATAATACTAAGTACTATATGCGGCGCGGGGCGTCGCAAACCAATAAATGCGGAGCAAACTCATAACACAAAACAACAACAACTACAACTGCAAAAGCAACAGTCAAACAGTGGAATCACTACAACAACAACAGCTAGAATTAATACAACTAAAGCAACCAATAGACAAGCAAAAACAAACAATAGACTTTCTAAAAACCAATAATCAAGAAATAATCCCCGCCTTAAAACCAAAAATAACTATGGGAAAGAAACGAAGTAACAAAAACATAGTTACACCAATCAGTACAAAGAATCCAAAAAAACAACAATCAGAGACCCGAAACCAAAATTTCGTAATGTGTTGTGTCCGTCCTATCGATATTTTGTTTATGTCCGAGCTTTGCGTAGCCCAAGGACAATCGATAGTGGAGGAACGGGTGGCCACCTTGAGAAAAGTAGGGAATAGGTGCGTTCACCCGATAAAAGGGAAAAAGAATAGGGAACTGATGGAGTTCGAAAACGTGTTCTCCATCTACCTTTCCCTCCGTTAGTTCGAAGCGGCAGTGCGAAACAGTGCGGTGAAGCGGCCCGCGAATTCAAAATGTTTGAAGTTTAAATATTTCGTGAGGGCCGCCCGCAAGTGAAGGTGGCCAACCGAAGGCAAATTTTAATTGTAAATGCGGAAGAGAACCTGGGGAAGCCTGATCGGCAAGCCATTAAGGTGAGCCGAAAAATGAGAGGGAAAGGTGGAAAAGGCGGAGTAACACAAAGGTTACGTTTTTTTATATAGGGCCGACCACATACCCAGGTTCCCAAAAAGGAGGAGAAACGCCAGGCCATTATCCAGGCCTGGCGCAATTTTCTGGGCTGACGCAGATTTTTGTGGACGGCAAGATTTTCTTGGATGGCACTTATCTTCTTAAATAGCACTTTTTTCTTGGACGTCTGACCGATTTTCGTCGCGTTCGTCGCCGGCAGGATTTCTTTGGCCCGGCCAAATGTTATATTCTGGAATTTTATGGAACATCTAAAAATAGTGAATACGACCCTATATATATGTATATAAATCCGTGGAAAAAGAAAAAAATGTTAAGAGGAGCTAAAACAAAAAAATGTGCGCGAGTTTTTTCAACCGCCACGGTTTTTCCATAATGTTGCCGGGGCAACAGTGCCAAGCAGAAGTTTTCGTCCGGAGGGCCGGCACGCCTGCAAAGAGGCGGCAACGGGAGCCACCTAAGGCTTCAGATATATATTTTTTTTATTTAGATTTAGTTTTATTTTTGTTTATTTATTTGTGTTTGTTTAACTTTATTTTGTTTTATTTATTCCCAATTTTATTTATTCATATATTTATTTATTCGTTAATCTGCAAATTCCATTATTTAATTTCCGTATTTATTTATTTATTTATGTAATTGTTTATTATTTATTTTTTGTCAGTGGAACCCTAATTTTTGTTTTTTTTTGTCAGTGGAACCCTAATTTTTGTTATTATATTTAATTCGTTTGAGTCCCCTGCGAATAGTTCCCCCCTTCTGAGCGCTCATTCGGGTAGGAAGAAAGTTCGAAAAGTTGGTGGGAAATGTACAAGCTAAATTATTTATTTTAAATTTATTAGATATGTATATATAAAAATATGGGTATCTACCGGAAAAGGAAAATTATAAGAAAGGAGATAAAGATTGTTAGTTGTAAGTGTACATTAAAGAACTGCGAAAACATGAAGAAGGATTAAATTTAATATGAAGGAAGAGGGCGTTAGATTAAGTTAGGTGTTTGTGTGTTATAGGATTAAGGGGCAGCTGCAATATTTCTGCAAGCAGACTGCTAAGGCAGGGAGGGCAGGCAGACGAGCTCCAACAACAACAGGGGTCTCGTAAGAATGACTGTTTAGTGTAGGTTCGTGTAGTTTTGATGTTTGTTTAAATGTAATTTGAAACAAACTGTGCAGAATTTAGTGTTGCAGAATGTCCAGTCCTCGTCAGAGATGGATATTCGAAAATGTTTCTGTTACGTGTGTTAGTGGGCCGGGTTAAGAACCCACGACTCGATGAGCTAGCCGAGACATTGCCCAAGCCGTTGGCTGCACGCGCAGGACCAGTGTTTGGTCATAACAAATGGATGTTGATTTTCAAGACTACAAGCGTCCACATGAGACGTCTTCACAAGAAGCAAACAGCGATGAGGACTACGACAACCTAAGCAGTGAAGATGAAGGTCTGGGAGATGATGCAACTGTACGAACAAAAGAAATGAACATCCTCTTAAAAAAATTGCAACAAATGGAAGAAACAATTAAACAAGAAAGGAAGCTAACTTCGGCATGCCGAAGTTTAAATACACTTGCAGTAAGTAGAAGAAGAAGAAAAAAAATGTTCTGACTTTCCGCGTTCTCAGAAAGTTGCTAGCAAAAAATGTTGCTAACGAAATATGTTGCAAACTAATTAAATGAATTTATATATATATTCCTATGGCAGCTATATGAAATATTGGTCCGATTTGAATAAAATTAAAACCGAAATTCTGGAATAATACAAAATGGCCATGTATGGTTCCTATGGCAGCATATGATATAGTCGTCCGATCCGGCCCGTTCCGACATATATAGTAGTGAGAGCATATAGAAGCATATGTGCAAAGTTTCATTTAGATAGCTTCAAAACTGAGGGACAAGTTTGCGTAGAAACTGACGGACAGACAGACGGACATGGCTAGATCGACTCGGCTGTTGATGCTGATCAAGAATATATATAATTTATAGGGTCGAAAATGTCTCCTTCACTGCGTTGCAAACTTCTGACTAAAATTATAATACCCTGCCAGGGTATAAAAACAACAGCAAACTATTGAAAATTTAACTAAAAGCAACAACAAAAAAATCAACTACAATAGCAACAACAGCAGCAATAACAATAGCGGCAACAAGAACTACAACAATAATAACAACAATACATCAAATTATTATCTGCCATTAGCAGAACAGGACACTCGTGATTTTCCACCACTGAAGACATCAAGACCCCAGCCAGCGAAGACATCAATAACTTCAACAACATCAGCACTTGTAGCAGCAACCAAAGCAGCGACGCTTGAAGATGAAAACGTAAACAACTTACCGGTAATCATAGTTTATAACGTAGATGCTAAGAAAATTAAAACTACTTTACCATTCAAGTATACGCTAAACATTATAAATAAAACATAATTCATATCAAAACATTCACTATTAGAGAACTAAATGTAGCTAAAACTCTGCTAACAAGACATAAAATGCTATTCTTTACGTATACTCCTAAACAACTAAAGCCACACAATATAATTGTTACCGCCGTAATTTAAATTCAACCGCCAACTAGGCGAAAAAGGCGTAACCCTGGAAACTTTTGGAAAAGTGTTACCCATTATCTGGGGTTGTTGGATAGGGACACCCTTGTACCACACTTGAGGAAACACTGGCGAAAGGGAAAAAACAAAGTTTTTTAAAGCTGATCGCTTTTCTATAAAATTAAATAAAATTAAAGTGACTGCTACAAAAGGTTGTTTATTATTGCTCTCCCTAGGCCCAAATTAATTAGTGCCTCAAAATTTCTTTAAAAAACTTTGTAAGTAGTCAATATCAAGCGCAATTACAAGTGACGCCACCCTGCAGTACCAAAATTCCACGTCCCCGAGTTTTCCACGCGGCATGCTCAAAAACAAAAACAAATTACATGGGCTCCGTTTAGCGAAGTTCGAAACGAAGTAGGCGCAACAAAAATCGACCTGCGTTCGGCTATTGCCGATCTCTCGCGAAGTTCGGACTGTATATTTGTTTTTGTTTTCGAACAGACTCGGACCAGCGGTTTTCGACAGTTCGGATATTAGAGAGAGAGGGAAATGATCGAAAGGGAAATAAGAAAATCTCTGTCGAAAACAAATTGTGTTGGGTCGACGTCAGAATACCCTTTTAAAAATAAGTTGTAATATTTATAAATCTAAGTTCTTATTTAATTAATTGTTATCTATTTAGTCGAATGGTATTTTAGCATATTTATTAAACATTTGCTTTGGGCAAAGGGAAAATATGTATATTTTTGTTATTCTGCCTTATGTAGGGGAAATTAAAAGGCATTGATTTGGTCGTGCATACCCTGACACGAGGCAGGATTTTCGATCTTCGGTTTTCTCTCGCTTCTCCTAATTCTCTTTGCATTTAGAGTTGACTGTTGCTGCATTCAGAAGTGTTTTGCGTATTATTTAAAGTTGCGTAAAAGTGAAATATTACAAGGAGGTAAGTAAAGTTATTTGTGTTGCATTAATAAATTAATTTGCAGATTTGATCTTGAACATGGTTACGCCTATATGAACGGTACGTATGTATATTTGTGCAAAATATTTCAGTGTTCAATTTGATTTTAACATTTATATACATATGTAGTTTATTTACAGATAGCATTAGTCTGGTAAAGGGACACCCGCCGGCAGAGAAGACCCGTCACACGCATTTAGGAATAAAGAAGTTAAGCTAACCAAAAATGTGTAACCATAACTATATAACATTTTATAAATAAATACTAAATACAAAAATAAATTACTCCGGATTTTTACTAGGAGGATATTTTTCGGGTATTTTCTATAGGTTTTCCACGGGGTTTCACCGGGTTTTCCACGGAGATTCCCCGCACGTTTTCCCCGGCGTTTCCACGGAGATTGCACGGAGATTCCCCGCACGTTTTCCCCGGTGTTTCCACGCGAAATCCACGGGGAATCGAGTTCGAAATTGCCTGCGAAATGGCGCGGGGATTCCACTCGATTTCCCCGAATATTCCCCGCCGAAGTTCGAATTCCACGCCACGTCGGACTGATGTATGGAAAATCCTTACTAGATTTGTATGGAAATTCCCCGCCAGTCCCCGTGGATTTCGCGTGGAAACACCGGGGAAAACGTGCGGGGAATCTCCGTGGAAAACCCGGTGAAACCCCGTGGAAAACCTATAGAAAATACCCGAAAAATATCCTCCAAGTAAAAATCCGGAGTAATTTATTTTTGTATTTAGTATTTATTTATAAAATGTTATATAGTTATGGTTACACATTTTTGGTTAGCTTAACTTCTTTATTCCTAAATGCGTGTGACGGGTCTTCTCTGCCGGCGGGTGTCCCTTTACCAGACTAATGCTATCTGTAAATAAACTATATATGTAAATGTTAAAATCAAATTGAACACTGAAATATTTTGCACAAATATACATACGTACCGTTCATATAGGCGTGACCATGTTCAAGATCAAATCTGCAAATTAATTTATTAATGAAACACAAATAACTTTACTTACCTCCTTGTAATATTTCACTTTTACGCAACTTTAAATAATACGCAAAACACTTCTGAATGCAGCAACAGTCAACTCTAACTGCAAAGAGAATTAGGAGAAGCGAGAGAAAACCGAAGATCGAAAATCCTGCCTCGTGTCAGGGGTATGCACGACCAAATCAATGCCTTTTAATTTCCCCTACATAAGGCAGAATAACCAAAAAAATATACATATTTTCCCTTTGCCCAAAGCAAATGTTTAATAAATAGGTATGCTAAAATACCATTCGACTAAATAGATAACAATTAATTAAATAAGAACTTAGATTTATAAATATTACAACTTATTTTTAAAAGGGTATTCTGACGTCGACCCAACACAATTTGTTTTCGACAGAGATTTTCTTATTTCCCTTTCAATCATTTCCCTTTCTCTCTAATATCCGAGCTGTCGAAAACCGCTGGTCCTATTTTTCCTATTTTTCAACTTTGATGGAATATCAAAAATGTTATTACGCTTTATTATTGGTTTGGCGAATGAGGTGTTGTTCTTGGATATGTTCTTTATCATATTTAAAAAAGATCGGCTGCCCCAATCTGCCCCCAAGGAATTCCAAGGCAAAAGATACTTTCAACTCAGCGTAAAAAACGGGCGGCTTCTTACAAATTCTGCTACAAGCACAGTCGCACTACGGACGGAAAGATACAGATACGTTGCAAAAATCAACTTTTTGATGACAACGGATCGTAAAATTTGTCATTGCATTCGACAGGTAATAGTTCAAAAGTGTTGAATCCAAAAAATTATTCAAATCGGCTCAGTATTTTAGAAATTACACGTCTTCAAAGTTGAACCTCTTTTGGGTTGCAAAAAAAGAAGTGCGTTTTTTAGAATAATTCGGACTTTGCAGTCGATTTTTAGGTAAAATATGTAACCGACCGGCATTATTATGGTCTCTATCGAAAGGGTCATCAAATCTCGGTAAAACCAAGGTAGAATAAGATTAAAATATTTATTGCACGTGCTGGCATACCTGTTTTACCAAAGTACTAATTTTCACCTATTTTTCAACTTTGATGGAAAATATAAAATAGAACTTACGCCGACTGATGGGTTTGGCGTATGAGGTGTTGTTCCTGAATATGTTCTTTATCATATTCAAAAAAGATCGGGTCCCCCGACGTCCCACCCCGGATTTCCCAAGCAAAAGATACTTTCAACTCAGCGTAAAAAACGCGCGACTTCATACAAATTCTGGTACGAGCGCAGTCGCTGCGCAGTACGAAATTGTATGGCGGCCATACATGTTTTCCTGTATTTTGCGGCTTGTTTTGCAATTCCTGACTTTGTACGGACACTTAATGGTTTGAAATGAATGTATAATGATTAATTATTCTTCAAAAATATTAAATTATGTAAAATTAAATGATTATTTTGAACAAAAAGTGCATAAATGGTTGAAAATTGGTAAAAAAGACATATTAAAAAAAATATTTTTTTTTTCTTTCAAATTAATTATTTTTTGTTTTTAAAACTTTAAATATGAACCATTTTAAGAGAAAACCAACCAAAAGTTTTCTTCGAAATTGGATAAAAATTGAGAAAACTGCCTCAAAAAACATTAATTTTTGAGTATAAAATCTACTATTTATCACACCATATAGTGTGACACTCAATCGAAAGGTACTAAATCTACCTTTCATTAAAAAAAAAAATTATGAAAATATCTCAACTGGTTCAAGAGTTATGATTTTTGTAACCCTAAAGTATCTAAACTCCCACTGTGAGTCGCTGATCAGTACGAAATTGTATGGCAGGCATAAATTTTTTCCTGTATTGGCGGCTTGTTTTTCAATTCCTGACTTTTGTAAGGACACTTAATGATTTGAAATGAATTTATAATGAATAAATATTCTTCAAAAATATTAAATGATGTAAACTTGAATGATTATTTTGAACAAAAAGTGCATAAACAATACAAAATTGGTCAAAAAGTAAAATAAAAAAAATAAAAATGTGTTTTTCTTTAAAATTTATTTATTTTGTTTTTAAAAAATTAAATATTTACCATATTAGTATTTTAAGAGAAAACAAATGAAAAGTATTTTTCGAAATTGGATAAAAATTGAGAAAACTGCCTCAAAAAAACATTAATTTGCGAGTATAAAATCTACTATTAATCACACCATATAGTAAAGGTACTAAAACAAAAATTATGAAAATATCTCAACTGGTTCAAGAGTTATGATTTTTGCAACCCAAAAATATCTTTCCGTCCATTGTGCGTTGGCGGCAAACTGGCGTTATGTATATGTATGTATGTATGTAGGTTTACTGTTATTTTGCAGTTTGACCGTATGTATATGACGCACATAAATTTCCCAAAATTTTCACAGAAATTAACACCATAAGATTTGTCAAAGGCAGTTCACTTTTTTATTTTATTTTATTGGGGGTGGTGGTTTATTTGGGATTTAAATTGGTTTTCCAATTTACCACATATGCCAAGAATTATTAACGCACACAATACACACATAAAGTGGAGTGCTTATGATTTTTAATTTTTGGCACTGAATACCTGGTTATTTGGCATAATTTCCAATAACTTCCCTTCGATGTCCACTCCAAATGTACGCTCGCCGAATCCACAATAATTCGCCAAAGTCCACCAGCTAGGTTTGTTCCGCCAACAACAAGAAAAACAGAACAAGTGCCGAGACCACGAAAAATGCACTATTTTGTTCGTGTTTTCACTCGCGAAAATGATCAAAATTATAGCCGTAGTCCTTGTTCGGACGCCATGGAAAATCGGGAGAGTTTTCCCGAAGAAAATATGTTCAAAATGAGACTTGCTGCTATCAGCCTAGCTGGGGAATTTCCACTGGGAAGGCGAAGAAGAAGACGAGCTCGATGTTCGTTTCCAATTATTTATTGCGCGGGCGCAGCCAGCAGCTTCGATCTCAGTTTTCCGACTCTTTTTACGAGCAGCATCCGAACTAGAGCTGGAAAAACATCGATGTCTGTCACCATCGATTTTTTCGATTGTTTTGGAGCAAAACATCGATACTATCGATGTTTTTTCAGAAAAAAATAAATTTTGAACGTTTCAACAAAATATATATTTTTCCTCCATTTCATAATATGATAGTGAGATCAGAACTCATAGTTCTTGTTTAAGAATAATAATTTGTCCACCACATTCGGTTTCAGGGAGCATCTGCGGGTCGATATAATCTGACCCGCCTTGCTAAATGTTCTTTCTGATTCCGTAGATGTCGCTGGAATGCAAAAATATTTTTGCTGCCAGTTGTCTTAATGGATCTAAAAAAATAAAGAAAATTGTAGAGTAATATATTTTAGCTTATATACAAAATGATTTAAAAATGTTACCATCCAATAAAGAAGTGGATCACGATCCTCCGGTTCGTTTTCTTTCTCAAAATATCGTATGCACTTTCTGTGACAATTTATTTTGTAAGAAAGTAAATCTTATTTTGGGCTCAGATTCTTCGATTGGTGTTGCTGGTGGCGTTGGTGGAGCTGGTGGCAGGGCGTTGTTTTTGGATAATACTGATGTTATTTCTTGTTCTAAGGCCTTAGCCGCTTGCTCTGCATTAGAGGCATAGAAAAATCTATCATTTTTGAACCTGGGGTCCAAAGCGGTTGCGATTCTGGTCACTGTTCTGGTCTCATAATGCGAGAATCGTGTGGGTAGTCTATTTTTAATTATATCAATAACGCTCATGGCAAAACATCGAAAACATCGATGGTTTTTAGAAAATCATCGATGGTTGCCATACTTGCAAAAACATCGATAATATCGATGGTGCCATCGATTGTTTTCCAGCTCTAATCCGAACATTGTGATGCTGCGACGGGCGAAAGCTTATCAGCTTGATCTCAACCACTCAAATCTGCTTGAGCGCACTGATAAGCTTTTGCATTTCATTGTTTACATAAGGTTGTTTACAAATCATACCGAATTCATATTTAACAATACTAAACTTATATATAACTTATTTAACAATGAAAACTTAAACTACTGCTCCAACAAACACCGACACACACACACCAGCACACGCAGCGAAACTCACCATGGAAAAGTACATAGATCACGCCACCCCGAAAATTGACAAACGCGAATGAGCGCGACAAAGAGGGAACGATCGATCGTACGGTAAACTTCTGGAAGAAGTTGAAAAGAACTCCGCAAGAAGTTTCGCGAAGAGAAGCGGAGTAGAGTTGGAGATAAGCAGTGAACTGAGACGGACGTGAAAACGTAGATCGATCGAGTGAAAACCGCGTGTGCGGGTAAAAACCTGCAAAACTTTGGATTTTGAAAACAGGAGATACGGGCCGGCGAGTGCCACCGTATATTTGATTTGGACAATTGGATTTGGACTTTTGGAGACGGACAAGGAGGATTTGGCGATGTCTGGCTGTAACGATCAGGCTGGGTGGTAACTTGAAGAGGCAGGCGCACGCGAATAATGCACGGCTCTGCTCGTCGGCTAAGGAGGTGGTAGTCTTGCCTGCTCTTCAACTTTGCCTCTTGCAAACAATATCTTATTAAAGGTTGCGTGCAGCTTCGAGAAGGGGGGAAGGGAAAATCACATCACAAACTCGGACAAGTAGACTCTCTCACTAACGCACAACAAATTGTCTGCGCCCTCAGATGTTGTTGAGGACACGGGTTGCCCTCCCTGCCTATGGTCATCCTTTCCAATTGCAACATATTCTGTCTCTTGGATGACCCCTACAAGCGGTTACGGGAACTGACTACTGGTGGAGGCAAATAATTTCAATAATTTAAAACATTATAAATTGATTTATTATTCTAAAGAAAATGTTTTCCTAAAAATAGTGACACCTAACATAACTAAAAATCGAAACATGCAAATCTATGTGGTACTGATCGAGCTTATAAATAAGATATAATTAGATTATTAAATTGTTAAAATTTTACAAAAAAAACCCTTTGAACATGATAAAAATACACGAGACATAAATTAATAATTTCATAGGAGCAGATGAAAGGAAATAAAGAGTTCGTTTGGTTTAAGAGTGTGAGGTAATTTATAAGTCAGTTTTAGTTTCCCGCTCTTAGGTTTTTGCGGCGGTGGGACATTCTCTTATCTTTTCGTTTATTTCTTTATGGACTTCGTTACAGCGACGAATACATCGCATGAATATTCTGACTTATAGGCGGCTCCCCTTTATTTTATTAAAAAGCAACATACAAAAATATGGCCAAGATTGACACTCACAGTTTTTACTCATCCATCGACGAAAGCGCTTTCTTCGGCAGGTAGCTGTGGAATGGATAGAATAAAATAAAAAGAAATGCCCCTTTCAATCGAACATGACACACACCAGTGCCAATCAGTAAAGCAACAAAAAAACTAACGAAAATCCATATAGTCAAGAAAAACAAGAAAAACCCCAAATTGAAAAATAACCTTTGAACTTCTTACTTCGCCATATTGGCTTCCGATCTCTTTTTCTTTTCCTTTTCCTCTTCCTCCTTGATTTAAATTTTCGCTATTTTCTTCTTGTATATAAATTTAAAAAAATAGGTTATACTAAATTAAATTAAAACAACATTCGGCCTCCTTGAATTAATTCCGTTGACGCATCCGCCTAGTCAGCGGGCTCCTGAAGCTGCCGCTCGCTAGCTAATTGTTTCGCTTTAATGCGAGCGCCGAATATGGCAAGCTAGGCTCGCAAGCGGAATTTGCCGCTCTCTATACCTTTCTTTTACAGCTTGACCGCTGAACCTTTTTTTTTCTGGCAATTTCTCTTTATGCCAGGCAGCATCCTTTACTGCATCGAAAACTAAAAAAAAAACTTATTTATTCTGCCTTCTGGCTGCTGCTACTAATCTCCGGCCGGGCCGGCCGAAAACGTTGCACTTGCGCGGTAGACGCTGAGACCGCTCGGGCCGTTTGGACCGCTGATGCTGGTTCAAAGTCGCTGCTGCTGCACTGAAGACGCTGAGCTCACTTGGGCCGCTCGGGCCGCTGTGGCTACTAAGGCCGCTGACGCTCTCCTCGCCGTTTGCAATAAAAAGATAACGCCAAAAATGGGCTCTTGTAAAGCGCCAAGCCTAACGGAAAATTTTTCGTTTTAGTTCCTTTCCTTCTCCACATTTTCACTTTTTCATTTGCTCACACTGGGGACTCAGCGCTATTCTCGGAGTGATATAAATTGATTGCTTGCGGTGGCAGCGGCAACGCGGAGTAATTATTATTAAAGATTTTTACTTCACTCGCGTTTCTTTTGCAACTTTCGTTTTTCTTTTTTTTTTTGGAAGATGAGTTTAAACAAAAATCCGAAAAGCGCACTTTACTGCCTGCTACCAAGACCGCTAATGAAAAGGGAGACGCCCCGAAATGCGCGGGACCCCTCTCTATATTTCTCGGCGACCTTCGGGTCTCAGCCGAAAGATGACATTTGCTCCCTTGAGGTGGATTTGCCTCCTCAGCTTCGTTCAGCACCTATAGATCGCCAAAGCTCTGTGCTACGCTATTGTCTCCTAGGTGGCGCCAGCGAAGTATCTTTATAGCGATATTAGATTCGCCATTTACTTCGCTTGCTTATATGTTTGAATATTATACTTTATTATAACAAGGCACACACAAAGCGCCCGTATCAAGTTGTACATAGAGAATAACGCTTTCTTATCTAGAGTTACCGTATCCGTTATTTATCTAGTATGGTTGTAGGTGACGCTACCGATATATCGGTGTCGCCACAGTACTCCCCTTCCAGTGAATCCGTCACGATCCTTGGCTCGCGAATGTTACCTTACGCCGTTTTTCGTAAGTTCTTTGAGGAGTGGGGTTGGATTCCTCCGAGTCGAACAACTTGTCGTCCTTGACTAGGAAAACAGGCTTGAGGCGGTCGACTGATACTGCTGAGTCCTTCCCGTCGATTCGTATGGCGAAAACTCGGTCGTTGTCGCGTTTGATGATTTCGTACGGCCCGGTGTAGGGAGGCTCCAGAGGTTGCTTTACAGCGTCTATGCGGAGAAATACATGGGTGCATTTGTCAATTCCCTTCAGTAGGAACATTTTTTCTTTAATATGGTGCGCTGTGGGAGTTGGTCGAATTTTCTGCATGTGCTCTCGAAAACTGCTCAGGAATGTCGTAGGATCTACAGTTTCATCCATGTTGGCGAAGAATTCGTTTGGCAGTCGAATTGGTACTCCATATAACATTTCAGCTGCAGATGATTTAATGTCTTCTTTGAAGCAGGTACGAAGGCCAAGTAGCACAGTTGGTAATAGTTGAGGCCACGGCGTGCCACTGCTGCACATCAAGGACGATTTGAAGGATCTGTGCCACCTTTCTATGAGTCCGTTTGATTGCGGATGGTAGGCCGTAGTGTGGATATGCTTGCTTCCGATCAGGTTGGCTAGTTGTTTGAAAACTGCAGATTCAAACTGCGTGCCTTGATCAGTAGTGATTGTTTTGGGTGATCCAAAACGTGATATCCAGTGTGTCCAGAACGCCATGGCTATCGTATCGGCAGTGATATTAGTGAGTGGTACTGCTTCTGGCCATCGCGAGAAACGGTCAATCATGGTCAGACAATAGCGATAGTTTTGTTGTAAAGGCATGACAACTATATCAAGGTGGACGTGGTCGAATCTTCCATTTGGCACAGCGATCTTCTCCGGCTGAAGGTGATTATGCTTGTGAATTTTGGAGCGCTGGCATGGGAGACAAAGTCTACACCATTTGAGGACATCTTTGTTCATCGCAGGCCAGACAAACTTCTGTCTGATTTGACGGGCAGTTGCTCGCCCACTAGGATGAGATAGATTGTGGATATATGAGAAAACCTGTTTGCGAAGTGATTGCGGTACAAAAGGACGGAGATTTTGTGTGGATACGTCACAGTATATTGAATTTTCTCCACCGAAACAAACTTTCTTGAGCTTTAAGGAAGTAGTTCCTTGCAAGACGCGTGTCAATTCAGAATCCGAGGCTTGCTCCTCCTCGAGCTGCGCCGCGGTGATCGCTGTGGGCATCGTGATAGTGCAAAGCCTCGAAAAAGCGTCTGCAACTATATTTTCTGTTCCTTTCATGTGAAGGATGGTCGTCGAGAATTGCGAAATATAATTTAGATGCCGCAGCTGTCGAGGTGATGCTTTTTTAGGCCGCTGTTGGAATGCGTACACCAATGGCTTGTGATCAGTCTTGATCACAAAAATGCGTGCATCGACGAGGTGTCTGAAATATTTGATTGCTTCGTATATGGCAAGTAGCTCACGGTCGTACGTGGAGTAATTTCTCTCAGTGTTGCTGAGCTTCTTGGAGAAAAATCCTAGAGGTTGCCAGTCATGAGTTGTGCGTTGTTCCAGAACTGCTCCGATTGCGAGGTCTGAAGCGTCACAAACCAGTTGTAGGTCAGATTTCGGTGCAGGAAATGATAAGAGCGCTGCGTCTGCTATGCTCTGCTTGCAACTCTCGAAGGCTGATATGAGTTCTGTAGTCCAGAGGATTTGTCGTTGGTCGTTCTTCTTTACATCTCTTAGCAGCTCGGACAGCGGTGCCTGAGTGTGCGAAGATCGGGGTAGGCATCTGCGATAGTAGTTTATAACGCCCAAGAAACGGCCTAGTTGGCTGATAGTTTCAGGACGAGCATAATTTAGGATAGCATCGATGCGACTGGACGGTGGTTTGATGCCGTGTTCGTTAATCATGTAGCTGAGAAAATTAACTTGCGTTAGTGCTAATTGACATTTGCTCAGATTGATACTTAACCCGTGTTTCTGCAGGACTGATAACACTGCTCGAAGATGTTCTTCGTGTTCGGCGATCGATTTCGAAGTTATCAATATATCGTCTATGTAGCAATATACGAAGTCCATGCCACGGAAAATATTGTCCATAAAACGCTGGAACGTCTGAGTCGCATTCTTTAACCCGAAAGGCATGTACTGGAATTCTATGAGTCCAAAAGGGGTGCATACGGCCGTCTTCTGGATGTCTTCTTCCGCCATGGGTATTTGGTAGTACGCCTTTACCAAATCAAGCGTTGAGAAGACTTTCCCACCGTGTAGCTGTTCGGTGAAGTCGTGAATGTGTGCGATCGGATAGCGATCTGGTATCGTAATCGAGTTGAGCTTACGATAATCGCCGCGTGCCCTCCAGCCACCGTCTTTTTTGGTGACCATGTGGAGTGGGCTGGACCAAGGACTGTTGGAGGGACGACATATGCCTTGCTCAATCAGAAAGTTGATTTCCTTTTTCGCAGTTGCAAGTTTATCTCCAGATAAGCGTCGTGGTCGGTCAGAAACGGGGGTCCCATATGTTTCGATGTGATGTTGTACATCATGCTGTACACAAACTCTTGCAGAAGCTCTCGAAATTTAGACATACCCTGCACAGTGGAAACGGATGTTTGATTCGCCTGTGCTAAGCACGCTGTTGTTGACAGTCCTGTGACCGAGTCAATAAGGCATCTGTTTTTGAGGTCAATAAGAAGCTGGAATTCGGCTAAAAAGTCTGCTCCAATTATAGGTGTGTGTACGTCCGCAATGATGAATGGCCAGGTGAAATTGCGTCTGAGATCCAAGTCCAGATTAGTTATATATCTGCCATAGGTGTGGATGATGGTCTGGTTTTCTGCGTATAGCGTCAGATCGGCTTGGGTGGTTTTCTGTTTAACCAGCGTGCGAGGTACAACTGAAACCACAGATCCAGAATCGATGAGGTATCTGATATTGGAGGTACGATCGGTGACGTGCAAACGCTGCTCCCGTGGAACAGCTGACTGAACTAATGGATCGCTGCTGCTGTCCTGGCTGCCGCTGACCAGCGCGTCAGGCGGCAGCTCCTCTAGTTTAACGACGTAGAGCGTGCGCAGGGTGGTCGGCATTTATTTGCGTTGTCACCAAAGCGCTTATGGTAGAAACAAAGATTTTCCTGTGCTCCTGAAGTCTGTTGACCGGAATTGTCCGCTGGTCTGGCGCCACGAGATGAACTGCGTGATCGGTTGCGTGATTCGATGCGCTTGACATCCTTTTTCAATGCCGAGACATCTTGGATGAGCGAACGTAAATTGTCGGAAAGTTCTTTCAACGGATCTGAAGGGGCAACTGCGCAGATAGCCGGATTTGCAGGAGGAACAGCAGTTGGGAATGCGCCGATGGCAAACGAGGCGTTCGTGCTAACGGCTTCGAGCATTTTGTCTGCGATCTTGGCAAGCTTGTCCAAATCCGTCTCATCCCATACGGTGAGCAGCGGACGAATGGAGGCTGGCATCTCAGCGAGGAATAGGGTGTGAATGATGCTCTCGCTGCCAGGATCCGGGGCCAAGCGTCGCATATTTGCCAGGATCTCCGAAGGCTTTAATCCGGTGGCACCTCCTCCTTGAAGTAGTCGTCGCAGTTTTGATTCGGGCGATTCAGCGAACTTCTGCATCAAACGAGTTTTTATTGCTGCGTACTTGTTATCTGCCGGTGGACGAGTGACCAAATCCTCCACAGCCAAAACCACATCTTCTTCCAAATGCAGTGTCACCAAGTCGAACTTGTCAGTGTCGTCGACAATGTGGTGCAAACGGAATGATCGTTCCACTTGAGCAAACCACAGGTGCGGGTTGCTGTGTGTAAATTTTGGCAAATGCACGGTAACACGTGTGTGCGTGCGCGGAGGGTCATCTCTGTTCGCAGGAACGTTTGCCCGAAGTGCCTCGAGCTGTTGTTGTAGTTCTCGAATTTGAGCGGAGAAATCTGGATTCGGGTCCGTCATGGCGGTGGACAGATTCTCTTGATCGCTTTCGTCGTCGAAATTTAGGCGTCTTGGTTGTAAATTTCGCAAATTGTAACGGGTGTTGCGCATTGACTTGAGTCAACGTATGTGTGTGAGTGTGCGTGCGATTGAATTTCACAATAGTACGAAAAATTGTTTTCAGATTTTCGCACAATTTGGATCACGTCGGGGTCACCACTATAGCGATATTAGATTCGCCATTTACTTCGCTTGCTTATATGTTTGAATATTATACTTTATTATAACAAGGCACACACAAAGCGCCCGTATCAAGTTGTACATAGAGAATAACGCTTTCTTATCTAGAGTTACCGTATCCGTTATTTATCTAGTATGGTTGTAGGTGACGCTACCGATATATCGGTGTCGCCACATCTTATTCTGACACTGACTCAGGCGCTACAAATGCTCCCCGCTTAATATCAAACTTGGGGGTCAAACTCCCAAGATTGATACCACCAGAGCCTGAGGCAGCCACTCATTGCTTTAGGTCTTTGGCATGATACTTGCCAACCAACCTACCCTGCAGATCTTCCAACTCATAATACGAGTTCCCCAGTTTTTTCCGAACTCAAGCCTTTAGGAACGCGGGACCTAGTTTGGCATTGTATCCGGCTTGAAAATTACTCTGCCGGAAATTTCTCCTAAATACCTCCTGACCCTCAGTGTAGGATACTGGCCGGGACCGCAAATTGTACAGACGTTCATTTTTCTGATTCTGCTTATGCAGGACTTCGCGAGCCTTGGCCCGCACTATCTCCAAAGAGTCCTCCTTACTCCATGCCATGGTCTTGTCCTCCAGCAATCCTAGGGTCCTCAGTATCTTGTAAGTAGCACCGGAACCTACAAATTGCTGGCCAAACTCCATATAATAAGGAGACGTTCCAATAGCAGAGTGAATGCTTGTTCTCAGAGCACAACAAATGCTGCTGAGTTTTTCGTCCCAATCCTTTTGATCCGGACGTACATACGACCGGATGGCCGCGATCACTGATCGATTAACCCGTTCCGAAGCATTTGCTTGCGGCGAGTACACAGCCGTGAGAATGTGAGTGATTTTATTCTTCCGGAGAAAATCTTGAAAAACATCGGATTTGAATTGCGAACCATTGTCTGAGATAACCGACTCAGGAACTCCAAAAGTATGAAACAACTCCTGCTCCATATACTTCACAACAACCTCTGCCGTTTGCTTCTTTATGGCCTTCAGGAATACGAATTTAGAATAATGATCCAGGACGATAAAAATACCTATATGGCCGCTCCTTGAGCGGGGATATGGTCCTAAAAAATCAACATACAGTCTCTGAAAGAATTTATCAGATTCCGGAGCCTTTCCCATCGGTGGTCTCTGGACCATGTTTGGAGCTTTAGTTCCCTTGCAAATTTCGCACTCCAACACGTAGGTCTTAACATCCTTCACCAGCCCCGGCCAGCAATAATACCGCCTTACACGCTCCAGAGTCTTGTGAACTCCGCCATGCGAAGCTAACGGATGATCATGCGCGCTGCTCAGAACTTTCTTGATCAAGCTTTCTGGGATCCACAACTTCCAACTAAATTGATCGTGAACCGCCTCGCCCGAATCATGCTCCATCTTTTTGTAGACCAAGTCATCAACCACTCTCAGATCCGGCAAACTATCCAGATTTGCTTTGATTCCATCTCGAAACGCTGCATAATCGGGGGATTTGAATTCCGATGAATCTACGTCCACAACCAACCCATGCTCGACGTCTATAGCTGCGAGATTCTCTTCGTTCACCCTGGATAAAGCGTCGGGGACGACATTTAATAGCCCAACCCGGTGCTCAATATTGAAATCGAACCCCTGTAATTTTAATGCCCAACGGGCCAGTCTGGAGTGTAAATCTGTCTGCGACATCAGCCACTTTAAGGAAGCGTGATCCGTAATCACCGTGAATTGGTGGCCTTCTATGTAGGCTCTAAACCTCTTTATGCAAACTAATACTGCTAAGAGTTCTTGTTCTGTTACCGAATAATTCCTCTGCGCTTTGTTTAGTTTTTTAGACACAAAGGCTATGGGGTATTCATCTCCCTCAGAAATTTTCTGTACTAGCAATCCTCCTACACCACTTGCATCGCACTGCACGAAGAATGGTTTCGAGAAATCCGGACTCTGAAGTACCGGAGCTGAGCACAGCTTATGCTTTAAATCCTCAAAGGCTTTCTCGTCTTCAGGTGTCATTGCGAATTTTTTCTTCGGTTTAAGCAAATCGGTCAATGGAGCTGCCGCAGATGCAAAATTCTCCACAAATTTTCGGTACCAACCGACCTTGCCCAGGAATCTCCTAAGGTTTTCCAAAGATTTAGGCAACGGGAATTCCTTCATTGCGGAAATCTTCTCCGGATCCGTCCGAATAACTCCCTCACCTACGATGTGACCCAAATATTTTACGGTTCTTCGGCAAAACTTGCTCTTTTCGACATTTAAAGTTAAGCCTGCCGCCTTAATATGACCAGCGACAATGTCTAACACCTTTAAATGTGCCTCGAAACTATCCGATATGATCAGTAAGTCGTCAAGATACACGAACACCTCGTTTCGCAGCTCTGCAGGTATGACCTTGTCCATGAGGCGTGTCATGGTTTGGGATGCATTTGTAAGGCCAAATGGCAACACTTTATATTGGTATAGGGGCCTGCCTGGGATTGTGAATGCCGTCTTATCTCTGGATTCCGGCTCAAGTGGAATTTGCCAATAGGCGTCCTTGAGATCCAGACTCGATATAAACATCGCCTTGGGGAGGCGACCCAAAATGCCATCTATCTGTGGGAGTGGATATGCGTCCTTCCGGGTGACAGCGTTAAGTTTACGGCTGTCTAAACAAAGCCGAACCTTGCCCGGTTTCTGGACTAAAACAACCGGAGACGACCATGCGCTATCGGATTGCTCAATCACTCCTAACTTTATCATTCGGTCCACCTCGTCATATAACAGCTTTTCTACTGCCGGCGACACTGGGAAATGCCTTTGTTTCACCGGCTTGGCGTCTCTCTCTATTGAGTGCGACAATTTTGACGTTTTCCCTAATCCTGATACCGCAAAAGATGGAAATTTTTTATTACAGCTTGCAATTGTTCGTTTTGTTGTACAGATAAGCTATGTGACTCGGAATCAATTTCGGAAATGACCATATCTGGTGGTAATAATTCAAACAACGACCAAAAATCAATTCCCAGATACAAGTCCTGCTTGAGAGATGGAATTATGAAAAGATTCATTTCTTTGCTTTGATCCTTGTACTTGATAGGGACTTTTTTCCGACCTATAACCTCCTGACTTTTTCCATCTGCTGTGCTGACCGAAGATCCTCCCTTCTTAAATGGAATTCTGCTTTTAATAATTTGTTCGGCCAAGCTTCCTCCCATTACGCTGACTGCTGCTCCCGTGTCCAACAGACCCATAATCTGTCGACCCAAGACTTCCACATCAGCATAAGGGCGTTTATCTGTCGGTTTGTATCTTATGGCATTAACTATATTCGCTGCTCTCTGGTACTCCCTTAATCGCTTGGCGTGACGAGAATTGGACTTTTGTGGTTTTAACCTATCTACTGTTGATTCATTTAATCTATGTTGTATCAGCTGGTGCCAAACTAAGTTATTATTTGGCGCTGCTTTGCTTTCTTTTGGACCTGGGATACTTGGACTGCTAACTAAGGATTTGCATACGGCTTCGTCGTACGATGACGCTGGGGACCCGACTGTTGACGAGGCTGTGTGTCCCCCTTCGCGTTTTTTTGACATTTTGCGCACGACAGCTTGTAAACGTTAGGAGCTCCGCATCCATAGCAGAATATTTTCCGCTTTCCATCACAATCGTGATACCTATGTCCGGCTTTCCGGCAATTCCAACATACTAACGCTATTGCCCCGACTTCTTCCTCGTCCTCAATTTCGGAAAATTCTGTGGCGTCATCGGAAAGTAAGTCTTCTATTACTTCAGCCACTTGCTTTTTGAAAGGCGCTACTTTCTGGTAAGAATAATTTCTCTTTACATCCTCCAAAAAGCTTTCCCTTTTTCTACAAATTTCCCGCAACTGCTCGACTGAACCTATTTCCACATTCAGGAGTTCGTGCCGTATTTCAGGCCTTAGATTCCGTCGAAGAATTTCTACAGTGGATCTTTCCGACATTGGAATCTCAAGCCCATCCATTAGCGCTACTACAGCATCCCAGAACGAGTCGAAACTCTCTTTTTCTCGTTGCTTGCTGTCCCGAATTGCCCCCCGAATGTCTACGTCTGTTCGAGTATCTCGGAATTGCTTCCGCTTTGCTTGGCAAAGTTCGTCCCAATTGCATTCGCGGGTCGACTTGTGGAAACGCCAGTAAAACTCCCGGGCTTTTCCTTCGAATAAAATACTGGCATTATTGGACAGTACCGCAAATAATCCACCCAGTGTTTGCCTGGTCAGTATCTCGACGCGATATATGAAGTTGTCAATACTGATTCCATCTCGGTTTCCACTAAACCGCAACTTCCAGCTGTTAATTATGTTAGCTACCTTATCAGGCCTATACATTAAATCGGACCCAAGACTTCCAGGAGTCGATCGGACCTCTCCTCCTGCCATGACTGCCCAAAATTTTGCTCTGCTGCAATTTGGTTAGCGCGAGGAATAGCTCCCAAGTTTTCCTCTACCGGCGTTGGAGTATTTCTAGGTACATATGCAGCAAGATTGGTTTGAATTAACAGAGCCATCTGCTGGGACAGTTCGGTGAGAAGGTCATTTCGCATTCCCTGCATGGCCTGCGCCACCATATTCCCAACTTCTGCCGCAGAAATATTTTCTCGACTGCCGGATGGCGTTTCTCCGCCCGCTGGCTTCTTTGCCGCTTGTGTGGTCGTGGAGATTTGAAAGCAAATGGTCTTGCAGGTGGGGCATTCTCGATTTGTTTTGGTATATACTGTTAAGCAACTTTTATGAAAGTCGTGGTTGCATTTCGTTTTAAATATAGTACCAGGTGAAAGAGATTTGCCACATAAAGAGCACTCTGCTCCTGCACCAACCTCTTCCCTATCGGAATCCGCCATATTTTTTTAAAAAACTTCTTGATCTTCAGCAAAACCTTAAGGACAAAAAAATGTTAACAAACTTCTAAAACCTAAATATCTGACAGCCAACTAAGCCAATTAATAAAGAGTTCGCTCTCAACAAGCTTGAGCTAAACACCCAGCTGTTACTCTCATTATTTCTCGACCTGCCTTAACAAATTCCTACTCCAAGAGCTTATCTATTGCAGCTGCAGCGGTCAACGACCTCAAATGAACAATCAGCTGATCCCCTCTCTTTGGTTTGTCACTGACCTACATTCACAGCTTCCTGAAAAACGCACTTCTCTTAAGAGAACGGTCAACGACCTTCAGATCTAAGAACAGCTGATCCTCTTTTCGCTTTTGCTGGTCGGTACTCTTTAAGAGTTTAAATTTCCTCGAATGCTATTGGATTTACCAAAACTATAAACTAAATATACGATCCGTTTAATTATAAATTCAAAAATGATATAAGTATATACCTAAAAGCATTCAATAAGAATCAAATAAATAAATTAAAAAAGAATAAATATAAAAACGAAAATAATTCAATGTTAATTACTGCCATCCAACCAAGCAGCGTTCACCGCAACGCTTTGTTTTTGATAAACAATTGTCATGGGTAATGAGAGAGAAAGAGAGAGAAAAACAATTATGCTGCTACTACTCGGGATAAGCCCGCTGCAATCCCTGCGTCTGGTTTGTCATGTCGATCCCTAGCACAACAACAAGACGCCTTGGCCTTGAAAACTCGCGGCTTTAGCGCACCCTACATTTGCGAAAGGCATATCTATTCCGCTCTCAACCGTGGTCAGTCGACTTATGTTATTAAAAAAATCTAACTGCATTCCTATGCAATTTATAGACGGGATATGATTCGCAAATTGGTTTTTAAAGACAGGATCTCCTCTTAACATTAAATATCCGTGGCCCGGTAAAAACTACTGATAGTCTTTTTTTTCCGGTATTCCTATGCGTCTATTTAACTAAAGTAAGAATTCCCTAAAAAAAAATGTATAGAAAAGATTTTCTTTGTCCTCTAAATTTACACATCATCCGTGGCCAATGAAAGACTGCGGACAGCTCATATCAAAGTATTCCTATGCGTCTGCTACAAAAATTAAGAGAAACGAAAAAACACAATCAGAGAGATTTAAGAGAAAGATGAGTATGTGACTTTATTCTAAACAATAAATTTAAAATAAACCATGATTTGGCCAACACGTTAGGGCGCCATAATATTTATATTGATCTTAAATAATCATTAATGTAACGATCAGGCTGGGTGGTAACTTGAAGAGGCAGGCGCACGCGAATAATGCACGGCTCTGCTCGTCGGCTAAGGAGGTGGTGGTCTTGCCTGCTCTTCAACTTTGCCTCTTGCGAACAATATCTTATTAAAGGTTGCGTGCAGCTTCGAGAAGGGGGGAAGGGAAAATCACATCACAAACTCGGACAAGTAGACTCTCTCACTAACGCACAACAAATTGTCTGCGCCCTCAGATGTTGTTGAGGACACGGGTTGCCCTCCCTGCCTATGGTCATCCTTTCCAATTGCAACATATTCTGTCTCTTGGATGACCCCTACAAGCGGTTACGGGAACTGACTACTGGTGGAGGCAAATAATTCCAATAATTTAAAACATTATAAATTGATTTATTATTCTAAAGAAAATGTTTTCCTAAAAATAGTGACACCTAACATAACTAAAAATCGAAACATGCAAATCTATGTGGTACTGATCGAGCTTATAAATAAGATATAATTAGATTATTAAATTGTTAAAATTTTACAAAAAAAACCCTTTGAACATGATAAAAATACACGAGACATAAATTAATAATTTCATAGGAGCAGATGAAAGGAAATAAAGAGTTCGTTTGGTTTAAGAGTGTGAGGTAATTTATAAGTCAGTTTTAGTTTCCCGCTCTTAGGTTTTTGCGGCGGTGGGACATTCTCTTATCTTTTCGTTTATTTCTTTATGGACTTCGTTACAGCGACGAATACATCGCATGAATATTCTGACTTATAGGCGGCTCCCCTTTATTTTATTAAAAAGCAACATACAAAAATATGGCCAAGATTGACACTCACAGTTTTTACTCATCCATCGACGAAAGCGCTTTCTTCGGCAGGTAGCTGTGGAATGGATAGAATAAAATAAAAAGAAATGCCCCTTTCAATCGAACATGACACACACCAGTGCCAATCAGTAAAGCAACAAAAAAACTAACGAAAATCCATATAGAATCCATATAAAAACAAGAAAAACCCCAAAATTGAAAAATAACCTTTGAACTTCTTACTTCGCCATATTGGCTTCCGATCTCTTTTTCTTTTCCTTTTCCTCTTCCTCCTTGATTTAAATTTTCGCTCTTTTCTTCTTGTATATAAATTTAAAAAAATAGGTTATACTAAATTAAATTAAAACAACATTCGGCCTCCTTGGATTAATTCCGTTGACGCATCCGCCTAGTCAGCGGGCTCCTGAAGCTGCCGCTCGCTAGCTAATTGTTTCGCTTTAATGCGAGCGCCGAATATGGCAAGCTAGGCTCGCAAGCGGAATTTGCCGCTCTCTATACCTTTCTTTTACAGCTTGACCGCTGAACCTTTTTTTTCTGGCAATTTCTCTTTATGCTGCCTGCTCCCTTTACTGCATCGAAAACTTAAAAAAAAACTTATTTATTCTGCCTTCTGGCTGCTGCTACTAATCTCCGGCCGGGCCGGCCGAAACCGTTGCACTTGCGCGGTAGACGCTGAGACCGCTCGGGCCGTTTGGACCGCTGATGCTGGTTCAAAGTCGCTGCTGCTGCACTGAAGACGCTGAGCTCACTTGGGCCGCTCGGGCCGCTGTGGCTACTAAGGCCGCTGACGCTCTCCTCGCCGTTTGCAATAAAAAGATAACGCCAAAAATGGGCTCTTGTAAAGCGCCAAGCCTAACGGAAAATTTTTCGTTTTAGTTCCTTTCCTTCTCCACATTTTCACTTTTTCATTTGCTCACACTGGGGACTCAGCGCTATTCTCGGAGTGATATAAATTGATTGCTTGCGGTGGCAGCGGCAACGCGGAGTAATTATTATTAAAGATTTCTTTTGCAACTTTCGTTTTTCTTTTTTTTTTTTGGAAGATGAGTTTAAACAAAAATCCGAAAAGCGCACTTTACTGCCTGCTACCAAGACCGCTAATGAAAAGGGAGACGCCCCGAAATGCGCAGGACCCCTCTCTATATTTCTCGGCGACCTTCGGGTCTCAGCCGAAAGATGACATTTGCTCCCTTGAGGTGGATTAGCCTCCTCAGCTTCGTTCAGCACCTATAGATCGCCAAAGCTCTGTGCTACGCTATTGTCTCCTAGGTGGCGCCAGCGAAGTATCTTATTCTGACACTGACTCAGGCGCTACATGGCCCAGGACCAGCGGCGCACAATGGCGCAAAAGATAGAGATACGTTGCAATAATCAACTTTTTGATGACAACGGATCGTAAAATTTATTATTGCATTCGACAGGTAATAGTTAAAATGGGTTGAATCCAAAAAATTATTCAAATCGGTTTATTATTTTAGAAGTTACACGTGTTCAAAGTTGAACCTCTTTTGGGTTACAAAAAAAGCATGTCGTTTTTTAGAAAAATTCAGACTTTGCGGTCGATTTTTAGCTAAAATATGTAACCGACCGACATGGTTATGGTCTCTATCGAAAGGGTCATCAAATCTCGGTTAAACCAAGGTAGAATAAAATTATAATAGTTTTTGCACGTGCAGGCATACCTGTTTTACCGAAGTACTAATTTTCACCTATTTTTCAACTTTGATGGAATGTCAAAAATGAGACTACACGAGATGATGGGTTTGGCGTATGAGGTGTTGTTCTTGAATATGTCCTTTATCATATTCAAAAGAGATCGGCTGCCCCCAAACTGCCACCCCGAATTTCGAAGCAAAAGATACTTTCAACTCAGCGTAAAAAACGCGCGGTTTCATACAAATTCTGCTACAAGCACAGTCGCTGCGCAGTACGAAATTGTATGGCAGGCATACAATTTTTCCTGTTTTGGCGGCTTGTTTTTCAATTCCTGACTTTGTAAGGATACTTAATGATTTGAAATAAATTTATAATGATTAATTACACTTCAACAATATTAAATAATGTAAAATTTAATGATTATTTTGAACAAAAAGTGCATAAACAATAGAAAATTGGTCAAAAAGTAAAATTACAAAAAAAAAATTTTTGTTTTTCTTTAAAATTTATTTATTTTGGTTTTAAAAAATTAAATATACACCATATTAATATTTTAAGAGAAAACAAATGAAAAGTATTGTTCGAAATTGGATAAAAATTGAAAAAACTGCATCAAACAACATTAATTTTCGAGTATAAAATCTACTATTAATCAAACCATATAGTATGACCACTCAATCGAATCATTAAAAAATCATTAAAAAAAAAAAATATGAAAATATCTCAACTGGTTCGAGAGTTATGATTTTTGAAACCCAAAACTATCTAATGCGCCACTGTGCGGCGGGACGGAGCCATTTCGCGTGTGTGCGCGGGAGCGAGACGGGTGAGTGATAGTGAAACCGCAACGAGGTGGCTAAAGTGTGTGTGTTCTTAAATCTTTGCGAGCCTTCGATGCGGTGGTCACCGAAGAGTGCGGTCAGACCGACTCACAATGCACATTGGGCAAAATGACCACATTTTTGGAAAAAACTAAAATAATGAAGTTAGGAAGCTGAAACTTGACGTACCTTATATTTATAGGCCGCTAATTAAAAAATAAAATGTTTGACGATTTTGGTCACCCCTACTCTTACCGCCCAAAAAGGCAACATGGCGTATACGTAATTTTAAAGTTTGTAAAGTCTGCAGAGAAGCCTATTGATAACAAAATTGTGTAATTAAGAAACAATATGACACAATATAATTTTTTTTTTCAAATTATTAACATATTTATTAATATTTTCCGTGCGGATGTTTCCCCATGCTTCAAGTAACTGTAAATTGATATAGACAAAAGCACCTGCAAACACATTCAATTTTTGCAAAAATGCGCAAAAATGCGCAAATGAAAATCATACCCTCTAAAACTGTATAATTTTATTTTAAACGCAACATATATCATTTTTGGCGCAAAATCGCGCCGTTTAAGTTCTATTCCATAAAAGACGAGCACACGGGTTTAGTTATGAACATAAAATCGGTCAACAACACAAGACATACATAAAGCAAATAACATATAATAAACAATTCTAACATACAATTTATATTAAACATACCTGGATCTTGATTTTCCATTAAAAATAATAATTATACGACTTTATTTCCAATAGTTACAGACGTTTAAACTTTGCGAAATTTCTAATTGTTCCACATGTAAACAAAGCGCTGAACACATGTTTGACTTTGACGCCCTGGTACAAACCCAGGGTTGCCACTATACAACTTTAATTTACCGCATAAATGATCTTAGAGTATCTACTTACAAAATACAAAATCAAAACACGAAAAGCTTTCCATGAAAATTTTGGGTTTTTTCCAAAAAATCGGGCATTTTGCCCAATGTGCAATGGACGAAAAGATACTTTAGGGTTGCAAAAATCATAACTCTTGAACCAGTTGTGATATTTTTTTAATGAAAGTACCTATATGGTGTGATTAATAGTAGATTTTATACTCGCAAATTAATGTTTTTTTGAGGCAGTTTTCTCAATTTTTATCCAATTTCGAAAAATACTTATCATTTGTTTTCTCTTTAAATACTAATATGGTGCATATTTAATTTTTTAAAAACAAAATAAATAAATTTTAAAGAAAAACACATTTTTTTTTTTTTTTTAATTTTTCTTTTTGACCAATTTTGTATTGTTTATGCACATTTTGTTCAAAATAATCATTCAATTTTACATCATTTAATATTTTTGAAGAATAATTAATCATATATTCATTTCAAGTCATTAAGTGTCTCTACAAAGTCAGGAATTGAAAAACAAGCCGCCAATACAGGAAGAAATGTATGCCCGCCATACAATTTCGTACTGCGCAGCGAATGTGCTTGAAGCAAAATTTGTATGAAGCCGCGCGTTTTTTACGCTGAGTTGAAAGTATCTTTTGCTTTGAAAATTCGTACAGGCAGTTTCGGGCAGCCGATCTTTTTTGAATATGATAAAGAACATATTCAAGAACAACACCTCATACGCCAAACACAAAATGCACCAAAATGCCATATTTGACATTCCATCAAAGTTGAAAAATAGGTGAAAAATTAGTACTTCGGTAAAACAGGTATGCCAGCACGTGCAAAAAATATTATAATTTTATTTAACCAAGATTTGATGACCCTTTCGATAGAGACCATAACCATGCCGGTCGGTTACATATTTTACCTAAAAATCGACTGCAAAGTCAGATTTTTTCTAAAAAACGCACTGCTTTTTTTGCAACCCAAAAGAGGTTCAACTTTGAACACGTGTAACTTTTAAAATACTGAACCGATTAGAATATTTTTTTGGATTCAACCCTTTTGAACTATTACCTGTCGAATGCAATAACGATCCGTTGTCATCAAAAAGTTGATTTTTGCAACGTATCTCTATCTTTCCGTCCATTGTGCGACTCTAAATAAGCATAAAATAAGCATACATAAGATCTAAACTAACTAACACTGAGAGAAACGGAAAACCGAATTTACAAGATTATGAAAGTATAAAAATACGAAACTAGAAAACATGCGAAACCAAAAAACCAAATTTGTGAATAAAAATAACGAAAATAAATATGGAAATAAAATAGCAAAAATACGTGAAATAAAACCTGCGAAAATATAGGAAATAAAATATAGCGGAAAATATGTGAAATGAGATAACGAAAACAAAACTAAAATAAAGAGCGAAATAACAGCGAACACACTGAGAGAAATTTATTTGTAAAATTTGGAAATTATAAAAAGTTGGAAGTTATGAAAATATAGGAAATAAAATTATACGAGGAAAAAAACCGAGGGAAAGCGAATGCACCGGGAGAAAATATTTTGGGAAAATAGAGCAAAATATAAGAATAATGAAATGAAATGTAATAAATTGTTTTCTTAATAAATAAAAGCTGGGGAAAACGGAGAAGCATGGAAATAAATAGCGGAAAATACATATATGATGAGAATAAATGGCGGAAAATAATAAGAAAAATAGTGAAACATATGCAGACTGGGAAAAATATCGAAACATCAAAAATAATTTAAATTTAATTATTGCAAAAAGAGCTACAGTCGTGCCAGCCGGTTTGGCGGCCCTTCAGACCTTGGGAAAATTTCGGAAATAAATATGAATGCAACTTGGCCGGGCCAGGCACAGCCGGCCGCAGGGAATTATTAGATCGGAGGTCGTGTGACTCCGACGAGAGGGCGAACTGCCAGATATTTCTTCTCTTCCCTCCCGGCCTTTCGGCCACACACATGCGTGAAGGCTAAACTCTGTGTCTTTCCTCTGTTGCGCCCTATCAGCAGATTTTTTTGAGTGTAACCCGGTGGCTGACAAACTCCACCCCACGCCAGCCCACCGTCTCATTGTGGCCACATTGTCCCATATCTTTACAAATTTTTCTGTCGAGAGACCCTAGCGGGACTGAGTCTCTATCCCAGCCTAGAAAACTACCTCACAAATGTTAGAAGGCTCAACATCAATTCTAGTACATACTGGACAGACTCTAAGACCGTTCTACAGTGGCTTGATATGGATATGCATAGAGTTGGGGAGATAATCGAGTCGAGTCGAAACCTATGGCGATGGATTCCCACAAAGCAAAACATTGCGGACTCAGCTACCTAATTCATCAAAACTCCTGACGCAAATCGCTGGTTAAAAGGCCCTCATTTCCTAGTCAAGCCAGAAAGCAAATGGCCACTACAAGAGATTATTCTCGATAACAGCGAGCCGTGTGAACTACGTAAGCATATCTTCCTTGTAAACAAACTAAAGTGTTTTGATTTTGCAGTAGAATACTTCTCTGATTGGAGACGCCTATACAGAGCTGTGGCAACATTCGTGCTATACATTCAAAGAGTACGTGCCAAATGTCTCGGAAATCAACTGCCGAAAACGTTAGACCCCGAAATCATAAATAGAGCAAAATCGTGGCTATATAAACAGGCGCAATCCAGGGTGTATTCCGCTGAAATCACTGCTCTAAAAAATAATTCAGCCATTGACAAGTCAAGCTCGTTGATTGCCCTGAATGTTTATCTAGACGAAGACGGCGTACTACGCATTCAGGGAAAAAACGATAACATAAATCCTGACAAAGCCATCGTTCTCTCAAAGAAGTCCTAAATCGCATTTTTAATTACAAAATATTACCATGAAAAATCACATCACATGATGCGCGAGTCAACGACTTCTACATACCTCGTCTACGAGTGCTGTATAAAACAGTTCGAAAGGTCTGTCAACTGTGCAAAATTGCCACCGCCAGCGCCAAATGACCTCAAATGGCTCCAGTACCAGCCGCCCGACTAGCTTGCTTCGAGAGGCCCTTTACATACACGGGAGTCCACTACTTCGGTCCCATGCTGGTCAACGTTGGCAAGCAAAAGGAAAAACGCTGGGGAGTCGAAGCTAATCGGTTAAATGGATAATCCACCTCAAAGAGGCAGGTTTCGGCTGCGACCCGAAGGGCGTTGAAAAAGGGACAGAGGGTTCCCGCTCAATTCGGGGCGTCTCGAAAGTCATTAGCAATCTTGGCAGTCAGCAGATCAGTTCGTTTATTTCTAGTAAAAATTTAAGCGAAAACGAAAAGTTCCAAAGTGGGAATAAAAATAAGAAACGCGAGTGAAATACCATTCTTATAATATTATATATTAGAGGGCTGCATAACACCATTCAAACCGGCGAATGAGACACTCGTGTTAAAATGAACGAAATGAATTCGGCCCGTTCGAAAATGATCGTGTATTCAATTCATTCAATTCAAACGGCACATTCTGAAACGAATGAAGTGAAGACCGAGTAAAATGAATGGGTGATTCGAATGACTTGTCTGGGTCTGTGTATGTGTAAGTTTCAATAAAAGACAGTTCATTTTAGACAAATGCTACAATACTATTAAATAAGACGCACACGCTCTCCGAACTCATTTTGCACACAGACAACATAAAGTATTTACAGTACTCTGAATTTTCGTTGAAAATTCATAGGCTTCATTCGGGCTTTGAATGACTTCATTCAGTTCATTTCGATCGGGCGCCTAAAACTCCGAATACATACATACATACGAAGTGAACGCAAAGAGAACGCGACAAATGAATGGCAAGTATTCTGAATACTTACTAAAACGAATGAGTACTCTAAATGCAAACAAAGAGAATGGCAGGCCTCTATTATGTATATACTCCGCGTTGCAACTGCTAGGGCAAAAGTTATATTTTTTTTGAGTACCTAGTGATCAGCGCTGAGTCCCCAAGGGTAAGCTAAATGAGAAGAGAAAAGGTGGCGAGGAATTGTTCTGAAAAGGGAAAAATTTTCCTTTAAGGGCTTGGCGCTATATCAAAAGCCCAAATCGGCGATTCTTTGTGTGCCCCAAAACGGAGAAGGAAGATATTCAGTGGCCCCAGCAGCGACTCCCAGCTTCGACAGGCCCAGCTTCCAACGACTTCGGCGGCCACCGTCACCGCAGCAGCAGCAGCTTCAGCGGCTTCACCAGTCCCAACGACTTCGGCGGGCGCAGGCGCTTCAGCGGTAGACTCTGCAGCAGCAGCAGCGGTATCGACAATTTAGGCGGCGCTAGCTACCCAAGCTGCCTCACAAAAGAAAAAAAGAGTTAAGCGGGTAAATTTTGTTAGTGCGCGGAGAGAAAATCGCGATCAAAGGGGATTAGCGGTCAAGCTAAGCAAAAAGGGAAAAAAGGGGCAAAGTCCATTTGCCAGCATAGCTTGCCATTTTTCGGCAAATTTTTTTTGTTTCGGCGCTCCGTCTCGCACTCCCGCACTTTAAAAATATTAAGCGAGCAATAATCGAAGAGCGCGTCTGCTCAGCTGAAGAAGCTGAAGCGGGCCGGAAGAGAGGCAGATGAATTAAAGATTAAGTTTTAGTTTTATATTCATTTTTCTTAGTTCATATTTAATAATGAGATTTTGATCCGAAATAAAAAGGGAAGAGTTCTGAAGCCAAGATGGCGAAAGGAGTTATATGTTTTTAGAGAAGATCTCTTGTTTATTTGACTTTAAGTTTGATTTTGTTCGGTGAATGTGCGCATCTGGTGCGTTTCTTTTATTTTCTTTAATTTTATCCCATAGCTAGTATCCGACGAATACGACGAATCTTATAAATGGGCAGTGCACTTTAAAAAAAGTCAAACAAACATTTATGCCATCGAAACATTACGCCCGGCTTAATCCACAGTAGGAGCTCAAAATAACAAGAGAAGTCCAAAGTCCAAGTCAATAAATTACCTACATTTTATTTCTCTCGCTCTTTAGAAATGAACTCTTTCCTCAATTTTAATTGATTGCTGTAATTAATTGGTATTTTGGTGTTTTTACATTTTGGGTCAAGTTTGCATATATAATGTCCAAAAATGCAGTTATAATTACGTCCTAGTTGTAAGTTCAAATCATCTAAATATATATTTGTAAGTGTCGCTCGCTATTTTAGTATATACGAAGCAGTAGAGTTGGGGAACAATTTTTATAAGTAATAAACAACCTTTTATAATGTTCTAAATTTTTGATCTGTTTGCCTCCACCAGCAGAGGGTTCCCGTAACAGCTTTTAGGGGTCATCCATAATAATGAAATTTCGCGGCCTGGATGACCACTGGCAGGGAGGGCAAACTGGGTCCTCATTAAGATCAGAGGACGGCAGGCAATTGTTGTGTGTTAAGGAGAAAGTGTCCCTTTGTCATTGAGTGAGAATTGATTTTCCTTCGCCCCTTCTCGTCGTTGCACGCAAATCTAAAAGAGATATTGTTCGTAAGAGGCAAAGTTGAAGAGCAGGCAAGACCACAACCTCCTTAGCCGACGAGCAGAGCCGTGCAATATTCGCGTGCGCCTGGCTCTTCAAGACACCACCCAGCCTGATTACAATATGGGAGGCGCATGGGAACGACTTGTCAAATCGGTCAAAACTGTTTTGAAAACAATCTGCCCAACAAACAACTTCAACGACGAAACTCTTCAAACCGCCCTTATGGAAGCGGAAAGTTTCATCAATTCCAGACCACTAACCTTTGTCTCTTTAGATTCAGCCGACGACGAAGCACTGACCCCGAATCATTTACTTCTGGGATCGACGAACGGCTATAAGCGTATGGCGGATGGCAATACCGATCTAAGGCTGCGTTGGCAACAAACTCAGTTATTCGCAGACAAATTCTGGAACCGCTGGGTTAAGGAATTTACCCCAGATTTAACCAGACGCAGCAAGTGGTTCACAAACGTTTCTCAATTAGCTATCGGCGATGTAGTTATCGTTGTCGACGACAAACTCCCGGAGAACATGTGGCCAAAAGAACGTATTACTGATTAAAGTGAAAAATTGCAATTTATCCTGAACGACTGCATGGATTTGAATAAAACGCTTGCAAAAAGGCTTAGAATGGCGATGTTTATGGGAAAATATAGTTTATATTTAATAACATAAATTCTTAATGTTTTTAAATCCAGTATTTTTTTTTAATGGTTCCGTTGTTTGGTTCAGCAACTGGTTCTCAGCTGGTTCGCATTTGGTTCCGTTTTCATAGTTCGCGCCTCTATTATCAGCCCACATCCCCGCCCACTGTAATGCGATTTTCTCAAAAACTGACGGTTAAAATCTAATGAAATTTCACCAAATATTCTCTATGCCTCCCCTTATTAGGCTATAATACCGTGCATATTGTTATAAGAAAAGTTATAAGAGTTAGTTGACTGTTATGCGATTTTCTCAAAAACTGACGGTTAAAATGAAATGAAACTTTGTGGAGTAAAACTAGAATAAATATCCTTTGTCCTGGCATATGTCATTATATTGCACACACTCTGGAAATCGAGATATTAAGAAAATTGCGAAAAGACGATTTTTCAAAGGCCGTTTTTAAATGGAAACAGTGGTCAAATGCTCCCAAACCTAATAAAAACGATAGCAAATTCTTTTCTTAGTATATATAAACTTTATTTTGTTCGATTTAGTTGCCTATTAACGAAATAAATAAAAAATAAAATCCTTCCCCGTGTTCCATTTTCCCACCGTTCCATTTCGAAGCTAACTCACCGACGCTATTTTGACGGACAGCCCTTCTTCTTCTTCCTCGATCATTCATGTACATTCGATATATCGATAATACTATCGTTTGTTCTTAAATCTATACCATTAATCCTATCGATATTTAGTTATTTAGTATTTACATTTATACACAGTTTACATTCGGCCTACCTGACTTATGATCGACCTCGATCTACAATAGTAATGCTATGGTATGTGTTTATGTAGGGGGGTGGCGAGGATCCTCCGCTAAAGGATTCCAGAAAATATAAAGTGTATATATCCCGCGAAGAGAAGACGTGGAAAATATTTGGGGGGTCGAGAGTCGACACTGGCATGGAGCGCCCGTAGTGTTTTATTGAACATCAGGCCCACCGAGAGAGGGGGGTGACGGGGGGATTACCCCCGGGCCCTGTTGAACATGCATTTGGTTAATAATTTAAGCTTAAACATACAGCCGTGCTCCCGCCCGCTTTACTCCGCTAAAGCGAGAGCGGGAGATCGACAGCGGCCGACTGCGTTCGGATTTATCCCGAGCTCGGGGCGCGGGAGCATCAGAGGGGCAAGAGCGGATGCGCATGGCCAGGGAGCGGCGGATGAGTGCAGTGGCCGAAGACGTAGAGAGGAGCATAGGGGGCGATCGCTGCCAAGAAAGGTGCCGAGGAGCGGCGGAATAGTGTCGCGAAGCGGCCGGAGATTGCAGCGGAGCGGAGTGCGGGCGAGCGTCGGCACGCCCGACGAACTATGCGCGGAAGCCCGAAAGACGGGAGCGCAAGAGCGGCCGAGCTTTCGGAAGCTCGGTGGCCAGCGGAGGTACAATGGGCCCCTCACGTAAACATTCCGGCCCCCCTTGCAATCACTCGGATTGCAATATTGTCATCCTTCTTATTGCTGGTGGCAGGATCCGGAGCGGCTTCAGCTGCCGTGATCGGTGCGCATCTTAGGGCGTTGAGACGGCGAAGCTGATCGGCACGGAGCGTATGCGTTGATCTCTCTGTAGCGGATGGATTCCGTGCAGACTCGGCTTCGGTAGGACTAAGTACCTCGAGAACGCCTACTTTTCGGCGAAATGTTGATGATGAATTCCGTTCAGACTCGGCTACGGTAGGACTAGGTACCTCGGGTACGTCTGCTTCTAGAAGAAAGTGCGCTGCGTGGACGTGCTGACGTTGGATCTGGGCTGGATGAAGAGTAAAGAGTGAGAGAGGGTTCGTAATTTGCAAGCTAGAAGTAGGAGGTGCTCGATGCTGCGAGTGGGGCGCGAGCTCTGGATGCAGGAGCGTATGATGGTGCTGATTGCACGTCTTGCATCGGTCCCCCCTGCGGCAGGTTCCCTCGGAATGTTCGTGGGCCAAACAGTTAGAACAGTAGCGGTGGACGATAACCGCGCGGAGCCTCTTTTCAGCACTCAGCTTGAGGAACTGTTGGCATTTTCGAAGGGGGTGGAAACCGTTGCAGACTCGACAACGGTAGGAGTGAGTGCTTTTGTAACGCCTGCTTCTTAAGGCGACCGCACTGCGAGTGGCAAGGAGTGTGTCCAACGGACCTTTGGATGCGCAGGAAACTCGCGTGGAAAATACTCGGACATTTGAGTGGTCGTCGGAAACAGCAGCGCTTTGCGCAAGGGGCGCGGGTCGTGGACTAGACGGAGCAGAGGGTCTAAGAACGGTCGCAAGCGGACTGTCGCGGTGTAGAAGAGTGTGATGCCGGACGTGGCACGAGATGCAGTTATGGGCACTGGTACAGTTCCGGTATTGGTGGCCTCGATCCAAACAATTTAAGCAGAGTTGCTTTCTTCGGACGAAATTCGAGCGATCATCAACACTCATCGTTAGGAAACGGGGACATGTACGCAGGGGGTGATTTCCCATGGCGCACAGGTCACACCCTCTGGGAGCCGGAGCCATCCGGGAGTCGTTGGAGTTGAGTATGTGCGCGGGTGGGTTGACAATTGTATGTACGATAGCGCTCTGTCAGAAACGCATCTAACTTATTCCAGGTTGGAATTTCAGATTTGTTCTGGATCGACTGTTCCCAGAGAGAAAGAGTGAGATTTGGAAGCTTGGAGGAAATCATATACACAAGGAGGCAGTCCCATGCCTCGACTTGAATGGAGGACATCTTCAAGGATGTTAGGCAACTTTGGATGGTGCCTTGCAGCTCTTTTAAAGCCGCCCCGGATTCTTGGGGGATCATCTGAATATTAAGAAGAATCTTCAGCTGACTGTTTACTAAAAATCGCCTATTTTTAAAGCGGTCCGTAAGGCTTTGCCACGCGGAAATAAACCCCTCATTGGTCAGCGGTGCCTTGGAAACAATGGCGTGCGCATCGCCACTCGTTTTTGAAAGAAGGTGGAACAACCTTTCCACTGGCGTAAGTCTCGAATTGTTGATGTAGACTGCCGTGAAAAGGTCCCTAAAGGTGGGCCACCGAAGGTAATCGCCTTCAAAGACTGCGATTTTCACTGGTGGCAGACGACAGCCAGTAGGAGTGGGCGGTTGGATGCTTACGGACGACTGGGTGGACTGGGAGCAGCCCTTCTCTATTGCTTCGTGGAGCTGGGCGACACATCTCGAGTAGACGGAGTAACAGTAACTGTACTTGGATCCCAGCACTGTTGAGGTGGCTAGATCCTCGGCGGACACGGAAAAAAGGTCCAAACAGTTCTCATAGCCCTTCTTCACGTCTACCCATAAGGCCCGGATTTCGTTCAAATGGACTCGGCACATGTGAGGGGAAAAACCTCCAAATGCAGGGGCGCCAAGAGTGTAAGTGTCAGCTTCGAACTGGATACTTAAATCCGTTGTAGAACTAAATTTGTTCACGGCGATGTCTACCGCATTTGGAGCCATATTGGAAATGGACGGGGTAAGCTTGGGCGAAGGGCTTTAGATGAGACGGGCACGGAGATGCGGAATGGGACCAGTTTAAGCGGATTGACGGAATCGAACGTGGATCGGGCTGATCAACTGATCTGAATTATTCACCGACTTGGAGGGCGCTCAAATAGAAATTTAAGTACTGGACAGATTTGAGAAGAACACAGGGTTTCCGAAGAGGAGTAAATTAAATCAAATTGATTCGAATTGTGGCGTTGGAAACAATTTAAATAATTGCCACTGGCACGTAAAATGGAAAATAGCCAGAAGATGAATACTTTGATTTGCCTCGTTGGAGTTGGTTAAATTCGCGCATTAAAATAATCGGAGCCAGCTCAAAAAATAAAAAAACCAGAAAAACAGAGCGACTGCTACTGTAGGCAGATGAAGCCTTATTCGGATTGAAACGCAGACTTGGGAAGAATAATGTAGACAGGAAAGTCTGAGATCTTGATGTTTTAGGAACCCAATATGTAATGGAGATAAATGGAGATATACAGGGTCCAAACCGTTTATAGGCACCAAACCACACAAGTTGGTTAGTTTCACAAACCAGGCGCGCAGAGAAACACGCAGTGTTTACAAAGGTTTGGGTTATTTTATCTTAAAAAGGATAACCTATTTGTAATCATTTAGTTTTTTTACTTTTATTTCAAAAAAGTTTAAAATGTGGCAAAATAAATAAAACAGCAGACAGCTCTATTAAACCCGAGTCAAATTTGAATCTATGGGGGGCAGAATGACGCAAGTGTTCAAAACCAAAAGGGGTGCGGCACCGAAAATCATTTCAGGGTTTGCAGCGTGTTTCGTGGCACCCCTGATATATTTGGTGTATATATATTGCGTGGCTTGGACGTGGAGTTTACTTATATTTTAGCTGACTCAGAGAAGAGGCAGTAATAGAAAACAACTTAATTAATAAATGAGGAAAGTATTGGCCGTAAAAATAATTAATGGTAGGTAGGTGCAAGTGGTGAGGCTACTCCTGGCTAAGTAACCTCCAATTAGAGCTTAGCTCCGTTTTGAACCACGCCCTCGATTTGGTGGTATTCCGCGCTTCCCTTCAGTACCAGCCCGTGTCATTCAGGTGCGCTAGGATGGCATTCACTGTCTGCCTTCCCACTTCCCCTAGTGACCCGAGTTGGTGTGCTCCGAAGTGACGCGCTCTTATCTGGTTGAGTGCCGGGCAGTGACACAGTAGGTGCTCCGGTGTCTCCTGCTTGTCCGGTTCGTTGCAGCTTCTGCAGTGTAGGTTGTAGGGTAGGCCCATCTTACAGGCATGCGTACAGGCATGCCTATTGGCCAGTGGCCGGTGATGGCTGCCGTTATCCTCCTAATATCCGATTTACTTTTGGAGACCAGATCCGCTGTTCTTCTCCTGTTGAATACAGGCCAGCATAGTTTCGATCTTCTGTGCTCAGTTTTCAACGACCATTCCTTGCTGGCGAATGATTTGAAGTGGTCGTGAATTTCAGCTTGCACCGTGTTCAGAGATACTTGGATATCTGTTGTTAGTGTGATTTCTTCTGACCCTTTCCTGGCCAGTTCATCGGCTTTTTCGTTGCCGGGGATGTCATTATGTCCGGGTACCCAGGTTATCTGTACCCTGTTGTTTTCCGCTAGTCTGTTTAGTGCCTCCTTGCATTTGGCCACTAATGTAGATGTGGTCTTGGCTGTTGCGAGAGATTTGATGGCCGCTTGGCTATCCGAGTATATCCTTACCTTGGTATTCCGGAGGTCTCGGTCCAATGAAAGTTCAGCTGCTTTCAATATCCCGAGAACCTCCGCCTGGAACACTGTTGCTGACCCTGGGAGGTGGAAGGACTCTTCTATCCCCCCAGGATTCGGCAAAGATTCCGGCCCCTACCCCGCCGCTCATTTTTGAACCGTCGGTGTAGAGTGATACCTCATCTGGCTCGGTTACACTCCCTCTTCTCCACTCTTCCCTTGTGGGGTATGTTGTGGTGTATGCATTGCCGAATCTCATTTCGGTTGTCATGTAATCAGTATTTTCTGTTAGCCAGTTGTTTATTTCGTTCAGGATCTTGCGGTGCCCGGTGTGGTAGTTCATCCAGCTCTGGCTTGCCTTCAGTCGTACCGCGCTTTGGGCTGCTGTGTTCCTGATGAAGTGTTCTATCGGCATTATGTTTAGAATGGCATTCAGCGCTGCTGCGGGGCACGATCTTAGTGCTCCCGTTGCACCAGCGCATGCCGATCTCTGTATCCTTGTGAGTTTCTGGATGTTGTATGCCCTAGTTCGTGCTGGCCACCATACCAGTGCTCCGTATGTGAGTATGGGTCTTACAACCGCTGTGTAGAGCCATATTATTGTCTTGGGGTTGATGCCCCAATTTTTCCCGAACATCTTTCTACAGGAGTAGAATGCTATGCTTGCTTTCTTTACTCTTTCGTTGATGTTTTGTTTCCATGATAGCTTTGTATCCAGTATCACTCCTAAATACTTGGCTTGTTGTGACAGCTCTAGCTCTGTACCGTCTATCTTCGGTTTACTGAATCTGGGGATCTTTGTTCTCTTTGTGAAGAGCATAGTTCCGTTTTGCTTGGGTTTATGCCTAACCCACAGGCTTTTGCCCATTGGTTGAGTTTTTTCAGCGCCCTTGTCATGAGTTCGCTTATGACGTCTGGAAATGGTCCTGAAGTGAGTAGGACTACGTCGTCTGCGTATGCTACCACTTTCACGCCTTCGCTATTGAGTTCTCTCAATATGTCGTCCATGTTAATTAGCCACAGCAGTGGAGACAGAACTCCTCCCTGAGGTGTGCCCCTCCTCACATATCTCGTGTGATGAGTGCCACTCAGTTCGGCTGTTATCCTTCTGCTCGTTAGCATTGCGCCGATCCATTTTCTGATGCCTTCTTCAACTCCAATCCTGTTGAGGGAGCTCAGGATGGAATCTGCGTTTACGTTGTTGAAGGCTCCTTCTATGTCTAAGAAGGTTGCCAATGTGTAATTTTTGTATGTCAGTGCCTTTTCTATGTATCCCACTACTTCCTGTAGTGCTGTCTCCGTGGATCTTCCTTTCCTATATGCATGCTGTGCTTCGGAAAGGCTTTTCTCCGTTCTTCCTCTGATGTGGATATCTAGTATCCGTTCCAGTGTTTTCATGAGGAATGAGGTCAGGCTAATCGGCCTGTAATCCTTGGCTTGGATGTGTCCTCTTCTTCCTGGTTTTGGTATGAAGACTACTCTTGCTTTCGATCGTAATTATTATAGTAAGAGTAATAGAAAATAAAAGGTGGAATAGAACCCTTGGCTTTGGTTCGGCCGAAAAGCTCACTGCTATGGCGTCGGCAAAGCAGTGCATGCGTAAGAGACGCAAGAGGGGGGAGAAAAAGACAAAGAAAACAACAATAACGCGGCCGCTGCAGCGATTAAGTTGTTAATTTGGCAAAACAGTCGCGGTCCCGCCCGTGTGGATCTGTAATGATGTTTCGTTTTTAATATTTGTTGTATTGTCTCGGATTTAATTTGTATTTATGTATGTATGTATATTAGATGCAGTGCAGAGGTAGTTTCTGGGAGCGGTGGCAGAAAATATATGTACAAAATATGCATGGGCATGCAAGCGAATATGTAGATATGTGGGTATGTGTAGGGCACAGGTTGGCACAGTGGAGCATCGAGAAGTGGACTGTATATTGAATTGAAAGGACAGAAAAATTATTATGTCCGCCAGCGGCGGACTGTTCGGCGAGCAGGGAACTCCCGGTTTAGTGCACACCGGTTGGCCAATATTAATTGTGCCTTTTCTCTCACCACATAATTTGACTTTTCACTTGGCAATTTTTCGCGGAGGTCAAATTGCAGAATTTGGCAAGCGTGTAGGTGTCTGTGTATGGGTGCACATATGCCGCGACCGTTTTCAAGTTAATGTACACCGGAGATCGATAAACGGCGAGGAATATGGCACACACAAAGCGGAGACGAATGGAAAATTTCGGCGGACTGGAGCACTATTAATTTCCTCACTGCCGAAAACTCTCGGATGTGGAGTTGACACAGAAAAAACAAACGATCTTACAGCAGTGTGAACTAAATTTAAAGTTCGGACCACTGCTGAAGATCGGCAGCGAGAAGGAGACGAAAAGACCTTGTACTTATCTTTAGCGGCGGCACCACCAGAGCTGCTGGTGAAAAAAGGATTCCAGGACGATATCCTTATCCGGCTCGAAGGACCATGTTTATGTAGGGGGGTGGCGAGGATCGTCCGCTAAAGGATTACAGAAAATATAAAGTGTATATATCCCGCGAAGAGAAGACGTAGAAAATATTCGGGGAGTCGAGAGTCGACACTGGCATGGAGCGCCCGTAGTGTTTTATTGAACATGCATTTGGTTAATAATTTAAGCTTAAACATACAGCCGTGCTCCCGCCCGCTTTACTCCGCTAAAGCGAGAGCGGGAGATCGACAGCGGCCGACTGCGTTCGGATTTATCCCGAGCTCGGGGCGCGGGAGCATCAGAGGGGCAAGAGCGGATGCGCATGGCCAGGGAGCGGCGGATGAGTGCAGTGGCCGAAGACGTAGAGAGGAGCATAGGGGGCGATCGCTGCCAAGAAAGGTGCCGAGGAGCGGCGGAATAGTGTCGCGAAGCGGCCGGAGATTGCAGCGGAGCGGAGTGCGGGCGAGCGTCGGCACGCCCGACGAACTATGCGCGGAAGCCCGAAAGACGGGAGCGCAAGAGCGGCCGAGCTTTCGGAAGCTCGGTGGCCAGAGGGAGTGCAATGGGCCCCTCACGTAAACAGTATGGTTTACAACGGTTTTCCAATGGCTTTATGTTTCTTCGCATAATAATGTTCATTCTCATATTGTGAGTGCTGGATATTCCTATTAGCATTTAAACGGATACTATCTAAGTCTTTGTGCACTAAATTAAACTTGTCCTCAATGTATTATGATAATTTATCAACTATAGGGCCTTTTTGACTAACACCAAATAATAGAATACTAGGTGATTCCTGAGTACTACTATGAATAGAATTATTAATGGCAAACTCTACTTTATTTAATAACTTATACCAATCTGCCTGCTCTATTGGCTCTGATAATTTACCTAACATAGGTGTCAAAATTCTGTTCACTCTCTCTACTTGCCCATTGGCTTGAGGTGCGCCTGTAGCCACCTTGATAAGCTCTATTTCACGTTCTTGAAGAAAGGTCGCAAACTCTAGGGAGGTAAAACAAGATCCTCGGTCAGAAATAATTCGTTTTGGACGGCTATAGAAGTCAAAATACCAACTAAGTGAATCTTTTGCTTCACGAGTACTAGTGCTATTTACTGGGAATAGCTTAACAAATTTCGTAAATGAATCTATGACAACAAGGAGGTGTTTTCTTTTTGAATGTATGCTTGGTAACGGTCCTAAATGATCTATGTGATCTATGGAATGATATACACGGCTTTGGAATACTATGGAGTGTACGATTATGAATCGTTTTCGGTACTGAATTTAATATACACCGTAAACAATTTCTTATAAAATTTCCTACTTTACTACTCATAGCTGGGAACCAATAATTTCTCTTTAAATCCTTTATACATTTTTCAGCAGCTAGATGGCCTAATTTTTCATGTGATAACCTAATTATTTGTTCTTTTATGCAACTCGGAGCATACAGACATAAGGATTCGTCACTATTCTTTTTATAAATAACGCCATCTACTAATTCAAATGAAGTGCAACTATCTTCCTCTACGGCTGTTCTTATCTTGATTATTTCAGGGTCACGCATTTGTTCAGTTTGCAATATCCCTAGGTGTTGCTCCTACCACTCCCACTACTTTAATCGACTCTACTATGGATTTTTCTTTAGACTCCAATTCATTTGGGACTCCACCCCAGCTGCAGCCAGAGAAAAATACCGCGAAAATCCGAGACCGCCGTTCTTACTTTCAAGACACATTTGGTGTGTTCTTAAATATGGAACGTTTGTACCATTTGTGTATTAATATAATACCGATTGGTCTTAATCGTCATACACCTTCGTTTAAATAAATTAAAAAAATATATTTTCATGAAAAATATTCTTTAAAATTTTTTTGTTGTATTTTCCTATACATTTTGAACAAATCCCCCACACAATTCCCAAAAAAAAAAAAAAGAGAAAAAATCAAAAGTCAAACCGGTATTCGAACCCATGCACTTTGGATTGGCAGTCCGATGCCTTAACCACTTGGCCAAATTGTGATTCCATATGTTCTGGGAAGAAGAACAAACGGGATTGCGCTGTTTTTAAGAACGAATAGACACGTTTTTGGTACATTTAGAACGTTTTTTTTTCGGAGTATACTTACATACATATGTTAATATGCACATGTTCATTGTACATACATAATGTATGTACATATGCAAGTAGTTTTATTGTTTCGCTGATAAAAATATGACAATCTAAATCACAAATGTACAAACAAGCATAAATTTAAAAAAAAATTTATTTTTATTTTAAAAAGATTAAAAAAATAAAAGAAAAAGAAAAAAAAATTGAAGAGATCGTTCCTTACAGTCGCTGAATGCATGTATTGTTATATCGGCGACGCAAACTAAAACGCGTGCGTGGTCCAATGTGTAAGCTGTCGGTATGTTAAACACTAAGACGCGGGTTCAATCCCGAGTGATCCTCCTTTGCATTCAACAACAATTGTGAGTATGGTTTTTCAATATAAATTATAAATATTACAATAACATAATATGAAAAAATAAAAATTATAAGCTAATGGACTAATGAAATAAATAATACCATTTGATCATATTTTTTTTCTTAAACTTAGACTGTTTGTTCTTAAAAAAATAAGACCGTTATGTTCTTAAAGAAGAAATTTTTGTTCTTAAACTTAGGCAGTTTGTTCTTAAAAAAATAAGACCGTTATGTTCTTAAATGTAGAACAACGGTATTAAAAATGTGATACCATATGTTCTGGAAAGAAGAAAAAACGTGATTGGGCTGTTTTCAAGAACGAATAGACACGTTTTTGGTACATTTAGAACGCTTTTTTTTCTGGGTGATGTCTTTACTATCCTCTACGCAGAAGTTATGGTCTTCTTTACGAAGGTTTTCTTCAAACATAACACGAAGTCTCTCTAAGGGATCTACACAAAGGTCATCAAGTGGCATGTTTCTCCTAGGTCCTGCATCTGCTAAATGTGATTTTATTT